>JAQMRL010000008.1:104937915-106187915 GCA_035578175.1 Catonia carolina
TCGATAGTTGACTACAACCGATTATTGATATAAATGGAATTAATTGAATCGATGTCGCCATACCAAACTAGTAAACAAACTAACCTAATTGTGAACATGCATTGTTTAGTTTGCAGTATTTTGTGTCACTTTAAGATCAGTTTAATGTTTTTAGGTAACTAATTCTCACAAAACTAATATTCAGATTATTTTGCGTGTTTTTATTAGGTTTTAGGTATCAATTTCTAGTTACACAGTTTATTTTATCTTAGTTTTACAACAGCAGTGTATGTTTTGCAGGTTATATTTTAGAAGCTTTTAGGTGAGAAAAAGTATTTTTTATGTATCATTATTAACATTAAAGTAATAACGAACATAAAAAGTATAGCACGCTCTTAAAACTAACAACAACACATTATGCGTATGATTAATGTAATAGGGCATCAACAGATCATAAAATAAATACAAGTGGAGGGAAATCACAGTGCAAACATAATACGAGTGGAAAGGGTTAAATATTTTGAACTGACCTTGTAAACAGCACACTACAACAATACCTATACAAATCGTGTTTGAGAAGCAGGGCATATTGGGAGTCGGTGTGCATACACGTTTCAAAGTTTGCTCGACATTCGATTTGCTACAGCGATTCGACCTTACTTTCCAAATAACCTTCTTATTTTGTTTATACGTGACTCCTAAATATCATTGTGACTCATAAATGTCATTTACCTTACTGAAAATCAAATAAAAATAGCTCAACATTTTGTTTTACTTAATATTTTTCTTTTTCGAAAAACCTCGAATTAAATTTCAAAGTATTAATTTAGTTTTTATTCTAATCTTATTTAAAAATGATGAAAATATATTATAGTCTTTGAATTTTTAAGTGTTATCAAAGTATATAAGTTTTATGGTATGAAATTATATTTAATGTTATTAATAAAATAATATAATGAATCAAATTTAAATTGTGATAAAATGAAAATTTATGGATACAAAAGTTTATGATTTTGTTAAAAATATTAAATAATATATTATATTTTCTCTTTATAAAACTATAAATATATATTTTTATTGAACTTGAACAGTAGGTAAAGTCTAATCATGTTACTGTAAAATGAAAGCTTTAAAAATTATATAATGTATCTTTATGGCTTATAGATTTAATCTATTATTAATAATTATGTACTTCTATAACTAACGATAAATTTGTGTCTGTTTGTTTTTGTGATAAAGAAATATATTTTAAAATTGTAAATTGTAATGTAAAATTTTCGGTAAGGTCGATATCGTATTGTGTATGTGCTAAAATATGAATAATTGCGTGTCAAATAGGTTAAAATTGTTATTAAAAGAAATTTTCTTCAATTAATAAAATTAGTTTAAGATTTTTCATTTAAGAATCATGAATCTGTCAGTTTATAAAGTTATAATTTAATTTAAATTATATATTTATCTTTTCTATTCTTTTTGAGGTAACAAACAATAAACCATAATATTATTATTCAAGTTACTGTTTTATTATTTTCAAAATTGTTGTGGAGGAAAAATTAACCTAGAATCTTGTACTGTAGTATTCAGTCATCTGTAGCACAAGAATATGTGTTTTGACTTTGATTGTTATTGCATTATGATACAGAACTTTTTCAAATAACCTAAAATATTTATAGAAGATTTTTTGACAGCCCCTATTCTACACGTTTCTTTTCTGTAGGTTTTTATTCTTTCCTCCGTCCATGTTTTCTTCTTTATAGAAATTCTGTAATCTCTGTACTTTGTATCGTCCAGTATTTTTTCTTTGTTAATTTAGTTATTTTTTTAACCACTTGTCTAATACCTTAAATCTACAGATTTCATTGGAACTACATGAACATTATCTACAGATATTAATGAAACTTGTTCAATCAATCATATGTTATTTACTCCTTATAAACATTGAATCTTTACTCTCTGATCACCTCTGTTAGTGATTTGTTTCTGTTAATTACTTTTTTCTTTGTAGCGACTTATAATGTCTGTTATTTATGTTATTCAGGTCCATTTTTTTGGTTAGATTATCTTAAAATTTGTTACTTCTTTGAGCCCTGCCTTACAGATCTAAAGGTTTTTTTTGTAACCTAAGACTAAATATTTTAAAGAACAAGTATATGCCTGATAACCTGAGATATGGGACTGTCAGAGTATTGAATGGTTCAGATTTTGAAGAGTATATCATTAACTATGAAAAAATTCCTGGATTTTTGAATTAACAGAAAACATTGATACTAGAGAGTTATTTTTAATAATAGTAAGTAAAAGTATGCCCTCACTTTCTCTTATTTTTGTTTTATTTATTTATTTATCAATTTATGGTTAGATTGTATGAAGTTATATTTGTTTATAAATAAATTTGGAAGTTATTATTATTTACCTAATTTTTTCGTTGTGTGGGAATAGATTACCGTAATGAAAATTTTACTATATTCATAAATTTATTTATGGTGTATTATTATAGTGTATGGTACAAATTATATCATTAAGTATTTATCTGATTGACTTGTTATAAATAGTTAACGATTTGGTGTTGTTGAAAGTCCTGTTCTATTAATTACTAATATTTCACTATTTTGAAAGATGTGTTTGATTACAAATAAAACAAATTAATAGATATTCTTGTGCAATTGGTTTTGAGAAATGTGTGTAATGTTTTGGTCTATTTCATTTCTTACAGGGTCTGCCTACTGTACTGTTTTCTTCAGGTTTGTTTTGTAGTGCTTCAAGATAGATTCTTTCTAGGAATTTTCATTCCACATGTTTATTCCATGTCTGCCTCTGTATCAACTGTTTCGTGTTTTCAATATCTCAAATCCCAGCTCCATCTGAGTATGTTCATCTCTATGTTTCTTTTCTCATGTTTCTTTATCTCTGTGTTTCTTTTCTTTTGCAGTTTCCTCCAAGAAGGTTGGTAAGGATCTTGTGAACGATGTTTAGACAATGCGGCTGTAAACAAATAAACAAATCATTGGAGTAGCACGTGAACAACATTCTCAAGTTGTTCAGACCTGACCTATTTTGTTAATTATTTTCCTCGGGATTATTTCATGTAGTAAGCTGTCCTCTCTCATCACATGCACCAAGTATTGCAATTTGCATAATTATATATTTATGATTTATACAGCTTCTTTCTTGCTCTTTATCATTCTGATAACACTCATTTGTGACTCGATTCGTTTAGCTCAACCTCAAAATTCTTTGATATGATCACAATTTGAACGCCTCCAATCTGTCAGTTGTGTCTTCTTCAAGGTCCATCCTGAAAAATGTAAAATCTATATGATATAGTCCAAGTGATTCATTTTTTACTACATGCAGTCTATCTTACTCCTTTGATCTATTATTCAGATTTTAATTATATGAGTCATTATCTTATAAAATTTTAATTCTGCCCTACCTAAATTTTCTATAAATTTATTGTGTATATTCATATGTACAGAAGTATGTTCTCCTGGTGAAAGGATAATGCAGGACTTGTGCTGTTGTCACAGTGGATTTTCACTGGGACATCTAGAGAAACAAAGCAAATATTTCTGCAGCTGATTCCCAATACAACTATAAAAACAATTACTGATGCAATTGTTAATAATATGGCCGGTTAATAATATTGTTAATAATAAGGTTCTTTAATTTGTTCCGATTCATTACGATCATATTGTAGTAGTACTTTGGAGGAAGTCGGGTTTCAGCAAGTTAAGGTGAACTGCAAATTTAATTTTGTTGATCCAAAAACCAGCACACATACTCAAACCATTGAGCAATTATGGGGAAATGGGGAAAATGCCAAATGGTGTAACAGAAGGCATCATGGTACAGTTAGACAACATTTGGAGTTATATCTTGTAGACTTCCAGTGATGTCTTTTAGCTGGTGATAAACAATTTACATCGGTTTTGGCCACCATTCAAAATTTTTGGCCATCGGAAATTAACTTGTAACATGAGTAGAAGCATTAAAAGTATTTAAAAATATTTAAATTTAAGAATAAACAATAAATAAAGAATTATGTAAAATCAGATGGACCCCAATAATAGAAAAGTTCATAAATTTTTTCTAGATAGGGTTTATCTGATATGATTAATATTAATGAACTTCAAATAATTTTTTTAGAAATTTATTAGTTTAATAAACAGGACTTGAATTGTGTAGTACAAAAAATGCGATACGTTTTAGATAGATATTGGTATAATAATATTGTGACAAGAATAAAGGATTAATATTTTAAATTATTAGTAATAAATTATTACAGGAAACTTCTATTATGATATTTTTGTAGTAAATGTAATGATATATTATCGTACCTTAAAAATATCACTAATTTAAAAAAATAATTATTCCATTGGCTCGTTAAGTAATAGAAACACCTTTTGAAATTAAATTTTTGTAATTCTGTATTTGATTAACTAAATGAGTTAAACATTTGGTTGATTTTCATTGAAGTCTCTGCTTTTCAAGTAAAAACATATTTTGTTTTCTCAAAAATTCATATAAAATTGTTTGTTATTGTTTTCCAATTGTATTATTGCGTAAATTAAAGGTAGTTGTATTGTGACAGGTATACTTCTAAATGTAATTAAATTATAACTGGTTGTTAATGTTATTTTATTAAAATTTGGTGGCATTTTCTGATATTTTAATAAAATTTGTTAATTATATCATATACTTTTATCGGTAGGTTTTTCCCAGCAACCTATTAACAAATATGGGTTAGGATGTGTTCATATACGAAGCTTGTTTCCAGCTACCAGCAAACAATCCCTGACAAGCCCTTATAGGCTCAAGTAAAAGTGTTTATAGTTTCAAACGTATACATTCACAGAAAAAGCTGGTACGGACATGCAAGCGATTGCTGTAAGTTCCAACAAGCAAACAAGAATGTGGGAAACATTATTTCCAGCGCTCATTAAGCTGGCAGACACAAATGTGCATATGTATTGTAATGAATTTCTAAGGTTTTTATTTCTAAGTATTTTGTGTAGTAGTAAATTTCTATGTTTATATTTTTAAGTATTTTGTTTAAACAAATGAAAATAACTAAGTGCTCTTTTGGGGTTTTACTGTGTACTAATTGAAAAATAACCAAAACAAATGCATGTCGGTCATTAATTTTCATTAAGTTTATGTAAAGATAAAGAAATTGATACATAAGATATTAAAACGAGAGAAACAGAAAAACTGAAGACTTCATTTGTAGTTTTTGTTCATACATTTTTCAAAGTAGAATATTCGGATGCTAAGTTTAATTACACAACAAAAATAATGAAGAAAAAGCAGAGATTTCTTCAACTAATATTTTAAATACATTTAAGTTTTATTAGATTTTGACATAATAATTAAAAAAAAAGATAAATTCTGAGCTATTGGATTGTGATCAAAAAATACCTGCTTATAATTTATTACCAATTTATAAATCATGTTTTGTATATAATGTATAAATAACTGCTCAATATACAAATAAATCTATATTATAATATGACTAGTGAATACATAAAATTTATGTTTATATGTGCAAAACAAATATATAATAAAGTTATTTTCTCTATAAATACATTAACAGAAATATATACCATGAAAAATTAAACATGTATTAGATATTGTGTAATTATATGTATTATAAAATAAAAAAATGAAATAAATATAAATAAATAAATGAAATAAATTGGAAAATATTTTTGTATGAATTTTAAGAAATATATATTTAAATAAAATAAATAAATAAAAATAAATATTGTGTATTATGAATGAGAATTATTATAGAGTTTATTTATATAATATATTTTTGATTGGTTACATAATAATATAATATATGTAATAAAATGTACAAAATATATAAATATAATTTGTTATTGTTGTTTGTTATTCATGTGTTAAATTTATTACTTGTTTAAGTTACTATAGATGTTAATGTACTTATCGCTGGTTACATAAAATTTTAAAAAATTAGTGTAATAATTTTAGTAACTCTTGATTAGTGTTTCTTTAAAAATTTTTTTGGGTCTACATCTGATGATTGTAGGATAGATTAATTGACTGCTTGTGGGTCAGATAAAGTATTGTAACTATCAATTATAAATATTGTAGATAAAAATTCAAGATATTTTTGTGAGATCTTATCTACATTTATAAATAATTGTGAATTTTTTTAATGTTGCCATATAGGAAACTCGAAATTTGGACATGGTAATCCTCAGTTTAACCTTAGAGCCGGCAATCGTCGATTTTGAGACAATGTTACCGCTTTTTGAACCGGTCGCATCGCAAAATCGGATTTGCTTCATAGCATTGCAATGTTGTCGTTTAAATTCATCTGCAGACAGCGTTGCTTTAGTAATGTATAAAGTAAATTTTTACGTATAATACAAGAGTTTTAGTTGCATTTTCTGCCAGTGTTTCTCTTTTGAAACCACATCATCCTACAGCTGAATGTGGTTATTTCTTGGTTTACATGATGTGTTTTTGTGTATATTTTTTCAGTTTTGAACATAAAATCGTTTTTTTTGTTTTATTTTGAAATAAACATTATAAGTAACGATTCGTATATAATGTTTTGAAAGTAGAGCACAAGAAAGTTTTAAACAATAGTGTCATCTGACATTTAAAAAAATATTGGTCTAAAAATTATTTTCAAATAGCTTCAGCATCCCTAACTGTCAGATTAAAATAAAAATTATGTATTTTTTCTATTTTACTAAGTTTTCTTGTTATTTTGATCAGTCACATGATAAGGTTTGTGATTTATAGCAAATTTTTAATGATTTCTTTACAGTTCGCTGACCCATATGCTAGAAATTCTCTGAAGTTCTAGAAAAATGTTATTGCCGGCTAAGGGTTAATATAACAATTTTATTGTTTAATTTAACCGTCGAAAGGTTTGTTTGTATCCCTTATGTTTTTAAAACACAGATTGTTTCAAAATGAATATTGGGGTTTTAAAGTTATGTAACATTTATTAAGGGTTACATACATTACAACAAGGTGGCATTCAGTGGGAGTTAGTTCTCAACACATTTTTTAGATATTTTCTAACGTTATTTAACATTCTAAGTAATTTTCAACCCTTAAACAGCAACTTGAATTGGAGCTAATGCTCAAATTTTTGAACTATCAATTTAAAAATTTAAAACTGTCCTATTTTATCAATAAGTGTAGCTTGGTCTGGAAAATTTAAAAAAATCCTATTATATTAATAAACAGCTTGGTTTGGAAATTTAAGTATACAGAGTTTTCTTCACAACTCCTCGGGACAAATTTTGTTTTATAAAACAGGAACTATTTGTTTACCAACTAACACCAAATTTGGATGACCAGATTCTGATGAACCTGCAGGAAAATTTCTGGCTGATTTAACAATATTTTGAGGAAGTAGATTCATTTTAAATATTTGAAAACATGATATATAAAATTCAAAACTGACTGCATGTGAGGTGTAGTAGTGGTCAGCGTGCTGGATTAAAAAATGGAATCTCCAGCTAGAGGCTGGAATTTATTTTACATTAAAACCTATTGTTCCATAAGATGTTGATGTGACTTAAAACACCTGAAAAACTGATTAGATGAAGTAAAGTACACAGATTTACACGTTTATTAATTTGAACAAAAAACTCAATGTTTGGTTGTACAAAAGACATCACCCACAAAGTCGATTTTGATTGTAGAGACATAATTTGTGGGGTGAACGGCAAAAGTAAAGCACGGTTTACACTGTGACCTATTTACACACAATATGCCTACATGTTTGTTCATTAAAAGCAACTAAATTCGTGAGTATAGAGAAGTGCTTGTTTTTATTTATTTCAACCTTTTTAAAATGCTTAACTATGGGCCTAAATGGAATTTCTAGATTATATACGAAAGTCCGAACAAATTGGTAGAAATGAACTACCTATGGTCCCAATTGGTTTGGATTTTAGACTCTACTGTATTATTAAACAGGCTAAGAAATACTGTGTATTTACTTCTAGTGTTTTAAAACCCTAAAAATATATCTGAAATTGTGTTCGCCCCCTATATTTTGGTTAAGCAGGGTTTTACTGTAAATAGATATTTTGTCATTTTTGTTTGTGTCATTTCTTAATTTATTCTATCTATTGTCACCGACGGCACGTGGCCTAGCCTCGTCTTGCATGGTGGTTGGCCCTGAAAAGGGCCATTTCTTCTGTAAACGGTGTTGCTGTTGGTGGTGGGCAGACACGTTGAGCCGGCGTCTGCGGCGCGGTGTCCAAAGGGTGATGGCTTGGCTACTGGGTTCAGGCCTAGCCTTCCCTCAGCGGCAGTTGGGTCTCTACTGCAGTGTGGCAGTGGTGGCCGCCAGAGCCCCACAGTGTCGGGTCGGTGTAGGCTGTCCGCCGATAGCACGGCCGAGGCGGTTCCCTCTGGGCCTGCGCTGGACTCACTCTTCACCGTGGTGCCTGCTGGCACGCATGGACTTTCTTCGGCTGACCGGTGCAGGAATGTGACTTTACTAAAAAAAACGATGAGTGAGGTGGTTTACCATTGCTCTCCTCACTGAGTTAAAAAGTATGGTTATCAGCATGCCAAGACCTCTGAAAAGCACATATTTTCCACCCTGCAAATGACACCTTCACTTTATTCACCACAAAGACTGGTTGTATAATGAACCATTACTCTAGAAGGAGATAACTCTGAATAATCTCTTCTACACCTCTATCTCTTCTGTTCTTGAATGATTCTATCATATAATTAGCTGACATGTGATAAGAAATATAACAATTTTTTTTTTAGCCCTGGAACGAGATGATTGTGTGCAAATAATTTAACACTCCATATGCCTGTTAAGGTCAAAAAGTTCTATACAAAGATAGAACTGTTGAAATAAAGTTGTTTTAACCTATTACAAAACCATTTATTTATAATATCCTTTATTTAAATTTATCTTCTTTGTGCTATCAAGGATTAGGCTCCTGCGTTTTCCAAACTCACTTTTATATTCAGCGAATAGCTATTTATTTTGATTAATTCAATCCTTAGAGATTCATCACACTTTCTATAATTTAGCTACTGTCACCTTCTTCATAGATTTACAGTGTCTCTTCACCCATGTGGTGTACATTTCTTCACTCTCATGGTCTCTCCAGATCCTGTCTCCATTTACCACGATTAACTTTTATTCTTTCATTCAAGCTATATATTCCTAATTCAGCTCTTACTCACTCCATATACGGTCTAATCTTGTACACTCTTTTGTCCTTTGTAGGAACCTCATCTATGCTGCCTGAATTTTGCTTTCTTGTCACTTTGTAGTGATCCAAAAATCAAAAAGACAATGGGAATATCTATCACATTATAAAATTTCATTTATGTCACCTTTCTAGCTTTAATTTGCAGTGTTCTTATGATTGACTTCAAATTGATAAAAATTTTGATAACCAAAGTTGTATATTATGTTTTATTATTGAAATTCTACTAAAAAATACTTAACTGACAAAAATGTCCTACATGATCACTTACAAACAACAATTTAGTTGTAAATAAGCCTGCCCATGGTATAGTGGTCAGTGCAACTGGCCATGATTTTTTAATTTGATTTGTATGCCAGGGGTCCCGAATTCGATTCCCAATCAGTTCTGACTATATTTTATCACTCATTTTCATCTATAACATCTATAAGCCTTCAACGTCTACATTATCAGTAAAGTCTAAGACAATCGGACGTAAAAAAGAAACAATGTTGTAATAATTTTTTTCAGACTTACTAAACTAATAGTCTTTAAATAAATTATTTTCAGGAACCGGGTGTGCAGTGAATAATAATTTTTTTAAACTAAAATTAAGATTAGAAAATGAATGCTGAAGTACACTAGGAAACTGCACTTTTACTTGTATTCTTATTATTGAAGTATAACTAAATGTATAACATAACATAATACACATAAATACTCGTATATAACATAGCATGGACAGATTTGCAAAAATAGATCCATTTTGTCAGAGCCGAGCATTGTATAGGTCAGCCATTCTTGAGTCTTTCAAGACGTAACTTTTCAAGCAATTCCACATTATGTGTTTGTTAATTATTTTTGGACCTCTATCATGATTATTAATCAGTAAATTATTTGTAAAATCGATTTGTATAATACTGGTTTAGGTATATTTAATTCTGTTTGCATTATTGACTATTTTTGTTTGTATTTTTCTCTCCTTTTCTTTTCACTTTTGTATTGTCTTTTGCTCTATAATGAAATATTGTTTCTGTAATTGGGTCGTAGTCAGCCTGTTGCAAACAATAAAATAAAATAAATAAATAAATAATATTAAGTGTCCCTGTTACAAGAATCTCATTATTCACAGTATTTTTATTTTTAGAGGGTTCCATACCTTGATAAAAAGAATGTAAACCTTTTTGCTAATTAAACGCTTTTATTTAACTTACTCTTGGATCCATCAAATCTTGCAACTTAAAATTTTAATACTTCTACCATATCAATATGAATCAAACTTTGCACACTTGTTTATCTTCGATGACAATACGCTGTGGAGGTGTTAGTAAAAAAAAATTTTAAAATTTAAAAAAAAAATTAAAAAAAAATTTAAAAAACGCTTTTATTTAACAATTACTTAAAAAAATTAACTAAAAAGAAAAAAAAGAAAAAAAATCACAGACATTACAGTTAAAAATAAAAGCGTGGCGCATTAATATATATAATATTTATTGTAAAATATTCGTTGTAAAATATTATATATATTAATGCGTCACGCTTTTATTTTTAACTGTAATGTCTGTGATTTTTTTTTTGTAAATTTTTTCTTTTTTTCTTTTTAGTTCATTTCTTTTTGATTAATTGTTAAATAATAGCGTTTCTTAAAAATTTTTTTTTTTTTGATTTTTTTGTAATTTTTTTTTTAAAATGGAGACCATTTCCCTGGTCAAGTTTAAAAAGGATTAAACTAAAACTTTAAAAAAGTCTAGAAAAAATTGAGTAGATTAAGAAACTGGGGTAATTCAGAAAACATTTTAAGTTTAGGGTTATGAATAACGTTTTAATATTTCTTTAGTTTATTTTAATTTGCATCAGCAGCTCAGTTATTAGTGACTACGTTGGGTAATGAAACAGTGGGTTTTAACTAGTGAAAATGTTCAAAGCCGGGAATCATACCCAGGAGCTCCGCACTGTAGGCTAGCGTGTTACCACTATGTTACTTAGGTGGGCAATTTAAATTTATTAATTATAAAATTACATGAATTTAAAATTTAAACGGTGGTTTAAATGCTAGAATGTTTTATAAATGAGTAATATTTTTATAGAATATCTAATTCTGATAAGAATTTGAATTTGACGACTTAATCTAAAATGAAACAAGAGAAAATTGTTTATTGGTCAGCCTACCTCTTGGCCTATCTCATGGTCATCCAACCTTTCGGGCACCACCAGGAATGTATGATAGTTGAATTTCTTCCTTCTACCAAAGTGATCAAACCAATTCTGATGATATGCTACATGTCTGCTTTTTAGATTAACACTGTTATAAATTTGTAATAGTTATCTAACAACATTATATGTTTTAGTATTTTTCTAATCTATGTATTGTAAAGCTTCGGGGTAACTGACTGACTCACTCATTCACTGACTGATTGACAGAAATTCTAACCCAAAAGGAGACCTCAGAAAGAAAAAACTGTAAAGATCTTATTTCTTTGTTCTTGGCTGAAACCCTCAAGAAAATTTGCTAATTTTTGGGTTCCGCTCTTGAGGGGAGGGGTCAAGGTGTAACATATTATAAATAAATAAATAACATGCTACGTAATAACTAAATAAGAAATAAAATTAATTTGTGATAAATATTTAACTCAGCTGTTTAATGTATAAAAAGAACAGGTGAGAAGATTTAAATCACGTTCTGTAGAGAGACGGTATGTGCCATGTGCTTGTTGTTGTCTGCATTTGCTTACATCATACGCACCACTCAGTTATGTCGAGTTATATCCCAACCCAGAAGTAAATGCTACTCGTTTATGTCGAGGTATATCCAACCCAGAAGTAAACGCTACTCGGTTATGTCGAGGTATACCCAACCCAAAAGTAAATGTTACTATTGGTTTGTGTTCTAACTTGTTTGATTGTACATTTCATAACAAACTCCAAACACTCATTACCATTACACAAAACCAAATGTTAAGTTAATAATTTAATTTCTTTTAAATAATTTCGCCTTACAAGTTAATTTTTCCTTTTGATTATACACAGAAATTGGATAACACTACACGTAAGTTACTTTTGAAAAATTATTTAAAGTAAAACTTTATAGTATGTTAGACAAAAAAAAATTCCTATAAAATTTATTTTACAAAAACATAATAATATGAATGTAAATTATAAAGAAAAAGTAAGTAATCAATTCAATTTTTGTGGAATTTATAAAATTAAATGTAATGAATGTAATGAAATATATGTAGGTAAAACCACCAGTTCATTTAAAAAACGGTTTCCAGAACACTATTCAAACTATAAAAAAGGAAACCCAAAAATTCTCCATTGTAACTAAACACATGACCAAAAATAAATATACTATGTCAAGTATAAAAAATAATCTAGAAATATTAGAAATAACAAACAAAATGAAATTGAAATTTTGGAAAAATATTATAAAAGTAACTGGGAAAAATTAATGAACACACAGATTGAAAATGACATTCAACTGATTAAGTTGGCAAGACTGTTTTAGATATAAGAATCGGCTATTCCTTATCTACCATGGTAGGAGTAGGAAGTTTTAAATTTTGATATGAAAAACATTTTTTATAGAATTTTAATTTACTGAAGATGTGTACAAGATACACAAAAGCGCTATAAACATTGGTGTTTTGTTACTGTATTCTGGTGGTTAGAAATATATATTTCAATTTTAAATAATACGGCTGTTTATAATCCTTCAAAGGATGTTTGAGAAAATATAAATAAAATTATAAACAATGCCACAGAAAATTAAATTTTGTGTAAATAATTTTGTTTACTACTGTCATGACGATTTCCCGCAAGACGAGGTGATGCAGATAACGTCACAAACTCAGTTGACATTTGCGCATCAATAGTTTGGCATATACCGGCTCTTTACTTACTCTGATTTATATGTGTGCAAGGTGCTTATAGTTAAAATGGGAAGGTTTGTTATTTTATAATTGATCAAAGTATATCAATATTTTTTTGGACAGTAATTGGGTTTCGTTTATGTTAGTGTTTGTGGAGGAATGCGAGATGTAAAGTGGACTGACAGAGTGAAATGATTTTGAAAATGTATTACGTTGACATTGACATTGAGTGTTGCAGTTTAATATGAAAAATACAACGTCCAAAAATGCAGAACGTTTTAATAGGATGTCGGAGCACAAAGGTCGCTGTGACCTTTTTTCTTCTATTTATAAATGTAGTTTACTATGTATTTGAATGGAATACTATGTATTCCATTTAAACATAAGAATGAATGATTTTGAACTCTAATGGTATAGATACTGAAGTCACGAGATTGCCTTTTGCGTATGGATGGGCTGTGAGGAAGGGAAGTGTAAATATGACAGTGCTTCCAACCTCAACAGTGAGACACTACTCGTACATTTCACTACCATGCAGTTTCTACTTACATTTTGTAAGCTGTGGTTTAATACAAGAAAATTTTCTTCATAAACCTTATAAGAAATAAATCTGACCTGTAATAACCTCATGACCTCACTTAATGTAATGACCTCATTTGCGTATAGCTTAATTACATGACTAGAAATGATTAATTTACTGTAATTACCAGCTACCATATTACATTGGAACAAATTTTCTACGAATGAATCGCCTTCTTTACTATCGCTGTCACCGGCGTCTTCACTATCAGTCTCACTAGTATCTACCTAACAGTTTCTTTTTTTTACCAGGTGTCAATAAAACTGTTGAAGAATAGCTTCTTCATGTCTTTAATTTCTTTCTTTATTTTTCGAATTGTGGGAAGAGAAACATGACAGTAGTTAGCCACTTGCGCATTGCTTTTGTTAAGAGGCAGTGAAAGGTATTTTTGTTTAGTTTCAACTTCATAGCATTTTATTACACTGCATATTAGACTTCCTTCAGCACTATGAATAGTCTGCCCACATTTTCAAGTAACTAACATTTCTATTTATGGTAACAAACAGTTATATTCGTACATTAATCAACAAAAGGTTCCGCGGTATACTGTATAGGCTAAGCTTTGGGTATAGTATAAGTTGTTATGTATGTTTGTCGTACTGAAATTAAAGCAGTCGCGCATGCGCACTGATGCTGTTCCCCCTTAACCCCTCGTTGCAAACACGGGTAAACTCGTGTTTGCAACGAGGGGGTCAAGGGGGAACAGCATCAGTGCGCATGCGCGACTGCTTTAATTTCAGTACGACAAACATATTTTAATTGATTTAAGTGACTATGTGAATTGAGCATAATATCAACCAACAGATAGACTTTTTCACTCTCTTTCATCTCAGTGTATCTCCTCCTATAACCAATGTTCAAGCATTCCATAGCTCATGTGCTACATTACAACCTATAGTAATATGATTGGAATAATCGACGGTTTCTGTATTTTTACTGGATTACCATAGTTATTTATTTTATTTATTTATTTATTATTGCTAAAAACAAGTACAATGAATCTTATCCTATTTTATTTCCTAATACCCGCATAGGTTTAGCCTGTGTGCGTGCGGGTATGAGTTGGTTTATTTTATTTATTTTATTATAATAATAGCTTTTTATATCTACACTAAATTTACATAAAAGAAAAGAAACAAAAATTTACAAAAAAAAAAACAACAAAATTTCCTAACGTAAATATACAAAAACAGGATAATAGTATAAAAAATAAATTAAAAAATAAAATGTCATGTAATGGCAAAGGATGAAGCAGACTTTTGATGACAATGTTAACAAAAAAACAAATTTTTTTTAGCTGACACAAGAGGAAGAGCAATTAGTTTGAATACATAGAACTAATTAAATCCTCAGACTGCCTACTCCCTAAATTAATCAGCCACTTGGTTACTTTTCTTTTGTATATTTGAGGAGTTACCTCAGTATTTCGGATAGCCTCTGGTAAATTAAGGTATGCGATTGAGGCTATATAATGTGCTGGAGTGCTGTTAATGGTTTTATGCAATCTAGGGGCTTCATATCCAATACGGGTTACAGTTGTGGTATGATAATTAAGTTTAAATCAATCAAATTAAAATGACTGGAGAAAGCACTCCATGTGTAATAACACATTTATTAAACCTTGAATGACATATTACAGATTAGTTCATAGAACATATAAATTAAATTTCAAATAATTATAACTAAAAAGGTCAAGTATGGATAGAATTATTAAAAAATTTAATAAGTTTAAAAAAAAATTGATTTCTTATTAATAAAAATAAATGCTGCTTGTAATTACTTTTAAGTTTACAATATGTAATTAAAAATTTCTAATGTGATATAAGGGAAGAAAATTTACATAAGTGGTAGTGTTTAGCATCTCTAATATCTTCTGCTTTGAATGTGATAATATATGAACAAAATTATGAAATATTAATAAATCTAAAATATATTTTTATTGGAAAATTATAAAATTGTAATGAAAATATTAAATTTAAAATAAAACAATTATTTTGTAAAAATTTATGTAGTATTTTATTTACCTACCTGGGGTTCTGCCTCCTAGTAAATTATATGAAGTTGTGGAGTCAGTGTTGTTTGTAAGTTTTCAAATAAAATAGGTAAACTACCTTGATATACAGAGTGATTATAAATAAAATAGACAGTTTCGATAGCTTATAGAAAATTATTTCAGTCATAATTTCTGACTTGTAAGTGCCAGTGAGGCGGAGCTCTACCTTGTACAAAAATGAAGTTATCACTTTCTTCCTGGAGTTGAGGCATTAACGATTCGTTTAACATGTCCAGATAAATTACTCCGGTTACTGACACTTCATGAAAGAAGAACGGCCCGTAAACCTTTTCACGAGATAATGCGCAAAAGACGTTTACATTTGGGGAATCGCGTGTATGCTGTAAAGTTATTTTTGGGTTTTCTGTGCCCCATATTCTAACATTATGTCTATTAAATTTTCCACTAATGTGAAAATTAGATTCATCACTAAAAATTAGGCGATTAAAGAATGCGTCGTCATTTTCAACACAATGTTGCATCTCCAGACAAAAATGTTTACGTACGACTTAATCACTGGTATTAAAACTTTGTAGTACTAACTGGAATTTACAAGGTGTCATTTTCAAACGTTACCGCAGAATTTTCCACACAGTCGGTTGAGGAATTTGCAATTCTAAACTTGCTGATCTAATTGATTTTCCTGGACTTGGTATATAAACATCACGAACACTATCAATTTGTTTTTCTGTAACAGAAGGTCTTCCAGTACTATTCCTTTTACACAGACATCCACTGCTTTCAAAATGTTTATACCAGTCATAGATTGATTGCGTTGGTGGTGGTTTACCGTATCTTGTTCTGAAATGACGTTGCACAACCGTAACTGAGTGTGTTTTGGCTAATTCAAGAACACAATAAGCTTTCTCCACTTGAGTAGCGGCCATTTTGCTAGACTGGTCGTTGTAACAGCAGCCAACAACAAAATTCTAGCAATAGTTGTACCAACATAAACTTTAAAAATTCCCTACAAACCTATATCATTTACTATATTCAAATACACCAGTTTGATGTTTAAGAAGCTGCCGAAATTGTCTATTTCATTTATAATCACCCTGTATAATTTGTCAAAGTTTAGGCAGTTAAGCTGATATGGATATCTTTATACAAAATACAAAGGCAATTTGTTTCACCCTCTGGTAGGCCATAAGATAGGGTGCAATGGCGTAGTTGGTAACTTGCTCGCCTCTCATCATGCGGCCTTGGGTTCGAATTCCACTCAGGCACAGCATATTTTCAGACGTTACTGAAAATCATTTCATCCTTTACCGTCTGCATTAGCAGCAATTGCAAAACGGTCGGACGTTCAACAAAAAAAATATAGGCCATAAATAAAAGACAAGTGAATTTAGAAAAATCCCTTTCATGAGACGAAGCGTCTCATGGCTGGTGGCAATTTTTAAAAAAGTTTATCTTTGACTGATGGCAAAAACCTTTACTGATTTCTGTATCTATTCGTTAAGAGGAATCGAATGACACTACTTTTTTTTATTTGTTTGTTTAAGGTCGCATCAACAATAAAGTCATTAGCGACCACAATTACATAACAATCTTAAATTAACAAAATTTACATAACAAAATTAGAATTAAAATGTCTTGAATACAACATAACAAAATTTGGATTAAAATACATTGTGTAACTGTAAGTCCGTAAGGTATAAAACCACATTCTGTATACTCTTGATGTCAGTCAGCATGATTTTCGTATTTTGTGTTAAGTTATACTTTTCTCGTAGATTACGTAATCCCGGACATTTTATCAGTAAGTGTATAATCGTCAATGTAGTATCGTTGCAAAAATAACAGGTCGGTGTATCAGTCTTTTGAAGAAGGTATTTGTGTGTGAGACTAGAATGCCCAATTCGTAGGCGTGTTAAAAGTACTTGATTTTGTCTGCTACTTTGTGGTATTAATACGTCATGTGTGTTTTCCCTGAAGTCGTGTAGTTTACTGCGATGTCCTTTCCATTCATCGTTCCACACTCCTCGTGTCGTCTTGAGAACAAATTTTGACAAATCAACATGTGAGACAGCATGATCATGAAACACTTCTTTTATGGCTTGTTTGGCGGCATTGTCTGCCTTCTCGTTTCCTGATTTACCAACGTGTGCTGGGGTCCATACAAATTCAATTGTGTTATTAATTTTTGTATTTGACACTAAAAGCCTAACTATTTCTTGAATTATCGGTTCTTCAGTATTTGAATTAGAAATGCTTTCTAGAACACTTTTAGAATTGGTAAAAATTACAAATTTGGAATTTCGAGATTGAGATGCAATTTCCAGAGTTTTATAAATAGCATAGGCTTCACAAAAGAATATAGAAGATACGTTATTAATTTTGTAAAGAATCTCTGAATCAGGAAACACGATTCCACAGCCACAACCTTCAGTTGTAAGTGAACCGTCTGTGTAAACACTCATGTAGTCTTTGAATCTGGCAGTTATTTTTTGAACCAGAGGCCTGAAGACAGCAGAATGGCAGTTTTGTTTTCCAAGAACATTAAAACGTAAATCAGGTGTTGGAAGTTTTAGGAGCCATGGTGGTTCATCGGGTTGACAAACTTCAAAAACATTTGGAAGACGTATATTTAACTCCTTGAGGTAGATGTTCACGCGATCACCTAAAGCTTTCGGGTATCTTGCTCTTTTTCTGGTAGATGTTTGGTTTCCTATGGATATTGCACTATATACTGGGTTCATCGGTGTTGTAGATATTTTAACTGCAAATTTGATACATAAGTATTTTCTGCGATATGACAACGGTATGTCATTGCTTTCGACAATGATACTTTCCACCGGGCTGGTCCTGAACGCACCCAGAGCCATACGCAAACTTGTTGTATGATTAGAGTTTAAAGAATTTTTAACTGATTTTTGTGCAGAGTCATAAACAATCGAACCATAATCTAATTTGTTTCTAATTAAAGCCCTGTAAGTATTTAAAATTATACGTTTATCAGCTCCCCAACTGCATGAAGAAAGTAATTTAATTACATTCATTCGTTGTAAACAGTCGGCTTTAAGTTTTTTAATGTGAGAAACCCACGTAAGTTTCTCGTCAAATACCATACCTAGTATTCTAATTTCATTTTTCTGTTTAATTTCATGGTTACCTATAAAAAGCTGCGTAAGTTCATCCGATGAGTGTTTTCGGGAGAAAATAATATAATCTGATTTAGTCAGTGAAATATTGAATCCGTTATTCAACGCCCATTTCTGTATATCACTCAGCGTTTTCTGTAAACAGTGTTGAGTTGTTTGGACGATTTTGCCTCTAATAGTAACAGTCACATCATCTGCAAATATGTAGCATTTTACTGGCGGTGATATTAATTTAGTTATATCATTTATAGCAACAAGAAATAAAGTTACACTCAAAACGGATCCTTGAGGAACACCATTTTCTACAAGAAATTTTCTCGACAGACTTCCATTTGCCTTGACCATTATGACCCTGTTTTGTAAAAAATTTGAAATGAAGTTTAGGATCGGTCCATTAACACCAATTTCACTTAATATCTTTACAATTCTGTACTTCCAAACCATACCGTATGCATTTTCCATATCCAATGCAACTGCAATTAGGTGTTCACCAGATTCAAAAGCATTACATATGTCGGTTTGTAGATTAACAAGATGATCTAAAGTAGATCTATTTTTTTCTGAATCCACTTTGAAATTTAGACAGAAAGCTAATGTTGTCTAAGTACCAAACTAGTCGATTATTTAATATCCTTTTTAAAAGTTTACATAATGTGGAAGTTAATGCAATCGGTCGATACCTCTCTGCTTTACTATGATCTTTATTTGGTTTAGGAACTGGGACTACAATAGCTTCCCTCCAAATGGCCGGAAAGAGACCGTGTGATAAGATTCTGTTATAAATGTCTAATAGAAATAGTACGGCATTATTAGGTAAATTCTTCAAAAATATATTAAAAATACCGTCAGGTCCAGGACTTGAATTACGTAATTTTGAAATGACATTTTGGATCTCGCTGTAAAGAATAGTAGAATTAAGAAGTTGATTTAAGGGTTGGCTCCATCGTCAGTGACTTCGTTAATATTGAGTTCAGTATTATTTTTAATTTCTAAAAATTTTGCATTATATTTAGCATCACTTGAACTTTGAGCAAAGGTGTTGGCTAATAAATTGGCAATCTCATCTGGATGTGTGATTATTTTACGGTTAGTATTTACAAGACATAAAATATTAGTAGAACATTTAATACCTCTTATTTGTTTTATTTTATTCCACGATTCAACGGAGTTTGAACTGGTCATTGAGGAGATGAAATCACTCCATGACTTACGTTTCTTTAATTTAAACAATGTTCTCGTATACGACCTACACTTTTTATACTCAGTAAAATTTATCTGAGTTGGGTGGCGTTTATATTTATTGAACGATTTCTTGAATTTTTGTAGAGACTCCTTGCATTCATCATCCCACCATGGGATTTGCCTTTTACGGATTTTGCCTGAAGTTTTCGGTATATTTTTAACTGCTGCTTCTAAAATTATACTAGTAAAACAACTAATTTCATCATCTATTGTTCTTTCTTCTTGTGTATGAGAGGTGGGCTTAAATATTTCCTCAATTTTTAATGATATGTCATGTCGGAATTTTTCCCAATCGGCCTTGCCAAAAATCCATTTCTGATTAATCGTGTCAAATGTATCTCTAGATCCAATGTCAATAATGATCGGAAAGTGGTCACTACCATACAATTCGGACTCAGTTCTCCATTCAAGCTGATGAGCAACTGACGCACTGCAAAGAGTAAGATCTATTGCACTAAAGACTTGATAACTGCTGTTGAAATGAGTAGGTTTCTTCTTATTTAAAAGAACCACATCAGTATCTTCCAATAATTGTTCAATAATATTACCTCTGGCGTCATTTTTATGAGAACCCCAAGCATAGTTGTGAGAGTTAAAATCTCCGGCGATTAAAAACGGTTTTGGTAGTTAATGGATTAAATTATACAACTCGGTGGATGAGAGCTTGTACTGGTTAGGTAAGTAGATGTTACAAATTGTAATGGAACCTATTGGAAGAAGAACGGATACGGCGACGGCTTCGATGTTAGAATTTTATTTAATTTCAGAAGTTTTGAATTTTTTATGAATGTACATGGCCACACCTCCACTAGCGTGTAGAACGTTTACTCTATTTCTATAAAAGATAGAATAATTATTAGAAATAGGTGCAAATAGATGGTCTTTAAAATTTGTCTCTTGCAGACAGATTGCAATCGGATTATGTTTATTAATAAGGAGTTGGAGAAACTCTTTTTGCTGGTAAAAACCATTGATAATGGAATATGTAGAATTATAACTTCCTGTCATTTTGGAACATAAAACTTAAGTGATTAAATAGAAACAATTTTGAAAAACGAGAAATATATATTCCAGCAATTACGACGAATCACAGTCTAGCAAAGATAGTAGATTACTGTCACCTTCTAAGTTGGCACTTTTTACTGGAATTTCCATACTAGAGTTATTGGATGCATCTATCGCTGATTTTAGTGCCTTTTGTAATTTAGTAAATTTAGTTTTAAGGGGTCTTCCGTTTAAAGAAGGATACGTATCATTAAGAAGAATCAAAAATTTAGATAGGTCAGAGGTATATTCCTGTATAATGCCTACAGGATTTGAGGAACCGTAAGTCCTTTCAAGGAGGCTCTTTAATTGCATGTAATCGAGAACGTAGGGGTTGTCTTTACTAATGAGAATGTCCTTTAGAGGACTTAACTGGTCTTCTATTACTTTAGAAAAGTGATCACCCTTCTCCTTTTTAATCTTCTTTTTCATCGGTCTAGTTAGGGTAAACCCTTCTTCTGTCGACGAATCGATATTCGACGAGTTATCTAAACACTCGTCATTATTAATGGCAGTAGAGCCCTCAGACGACAACGGCCTTTTATGTATTTTGGCTTCAGTCATACTAGATTTACCAGGAGCAGGAAGCCCAGGAAATTCAACATCAAACTTAGTATATTGATTACTAGTGTCATTTGATTTTTGTGTACCGGTAACACTGGTATCAAAATTACCATCGCATTGAAAATTGTTAGTGGATTTATGATTTCCGTTAACAGTAGGAACCTCATTGTCCTCAACCTCATTTAAACTACCAACATTTTTAACATGACCAACACCCCTATCGCTTACTAAATTCTCATCTTCACGATTGAGGTCACTGACTTAGTCATTTATGATTGAAGTACAATCTTTAGCCTGATGCCCCGGTTGTTTACAGACAAAACAGGAAATAGAGTCAGATGATAGATAAATCCAATAGGATGTATCATCATACACAATCTTGATAGAGTCAGGTAATTTTCCAAAATCTTCCGGGTGGATGTACACCGACGTCTGAAACTCATAATATGGCTATAGCCGGGTTCAGATATCCCCGCTTTCAGGGAAGAAATTTTTTAGACGCTAGTCTTATATTAAGTCTAGAAAGTTTATCTTCCAGTATATTATGGGGAATTACTGGACATACATTTGATAAAATAATCCTTTTGTACGTTGTAATTAACGGCCGAATAAGCAATTTGTTGTTCTTCACTGAAATTACTGTGTGGTCTGCTACAAGACTGTTTACTATATCTGACGAAGCAAGATACATACAAATTCTGTTCATCGAGATGCGAGAAACAAACCTAAAGTTCTCGGGTTTCACTAATAAACCGACTGCCTGGATGTACTCTTTTACTGGTATTCCGTCGATTGCATCTACAATTATGGCCTGAGCCTTCGTTGGAAAATTATTCGTTTTCATGCTATTTGCGTAAGAAGCTTGTTGACTGTTTAATTTACTGTTTTTCCATTGAATTACTGCTGTTATTTAACAATGAACCTCTGTACTCAGAAGCCATTTTAAATATTTTCCGTAACCTAGGCTATCTTAGGTTAGGTTACCAACAATGACAACAATGCCGACAAAAAACAAACAAAAGATAAAACAAAATGAAATAAAATAATTACCTATCACTTAAGTGTAATCGGTATAATCGCAGACAAGTAATTAATAGTTTTAAATAGAAAAATACTTATATTTTTTTCCATAACATAAACAGCACAACATTTGTTTACAAACACCAAGCCGGAAGTGGACACTACTTTTGTTTCTAAATTCTGACCTTGATTTCTTGACTTCTGGTTTTGGCCCACTTCCGATCGAAACCAGAACTTCAAACCCAAAGATTTCTGTATTTATTCTTTAAGAGTAATCTTTTTTTTTTTTTTTTTTTTTTTTTTTTGTTTAACGTCCGACTGTTTTGCAAATTGCTGCTAATGCAGACGGTGAAGGATGAAATGAATTTTTGTAACGAATGAAAAAATGCCATGCCCGAGTGGGATTCGAACCCAAGACCGCGTGATGAGAGGCGAGCACGTTACCAACATCGCCAACGCGGCCGGCTTTTAAGAGTAATCAAATGACACTATTTTTGTTTTCTAAATTCCGACTTTGATTTTTTGACTTCCAGTTTTGATCACTTCTGGTCAAAACCAAAGAAGCCAGAAAGAAAGCCTCTAGAGGTTTTAACCAGCCTTTCGCCTGATGACCTAAACAAAAAGTGTAGTGTACGTTGCAATCTGTTCAATTCAGAAGAACAAGCAACCCCATGACCCAATGAGATAAGGATGATGCATATGACATGTAAATGAGGTGTAGTCTTGTACAGACCCAGGCCGACCATTCCAGAGAAAGTATGGTTAATTGAACCTCAACCATCAAAGTACACTGGTAACCTATGTCTAGTATTCAAATCCGTATAAAAGTAAAACCTTTACTAGGATTTAAACCAGGAACCTTCCTCCTTTCCAAAAATCAGCTGTTAAACAGCTGACTAAACAGCAAATTAAAATTACCTTCTACATTAAATTTTTTTTTAAACGAACGAATTGTCTGAAAATTAGGCCTACTCTACATGCTATTATATTACGCCGCATTGGCGTAGTTGGTAACGTGCTCGTCTCATCATGCGGTCTTGAGTTCGAATCCCATTCAGGCACGGCATATTTTTATCGTTACAAAAAATTATTTCATCGTTCACCGTCTGCATTAGCAGTAATTGCAGAACAGTCGGACGTTAAACAAAAACAAAATTATTACTCTAAAAAATTTAGAGTAGGCTAATATTATTATTATTAGGACAGAGTTGGTAGTTAATGAAATTATGAGTATATAGAGTAATTTATACAATATTAGGCATATACTTTAATTATTAAGGTATAATATTATAATCAAATTAAAAAAAAAATGAATAAAACTCAAAGTATACAATCACATATCTTAATTTATTTAACTTGAAGTTCTGGTTCCTTTTGATTTATAAGTTCTAATATTTCTTATGGCATTAAGAGACAGTACACACCCATAAATGATAAACATATAAGAGTCTTCGCCAAAGGGTTTATTTCACCATAGTTTTCGTTTAGCAGCTGAACAAGACGTTGAACATTTTCTGGATACTTGGAAAATTCATGGGCGGATTCTACTGTTGAATGGATATATGCCATGCAGGCTGGCCCACTCTTACTAATACATTCTAGCCATTCCCAAACATTATCAACTCCTTCCAATTGCTTTAAAGATAGTAAATTTCTTTCCAATATTTCTTCGGTAATGAGTGATGTAGCTAAATTAAACAAATGAAAACGCGTTTATATTAATAATAAATCTTATAAGTTCATTCACAATTCCTTCATTTACAAATCTTTCAAGTTAGTTCATAAGTTCATTTATAATACTAAATTTTAAAAGTACTGTGAATGAAAACTCAAACTGATAGAAGATAATTTAGACAATGTCGTGGGAAATACCACCTGATCGTTCGAACATAAATGACGGGGCTAGGTTTCTTCAATGAGACATTATGAAAGGGTCGTTGGAAGTAAAATTTAGTTTCAGAATCAGAAAAACAAGCGGAACTAAATACCAATATATACTGTTCATCGATAATAATATCAATCACACAACAATTACCAGATTTTCTATAATATTAAAATAAATCAATATCACAAAAATCTGGCTATGCGGGAAGGACTAACGTTGGTATATACAATATTAAATATATTGATTCGGCCGAATAGTCGCGCGTGGAATGGTTGCATGAAACAAATTGAATTAATTGACGTGGTCTCCGACCGTATGTATTTTATGTATAATATTTGTGTTTTGTTTGGTTCGTGTAGTGTGTTCTTGATGAAGTCTCTGAAAGAGACGAGAGATATTTTGAATATCATGTAATACTCTTAGGTGACTATTATATATAATTTTGTTTTGTTTCACTGTTCATTGTATATTATATATTTAGTGTTCGCAAACAATGATAATAATGTTTAATAGAATAATATACAATATTATATTTTCAACTCACGCTGAAAGTCATGGAATGACAGTTGTCGGATCAGTGGGTGCGGTCTGGTATAAAGCCCCGGATGGCTTCAATTTCTGAAGCCATTCCGGCGTCGTAGAGATTTCTTAAGTTGCTTTGGATGTTGTCCTGGATAGAGGGAAAGAGAAGGTTGATATGGATGATGGAGTAAGGAATTAGATACTGAAAATTTGCAATGAGGCGTAGAATGCGATTTTAAAAGTCGTGAAAGGATTTTTTTATGCGTATTGGCTAGGAGTGGCCACCAGACCGGCGACCCGTATAGAAGGAGGGGACTGATAATGGAAGAATATATGAGGAGTTTTACAGAAGTGGCGACGGATTTGGAGCGGAGAATGGGGAATGGGGGGTTTGTATAGAAGGATCCTGCCCTTACGGATTTTGTCATCGGCGTGGCCGGCGAAGGTAAGTCTCTTATCCGGCGTGACTCCAAGGTACATTACCCTGGAAGGACTAATAATAAAGGACTCACGGGAAGAACAGGCTCGGTCACAATTTTTGTAAAATCGGGTTTTGCTGCCATCTGTTAGATAATTCTATTTTATTTTATCCGAAAACGTTTTTTGGTTGAATAGCTAATTTCCAATGTAATAACAATTCAAACATGTAGGCTGCAGGGCTGCAACCGGCTTAGTCCAACTGTGTTGCGGATAAAAGTAAACACTGCTAAAATATTTTATTCTAAAATTAAACACGACTTAAAACGAACAAAGAACCTGTAAACAAAACCAAAACACTTCAGTAAATCCAGAGACGATTTCTTAAAGGGGCCAAAAACAAAAAAAGAAACACTTTTTTATTAGAATTGAACATTTCATTTTTTCATTAATTTAGAAAAAAATTCATTTTTAATTAAGAAAAATTAGTAATACGGTAATAAAATTAACAAAGTTATATTGTGTACGTAGATGTCGGATACGCATTTTGCAAAATAAATACTTTTTATTAAGTCCATTAATATCACGACTTAATTTATTTTGACCTGATATACAAAAGAAAAACAAGCTGAATTATAGGACAGCCTATTTGACCGTGGTTTCTTTTGTAGTATGATGAGTTTTATCATTTTTGTAATGTCAATGTGAGTTGATCTGGTTAAAATCAACCAAAATATTTTCTCATTATCTGTAGGTGTATGCTAAATTATTAATATAAAGAAAAATATTAAAAATAGAGTAGTGGTGTACTTGGAAATTTTAAAAATAATTTCCTTAAAAAATTGTTAAATGTAACTGAGCCTGATTTTCCCGTGAGCCCTCTTTATTATTAGTCTACGAAACTATGAACTATCACTAACTCCCCTTACTAATGACAACAACACTTTACAGTTGACCTTCAAATTTATCATGCTAATAATATAATTATACTATTTGCCAAGGCTGATGAGCTCTGAACGTATAAATTGCCCCCTACCCACTTTATAGCTAGCCAATGACTTGCCAGCAACGTTGCCAATCCTTGCTCTTGTAGCTCTGTTAAATATTTCGTCAGCCATTATTTTAATTTTTCAATAACAATTATAACCTATAAACATACTATCAGCTGATTATATTATAAAGTATTGGATGTTAACGCGCTCTATAATCGATGTGTTCAGTCATGGCGTTCTTTAGTTAGTAAAATTAGAGAACGCCATGGTTCAGTACGAGATGCAAGACGAGAGTGAACTATTGCGGCTCTTATACGCATGCGCGCGTAATGTGTGTCAGGTACAATCTGACAACGCTGACAAACGTTCTGATTGGTCTAAATGCGTTGAACAGCAGAGCTCATCAACCGTGAAAAGCATATTAAAGAACATTGAGGCTTGTGTTCTTCTGCTTCGAAAAGAGTTTGGAGCGAACTAACACAGAACGGGACCGAACGGAACGTTACCGACAGAGAATACCGCGGTAAAACGTGCGGCACCGGACAGAAACGGACGGTAGTTCCGGCCGAAAAAATATCAGTTTTCGCTCGGTAGTCAATGATCATGGCTGACATTGCACTCAACGTTGAACCTCAATCGTCTGATTCTGAGTTTGATTTTGTGTTGTGTACAATGGCAAGCGTAAACGAAACTGGTTGTCTCCCTACATAAGACAATGCCGTCAATTCGGCGAATTTCACGTGCTATTAAAGAAACTCAAAGCGTAACAATTTATAAACTATTTTCCAGGAATTCGAGTTCGACGAGATTCATAGTCTCATTCTTTGTGATAAACAGAAGCAGGACTTAAAATTCAGAAGAGCTATTAGAGTAAAAGAAGAGATTTGCAATATGTCTAAGCTAAGATTACAATAAAATTGCAATGTATTTATCATTGATGCATTTTATTATTTTATTGTATACGAGATGTGGCTATTAAATAACGAGACTGACGTGTTAATAATTTTATTTTTATTTTATACATAATCACTTATTGTCACCTTCAATATACTCTCCTTCTCTATCCCTACAACGCTCCATACTAATTTTCCATTGTTGGAAACAGCGCTGGAAGTCATCTTCTGTCAGCTCATTCAGGCTACGTGCCGCTTTCTCTTTTACAGCTTCCACAGACTCAAATCTTGTCCCTTTTAATGCAGATTTCACCTTAGTGAACAGGTAGAAGATAATAACATGTGATGAAACGTGTTTTTTACTTATGATCCGGAAACGAAGCGCCAATCCATGCACTGGATGAGCCGAACTTCACCGAGAGCCAAAAAAGCTCGAATGAGCAAGTCAAAATTTAAAGCAATGATGATTGTTTTTTTTTTGATATCCATGGGATTGTGTACCTTCACTGGCTTCCCGAAGGTCAAACAATTAATCAATATTACTACCTTGATGTACTTTCTAAACTACGTCAAAGAGTAAGGAAAAAGGCCCCGAAATGTGGAACGATAAATCATTGGTTCTCTACCAAGCAACGCACCAGCTCATTGCGCGTTATCTGTCAAGAGGTTTCTAGCCAAATACAGGATCTCAGTGTTAGAACATCCACCTTATTCACCAAATCGTGCACCATGTGACTTGTACCTGTTCTCTATGGTGAAATATGCATTAAAAGGGACAAGATTAGAGTCTGTGGAAGCTGTAAAAGAGAAAGCGGCACGTGTCCTGAAGGAGCTGACAGAAGATGACTTCCAGCACTGTTTCCAAACAATGGAAAATTCGCATGAAGAGTTGTAGGGATAGAGAAGGAGTGTATATTGAAGGTCAATATAGCCATTGTCAATAAGCGATTATGTATAAAATAAAAATAAAATTTTTCACAACGTCAGTCTCGTTATTTAATAGCTACACCTTGTATGTAGAAACGACAAAATTAACTAATATATTACACAAATATATAAAGGAAAATTGATCCTGTATTACAACACAATAGTAAGAAAAGTAATCAAACGATTTTAGATGTAAATTTTCGATTATGTCAATTAGTCCACAAACCTTAACGTCCAGTAGCAAAAACTGGATCATTGGAATCTGCAAAAATCTGCGTAATGAACATTAACAGGCCTAATGCAGTACTTACAATTATAATGAACTTCATTTTAAATATCTTGCACGTTGAATGAAATCAATAAAATAAATTTAGTAGTCTGTAGTCACTCTTATGTTAGCTCCAAGAAGCAACCGATTCAATAATAAAGTATAAAGACATTTAGCGAGTAATTTTAGTAACAGATCTACAAGTATTTTGATTTACGAGCGTATGTACTCGTTGTAACTACAGTAGACTCTCAAAAATCCGGATCGTGCTAGTCCGGACTTCGGATAGTCCGGACGATGATTTTTTTTTTTACTTTATTTTCTGAAAATTTACAACTTTTAAATTAGCAACCAGTAAAACGTTTTCATGGGATTGGCCCGATGAAATCAGTGGGGAGACTTTATCGGCGAAAAAAGGTTGCTGTTCCTGAATTTAAGACCTTACTTTTTAAAATCCTTGATGAAGAAGGAATTTTCGGTGACCAGCTGTATAATTGCGACGAGACTAATCTGAACTATAAAATGTTGCCCACGAAAACTCTCGCATCCAAAAAAGAAGCTTCAGCCTCGGGCTATAAAAAAGCAAGGAACGGGTTACGGTGTTGGCTTGTAGCAACGTGACCGGCAGTCATAAACTTAGGTTAACATATAGGAAAATCAAGAAAACCCAGAGCTTTTAAAAATTTAAAGAAAGACGATGTGTTGCCACTTTGGTATACAAACCAACAAAAAGCATGGATGAATTCTACAATTTTTAAGACTTGGTTTTTTAATGAATTTGTACCTACTATAATTACTCTATATAATTATAATTACTCTATAATTGAGACATATATGACACATTTTGTTACATGTTTGAAATCCGTAACTTGCAAATCTTACAAAGAGTGCAATCGAATCTTATTACGGTACAGTAGCGTTAAGTTTTGTCAATGTTTGTGCTTCGTATATTGAATAATTATAGTACCAGTAGTCTACTGTAATTTATTAGGCCTACAGTGTTTTAAAGTTTTTTTCAGAAGCTCACTCTTATATTAACAGATAAACGTTAATGCTTATTGTCATTATTATTCGCCATATAGACAAAATTGCCAACCTCCGGGAAATCCGGATTTTTCGAAATCCGGCCCGGCCGTCCGCCACATTAGTCCGGATTTCTAAGAGTCTACTGTAGTTTAGAATTGTAATTGCCAGATTTTATGTTTCAGTTTATGCCTTTTAAAACTTATCTTATAGGCTTTTACCTTTTTTATCTTATAGAATTTTGTAACTTGTACTACTTTGAAACTATAATAAAGTACTTTGAAACTTTAAACGTACTTTACGATATATTTGATTGATTCATTAGAAAATTAAATGCACATAACGTATTTTATGTTTATTTAGTATTTTATCCTGTCATATGTGAATAAATAAGACAAGTTATGATTTTTTTCGATAACGAGGTTAAGGGGGTAGTCAACCCAGAAAATGAAAATGAAAACTTCTGGCTATAATTTATCATTATTTATTTTAAATGAAAGAGTAATTTACTAGTAATGATCTACCATTTGAACCGAGCCAAAAAATTAATTACAGCCCCTAATATAACGGCGAGGTTGGAAAAGCGGGCTTTTACGGGGAATCAAAAATCTCAGGAATCAAGAAAGATATCAACATGATTTTTATGCTACAAAATACAAAAAATTGCTCTCTATTATCTGTTGTATGCGCTTGTATGTATTTTTTCTTACAAGAAATTTATTGAAGAAAAACCATATTTTGAAAAACATTTATTTTATGTATTCACAAATTATTTTTTAACTAAATTACTATTAAGGTTTTTGTAATAATCATTCCACAGATAATAGAGCAAGGAATTATGAACATTAAAAAAAAAAACAAAATCCAAATATCTTAAATACTAAACAAAATATTTAATTCCCAAAAATGTACAATCATGTAAAAACCACGTTCCCGGAAAACTGAAAGTTAAAGGAATAATTTTCACTCGCCTTGCTAGTGAGCTTTATTTCAAACAGATGTTTTAATAACTTTTTGTCAACGTACAAAGTAAACAAATTTTTTGATTCAGAAAATTTTAAACTTCAAATAAATGCATAAAATAGAAATTTAAAAAAAATCATCTTCTTGAGTTGACTACCCCCTTAAATCGGAAATTAAAATATTTCATAAGGCCCAAAAACATTGTCGTTTGTCCGTCCGTCTGTTTGAACAAAATAATTTCATTTAATCAAAAACGGAAAATCGTATGAAGTTGAAACGTAGACCATATAAGATAGGTACTAAAAGGGAATCTGATACAAAAATTTTCATTGGGATCGGTCAACCGGAAGTAATAGTTTATTTTGTGCGATTTGTCACTTTTGCAATTTTTCAAAAACTGCTCCTACGATTTTGTTTAAAATTGCTTGATTTACTATATTTTTGTATTGTACAAGTAAGCTGTATATCTGTTGAAATTCATGAAAGTTGTGCTTTCTTGGTAAAAAAAAAAAATCAAGATTGCGGCCTCAATATGCAAGTTACGGAAAAATTGTTGCCATTTTATTAATGCTGTATAAAATTAAAAACCTACAATTTTTACTTTAACGTTATTTTTCTACAGTGCGTAGTTCAGTGATTTTTCCGTATTTTGCTCATCAAAATACCAATTTTGTTTAGTATCAAAAACGAGCAGAGATTGAATTTCATTTAGATTCTATCATAATTAAAATTCTTCTTCTTAACGTGCCCTCTCCGACGGGAGGTTGGCAATGATGATGTTGTCAAGATGGGTTTGTAACTTCTCCGAGGCACATGTTGGAGAAGCGTCCGCCGCTAAAATCGCTGTAATCTGCGAACGTTGCCGCTATTACAGATTCACGTTCTGGAAGGTCAGCTGTGTAAAACGTATAGAAAAACGGGCTCAAAATGCTGCCTTGAGGAACGCCGGAATTTGACACCTGTCTTAAAACAGCAAAATCTTTTGAATTGTTCGATGTAAAAACAATAACAATACATCAAATTAAAAAGCTTGTTTTATTGTTCATTACAGGATATACAGGGTGGCGCAAAAGTCACTGCACAGTTGGTTAAAAGAAAAAATTAAAATTACAAGAAGATGTAGTACAATAGTTTTAGCCCGTGATGTTGGTATTACAAAATGCTGATAATTACGCTGCGTCAAGTTGGCAATACGCCTCGTCAAGGCCAAACACAACAATAGATCCAGTGAGTTCTTGAAAGCGTACTTTCAACCCGATGGTGCTCCACCACAGTATGCCACTGAAGTCCGGGATTATTTAAACGAAACTTTCCGAAGACAAATTATTGGACGAAGGGCAGATATTGACATGCCTCCACGTTCACCAGATATCACGCCCATGGATTTTTTCGTATGGGGTGTCGTCAAGGACTCTGTTTATTCTAGAAAGCCTCAGACCATCGACGAAATGAAAGACTACATACTCGAGGCATTTGAAGATTTGGACAGTAATACCAGACTATGCCATAGAGTGTGTAACAGTGTTCGAGAGAGACTTGAAAGATGTATTACTGAAGACGGAAAACAATTTGAACATAAAAAATAATTGTAAGTTGTAAATTGTAAGTTTTTTTGTAATAAAAAATAAATTCAGTCTTTGTTTACTGTAGTGTGCAGTGACTTTTGCGCCAACCTGTATATTAACATTTTCGGAAATTAATAGTGTCTTGTATAACAATTACGCAAAAAAGTACCCTGTTTTTAACCACTTTTCCAGTATACCCAACTTCAAGTTACTATTACTTCGTTCACGCGTACTTTAAAATGTGTTGGGCTACAAAGTATTATATGATAATGTAATCCTGTAACCAACAATAAAAGAAACTTTAATACGATGTATCGTAATTTTTACTTTCTCTTGCCTATATGAATATATAGGAAGGAAAGTATTGTTTTCATGTCGATTTTTCGAAATCGAGTTTTCACCGGATCTGAACGTTTTCAGACCCTCTGAACCCAAAAAACATGTTTTTAGCGATTGGTCTGTGTGTGTGTGTCTGTGTGCGTGTGTGTGTGTGTATGTGTGTATACAAAATATCTCAAGAACGGAACATCGTATGTACTTGAAACTTGAAACTTAATTTACATACCACTACCGGACCCGACACAAACATTTTCATCAAAATCGGTCAACCGGAAGTAGTAGTTTATTCGTGTAATTTTTCACTTTTTAGCGATTTTCTCAAAAACTGGTCCTACGATTTTTTTAAAAATCGCCTGGTTTACTCATTTTTTTATTCTTTACAAGATAGGGTAGGCGCCATGTATGCTGAAATTCTGCGTGAGGGTGTTTTTACGTAAAAACATAGTTTTTTTAAGATTACGGCTTTAATATGCAATTTAGCGCAAAAATGTATTTAATAAAGGTTGTAGAGAATTAAAAATCCTACAACTTTTATTTCAAACATTTTTTTGTATTACGCTTAGTTTACCAGTAATTAGCGATTTTTTGATTTTTTTTCACGAAAACGTGTGAAAAATTGATTTTTTTTAGATTTCGGCCTTAGAATGCATTTCACGACAAAAGTGTATATAATAAAATTTATAGAAAATAAAACGATCTACAACTTTTATTTAGAGCATTTTTCGCTACAGAGCCTAGTTTAGCGTGAAAGAGTGATTTTCTGTATTTTTTAGCCAAACAGTTCGATTTTCATTGTTTTTCAGGTTAGTTTTTTGTTTATTTCTAATGTTTTATTGCTAAAATTAGGTTATATTGTTAATCATTTGCATTGGCAAGAGAAAGTTGTGTGAGTGTTTCACACCAGATTTTTTTTACATACAACGGTTCAAAAGATATTGCTGTTTAGAGAGGTTTTTTCTTTCGTGAATCGGACTAGGTACAGTTAGCGTTAATTTGTGATTTTCTGTATTTGCTCATCAAAATCGGTAAAAAAGGGATTTTAATTTTTTTCTCGTCTTAGTATGCATTTTACGACAAAAGTATAGTATATAATAAAAATAATAGAAAATTTTAAAAAAATCTGGTGTGAAACACTCACACAACTTTCTCTTGCCAAAGCAAATAATTAACAATTTAATCTAACATTAGTAATAAAACATTAGAAACAGACAAAAAACTAACCTCATTAAACATAATCTTTTTTTAATCATGAGTGAAAGACGCTAAATAAAAATCAACCTCAATTTGGCTTAAAAATACGGAAATCACTCCTTCACGATAAACTAGGTTCTGTAGAGAAAAATGATTTATATAAAAGTTGTAGAGCTTTTAATTTTCTATAAATTTGATTATATACTACACTTTTGTCGTAAAATGCATATTAAGGCTGAAATCTTAAAAAAAGATTTTTCACATGTTATCGTGAGAAAAAAACTGAAAATCGCTATTACCGCTAAACTAAGCGTTATACAAAATTAAATTAAATTAAATTGTTTGATAAAAAAGTTGTAGGATTTTAAATTCTCTACAACTTTTATTATATACATTTTTGCGTTAAAATGCATATTCAAGCCGCAATGTTAAACAATTTTTTTTACGTGAAACAGCTTCTCCAAGAATTTCAGCAGACATGGCGCCTACCTTGTAAAGCATAAAAAACTTAGTAATTGAGGCGATTTTTAAACAAATCGTATGAGCCGTTTTTGAGAAAATCGCAAAAAAGTAAAAAACTACACGAATAAACTACTACTTCCGGTTGACCGATTTTGATGAAAATGTTCGTGTCGGGTCCGGTTGTGGTAGGCTATATAAGTTAAGTTTCAAGTTTTAAGTTTGTACGATGTTCCGTTCTTGAGATATTCTATTCACACACACGCGCGCGCGCGCGCGCGCGCGCACAAACACACACAGACACAAGACCCATCGCTAAAAACATGTTTTTTGTGTTCAAGGGATCTGAAAACGTGTAGAACCGGTGAAAACTCGATTTCGAAAAATCGACATGAAAAGAATACTTTCCTTCCTATATATTCATGTAGGCAAGAGAAAGTAATTAGGCCTATCTGAAATTTTTATTTAAAGCATTTGGTTCACAAAGCTTAGTTAGCGTCAATTAGTGATATTCCATTTTTGTTTAAGTCGAATCTAGTTCATTCACTTTTGCGTCATTCGCTCATAATCAAAATAATTAGGTTATGTTTTTTATTTTACATTGTTTACTCATGATTAAACGTGTGTTACATTGTTAATTATTTACATTGACAAGAGAAAGTTGTATGAGTATTTCTCACCAGATTTTTTATTGTACTTAACGTACAATTTTTCTTTTCTGAAAGCGACGTGAAAGAAAAAAAATTAAGGTAATATGATTAAATTTTAATCATAAATACAACTCGAGGTATACTATTATCAATAATTATCTTTATTTATTTGTCTTGAAATTCAGGTAGTCATACACACCATATAACAATAAAATATACACCTAATTATCTTCACTATATTAGAACTTAATGTGCCATGCTCTTTGTTTAGCCGCTGAACAAGACGTTGAAAAGCTTCTGGATGTTTAGCGATTTCATTGGTAAAATCTGTAGTTGTTGAATTAAAATCTTCCATACAAAATGGTCCCTGCTCACCGACACATTGTAGCGCATACCAAATATCTTTTTTTTCCGATTGCAGTGAAGAATCTAGATATATTTCCGATATAACTTTGGTACTGAACGATGCAGCTAAATTAAAAACACAGAAAACGCGTTATGTTAATCTTGTTGTTGTTGTTATTGTTTAGGTCATCAGCCTGTAGGCTGGTTTGAACCTGCAGAGGTTTTACTAAGTAAATCGAGGAGTGAGGTGGTTTACCATTGCCTTTCTCGCTGAGTGGAAAAGTACACTTATCAGCATGCCAGGCCCTCTGAAAAGCATATATTTTCCACTCTGCAAAAGACACTTTCACTTCATTCACCACAGGGTCTGGCTGTATAATGAAATTCATTACTTTCAGAGGAGATAACTCTGATTAGTGTCTTTTACACCTCTGCCTCTTCTGTTCTTAAATGATTCAGTCATTTAATTGGCTGACCATCTGATAAGAAACAGAACTATTTATTTTAGCCCTGCAACTAACAGATTGAGTGTAAATAATTTGACACTCCACCTGTCTGTTATGGGCAAATGATGTTAATCTTAAATCTTTTAAATAGCCTATGTAGTTCATTTAAGTTTATAGTCCGACTCACGAAAGAAAACACCTGTCTTTAAACAACAATATCTTTTGAGCCGTTTTATGTAAAAACAATTACGATACATAAAATTAAAGCTTATTTTATTGTTGTTTACAAGATTACATTAACATATTAGGCTTATAATACTTTGCAGTCCTATACATTTTAAAGTACGCGTAAACAAAGAAATAGTCCCTTAAAGTTGGGTATAGGGCTACTGTAGTCGTTTGCACGTTCAGTTGACACAATGGATCTTATGAGAATTGTCACTGCTATTAGCGCAACTAAAAACATCAAATAAAGGCATCTGGATGCGAATATAAGTAGGCCTACATTTTTTAAACCTCTATAAAACACGTATATTTTAAGGTAGAACTACAATTCAAGTTTAGCTTAGCTGAAAAGAATTATGTATTATGTAGAATGTTTAATGAATTGTAAAAAATCTGAACAACTGTAAAAACATTTTCTTTCATTAGGGGGGGGGGGTTAAAATGAATATCTTATCTATTTTACAGCAGACCTACTAATGCTTTCTCCACATTCCTTTTAAACATTTAAAATTTTTTAAACACTGCCTGATAAATGTAACAAATGACGCAATCGGTTATTACAAATCTAAAAATCTGGTGTGAAACACTCACATAACTTTCTCTTGCCAATGCAAATAATAACCAATATAACCTAACATTAGTAATAAACATAATAAATAAAAAAAACTAACCTTAAAACACATAACCTTATTTTAATCACGAGTGAAAGACGCAAAATGAAAATCGATCTCAGTTTTAGTTGTTTAAGTCGTAAAAAAAGTTGTAGTGTTTTAAATGTTCTACAACTTTAATATTTATGCACTTTGGTCGTAGTGTGTATGAGTCTTATACGAGGTGTGGCTATTAAATAACGAGACTGACGTAAAAAAATTTATTTTAATTTTATACATAATCGCTTATTGTCACCTTCAATATAAACTCCCTCTCTATCCCTACAACAATCCATGCGAATTTTCCATTGTTGGAAACAGTGCTGGAAATCATCTTCTGTCAGCTCCTTCAGGACACGTGCCGCTTTCTCTTTTACAGCTTCCACAGACTCAAATCTTATCCCTTTTAATGCATATTTTACCCTAGGGAACAGGTAGAAGTCACATGGTGCAAGATCTGGTGAATAACGTGGATGTTCTAACACTGAGATGCTGTACTTGGCTAGGAACCTCTTGACAGATAACGCGGAATGAGCTGGCGCATTGTCTTGGTGGAGAACCCATGATTTGTCCTTCCACATTTCGAGGCGTTTTCCTTACTATTTGACGTAGTTTAGAAAGTACCTCAAGGTAGTAATATTGATTAATTTTTTGAACTTCAGGAACCCAGTGAAGGTACACAATCCCATGTATATAAAAAAAACAATCATTGCTTTAAATTTTGGTTTGCTCATTCGAGCTTTTTTGGCTCTCGGTGAAGTTCGGCTCATCCAGTGCATGGATTGGCGCTTTGTTTCCGGATCATAAGTAAAAACCCACGTTTCCTCACGTGTTATTATCGTTTCCAAAAAATTTGGGTCATTTTCAATCGCGTACAAAGTGTCAGTACAAACATTTTTGCGAGCTTCATTTCAAACATTTTTGAGCGGCACGTGTCCTGAAGGGAGCTGACAGCAGATGACTTCCAGCACTGTTTCCAACAATGAAAAATTCGCATTGAGTGTAGGGATAGTGAAGGAGTGTATATTGAAGGTGACAATAAGTGATTATGTATAAAATTAAAATAAAATTTTTTTACAACGTAGTCTCGTTATTTAATTGCCACACCTCGTATTTCCCCCATCAACCGGCTAACTTCTCACCGCAGTTTTGAAAACTGTGAACTTCCATCTGAGTTATGTTGTTTATGCCTCCGAGGATTTTTTGCCCATATTTGGATCCTATTTTTTGATAGCTTTGAAAAATTGGTTTATATAGGCTACAGGTATCTATAATAATTTAATATTTTATATAGTAACTTAATAAGTTTAAATTAAATAATAATAAACTTTTCTGATCTGAAAAATGTTAATAAATAAATTATCTGCATTAAAATTTAATTAGTTGAAAAATAAATTTAAATATTTTTAAATTACCGTTAAACATTTCATCAATGGAAGCTGCAGAAATCTGAGTAGTGAACAGCAGAACTAACGCTGTGCTTGCAATCATAACGAACTTCATGTCTCTTGTACGTTGAATAAAAATAACAACGTAAAATTAAATATCTGTAGACTCTTACGTACTCGTAAATCCAAGAGACGGATAGACGAGAAATTAAATAACTGATATCGAGCAGTTACAGTTATATATACCTACAAATCGTTTGATTTATGTAATTTGGGATTGTAAAGTGTACAAAAATTTATGGTTTATTTTATGCTTTTTAAAACTTATTTCATTAGGCTATAGCTTTTAGAACTGGTTAAGATAGCTTATGTCTATATTTGACTGATTGATTAACGAATTTAATGTATGTTTCTTTTCGAGAATCATAATCGTTATCATCATCGTTATATTTCTTCTTCTTCTTGCTGTCATAGTTTAGACCTTCCGATCTGTTCAGACTACTTAGCCCTTTTTTACGCAGCCTATCCACATCTCTTCGTCTATCAGATGAGTAGTTTATACTCGTTTTGCCATCCACCTAAAGTTCTGTTTTTGCTCTTCATAGAAGCCCTTAAAGTCCGTAATTAGTTTTCTGAATTTGGTTCGGTTCATTAATTTTCCTCGGTATATTCCTGTTTTCTCAATATCTTTTCTGAATTCTTTCAAACATTTATTTGAGACCTTAAGTCTACTGTCTAGTGTCTTAAAAATGTGTTCTGTCAACCGTTTTTTCACCCATTTTATAGAGGTATCCGTACAATTTTAGTATTTTTTTCTAATCATTTCCATTAAACTTTTATATTCCTTGTAAAATTATTCTCGTCCTCTTAAGGTGAGGCTGTACGATGGTTTTAACTGAAAATTTCGAATTTCGGTTCCTTATGTTTTGAAATAGTTCAGACCGAGATCAACCAAAAAAACATTAAATTACGTGGAAAAATTATTTTAATGAAAAAATTTAAGTTTTTAGGAGGTTTACACAGAAAAATTATCGTGTCATGAAGAACGAATATTTTTCCTAATTTTATTCCAATCGTTTTAGGGCAAATGGAATTTCAGTTTTTAAAATATCTGCGTTACTATTTTTAATACTCGCAGCTGTTGGTTCAGCTTTCTAACCAAATGCTGATAGGAAATTTAATTGTTTATATAGTAGGCCTACATTTTGTTTTTGATTTGTGCCTTTTTGTGTTTTTGCCAGTTTCCGTAAATTTAGATTTTTAACATTTAGGTACATTTTTCTCGGAAACCATTAAACATACCAAGCTGAAATTTTTACCAGTTATTTATCTTGTACATTTACATATTCCGGCATTTTTATGACTTCCTCAAATATTACAAAAATTATTAATATGTAAAATACCGTAAAAAATTTGTAAATATTTTATGTTACTCCTTATTCTGTTTTTAACTTTATGATTAAACGGATTAAGTTGCGAAATGTCAGTAGCTCGAGTAACCTGACAATTACAAGTAAGAAAAATTTCATTTCCCTATCGTTTACCAATTTTGTGAAAAATGTATCTAAAAATAGGAAATTTAACATTGGTGGGGTACAAAGTACAGTCTTCCCTTAACCTGTATTATCCGTCTACCATCTTCGGACCCAATATCTTGCGGAGGATCTTTCTCTTAAATTTCTCTGCTTCTCTTAAACCAGTCCTCCCCGTTATTCTAAGGCAGCCACTCGCATACAGACACACAGGTTTTATCATAGTATTATGACGTCTAATCTTGGCTTGTCTTAAGTGTGCTTTCTTCTTATACAAGTGGTGAGTTCCACGGAGCGCACCGGCCATCTATCATCGTCTGTCGTTGTTCGCTTCCTTTTCACTGGTCGTCGGTTGTATTATCTCCTCGAGATACTTCAAACTCTTACAAGAACTAATACGTTAGGGTAAGCGCACAGTGAACGCTGGTCACAGGTACTAATTCACGGTGGCGAACGCGCGTAGTAGGAGCATGTAACTACGCACTTAACCTTCATTCAGTTTTTGGTATTCAACATGAGTTCCAGTAGCAGCAGAGATGATGAATTATTTCTTATGGTAAACGTTTCCACAAAATTATTATCATTTAAAGACGATACCGTTAGTGACAATAATAAGAACAGAAAATGTTTGGGCATAATCATCTTTTTCCGTAATTAAAAAGAGATAGCGACAGGTTTTTGTAAATGCATGAGAATGACTCCGAAAACGTTTAAATTTATATTGTCTAAAATAGAACTCGTTTTTAAAAACTATGGTGCAACTTGCACAAGCAACCAATATTACCGGAAGAAAGACTTGTGATTACTTTGAAATAGGTTTATTGAAAATTTTGACTACCAATATTAAATATAATAATAAAGCATTGTTTGGGCAGTAATAATCTTTTAAGTTATTTTTATAAACCTATTTTATAATTAATTAACCAGAAGTTATTATTTATGAATAAGTATAGTTGAAACATCTACAACTTTTATTTCAAACATTTTTCTCTATAGAGCTTCGTTTAACGTCAAATAGTGATTTCCGTATTATTAAGCCAAACCAAGGTTGGTTTCATTTTGCGTCATTCACTCATGAATAAAAAATAGGGATATGTTTTTTGAGGTTAGTTTTTGTTTATTTCTAATCTTTTATACTAATGTTAGATTATAGTGTTCATTATTTGCTTGACAAGAGAAAGTCGTGAGAGTGTTTCAAACCAGATTATTTAATATTGCGATATCACGATAAGAAGAAAAAAGAGCCGGTTTTTTGTTGCTGCAACAAATTGGAAGCACTAAGAGGCTTATTACTCAAACACCGTCGACCGATTTATTTCAGATTTCGCTGGAATGTAGACTTGTATGTTGTTATTGAATGAACAAAATTTCACCTTTGTAGCTTATTTAAATTTAGAGTTATTAGTAAAGTTCTAAACCTCTGTTAACTCTGTAATCGTTCATTAATTCGGCAATTTCAAAAAAATTATTGTATTCAGTATAAAAAATTAATACAAATTTATTAATCCGTGGGCCATTACCACTTGATGGCCACCCGTTCGTCTGTCCAGGATCTTATAACTGACTTTGTCTAGTGTTTAAAATAATTATTAATGTCAAAATGACAGAATGGGACGTTTAAAAATTAAATTTTTCAAATTCCATTGAATACCTATACAAACGCTTTCACGACAAGTCACACGAACACGAGAACCCCCTAGTGCGTTCACTTTCCTCCGTCCATTTACCTGATAATCCCCCTAGACGCCTTAAAAGACGCTGGAGTAGAGACCTACTAATTTGATATACAAATTTCATTCCTAACTCCGCTAAGCCGGTGACAAGCCCGGGGCCTGTCTTTCAAGTGACAGGAAGGAGGAGTCGGAGGAGTAACAACCTCGTAAAAAAACCAGGGTCCATCTGGCTCCGGATGGTAGCACCCTGTAAGGGCCCCTGCCTGGGGTAACAGGTGGAAAATGGTCAACGGCTCCGGAGGCGGAAGAGGATAAACTCCCAACGGCGACGGGGACGGAGGAACCTAGGAGGTGGGTCTCCGAATGAAACCCAGGGCAGGTCCAGAGGCTCTAAGGTGGCAGCCCCACCACTGGACTTACCTTGCACGGCGCCTGTAACGCAGTCAGGGGAAAGCAAACTTACTGGCAAGACTCAGGCTAGCCTCGGAAGGACAGGTAACATGGTAAACAATACGGACCCGTCAAATATAAAAAGATTTTGGAAAATGGATAGACTAAATATAGGGGTGTGGAACGTCAGAGGAATAAATGATAAAGAGAACGAACTGGAGAGAGAATTAAAAGCGGCCAAGGTAGATATTGCAGTTATACCAGAAACAAAGAAAAAGTTGAAGGGCACGAAGGAGTTACGGGATTTTTTGATGATATATAGTGGGGTAGAACGTGTTAAGAGGGCAGCGGCAGGAGTAGCGGTACTTATTGCAAAGAAGTGGAAGGATAGCATTGAAAGGTATGAAATGGTGAATGAGAGAATAGTAAGTATCAGGATGAGATTGGGGAAAGCTGGCATGACAGTTTTTGCAGTTTATGCCCCAGAAGAGGGAAGGACGGAACAAACAGCAGAGTTTTATGATATGCTCTATGAGCACGTTGGAAAAACGAATGCACGGGACTACATCATTGTGGCAGGGGATTTTAATGCAAGAGTCGGGAATATTCCAGTAAAGGAGGTGGTTGGAACAAATGGTGAACCAACCTGTAATAGGAATGGTAAGCATCTCATTGACTTTGCTGCCACTAATGGATTAAGGATCAATAATACATTCTTCCCGCATAAAGACATTCATAAGTACACATGGAGTGCAAGAGGATGCAGATCAATTATTGACTATACCCTATCTAACAGAAAGACCTCACAGTGTATTCTAGATTCTAGAGTTTATCGGAGTTACGATGTGGGAACGGATCATTTCCTTCTTGTGACACGGCTAACAATTCCAGTGAAATGGGCCAGAGTAAGGGGAAATAGAGATAAAACAGAAAAAATCTTTAAAGTAAATTTATTACAAGATCTTGGAATTAGAAATCTCTTTCAGCTGAGGATGGATGCCCTTTGTAGTCAAACAGCCCAGAGCAATAATATTGGTGAGGAATGGGATAACTTAAAGACAGTTTTGAACGCAGCGGCTTTGGAGGCATTGGGAGAGAGGACGAAAAGGCAAAATCGGAGGAGCCTACCCTTTTGGAGTGAGGAACTTGCAGAGATAATCAAGAAGAAAAAGTTGGCCTATATGAGATACCTGAGTACATCCTCAGAAGAAGATCTTTTGGAGTATAAAAAAAACTCGACTTTGGTTAAGAAAGAAGTTAGAAAGAAAAAAAGACTAGGCTGGGAGAAGATGATTGGGGATATAGAGTATGATATCCATGGACCATAGCTGAAAGCATATAAGATATTACAAGAATTGAATAGGGATGTAAGGGATAATTTAAAAATTGATCCTATCTCGGAGAGTGAGTGGTTGACTCACTTTCAGAATTTATGGGGTGGACCTAGCAATGGGGAATTAGACGATGAAGTGGTCATCCCAGTTCGGACAAAGAATAGTATAGATCACATAACAATGCCAGAGCTTCTGTATGCGATGAAGAAATTAAAGAACCGTAAAGCATCGGGATCTGATGGCTTGCCCTCGGAGTTATTTAAGTATGCTTCAGGTGGATTTTTGGATCGCTTCCTTGAATTCATAAATACTTGCTGGATGGAGGCACACATACCTGAGGAATGGCTCCAGGCTGTTGTCTTTCCAATCTTCAAGAAAGGAAAAAGAGATGATCCGAATAACTATAGGGGGATCAGCCTGTTAAATAGTGGCTATAAAATATTTGCCAAAATTATAACAAACAGACTAAGTGGAATAGCGGATGCAATTCTTCTGGAAGGTCAATCAGGCTTTCGCGCTGGAAGGTCATGTATGGACAATGTGTTTGCCTTGTCTCAGTTGATGGAGAAAAATAGAGAGTTTAATATTCCTACGTTTCTGGCTTTTATAGATTTGCAGAAGGCGTTTGATAAAGTCTATCGGCCCCGCTTTTGGGAAGTACTGAGAGGGAAGGGATTACCTTTACATCTGATTAGAGTAGTGCAGAGTATGTATGCGGGCACAGTTATAAGAATGACCAAAGGTCAACGAGTGGTAGGAATATCTCAAGGAGTTCGACAGGGGTGCCCGTTATCACCCGTTTTATTTAACCTATTCATTGACGACGTCATGAGACAATGGTACTGCGTGATGGAACAGAAAGCTGTTTTTGGACAGATGCCCTTGCAGATATTGGCTTTTGCAGATGACCTGGTGATGTTTGCTGACTCAGAAGATAACCTTCAACGATGCCTGCACGCATTTAACATGATTGCCCAGGGATTTGGTCTGCAGGTCTCTTCAGAAAAAACAAAAGTGATGGGTTTTAAGGGCACAGATCATCTTAGAAGCAAGATTGTTATCAATGGAGAAATATTGGAGCAGGTGAAGACGTTTTTATTCCTCGGATGTGAAGTATCGTACATACAATCAAGAGACGTCGAACTTATATTACAAAAATTTCAGCGCCTTATCTATACAGTAAGGAAAACTTTGGTGGGAAAAGTAAGGAGAGAAACGATTTTGAAGTTTTATAAAACACTAGTGCTGCCAGTCCTGTTATATGGATCTGAAAGCTGGACGTTAACCACTCAGCAATTAACTAGAATCGTAGCGGCAGAAATGCGACTGTTGAGGCCCCTAGCGGGGTACAGTTTGCTGGACCATAAGAGGAATGAGGATATACGAAATGAGCTTGGGATGCTGTGTGTAACGGATGCGATCACTGGTTATAGGCAGAGCTGGTATGAGCATGTGCTAAGAATGGCAGATGAGCGAGCACCGAAGATTATCCTTAATTACCAACCGGTTGGGCGACGTAACATAGGAAGACCAAAGAAAAGATGGTCATCGCAAGTAACTTAAAGATTTGCTAGCTTGAGAACGGAACAGGACTACAAGGCCTAAACCGTGATGCTTATGAATGAATGAAATTTCATTCTTGGGGAGGCACCAATGGGGGCCCTACACCTCTCATGCCTATCATGTCATTTTACATTATTATGATAATCATCACACTTGCTTGTTGTAACATTTTACAGTTATAAATAAAGAATTAAAGAGAAAAACAATTTTTTTCAAAAGATTTATAAAATATTAGGTTTTCTTTTAATACTTGCAGAGGAGTCCTATCATCCTCAGTAAAGCAGTTTCGGTAGGTCACAACGACGAAATGGTCTGGTTCTAACCACCGAATTCGTCCAGTTGCTTTCGAAAAATATTTGGTTTTTAAAAAGTGACTAAAGTAATGTGTCTGTATGATATACAGTACTATTTAAATTTAATGAATCTCATTTTTAGGAATAGTTGTTACGTAAAAATACGTCTGGTTCGTTGGTAACGTCCATTTGGTTTACTCGCGTATCCGTGGGCCGTTACTAACTACAAGATGGCCACTTGTTAGCCTGTCCAGGATCTTACAACTGACTATGACTAGTAGGCCTATTTAAAATTATTATTAAAGTAAAAATGACAGTAGGCCTATAGGTCATTTTAAAATTTAATTGTTCAAAAGATTTATAAAATGTTAACTTATGTTTGAATACTTGCAGAGGTAACCTTGCATCTGCAGCCGATAAGTTTCAGTAGTTCACGAAGACGAGATGTCGGGGGTCAGTCTTAGTTCTAACCTCCGAATACGTCCAGTTACTCTCGAAAAGTTTTTGGTTTTATAAAAGTTGACTTAATACATGTGACTGGATGATATAGTTTAATTAAATTTAACAAATCTTATATTTGGGAATAGTTGTTACGTCAAAATACGTCTGTTGCGTTGGTACCGCCCATTTGGTTTACTCGCGTATCCGTGGACCGTTACCACAAGATGGCCACCCGTTCACCTGTCTAGGATCTTACAACTGACTATGACTAGTATTAAAAATTATTATTAATGAAGAAATGACAGGATGGGACGTTTTATAATTAATTTTTTTAAAAGATATATAAAATGTTAATTTCTGTTTTAATACTTGTGGAGGACTCCTATCATCCGCAGTAGATCAGTTTCGGTAGGTCACGAAGACGAAATGGTGTGGTTTCAGTCTTAGGTCTAACCAACGAATTCGTCCAGGTACTCTCGAAAATTATTTGGTTTTATAAGAAGTGGCTTAATACATGTGTCTGGATGATATTGTCTAACTAAATTTATCAAATCATATATTTAAGAGTAGTTGTTACGTAAGAAATACGTCTGGTGCGTTGGTACCGCCCAATTAGTTAACTGGCGTATCCGTGGGCCGTTACCACAAGATGGCCGTTAGCCTGTCCAGGATCTTGCAACTGACTTTGTCTAGTATTTACAATTTATTATTATTGTAAAAATGACAGTAATAGGACGCTTTAAAATTAAAATTTTCGAAATATTTATAAAATGTTAGCTTTTGTTTAATTCTTGCAGAGGAGACCTATCATCCACAGTAGATCAGTTTCGGAAGGTCTCGAAGACGAGATATTCTGGTGTCAGTCTGAGTTCTAACCACTGAATTCGTCCAGTTACTCTTGAAAATTATTTCGTTTTATAAAAAGTGACTTAATACATGTGACTGGATGATAAAGTTTAACTAAATTTAACAAATCTTACATTAGGGAATAGTTGTTACGTCAAAATACGTCTGGTGCGTTGGTACCGCCCATTTTATTTACTCGCGTTTCCGTCGGCCGTTACCACAAGATGGCCACCCGTTTGTCTGTCCAGGATTTTACAACTGACTATGACTAGTATAAAAATTATTATTAATAAAAAAATGGCAGAATGGACGTTTTAAAATTAAATCTTTGAAAAGATTTATAAAATGTCAGCTTCTGTTTTAATACTTCCGGAGGTGACCTATCATCCGCAGTAGATCAGTTTTAGTAGGCTACGAAGATGAGATGGTCTGAGTTCTAACTACCGAATGTGTCCAGTTATACTCGAAAATTATTCGGTTTTATAAAAAGTGACTAAATGCATGTGACTGGATAATATAGTTTAATTAATATAACAAATCTCATATTTGGGAATAGTTATTACGTCAAAATACGTCTGTTGCGTTGGTACCGCCCATTTGGTTTACTCGCGTATCCATGGGATCCGTTACCACAAGATGGCCACCCATTCGTTTGTCCAGGATCTTACAACTGACTTCACCTAGTATTTATAATTATTGTAATGTAAAAATGACAGTATGGGACGTTTAAAAATTACATTTTTCAAAAGATTTAAAAAATGTTAGCTATTTTTTTATTTCTTGCGGAGGAGTCCTATCATCCTCAGTTTCGGTAGGTCACGAAGACGAGATGTTCTGGTGTAATCTTGATACTGTAAGTTTTGATTGTGATACAATCTGTTTTAATACCGTTGCGCAGCAACGTAAGACATTATTGCATCAGGGCGTTAGGTCAGCAGCAACTGGTGATCACGTGAATTACAATAATACTGTGTTTAACTGTAGAACAGATAACGTAGAGGTTCTAAATACGTCCGCTAGAGGGCAGACCAGTCTTAATAAGATCAGTTTATTCTAGTAATATTTTTACTTTCTCTTGCCCTTTCTGAATCTACAGGGAAGCAACGTATTGTTTCTAATCGATTTATCCAAATCAAAGTTTTACTGGGAATTGACATTTTCAAGCCCCTTGAACAAGCATAAAAAACAACATTATTTTAACCCTTTCAATCCCAAATTTTTTAACTATTTTTTAAATATGTGTACATTGTTTCATACATTTTACTGACATTTAAGTGAAATTAAATCACTTTTAGACCCTCAGCCTTTTTGATGGCCTGACAAAAAAGTGTGACACATATGTCACATTGGGACACGATATCAAAGTTTCCAACAATATGAATAACTAAAATCATGCTCAGGCTTCCTAAACAATATTCTCTTAACTTAAATTTGTAGCAAAAAAACTACATATTATTTTAATATCAAAGCATTATATAAGACTTAAAAAATTTTACAATTCAAAAATTCTGGTAAAATGGATAAAATCACTACTTACAATCTAAAAAATATACTTGTATGTACATTCAACATACTCGAAGAAATGCTACTTTATTTTAGTAAATGAACACGAATATTTAAAACTAAAATTAACTTTAAAAAGAAACTAATGGTCGCCTGCGTGGCGTAGTGGTTAGCATCTTACACTGCAAAGCAGAGGTCTCAGGTTTGACTCCTGGCTAGGGTACAGAAAATTATTACACTTCACATCCAGCATTCTTTAATCAAAAGTAGTCGCTAACAATTAAAATTTTTATGTCTGTTATTTCACTCCAATGTGACTTCTATGCCACACTGGGTTAGAAAGGGTTAACGATTGGTCTGTGTGTGTTTTTTTTTGTTTTACGTCTGACTGTTCTGCAATTTCTGCTAATCTAGACGGTGGATAATGATAATAATGGAAATGAGTGATGAAAAAATGCTAGACCTGACCGGTAATCGAACCCGGAACCCCGGCGTAGAAGCCAGTTGCGTTAACAACAATGCCAACGGACTGGCTGTGTGTGTGCAAAAGGAATATCTCAAGAACGAAATATCGAATGACATTGAAACCTAAAACTTAAGTTAGATACTACTAGTATCAAAATCGGTTAACCAGAAGTAGTAGTTTATTCGCGCGATTTTTTTCAAAATTGGCTAATACGATCTTTTTTAAAAATCGTCCCATTTCCTTAAGTTTTTGTGCTCTACAAAATATGATATGCGCCACATCTATTGAACGTCTTGGGCAGGAGGGGGGGCTTGTGCTCTGGTGGTGAGAAAAACAACGTTTTGTGAGATTGTGGCCTTACTTCGCATTTCAGTGCAAAAGTGTACATAATTAAAGTTGTAGAAAATTAAAAAACTTACAACGTTTATTTCAAACAATTTTTTCTGCAATGCTCTTTTAGTAGCGTCAATTAGCTATTTTCTGTATTTTTCTCATAAAAATATTTAAAAAAACGGTTTTTTTTTCAATATTGAGACCTTTGTATGAATTTTACAACATACAATCAAAGTTATAGGACATAATATCTACTACTTTTGTTTCAAAAATTCTTTTCTACAAAGCCTAGTGATTTTCCATATTTTTCAGGTATACTAGAGAGATTTATTTAAATTTTGCTTTACTCACTCGTGATTAAAATAAAATTAAGTTTTTCATTTTGCATTAAACTCATTTTCTCATGATTAAACATAGTTAATCATGAGTCTATATTTTTACTTTTTCTTGCCTATATGAATTTATAGAAAGGAAAGTATTGTCAAAAAACATGATTTTAGCGAATGGTCTGTGTGTGTGTGTGTGAACAGAATATATCAAGAACTTGAAACTTGGAACTTAAGTTAGATACCACTACCGGACCCAACGCAAATATTTTCATCAAAATCGGTCAACCGGAAGTAGTAGTTTGTTCGTGTCATTTTTCACTTTTTTTGCGATTTTCTCAAAAACAGCTCCAACGATTTTTTTAAAAATCGCCTCGTTTACAAAATTTTCTATGCTTTACTAGATAGGGTTAGGCGTCATGTCTGCTGAAACTCCTTGGCGAGTCTGTTTTCTCGTAAAAAATTGGTTTTTTTTAAGATTGTGACGTTAACATGCATTTTAGCGCAAAATGTATATGGCAAAAGTTGTAGAGAATTTAAAATTCTACAACTTTTATTTCTACATTTTTTTTGTATAACGCTTAGTTTAGCGGTAATTAGCGATTTTTTTGATTTTTTTCTTACGAAATCGTGTAAAAAATTGATTTTTTTAAGATTTCAGCCTTAGAATGCATTTTACGACATAAGTGTATAATCAGATTTATAGGAAATTAAAAGATCTACAATTTTTAATTGGAGCAATTTTCTCTACCGAGCCTAGTTTAGCGTGAAAGTGTCATTTTCTGTATTTTTAAGCCAAACTGAGGTAGATTTTCATTTTGCGTCTTTCACTCGTGATGAAAATTAGGTTATGTTAATTGAGGTTAGTTGTTTTGTAATTTCTTAATGTTTTATTACTAATTTTAGATTAAATTGTTAATTATTTGAATTGGCAAGAGAAAGTTGTGTGAGTGTGCCACACTAGATTTTTTATACTGTGATGAATTACCTGTAGTTAGTATTACACTAGTAAATTTTGTTAGAATGAGCTGCTTATTGTAATTTACTGGTAATTATTTTTTTACAATTAATTATCTTTACAAATGAATTATGCTTAAGTGTTATAGGCATACTTAAAATAAAATTTATGAGAAAAATAAATAACACCTGACGATAAGGAGAACGAGGTATGAGAGTAGAAATGTTAACAAATTGTATAACAAGAAGGGACGGAATTTATACGAAAGGCAAGGTAGTTTGAGAGGGGGTTATTTAGATATACATAAAAGGGTTTGAGAGGGGGTTGCGCCGTTGTTTTGCCCAAAGGTTCCCGCCAGCTCGTCACTTTTTGGCGGCATGTGTATATGATAAATGAGAGAGAAACCCGTTAAATGGGTGACGTATGACAGAACACAAGGCAACTTACTTGAATGATAAATGAATATGAGTTACTCCTCGTTCATGCAATACGCTTAAGGCTAGAGGATTGTATTCCCCACGTTTGTGATCTCAACTTGCGGTTATATAACACTGATTCCATTTTCCAAAATATTCATAAAATGTCTCTTTATTTGTGTAATAATCACAGTATAAAATTTTCAACTCGACATCGTTTCTTTAATTCCTATGTACAAGTATTTAAGTCTAATAAGCAGACTAAATTTTATGCCTGCTTAGCTTCTCAAATGCTATAATTATAACTTCAGTCTGCTAATAAGCTTTGTAATAAATTAAACAACTGTATAATAAGACAAGTTGCCTATGTTTCTGGGAAATTACCTTATTCAGGAAATGTTCGTATATTTGTTGTTATTATTATACGAATTGTGATTATTAAGACAAGTTCATAACTTCCCAACATCCTATTGTTGTTAAACTCCATTGTGACATTGTTTTATAAATGATAGATGAACAAATTTTAACAACAATTTTACATAGTATTTCAAAATAATAACTTAAATCTTATTACAGCAACGCTAAAAAAATGGTTCTGTTTCTTATTACATCAGCCAATTATATGACTGAAATATTTAAGGTGAGACTGTATGATGGTTTTCACTAAATATTTCAATTTTCAATTTAGGCTATACCTAAATTTTCATTAGTCAATTTTTTCATCGACTTTTATGTTTTTCAATATCTAGTTAAGACTTATATCTACAAGAAAAACATTAAATTACGTCAAAAAAATTATTTTAACGGAAAAATTAAAATTTTAGCAGGCATATCCGGAAAAATGATCATTTCACCAAGAACCAATATTTTTAGTAATTTTATACCAATGGTTTTAGAGCGAAGGGAATTTTAGTTTTTTCTAAATATCTACGTTACTGTTTTCGATATTCTCAGCTGTTGGTACAGCTTTCTAACCAACGTTGATGGGAAATTTACTTGTTTGTGTATATTTTCTTTTTGATTTGTTCCTTTTTTGTTTTTTTGGATTTTCCCGTTTATTTAGATTTAAAAATTTAGGTACATTTTCTCGGAACCCATTAAACCTAGCTAGCTAAATTTTTTACCAGTTATTCATCTTGTACATGCACAAATACCGACATTTTAATGACTTCCTCAGATGCACCAACAATTACTAATATGAAAAAACGTATAAAGAAATTTGTAAATATTTTATGTTATTCGTAAATTTGTTTTTAATTTTATGGGCTCACAGATTAAATTGAAAAACTTTGAGTAGGTAGAGAAACCCGACAACTAAACGTGTGTAAAGTTTCATTTATCTATCTTTTACCAATCCTATGAAAAATGTAGCTAAAAATTGCAAATTTATTATTGGCGTCATACAAAGTACAGTCTCCCCTTAAGAACAGAAGACGCAGAGGTGTAAAAGACAATAGTCACAGTTATTTTCTCTGAGAGTAATTAATTTCATTATGCAGCCAGAGTGAAGGTGTCATTTGGAGAAAGTAGATGCTTTTTGAAGGGCCTGATATGCTGATATGCATACTTTTCCACTCAGTGAGGAAGGGATAGGTAAACTACCTTACTCCTCGTTTTACTTAGTAAAGCCTCTAGAGGTTCAAACCAGCCTTTCGGCTGACGACCTAAATATAACAACAGTAGGTCCTCGACTTACCGTGCGAAAGTCTGGTCGGACACAACGTTAGATTCAAATCTGCAAAAAGGGGTGGGACATTTTTTGTATTCGTATAATTCTGTACAGTGATCCTATGTACTTTGTTAGGACTTACCATAGGACATTAATCATAATCTAGACATGTAGACATGTTACTGAATAAAGATGGAAATTGTTATCAATAAGCCTTTGTCCATTGTTAATGAATCCAACTCGTATTTTGTGGGATTACCAGGATATTTTATGGAATATTTTGCCTTTTTCTAATAGAATAGGACCGTTAATAGGCGTTCCTGCGGCTCTCTCTTGACGTAAAACCTGGACGGCTATACCTAAATTTTCATTAGTCAATTTTTTCATCGACTTACAATTTTTCAGATTCTGAATTGAATCTGAAGAACTCGTGAGTTCTGACTGAGTTGTAGGGTGCGTGGGAAAGAAAGATATGGATACAAAGATGGAGGGGGGAGGGAGCGATACAAGGACACAAACTAGAGGGACGGTAGAGGAAGAGGGCGATAGAGATAGTAAGAGGGGGAAGCTAAGTAAATCCAATCTAGTCCTAAAAGAATTTACGTTCTCCTTGATTTTTATAAGATTTAAATTTTCTGATTTACATCAGAAATCGGATGTGACACTATTTCTGGGATGTATATGTCCCGTAAATACTTTTCAAACATTTTGGAAAAAGGGAAGATTATAGGATGATATCGTATTGTAGTGCGGTACTGTACGGTACCTGATACATGCGAAATAGCATATATTGTGTACAATAGATGGTATATACAAGATATTGTGTACAATAGATGGTGTACAAGATGTGGCTATTAAACACGAGACTGATGTTGTAAAATATTTTATTTTTATTTTATACATACATAATCACTCATTGTCACCTTCAATATACACTCCTTCTCTATCCCTACAACGCTCCATGCGAATTTTCCATTGTTGGAAACAGTGCTGGAAGTCATCTTCTGTCAACTACTTCAGGACACGTGCCGCTTTCTCTTTTGCAGCTTCCACGGACTTAAATCTTGTCCGTTTTAATGCAGATTTCACCTTAGGGAACAGGTAGAAGATAATAAAATGTGATGAAACGTGGATTTTTACTTGTGATCCGGAAACGAAGCGCCAATCCATGCACTGGAAAAGCTGAACGTCATCGAGAGCCAAAATAGCTCGAACGAGCAAACCAAAATTTAAAGCAATGATTGTTTTTTTATATATATGGGATTTTGTACCTTCACTGGGTTCCCGAAGGTCAAAAAATTAATCAATATTACTACCTTGAGGTACTTTCTAAACTACGTCAAAGAGTAAGGGAAAAACGCCCCGAAATGTGGAAGGACAAATCTTGGGTTCTTCACTAAGACAATTGCGCCAGCTCATTCCGCGTTATCTGTCAAGAGGTTCCTAGCCAAGTACAGCATCCCAGTGTTAGAACATCCACCTTATTCACCAGATCTTGCACCATGTGACTTCTACCTGTTCCCTAAGGTAAAATATGCATTAAAAGGGATAAGATTTGAGTCTGTGGAAGCTGTAAAAGAGAAAGTGGCACGTGTCCTGAAGAAGCAGACAGAAGATGATTTCCAGCACTGTTTCCAACAATGGAAATTTGCATGGATCGTTGTAGGGATAGAGAGGGAGTTTATATTGAAGGTGACAATAAGCGATTATGAATAAAATTAAAATAAATTTTCTTACTACGTCAGTCTCGTTATTTAATAGCCACACCTCGTGTACAAGAGATAGATTAAAAGAACTAATCCTACCTTTAAGTAAAAATAAACGATAACGTCATTTTACGAATAAAAATTAAAAAATTACGTAAATTATACAGCCTATGTAACTCAGGAAGCTGTAACCTTTCCAATACTTAAAGAAATTTTAAAATCTGAGGTTACCTCGTACAAACAAACAAATAAAAAAGTATTTCCTTATAATATTAGCCTAGATGAAATAAAGGGAAATCATTTCATAAATTTTAGATTCCTTATGAATTATTTATTAGTGTTGTGATTAGGACTAATTAGAAATTAGGTAAAGGATTTAAGTTTGTGCAACCTAGTTTAAATGTAGTAGCCTATACAATGGTAAATTCTTGATCTCCTGCCTCATGAGAATTGTTGAGTGTGTGTACACGTACTGAAGAGAAAGCCGCTTATACATACAACCTATTTGGTCCAACTAAGAGAAATCCCAGAGCTCAGATCACTGGGTATGTATTAACATTATAGAAAGAGGGAGAGAAACGCTGAGAAAGAGGTAGATAGGGTAACAGGTATTTTGAAACCAGAGCAACTGCGGATTAAACGTTCAGGACCATGAATTTTGATGATTTGTACATTTTAACCACATAAAAGAAAATTCAAATAATCGATACACAGGCCTCACCACAATGGATTTAACAAAACCGAATGATTTTTAAATCAATTCTGACCATTTTAACCTAAACAAAACATACAAAACCACTAATTACAGATTCTACATCATCATTCATTATTTCTGGGTGCGTTGAAAAGGATCCATTCTGAAAAAAACAGGCCGATGAGGTTAGTTACAAATTTCAACTCATTAAAACAGACTAATTATTATTATTATTATTATTATAATTTTTTGTACCTGAAATATTTTTAAAAGAGAAATATCAAAACATCTACGTTTATCTGTCATTTTTAGTAACTTGAATTTCAAAAAGGAAGAAAATATTTTCGTATTATTATTTTTTTACAAGGTAACCAGTACCCCAAAAACAAAATATTAATTTTGTTTTTATATTTTTATATAAAAAAATATTTAATAATTTCGGAGCATTGTGATACCAAATTTAGGATTTTATTTCCAATCGAAATTTATTTACGAATTTTTTAAAATAGTACTGCATGAAAAAATTGTGCCTTTTGAGTTGTCGAGGAAATATTTTGCGTAGCAAGTTGTCTTTTCTTATATCAAAAGGCCATCAAGGAAAATAAAAAATACTCACATAAGCATTCACTGCCTACTGCTGTACTAGATGTTATCAAACTTGTCTTTGGTGATCTGTCTCGAACTGATTCATTAAAAAAATGCCTTCATGGCAACACTCAAAATATAAGCGAGTCATTCAACCATATCATCTGGAGTAGAATCCCCAAATCTGTATTTGTTAGCTTTGATACCATGACATTAAGTATTCATAATGCCATTTCAACCTATAATGATGGTAATGTAAGTAAGTGTGATGTTATAAAACAATTAAAATAAATCCAGGAGCAAATAAATATTGCATCAATTTTGAGTAAAATTGATTCATGTTGAATTCGCGAAGCAGAAAAAATGTGTGAGGATATGAAAAAAGCCCGCCGAAAGAACAGAGATGTGAAGAAGAAATTAGAAGATGAAACATAAAAGGATTCCAGTCCAAATTATGGAGCAGGGCTATTTTAAGCCGGTAGCAGACAAATTTGGTACTAAACGTTATTCTTGTCTTTATTTGCATTTTGCCGAAAATCATGATTTTTCTTATAAAAACTCCGTTTTCTCAAAACTTTTTTGACCCATCTGGTTCAAATTTTTTGTGGTAATTATTGTCAAAGAGGTGGAGTTATACCATTAAAATTATTGATATTTACTAAAAAATTAAATAATTTTGGCTTATATAAAGGTGTTTTCCGAGCAAATTGTTTTGAACGAATTATTGTGTTACCATCGCTAGTTGTTTTATGATTGGCAGTAATGATGTTTTGAAATATTGGCTTGGTCAATATTTCTGAGGAAATCTAAAATACTTCTTGAATCTGTCAAGATCATAAATATTTTACAATCAGATAAAGTTATGGCTTTAAAAGCTTCTTTTATCGCATATGCCTCACAATAAAATCTGTATAAGACTTTCTTCTTTTGATTATGCCCTTTAACTCACGGTCCACGCCAAATATTTCTCAAAACATTGACGTTGGCAACATGACTGGTCCAGAAAGTCTATATAATATATTTAAAACGCAAAATCTGGCTGAATTAATTTAAAATAAAGATTCTGTTTGTTCTTAAATACAGAATTCTAGCAAACGGATTTTAAACATATTTTACACGGTTATAATAAGGACAACTTCGAGATTCTGGTAAAACATTTCAAAATGAAAATTGGTGAAAACCTTAAAGAGGTTTATAAAATCGCTTCATCTTATAAATTTTTCTACCCTGCAAGACGGGGTAACCGGCATGTCCGGAAAAATTTATGGGGCTATGCTCTCATGGTAAAAATTGGAATATTTAGTTAAGTGCTACTGAGGTACCCGACTCAAACATTTTCAACAAAATCGGTCAACCGGAAGTAGTAGTTTATTCCTGCAATTTTTCACTTCTTTTCGATTATCTCAAAAACGGCTTCTACGATTTTTTAAAAATTGTCTTTGTACTATGTTTTTATGCTCTGCAAGATATGGTAAGCTCTATTTTCTGAAATTCTTCGGGGTTGTGCTCTCGTGGTAAAAAAATGGTTCCTTTTATATTGCGGCCTTAATATGCATTTTAGGATAAACGTTTAGTATATAATTAAAGTTGTAGGAGTTTAAAAAATTTACGACTTTTATTTCAACCATTTTTTTTGTAGTTTAGCGTCAATTGATTATTTCCCGTATGTTTAAGTTCTAAAGAGGTTGATTTAAATTTTACGTCATTCACTCATAACTAAAATTACGTTAATGTTTTCATTTTACAGTATTATTACTAATGGTTAAACATCGATTATATTTTTCATTATTTAGACTAGTAAGAGAAAGTCGTGTGAGTATTTCACATCAGATTTTCTAATGCTGTGGCTCTAATATGAAACTAGTTAATTACAAAAAACTGAAAATCCTACAAATTTCATTACATTTGTTTCTTTCTACAGAGCTTAGTTTGCGCTAATTGGAGATTCTTCATATTTTACTTATTGAAATCGGTAAAAATTGGGTATCCAAAACAGGAATTTGATTATGGCTATTAAGGCCTTTTTATAGAAATAATTAAATTTAGAAGAGGCTAAAAAATTTTATAAAGCTAGTTTAAGAAACAAGGTGCTCTGAAAATACAGATAATATAGATAATTATAGTGTTTCGGATTTGGTAAAAGTGAAGATAATACATAACAGGCAGGTGGACTGTTAAATTATTTGCACTCGATTTGCTAGTTCCAGGGGTACAAAAAATATTTCTGTTTCTTATCACATGGTCAGCCAATTATATGATAAGCATTTAAGAACAAAAGAAGTACAGGTGTAAAAGATACTATTCGTAGTTATCTCCTGTGAGAGTAATGACTTTCATTATACAGCCAGACTCTTTGGTGAATGAAGTGAAGGTGTCATTTTTAGGGTGGAAATTAGATGTTTTTCGGAGGTTCTGGCATGCTGATAAGCATACTTTTTTACTCAGTAAGGAAAGTAATTGTAAAACACCTCCTCGTTTTACTTAGTAAAGCTTCTAGAGGTTCAAACCAACATTTTGGCTGATGAACTTAACAACAACATAAAGATAAATGTAATAAACTTTTAGAAAATATAAAAGTCTACATTTACTCTTATTCGAATATTATTCACTTATCATAGTTAAAATTAACATTGTGGACGTGAAATAAATAACAAGATCTGGTATTAGGATATGAAACAGTGATAGATTATACTGGAAGATCGTATTTTCAATTTATTTGATCATAGCCGGGATTTGAACAAAAGACCTTCATATTAAGATCAACACAAGAACTTGAATTAAAATATAAGAAAATGTACCGGTGTAGGTAGGAAGTCTGTCCTGTCAACCTTTAACAAATGATAATTTATAAACAGGTGTTTAAACCAGTTTGGACTTTCGGTATCCAGCTCTGGTGCTGTACAAAATCCAGTAATATGTACATTATACAACGGTTTAAAAATAAAGTCCTTAGAAATATTGTCGATGCTCCGTGGTACATTCGGGATGATAACCTCCATCGGGATCTGAACATTGAAACGGTGGATGAGGAAAAGAAAAGATTCGCAAGGAGTCACGAAGACCGACTTCTACGTCATGTGAATGTTGAGGCGCTGCAACTCCTCGATAAATCAGAGATAACGAAGAAGAAGACTTAAGCGCCAGAAAACCTTCGAATTGGTTTGATTTAGGAGATATCTTATATTAGTCTATTTTGCGATCATTTATAAATAATCAATTGTAATAACTTTAATTATCTTGCAAAATCTTGTGTTTTGTTTTATAAAGTAAGAATATTTTTTTTTTTAGAAAATAAGAATGTTTTATTTTAGAAAATAATAATAGTATGTTAAGTTTGAAAATAAGAAATGTGTAACCTATTTAGAAAATAAGATAACAAATGGCCGCCTCCGTAGCGTAGTGGTTAGCGCATTGGCCTGCCACGCGGAGGTCCCGGGTTCGATTCCCGGCGAGGGTCTGGAAATTTTCACATGTCAAATCCCAAAGTTAATGTTACACAATCCACCGTAGTCGCTAATGACCAAGTTGTTGATGCGACTCTAAAAATTAAAAAAAAAGATAACTAATATATAGTTGTTCCATAAAAGTATTTTGTGTATATCTTGAAACCTTTATAAATCAGTTACAAATTTTGTTTATCTCTTAATGATTATGTAAATGTGTAATAAAAAGTAAGATTAACTACAAAGCTGTAGTCTACTTAGGTAAATTTAATATAGAAAATAAGAAAAGGAATAGGAAATACTAATCTTTAAAAGTAAGAGTAGCATTAGAGTTATATCTTAAATAATTGTTATTGTTAGAAAATAAGAGTAGCCATTGGGTTTCAATTTTTTATGATAATATAATCCTTAGGTAGTTTAAGTTTGAATAAAATTGTTCTTTAAGTCTAAAACTAGTTACAATAAATAGAAAAAAATAAGATCGAGATAGTTGAATAAATTTTCAATAAGTAATATCAAACTAATTAAAGAAAAAGACAAAATTTAAAAATAATTCAGGTTACTCTGAAACAAAAATGTATGATGGCAGTACTTTTTAATAAACAGCAAATTAATAACCATTATTACCAAAAATAAAAGAAAAAGTTCAGTGGCGCGATTCCGTTGTGATGCTCGTTAAAATGAACTTTCTAATTTGGTTGTTTTATTGTAGTTAATAAAAGAGAAAGTTCTAAGCTTTGGTGTTTTGGCAGTCCGATTTTAATGACGAATTACATACTGCGATAACAATAGATGTTTGGAATTTATTTTGTACTAAAAAACATTGAATGAAACTCATGGATATTAATTAAATAATATAGATTTAAAATCATCTCTCTCTCTTTTTCCTTTATATTTTACTATTATTATCTCTTTTTATTTTCCTGTCTGAAAAATTTTTGTATCCGCAAAAAATAAACAAAATTTATTTATTAATATATCTCCAACGTTGTTATTTTTGAATGCCGTAAATTAAAATGTTGACGTACAGATTAAAAAATATTATATAAATTCAATCGAATATCAAAGTATATAAAATATGATATTTAATTAGATTTATTAAATGGTTTCCATATATCAAATAAATATTTCAAATATTAATTAATACATAAATCAAAAACATTAAATTATATTGGAATTACAAGTATAAATCCAAAATAGAAAATTTATTAAAATAATTATTATTTGACTCTATTTTAGCAAATTAACTCTAAATGTTAGTCATTAATATTATAGACTGTAAGGAATTATTTAAATTAATTTATAATTTAAAATATTGTAAATGTTGAACCTATGTACAATGTCGGGGTTAATTTTACAATTTTTTTTTAAAAATAGATCATTCATTTTTAGTTTTATCCATTTACGTCTATCTTAAATTTCAAGAATTAAAAACTAAGGCTATTTTAGAAATTGGTTAATATATGTAGCCAATACAGAAATAAATTGTATTACCTAAGCCTAGGTTTGTTCGGGATCTGGGTATAAAAACCAAACAGATTTTCTTTAAAAATCAATTATTTTTTTACTCAATAATTACAATTAATGATTAAACTTAGCCTACTAAAAAGTACAATTAGGTTACTTCAATTAAATAAATTGAATTACAAAACTTAAGCTTAAACTAAACTTAACTTATGCAAGACAATGCCACTTAACAAATCAAAACAAAATCTCTCAAAACCTCTTCACAACCACTTGCTACCACACGTACGCGCATGCACTATTAACTTAATTTAGAACCGGTCCCGTAATGACACTAATTCAAACGGCCCAAAAAATCTTTCTATTCTCAATTAAATTACAGACTGACTCACTACATTGACACTAATTGTTTTTATACCTGCGGTCTGAAAGTTTACCAGACAATCGAGAGACTTCGAACAATTATCAGAAAAATCCAAAACATAGTAGAAATGATAAATTATAGGCATAAAAAAGATCTCTTTTCCAAGAATTCCTATTCAAAACATTTCATTCGCCGCTATCCACTAATCTTGTTCAACAAACTCCACCCCGTACAATACACAATTTCTTAAAATAACAATCTATTTCATCAACAATTTCTAGAATATCATTTTATAATGTTACAATATGACAGCCTGTTCCAAAATCATATAAGTTCTATCTTTTCATTAGTTTTCCAGAAAATCTTGACAAGAACACGCAAAATATAAAAAATAATGTCGGGAAGTCGAGAGACTTTAGTTCAAGGGCGTAGCCCATAAAATTTTTCATAAGTTAACCTACCGCAGTAAAAATATTCTTAATACTTATTAAATATTTTTTAAGTTTCAAGTTTTTAGAAGTTGTTAAGGAAAAGTTAGATGAAACTTTACTTTTCTCCGGTTCACAAGATTATGATCAGTTAAGTGAGTCGTTACCTAACATCCTGCGGTCTAAAATGTTGTGCAAATTTAAATTGAAAACTAATCCTTACGATATTTTATTTAAGGATTTTAATATTATAATTACGTTACGGGTTCAATTTTTACAGCCTAATTACTCTACATCTAGTTATGTAATCTTCAATTAAGATTTAATGTAAATATTGATAAATCAACCATGTTAACTGCTAAAATGCTGTTTCGATTTCTTAGACGTTTTAATAAGTTTTATTATTGGGGTTTTATTAGGTTGAACTGAGGTAAAAAAATGTTAGATTTTTGAGATTGCGGCGTTAATATGCACTTTGGGGGCAAAAAAATACATATTAGAGTTATAGAAAATTAAAATAACCTGTAATTAGAGGGTAGTTTAGCACTAAAAATCATTAATTTGAAAATAAAGATTTTCCGTAATTCGATCTCTGACATGGTTGCTTTACATGTTGTGTTATTTACTCATTAAAAACTCATTTAAAGTAACTAGATTATGGCTTTTAATGATTTACATTGACAAAAGAAAGTTGTGAGAGTGTTTTACACCAAATTTTTATAAGAAATTTAATCAAGATAGGTTCGTCAAGAATACCTTTAGAGATTAGATCTGTTGAACTTGTAAAAAATCTTTTTTAATTTAATCAAGATAGTTTATATTCTATATATTGTCTATCTTGTCAAGAATATCATTAGAGATTAAATTTGTTGAACTTGCAAAAAATCTTTACATTGTATCGATCGTATAGGTTTACTTATCTTGATTAGCAAGTTCAGGAATACGTACTGAAGCGAAGTTATTTATTTCTAACCTAATTTTAACCACAACAGAACGGACAAATTGTATGCATTTTGTTTAAGAGGTAGTGTGTGTGGGTGTGTGGGTGTCATTCTTCCTAAAACTAATAGGCTGAACTTATGCGATCTATGCGTTAGATATTTTTACGGAGGCCTATCTATTATAGTTAATCGATACATTATAATATGTTTAAGATTTATTAAATAAAATAAAATTTATTAAAAACAGATTCAATTTTATTTCATAAATTCTGTAGTTGTCGATAAAAGGCAGGTGGAGAGTTAAATTACTAGCACTCGATCTGCTAGTTCCAGGGCTAATAAAAGTAGTTCTGTTTTGCATCACATGGCCAGCCAATTGAATGACTGAAGCATTTAAGAACAGAGAAAGTAGTGGTGCAAAATACCCTAGTCAGAGTTATCGTCTCTGAGAGAAATGAATTTCATTTTACAGGTAGACCCTGTGATAAATGAAATGAAGGTGTCATTTTCAGGGTCGAAATTGGATGCTTTTCAGAAGGTCCGGAATACTAATAAGCATACTTTTCCACACAGTGAGAAAGACAATGGTAAACCACCTCATTCTTCGTTTGACTTAGTAAAGCCTCTAGAGGTTCAAACCAGCTTTTGGCTGATGACCTAAACAACAAGAACAAAAAACTATCTAGCTTATTCTAGACTAAGCCTGTTTTAGACAAAATTAGTCTATGTGCTCTTCCGGAATCGTGTTTCTCTTCACCTTCTCTCTTTCCCCTTTAGGCGTGTGTTGGCGCAGCTAAGGATTACTAAGGACTGGAAAGGGAGAATGTAATAAAATTATTTATAAATATAATGACTTTTAAGCTGGAAGTATGGGTTTAATTATTATATTTTAAGTTTTATTTGTCGTAGAGGTTTTTAATATTTGTTGTAAGAATTATGTTTTAAGTTATTGCTTTGACAAAAACAAATTTACTTTATTTTAATTTTTCCAGTAATAGATTTGTCTAATAACTTTTTTTTTTTTTTTTTTTTTTTTATTTAACGTCTGACTGTTTTGCAATTACTGCTAATGCAGACGGTGAAGGACGAAATGATTATTTTGTAACGTATGAAAAAATGCCATGCCTGAATGGGATTCGAACCCAAGACCGCATGATGAGAGGCGAGCACGTTACCAACTGCGCCAACTTGTTACCAACTGTTCTAATAACTGATGAATGAAAGGTTTAAACCAGCTTTTCGGCTGATGTCCTAAACGACAATAAAAAATTCTGTAGCTAAATTCTAGGCTAGGCTTGTATAAGACAGAATTTGTCTGTGTGTTCTCCTGGAATCGCGTCTCTCTTCCCCTTCTCTCTTTCCCCTTTAATGTGAAGACGAATCTAAGGATTATTTGGGACAATGTAAGAACTGGGGGGGGGGGAGAGGATGTTATAAAATTATTTTAAAATATAATGGCTTTTGAGCTAGAAATATGGATTTAATCATTATGTTAAGTTTTGTAGTAGTGGTTTTTCATATTTATTTCCTTTATTACTTCTCCAAAAGAGCAAAGCCCGTGCTTGGAGGAGGATTACTCTAATTACAAAAAAATACATAACACAAAATAAAACTACAATACAACAATAATAGCACTGATAAAAAACAGTTAATACCAATACTACATCACTTATTACATAAACAAAATAAGCCACACAAAAGAGAAAATGTTAAAAAGAACATTGAAAAACAAGTTAGTATAAAATTAAGAATAAAAATAAACAGACAGAATACATTACATTTGTAAACAAAATTACATTTACATATTTTGTAATTACATTTGTGATTATTTACATTTGTAAATAAAAATTAAAACTTATGATAACAAAACTAAAATGTTAATAAATGATAATACGAACATCAGCAAAGTTATGAAATAGCATTAATAAAATAGCCTATGAGAAAACAACCTCTACCAATTTACATTATTTTAGAGAAAAAAATGAAAACAAAACTTAGCCTTAACTACCTCTTTTAAATTTAACTATTTCTTCATACCAAATGCAACACAAAATACATAATACTAGCGCAAAATCAGAAATTAAGAATTATTATAAATTATACATATATAACTATAACTACTACTAATATATATGTGACTATATAAACTATATATACTATTTTATTAAACATTATTTTCCTTTGTTTGCACCACTACATATATGATAATGAACAGCCAAAACAAAACAAATTAAATATAAAACTCGCCTCAGAGTATTATATTCTTTCAAGATCTTTCGTCTCCCTCGGAGACATCATCAGGAAAACGAAAAACACACATTAATCACATAAAACATAAAAACATTAAAACAATTAATTATGGTCGCAGACCACGTCACTTATATCCTACATCAAATTACCATTCCGCGCGCGGTTATTCGGCCGAATGACGGTGTAATCATTTGTATCTAGTTTTATTTTCTTATCGCAATTTGAAATAATTTGTCATTATCAAATTCTGTCTGGCTGTTCATTAAATTTATCTTTTTATTTTTAAATTTATAAATGTAATATTTTTCCAACTGCCATAATTTGTTACTATCGAAACATATTTCTAAAATTTCTAAATTTAAACTATATACTAGGCCTATATGTAATAAACTAATATGATTAAAGTATAATTGTTTAAAGAATTAGGTTATAAGATATTTCTTTGACAAAAACGATGTATTTTATTTTAATTTTCCTAATAATAGATTTGTCCAGAGACTGATGAATCAAAGGATCATTTGAGATAACGCTGAATAAATTAAAATCGATAATAGTAATAAGAGTTATGAATAATAGCAATTAGATTATGATTCATTAACGCTAGATTCAATTAGTTTTCTCTATAATCAGCTACTCTATTAGTTATAACTAATTTATATAGTACTTGTCTTGAACTTTGGGATGGGATTCTCCATCTGGAAAGAGTAATTAATTAATTATTTAATTAAGCTGCATAAAGTTTGAAGTAAGCTACGGAAAAGAAACTTTAATTAAGTATTACTAATGTAAAACATGTACGAAGAAATTATAAGGTAGAACATATATAATGTATGTTGTGTATTAGTTGTAGTAACTTACTGAAGGTCTATTTTCTCATGAAATTTAAGCTGAATTAACGAACAGACTCGCAATTTATCATACGACCTAAACAGTTTACAGTTACAGGTAATGTATGTTTCAGCGTCAAATTACAATACTACATTATCCAATGTAGTATTGTAAAATCTGATTGTTTTTATCATTTATTTATAACCAGATCTCGAAAGAACCTGGAATAGCCATTACAAGAATTTAGTTAAAAATAAAACAAATTTCACATTTTGAAATGCTTAATAAATGTCCAAAAAATATATAAAAACAATTAAGACCATTCTAAACCGTATTTTTATTTAATTACCGGTACTGTAATATATAATCTATTAAATATAACTTTGTTTCAATGTAGAATGAAAACTAAACTTAAAATGCTATTTATCATTATATTTTAATTAGTTTCGTGTTCAATATGAAAGAAAATATCTAAGTTAAGTCTTTTTATTTACTTCAAGACAGTATAATGAATGGGACATAAAAAATGTTAGAATAAAGATGTAAGTGGTAAAAGAATTAAAAAAAAACATGGAAATAAGTTATACTAGTATATTGCAATAGTGTGAAATTGGTCTGTAAGATCATTAGTGACTTTACCGCGTGTAATTTAAGTCTTTTGTTTCAGTTTCATTTCTCCATCTCTTTTTAGTCTCGCTTTACCAGCTTCAAGTATAACAATGAATGGAATGATACCGGTGGTTTCATTGTGTTTTTGAGGGAGTGAAAAATCTTCTTTCTAAGAGAAATGTAGAGAAAGGGCGACGGTTAATGTTAGCGGTGTTCTGTTGGAACAGAAATCCAATTACCGTGAGGCGTATATTGTTCTCTGTACATAAATTATACATGAATCACTGCAAGGGAGAATTAATATTAGACGATGATTGATTCTACTAATAATGCATAACAAAAGGGAGAATCGTCTCGCTATTGTGTTAAGTTGGAAACAATTAAAAAAAAGGCAGAGAGACTTGTGGTTTGGCACACGCGATAAAAGAATATTGTGTGTTGAATGGGGTTGAATTCAAGACTGGAAACTAACTAAAAAGGGATTTATCAAAAATCTCCCTGTCTGTGTTGATTTTATGAACGTATGTAAGGTAGTTTCTGATTGTATAACGTACACGCTCGAGGGAAATTGTAAGGTTTTTTGTTGTTTTTTTATTATATAAATAAATATATTGTTATAATGTTTACAAGAGCAATAGCGGTGGCTGTAGTACAACAGTTAGCAGCTGTTACTGTTGATTAAGCCTTACTGTATTGGCGATGGTGTCGGTATGTAAGACAGAAAGAGAGATTTAGATATTGTTAAAGTTAGAAGAAGATGTGTAGATACGAGGGGGTTTGAATACCATTCTCTAGCTCAGATCTCTTGCTCGGATGCAACAAATTATTCCCAACGACGATCCAAACCCATCATTAATCATAACCTGCTTGCTCGCTTACTTCGCCCATCTATTCCCTTAGACTGTACATCACCTCCCTTTGCCTTCGCCAGTCTACAACCAAACACCCACCGCATTGATCCTGAGTAAACAAAGAAGGGTGGGGCAAAAACCTCTGCTGCCGCTGCTGCTGTTGCAACTAAGGCAAGCAATCCCCAACTAAGTGGCTGCTGCTTAAATTACCTAAATTATAATTATCATAATGTTAATCCTCGGTTAAAGCACATCTGCTGCATCGCTTACCTCACTTTATTCCCTCCATTTCCACCCTCATTGACTACTGCTGGTGGTTGTTCGCTTACAACATGTAATACTACAGCAAAATACCGATCGGAATCAAACACATAAGCTTATTGATCACAATAGAATACAAAAGTCGGCATTAATGGATCAGCAAAGCATGTTATTATAAAATAATTTGTTTACCAATGTGTTACACATAATATCTGTTTGATTAATACAATATATATAACCTAATCAATAATTTATGCAAATCATGATTGATCTTGCAACATATTTTTAAAAATGTGTCATTCTTTTTCAATCAGTTTTTAATTGTAACCCACCGGATTGGTCTAGAGGTAAAGTCGTCGCCGCGAGTCAGCTGTTTAACAGCTGATTTTCGGAGACGAAGGTTCCTGGTTCAAATCCTAGTAAAGGTATGTCACCACCACCCCTTATAATTAATCATTTACTGTGTTGGCGGCCTTCAATACTTCTCCCGGCCCTTGTCAGCGCGGTAGGCCGTTTGGCGGCGTACCACCAAACCTTTCGGCTGCGTACCGACAGAGGGCTTTGTTGCCAAGGCCGACTGAGTAACCGCCTCCTACCACAGCGCTCTCAGCGACTATAATAAGAGTGCTCCGCTGAGCCAAGTGATTCAATTCCGATCCAGACTGCAGACAAGACGTCCACCACGGCACACGGCTACAGGACTTCAGCGAAGATTAATCGACGACCCCGCAAGAGAGAAGATGATACTTCCGCTCGCCGACCCGCCACCGTAAGCTGTCGACCGGACCATCATCGCCCGCTGACGCGAGCGATGCCCACAGCGGTCCCTTGACCGAGCCTTACGCCCACCGGATCCGACGAAGCAGCCATCGACGCACTACTGCGAGGGAAGAAGATGATGTCTCCGCTAGACGACGACACGCCGTGTCGTCCAGCTCCTCGACCGCCACGACGACTGCGACTGACGCTTCCCATTAAGACGACCACCGCTTAAACGGCCCTTTTCAAGGCCACAAAAATGTAAAGGTTTCACTTAATGTCGCTATCCAGTGACAGGTAATTACTTTTATAATGATTTGAATACTAGACAGTGGTTACCGGTGCACTTCAATGGTTGGGGTTTATCTCTTTCAGTAATGGTCTGGGTCTGTACGAGACCATTTAAACGTCATACATGTCATTCCATCTCATTGGCTCAGAAAGTTGCTTATTGTTCTCAATTGAACAGATTTCAACGTACACACATCAGGGATAAAATAAATAAGTTTTTAATTTTAACTTAAATCTAATTAAACTTAAATTTTAACTTAAAACTTTAAGAAAAGACGATAAAAGTCTGAATTATAACATTATTTCCATCAAAAAATACCATTCAGTAGTGTTTCAAAAACTTACCCTGAACATAAAAATTAACTAAACTAATGCCAGTAGAATAAAAGTCATGAAGACGAAGTTCTCAAGAAGAGAATTTGGAAAAAGAAGGAATAAAATGACCCGGGCGCCACGCGGAAAGCAATAAATTACAATTTCTTTGAAGGAGTTACTCACACAAAAGCACCCCTCAACCAAAACACCACTGTCCAGCCGGAATATTTCACAGTATTAATAGTGTGGAATGATGGAGGCAGGTCCGCAAGCTACATGCAACGGCATGATTTATACTAAGGAGAATTACTAATAGTCCGGAGTATTATATCTAAAGTTGCATTACAATTTTTCAAATTATTTATTTCTGTAATTAACTCTCTTTCTAGGAAGGGAAAATACATGGCATTTTCCTTAAGAATTTTATGAAATTGCGTTATCTTTAAATGGATCAACATTTTAATTTATTAAATCAACAGCTTGGTTATATTAACTACTATGGTGTGTTAATTACTGGAATAGTGGGTTTTGACTTATGAAAATGTCCAAATCCTAGCCTGGAATCGAACCCTGGACCTCCGCGTTGTAGGCTAGCGCGGTAACAATACACTACGGAGGCGGTCAATGGATCAACTAGTTATGGAAAATAATTAGAACATTCATACATCACAGAAATTCGTAATCATCTTTTATAAACAAAACTAATATTCTTATTTTTAATTCTGTGTTAAGTTTTAAACATTTACGGACTTAGATTTTATAAACATACGTGTAGTGGCTATTAAATAACGAGACAGACGTTGTAAAGAATTTTATTTTAATTTTATACATACCTACATAATCACTTATTGTTACCTTCAATAAATACTCCTTCTCTATCCCTACAACGCTCCATGCGTATCTTCCATTGTTGGAAACAGTGCTGGAAGTCATCTTCTGTCAGCTCCTTGAAGGCACGTGCCGCTTTCTTTTTTACAGCTCCACAGACTCAAATCTTGTCCCTTTTAATGCAGATTTCACCTTAGGGAACAGGTAGAAGTTACATGGTGTAAGATCTGATGAATAAGGTGGATGTTCTAACTCTGAGATGCTGTACTTGGTTAGGAACGTCTTGACAGATAACGCGGAATGAGCTGGCGCATTGTCTTGGTGGAGAACCCATGATTTGTCCTTCCACATTTTGGGGCGTTTTTCCTTACTCTTTGACGTAGTTTAGAAAGTACCTCATGGTAGTAATATTGATTAATTGTTTTACCTTCAGGAATCCAGTGAAGGTACACAATCCAATGGATATAAAAAAATCAATCATTGCTTTAAATTTTGACTTGCTTCGAGCTTTTTTGGCTCTTGGTGGAGTTTGGCTCTTCCAGTGCATGGATTGGCGCTTCGTTTCCGAATCATAAGTAAACAACCACGTTTCATCACGTTAATATCGTTTCCAAAAAATTTGGGTCATTTTCAATCGCGTATAAAGTGTCAGTACAAACATTTTTGCGAGCTTCATTTCAAACATTTTTGAGCGGGACGTGTCCTGAAGTAGCTGACAGAAGATGACTTCCAGCACCATTTCCAACAATGGAAAATTCGCATGGAGCGTTGTAGGGATAGTGAAGGAGTGCATATTGAAGGTGACAAGAAGTGATTATGTATAAAATTAAAATAAAATTTTTTGCAACGTTAGTCTCGTTATTTAATAGCTACACCTCGTATGCTATTTTCTATAAGTAAAACTTGTAAGTGCTTATTTACCACAAACTGAAGTTGTTAAGTAGGCCGACTTAGGTATGCATTTTGACAGGCGGTTAACTTTGAAAACCCATGTAACAATGAAGAGGAATGAACTGAATCTAAAATATAAAAGGATGTACTGGCTGATTGGCAGGAATTCTTCACCCTCTTTTAAAAATAAGTTGCTAATTTACAAAATGTTGCTTAAACCGGTTTAGTTGTACAAAGTCCAACTTTAAAAAATTACCAACAGAAGTAACATACACATAATTCGAAGGTTCTTTATTCTGGAACCTTTGAATTATTTATTCGGGCTAAAATAAGAGCGCCAGGGTTTGCAGAATGCAGAAATACACCAATACTCCAACTTTCCTGACGTCATGGACAAGGTAAAGCGTTTTAACACAAAATACCAAGCGAGACTTCAAAATCACAAAAACGAATTGGCCATAAATCTTTTAAACAATGTAGAAGTTAAGACACCTGAAACGTTATCATGTTTTGGACTTTCGTAATAGAATTTCAATGCACATAAAAATTATAGTGTGTGAAAAGTATTTCATTACATAAAATATAAATAAATTTATGTACATAGTAATTTTGCCCTTAAAAATTTATAATTGATATAATGAGAGGTACTTAGGTCGTCTAGTTGTAATTTGTTTTATTGTATTGGTGTATTTCTGCATTCTGCAAACCCTGGCGCTCTTATTTTAGCCCGAATAAATAATTCAAAGGTTCCAGAATAAAGAACCTTCGAATTATGTGTATGTTACTTCTGTTGGTAATTTTTTAAAGTTGGACTTTGTACAACTAAACCGGTTTAAGCAACATTTTGTAAATTAGCAACTTATTTTTAAAAGAGGGTGAAGAATTCCTTGTCACTACTACCATCATCTATTAGTCTTCTATTTAACTATTTGTTTGTTTTTAGAAAATAATTATGAACCTCTTAGTACAATTATTGTAATTAAAATTTATGATCTACCTTCTTTGTCAAAATCTACCTGCTAGTCAACATTTTTGTCTATTTATTGTGACACTTATCGCTAAGGCCCGTTTCGGGATCTAGGTTATAAATAATTAATACACTAAAGTTTACAATTACAAATATTTATTACACTAAACGATTTACAAAATAAATAATAAACTAATTATAATAAAGTAATACAATAAATAACTTATTAATTTACTTAAAATAAATAATAAACAATAAATAACTTAATAATATACTTAACACTACTTACAATCAATTTTATAGAATACACAAACAGACAAAACACAGAAACTGAATTCACAAAAACTGCACATTAACTTTACACAATACACACAGACACAGAAAGACGGTATAACAATACCTCGGAACCGTTAACCTGAAATATCGCCCCGATAATCGCTCGTCAAAGATCAACCGAATACTGACTGACTGACTGACCGCGCTCGGGGGTCTCTTTTATATTGAATCAAAAGAACCTTCTCGAAAAACACCGAATCTTCGAAACAAACAATAGAGTACAAAAGACCCTTTATAAATGAGTGCTAGAAAAATCTATTGTAAACAAGTCAACTATTTTTTTTTCATATAACTTTTTTTTAATGCATAATCTGTTATAAATAACAATAAATGCAACTTATCAAATAGATATAACTCATGAAAAATTACAACCCACTGGTGTAATTAACGAATTAGGCTATTAACATTAAAAACATATTATACCGTTCTTAATTAATATTTACAATCAAAATTAGATAGTGCTTTTTTAAATAAATAAATAAAAAATAAATAAAATAAATAAATAAAAAAATAAACAAAACCTCCTGTAAAACGAAAAAACAAATAAGAAGTAATAAATAATAAGCACATGATTTCGAAATATATGTACACCTAACTTTTCTGGAGATAATTTAAAACGTTCATTCAGTTGTTCACAACATTCACACTCAAACACGACAGTCATCTACATAATACTAACATTATAATATTTACAACACTTTAAAATCACACTATTAGAATCGCCCTGGGAGATCCAGTACTGTAGCACGTTTTAGTCTATTGACATCATTACTGTTGTCTAAGAGATTCAGTGCTAAGTGATTTACGTGGTTGTTTAGACGTTCGATGTATTTGCAACTGAAACTTCGTATTTCTTCTCGTACCGTCTGCACATCCATATCACAATGTATATCGGCATTGGTAATATACCACGGTGCATTCAGTATGATCCGCAGAACTTTTGATTGAAACCGTTGCAGAATCTCGATGTTTGAAGTTGATGCTGTTCCCCATAATTGAATTCCGTAGGTCCAAATCGGCTTCAGCATGGATTTGTACAAAAGTAGTTTGTTGTCAATCGAAAGCTGAGAACGCCTACCAACGAGCCAATACATCTTCCTAAATGTTAAATCCAGTTGTTTCCTTTTCATCTGAATGTGTTTGCGCCAAGTCAGACCTCTATCTAAATACATTCCTAAATATTTTACATCTTTTGCCTGTGGAATATTCTTGCCATTCAGTTGGACAGGAGGACAAGTTGCCCTTCTGGTAGTAAACGTTACATGCGTAGATTTGCCCTCGTTCACCTTGATCTTCCACTTTGTCAGCCAGATTTGCAGCTCACTTAAATACATCTGCACTCTGCGTGTCGCAATAGTTGGGTCTGCATCACATGACATTATTGCTGTATCGTCAGCAAAGGTGGCAATGATTACATTTTCAAGGACAGGCAAATCAGCTGTGAACAGAACATATAAAATTGGTCCCAGAACGCTTCCTTGCGGAACACCCGCCTTGATCTCTTTCAAACTTGTTAAGTGATTTCCAACCCGGACTTGAAATAACCGCTTGTTAAGATACGAAACCAGAACACTGTACAGATTCTCCGGAAACACAGCTTTTAATTTTTATGGAGTAGACCAGGATGCCAGACTCTATCAATTGCTTGAACAACGTCTAACAGAACAGTCGAACAGTACTTCTTTTCCTCTAAACATTCACGGATGACGCTTGTCAATCGATGCACTTGCTCTATGGTACTATGCTGCTGCCGAAACACAAACTGATGGTCCGGAATAAGATGACGATCTTCTATAACTAGTTTCAACCGCTTCAAACATATTCTTTCAAAAACCTTTGACATCACCGGGAGTAGACTAATAGGACGATACGAGGAGACCTCATTTTCCGATTTACCTGGCTTCAATATCATGATAACCTTTGCTACCTTCCACTGGCTAGGAAAATATCCTAAGCGGAACACAGCATTAATTATCATAGTAAGCATTACTAGGGCTTTTCTCGGCAATTCCTGTAACATCCTCCCTGTAATGAGATCGTATCCTGGGGCTTTCTGAGGATGCAATTCAGAAATCGCACGCTTAACTTCACGAACTGTAACCCGTTCCAAATGGTGCTGCCGCTGCTGCGGGTCCATTACTACCGACCTTAAAATTTCTGCTTCCTGTGCCGGGTCACATTGCACATCATGGGGCTGAAAACGCTGCTCCAAGTGATCTGCGAATAGAAGCGCCTTGTCACCATCACTTCTAGCCCAATCATTGTTCTCCATCTTTAACGGTGAAATAGGCCGGCAAAGCTGTTTAAACCTTTTAGTCGCCTTCCACAGGGAGTAATCTGTATCAGCCGTGGGACTCAGATTCTGAATATAATCATTAAACGTTTCTTCTTTTACATTCAGGATCATCTCCTTTAGTTCACGTGCAGCTCTGTTGAAGTTGGTTCTATCCTGCGGGTGACGAGAATACTGCCATAAACGTCTTAATCGGCGTTTCTGCACAATCATCTCCTTAATCGCTGTAGGATAGTCCAAATACTTGGTCGTAGCTTTTTCTTCAGGTGTTGACTGCCAAGAAGCGGTCTGGATGGCCTCATTAAGGATTTTTACAGAATTTTCAATATCATCTGATGTTTGTAAAGGAATATTAAGTTGGATGTCTGATTGTAATAAGTTACGAAAATTACACCAGTCAGTTCTCCTACTACAAAATTTAAAAGGTTTTTCAGAACACAGTACTGTTGTGCTGACCGTGACTAATATAGGCGTATGATCTGAAGACAGATCCTGACTGGAGCGTACCGCAAGGTAATTGTTAGAAATACCTTTGGTAACTACAAAGTCCAATAAATCTGGTAACTTACGTCTATCAGACGGCCAATATGTAGGCTCACCAGAGGATAAAGTGTTAAGGTTATTAATTTGAACTGTTTTGTACAATTCCCTGCCTCTTGGATTGATAAGTCTCGAGCCCCAAAACGTATGCTTAGAATTGTCAACTATTGTAAATAAAAAACGTAAACAACTTTATAAATAGCTGTACACAATACCCGACCTTTTATCGTATACAATAGTGCAGTTATTCCAAAGAACCCTCATGAATAGGCACACCTTTATTGTCACTATTGTCCTGTTGTCAATTATTGTTACTATTTCACTCTTTTATCCTCTCTTTACTATTTTTATGAATGAGTACTAGAACCTTCGCGAACCATCTCTTTCTTCGATCTGTCACAATATTTTGTTATTGAACTTGTGGTTTTTGTATATAAATTTAACAAAGAAAAAATGTAGCAACTCAATTTGTATAGGGCAAGTCCCAAAAACAAATAAATTGATTTTTATTATTAAACGCACATAGAAATTATACTGATTGAAAGGTTCAATGATATAAAATGTAAATATTTTTGTATTAGTAATTTTCTCTTATAAAAAATGAATACTGTAATATTGATAAAATGAGAGGTACTGTGGTTAATGAGATCTCAACTTGTCATTTACTAATTAATAAAATTTGTTTATAGTTTATTTTTAAAACTGATTACAAAACGATATGCTATTGTATACTAAATATGAAGTAAACAATCACCTAGGTATGATAAGACCAGATTGTATGGGGTCTTCAATAAGTTATGAGCAAATGAAACTACAAATGTTATGTGCAACATAAACGAATATATTACTGATTTATACCGGGTGTCCATAAATTCTGGAGACGACTTAATTATAGCTAACTGAGATTCACAGGGCAACCAGATCAAATACAGTTGGTTACTGTATTATAGACACTATTCTGGGATGTATTTGAAAATGGTGTCAGCCATTTTGGATCCGCCATATAGAATCAAACTTAATTATTTTAAATAAGAAGGTAGACATATGAAAGAAGATTTCGATCTAAAATTTTGAGAGAAAAAACAATGGTGAAACCTGTTTAACGATATCTTTTACCGTTCTTTAGTTATTAACCATTGAAATTACCAGATCGGGGAAAAAGCTATCGCCAATATCATTAATGTCTACGTTAATTAGGTATTTGCAGTAGAAAAACATAAATGACACATCGTTTAACATCGTCTTCTTACGCAAAAACCAATTCTGCAATCCATTGAATAATACATCTTATCGTTAGTTGATTAAACGATAATTTTCAATGAGAATTTTTGAGGATTTTGTTGAATTCGTAAAAAAAATGCTAGTTTAATCTACTAATAAATAGTAATATTCTTAAATGAATTGCAAAATTAGTTTTTTCGTAAGAAGACGATGTTATGGAAAGACTATACTTTGTATCCCACCAATGTTAAATTTGCTATTTTTAGTTACATTTTTCACAAGATTGGTAAACGATAGGGAAATGAAACTTTACTTACTTGTAGTTGTCGGGTTGCTCGAGCTACGGACGTTTTCGCAACTTAATCCGTTAAACGATAAAGTTAAAACAGAATAAGGAATAATATTGAAGCGTAATCAAATAATATATCTCATTAAACTATTTGTAATTTTATTTTAAAAACAACAGTATTCTTTATATTTACAATCATATTGATTTATTTTCTGTCCCAATTATTAAAATATTTTCTATTCAATTACTCGTACAAGATTACGTACTGTCCCTTTAAGATCTCCAACCTCCATTAATTACTCTTACAATTCTGTTTTATAATTTCCTACCAATTTCTTTAACAACCTACTAGCCACCTAGCAACCCGATTTTTGTTTATATCTCCTTTTTTAAAATTAAATTATTTTTTATTATTCTATTTCCACCAGCTGGGTCTATTTCATTTACTTCAGACCAACACATAAACAAAGCCAGCTGTTAATGATTTTGAGTCGTCACAATATTTAATTTTTACAAATTTTTTACGGTATTTTACATATTAACCATTTTGTAGCTTTTGAGGAAGTCATAAAAGTGCCGGAGTATGTGACTGTACAAGATAAATAACTGGTAAAAATTTCAGCCTGGTATATGAAAAATATTCGTTCTTGATGACACGATAATTTTTCTGGGTAAACCTCCTAAAAAATTAATTTTTTTCATTAAAATAATTTTTTTACGTAATTTAATGTTTTTGTGGTTGATCTCGGTCTGAACTACTTAAAAACATAAACAACCGTAATTCGAAATTTCCAGTTAAAACCATCATACAGTCTCGCCTTAAATGATGTGTCATTTATGTTTTTCTACCGAAAATATTTAATGTAGACAGAAGTTGGTGATAACATTTTTCCCCGATCTGGACATTTCAATGGCTAATATCTAAAGAACGATGAAAGATATCTTTAAACGGGTTTCGCCGTAGGGTTTCTCTTGAAATTTTAGATCGAAATCATGTGCCATATGTCTACCTTCCTATTTAAATTAATTAAGTTTGATTCAATATGGCGGATCCAAGATGGCCGATGCTATTTTAAAAAACTACTGTTGGTACAAATACCAACAGTGTTGGTAATACTACTGTTGACCTGCATTTGATCTGGTTACCCTGTAAATCTCGTTAGTTATAATTAAGCCGTTTCCAGACTTTATAGACACCCGGTATATTAATTTAATGTTCTTTGGAATTATATATAATTATACTACATTTAACACGGTTTCTAATAATTCTATGATAATCTAGAAAACCAGAGTTCCAATAATGTAGACGGTAACATCAACCAGATGACATTTACGATCAAATGTATGACCAACAACAACGTAAGGGTTGTTTGGACAAAAGCCAATGTTAGGTTATTTAAGAACAATATGTACATTATACGGGGAGAAGAAAATGTCAACAGTCAACCGTATAGTGCAATAAACATTCTGTAGTAAATATTTTCTGACTTAATTACGTCATTATATTAATGAATATGTGTTTTAATCACTTCAATGAAAATCTACTGAATTAATTTCATATAATACCCTCCATGCCTGAATCAGTTACATATTCTGTTAACCAGGAAATTCCTGGCCAGAATCGGAAGCTTATTTTACCGTAAGAACTTTCTAAAGCCAAAGTCAATGTTTATAAATTTAATAAGTAGCCTAATTGAAGAAAATATAGAATAGTGGGTTTAAATTGGATTTTTAAATAATAACGGTTGGGTACACCGTGTAGGATGTAAATAAATAAGATGATGTAAGAAGAAAATTAATGTTTTTTCTGTACTGAAAAAACACCCAGTAGGTATCTAAAGTATAATATTGGAATGGTCACATAGAATGAATACCGAAAAAGTTATTGCAAGCCAGAATGTTACATCGTAGAAGATGTGGTTGAGAGGGAATGTGTAAGGCCTTTGAGTAGATAGATGTCGAAACAGATTGCTAATCTTTGAATTAGGAGGATGAGAAAAAGGATCAAGAGAAGGAGGAAGCAGAAGAAAAGAAGAAAAAGAAGAGGAAAAACATAAGGCGGAGGAGGAATAAGAAAAAATAGGAAAGACGGAGGCGAAGGAGAGACGGAGAAGAGGAGAAAGTGGGGGAAGTAGAGGAAAACGACAGATGAAGATGACGAGAGGAAAGAGGAGGAAGAAGGAAAAGAGCGGGAGAAGAGAAGGGTAGGATGAGACGGAAAAGGAGGAGGAGAAGGAGGAGAATGAAGAAATAGAAGAAATGAACGAGGAGCAGGAGAAGAAGAAGCACAAGAAGAAAAAGAAGAAGGAGAAAGACGAAGAGGAATAGTAATAACAGTAGCAGTAGTAGTAGAAATAGCTGTAGCTGTAGCAGTAGCAGTAGCAGTAGCAGTAGCAGTAGTAGTAGCAGTATCAGTAGCTGTATTTGTAGCAGTAGCAGTAGTAGTAGTAGTAGTAGTAGTAGTAGTAGTAGTAGTAGTATCAGTATCAGTAGCTGTAGCAGTAGCACTAACAGTAGCAGTAGTAGCAGTAGTATCAGTATCAGTAGCTGTAGCAGCAACACTAACAGTAGCAGTAGTAGTAGTAGTAGTAGTAGTAGTAGTAGTAGTAGTAGTAGTAGTAGTAGTATCAGTAGCTGTACCTGTAGCAGCAGTAGTAGTAGTAGTAGTAGTAGTAGTAGTATCAGTATCAGTAGCTGTAGCTGTAGCAGTAGCACTAACAGTAGCAGTAGTAGTAGTAGTAGTAGTATCAGTACCTGTAGCTGTAGCTGTAGCAGTAGCAGTAGTAGAAGCAGCAGTAGTAGTAGTAGTAGGTGGAAAGGAGGAGGAGGAGAAACAGATGAAGATGATTGGGAAATTCCTTTAATTGCTACATACGATTTGATAAACCTGAGACTGAATTTCACTCTTGTAATAGGCATTACAGGAGTGTCAATTATCCAAACGTCAGTCATTCGAACCATAAATTATCCGAAACATCATCAATTGAAATATATAGGTAGGCCTATACATATTTACTACCAAAATACGGAAATACGATTCAATGAAAAATAAAATGAATGAAATGTATCTACGGTATTCAAGGTTTAAAAAAATTCTGTATAGTCTCTACAAGCGAGTTAAAAAATATGTCATAAAGGATTTTACCGTAGTTTATTTCGTTATTTTATTCAGTTTTGAAATTCTTTTTGTTTTTATAATCTTTAGTACATTTGTGATATATTTGCAATAAATTATTGTTTTTTATACTAAAGTTTGTTACCCTTTAATAACCTATTAAAAATTTAGGTTATATTACATTGTTACGGTTTTAGTTATAGGTATTGCTTTGTAACGGTACAGTGTATCTAATTACAGTATTTAGCGTATTTGATTGTCCGAAGTATTTGATCATCAGAACCGCTTTGGTCCCAATTAGTTCGGATAACTGACGCTCCACTATTGTAAAAAGACTACTTGTATTACAATCATGAGAAATAAATTAAACAATAAAAGATTAATAAAAAATTAATTTTCATTTACTTTGGTATTTTTAATTACCACGTTATGGTAAGAGAAGATCATTATAATCTTGAAATTATTAGAAAGTTTTCCATGTTTGACCTAGTACATAATTCCTGAATAAAGAAACGGTGATTTTAAGTCAGTGTGTCTGATAAAATAAACCAATCTTGATGAAACCGGGTATTTAGTTGTTTACGAAATTCCTGGAATTTAAAAAAGATAGTCCCAACATTCAAGATACTTATCCCAATGGAGCAGTTAAACCATAAAAATTATTAACGTTTTATGAATGTTGTGATAACAAATAACTTTTTTTGTTTGTGAGCTATGGATGAATTATATAATTATTATTTTATTGCAACAGGTTATTTTATTTTGTAATTTTGGCAGAGTCCTAAACATTTTTGTAAAGATTCATAAAAGAAACGTATGAATTTACCCAGTACCAGTTGTCTATTTGTGTAATCTATAATATAAAAGGACAACCATGTCCAGGGTGATTCATTTATATATCAACGCACAGCCGAAACTACTGACGCTACAGACTTGAAATTTGGATGTTAGCTTTCTTATGTTGTGTAAGCGCGCACTAAGAAAGGATTTTTCAAAATTTTGATTTTAAAGGGCAGAAATAGCAAAAATTCCCCCCCACTGATGCGAGGATGAAGAAACAACGCGAAGCGCTACGCTTACTGCTGGTTCTCCAACCCACATTTACCCCCTCCATAGGCATATTCCATAGCATCCAGTATTACAACGTAAACAGCAGATCAATTACAAAACTATAGCTATTTTCCCAGAAGTTCAATTGACTTCAACACCGATTTTAATCTATGTTTTACTTTTGTCACTCCGGATGTTGTACTGTACATAGTGTTTAATCTTTTAACCTAACACTGGATTTACATTTTAGACAGAATTAATTCCAGAATTGTTGTAATTAGCATAATAAGTGTTATGTTTTTTTATGCTTTATAGTATTATTACTTATTATGCAAGATACGAATGTTATTGCACACAAAGTCACACAAAGTATTTGACTGACATTGTAAAAATGATTTTTGCAACCGAACAATTAAAATTTAATTAAAAAAAAATTGTCTCAACCAATTCAGTAAAATGCATAGGATAAAGTTATTTTCTTAAATCTAACTTAAGTTTAAATAAAACAACAGTTATTTATATAAATTCAGGAAATATGCTAATCTCTCTCTTTTTCATTTTTTCACCATAAGGGTCGATTAACACACATCCGTCACGTCACGTCTCAGTTCTGTCATTCCGAGAAGTATCAGTCACAGAAAAATATTCTTTCTTGAAAAATTAATGACATTGTCTACACTGAGCACCGGCACCGTCCCGAATCCGGTGCGTCAGTCTTGTCGCCGTCACCGAACCGTCAAAACGATATTTTTTTCTCGACGATATTTTATTTTTTACGGACGTGTTTGTCTCTGTAAAATGACTGAATGGAGTTTGACGGAAGGAAAACTGACGTACATGTGTGAATACTGTCATCATTTTTGATTTCGAGCGGCCGTACCGGTTCCGTTTCGGAATGGTGACGCGATTGATGTGTGTGAATTGTTCTTTATACGTAATTCCAAAAAAATTATATTTGTGACTTAGCAAATAGGTTATTAGCAGATTATAAATCAGTTATTAGCAAATTAAAATACAGAATCATAGCCTTAAAATTGCATGGGCGAAGCCACGACGGGGCGCTATCTATTATATAAAAAGAGATGTCCTGATTTATAGATCATGTTAAGTTTTCTAAACTGTTGTTGAGAAAGGATTTTGCAAAATTTTTATTTTAAATGGTAGAATTCGCAAAAATACCTTCCCATAGAAATACAGAGAGTATACTTAAACAGCTGATTCTTTGTTTACGTTTGCGTGGGCGAAGCCACGCGAAATCAACGTGCGAATCAACGCACAGCCGAAACTACTGACGCTAGAGACTTGAAATTTGGAAGTTAGCTTTGTTATGTTGTGTAAGCGCGCACTAAGAAAGGATTTTGCAAAATTTTGATTTTAAAGGGAAGAAATTGCAAAAATTCTCCCCACTGATGCGAGGATGCGGGTCAGCGCGAAGCGCTACGCTTATGTTCTGGTTTTTCTCCGACACACATTTACCCCCTCCATAGGCATATTCCGTTGCATCCAGTATATACATTCTTATCGTACGTTTTTATTTTTTTTACCATAAGGGTCGATTTACACACATCCGTCCACGTCACGTCTCAGTTCCGTAATTCCGAGAAGATAAGTGTCAGTCACAGAAAAATATTCTTTCTTGAAAAATTAATGACATTGTCTACACTGAGCACCAGCACCGTCTCAAAACCGGCGCGTCAGTATTGTCGCCGTCACCGAACCGTCAAAACGATATTTTTTCTCGACGATATTTTGTTTTTTACGGACGTATTTGTCTCTATGTAAAATGACTGAATGGAGTTTGACGAAAGGAAAACTGACGTACATGTGTGAATACTGTCATCATTTTTGACTTCGAGTGGCCGTACCGGTTCCGTTTCGGAACGGTGACGGTGACGTGTGAATCGTTCTTTATACGTAATCCAAAAAAAATTATATTTGTGACTTAAGTTATTAGCAAATTAAAATATAGAATCATAGCCTTAAAATTGCATGGGCGAAGCCACGACGGGGAGCTATCTATTATATAAAAGAGATGTCCTGATTTATAGACCAACTTCAGTTTTCTAAACTGTCGCTAAGGAAGGATTTCGAAAATTTTTTATTTTAAATGGTAGAATTCGCAAAACACTCCCATAAGAAATACAGAGAGTATACTTAAACCGCTGATTCTTCGTTTACGTTTGCGTGGGCGAAGCCACGCGGGACCCGCTAGTAAATTATAAAATTGAGATAACATTTATGTACTGCCAATGTAGAGTAAATAATGCAACTAGGTCATATTGTGAATGAAATTCTAAAGATTTAGGAAACTGATTTTCCTAATGAACTGAAGTTCTAAATAGCCGGAGCAAAAGTGGAAAGAGGTAAATGGTGGATAGTATGAGAATATCCGCAAATATATCGGTTTATGTAAAGGCAGGGAGGAATATGAGGTTTAGTTTGAGCAAGAATAGAGAGGGACTTCCTGTCGTCGTCCTACATAAGGTAGATAAGCCGAAATGTTGGGGAGGTAGGAGGATACAGCTTGCGATAACTTGCTTGGTTTAAACTCTCTCCGAAGCCCCTTACCCTGTAACGCTGCTTACAATGTATTGACCTGTCACCGTATGCCATTTTGTATAGCCGTAGAGTAGGTTCTAGTGCTGTGTACACCAAAAGCCTATCAATTTTTTCTTGCAGAAATCCTTTTATTATGTTTTCTTTCAAAGGAAAGAAGAAACTATCGTTTTTCGAAACTTCCCTTTTTTATTTTTTTTTAACTTAACTCAAGTACATAATAGTAGCTCTGACCAACCCAAAACTTTTATTGGAAATAGAAATTTTTAATGGAAAAATAATGTCGGTTTAAATTTTTATGTTACACGTTATACTGAGAACTTCCATTAGATAACAAACTGTTTTATAAACAAATTGAGTTTATCTCATTTTGACAAAAGTGTCTTATCTACATTAAAAAAAGTCTTATCTACATTACTTTATTAATAATAATCTTTTTTATCAGCTTATTTTCATCCAGTGTTAGATATGACTTCCCTATTTTCCACTGCGATGTGACTCTAAAATACAGGCCTTTGCATGATGTGGCGATTTTCGTGGACAGACAGAAAAACAAACAGAGATGCTCTTGATAAAATGGGGAAAGAATGTGAGTTGGTTGAAACAGTGAAAACGAAAAAAACTTCAATATCTTGGCCATGTAATTAGGGGTCCTAAATATCAAATCTTACAATTAATCATGGAAGGGTAGATAAAGGGTCAGTGGAACGTTGACAGGCATAGGGCATCCTGGCTAAACAACCTGAGAGACTAGTTTGGCTGCAGTAATACGGAACTGTTCCGTGCAGCAGCAAAAAAGGTCCGCATAATAATGATTATATTTTGCGCCCAGGAGACTCCAGGAGTATAGAACATGTCAGTTTTAACACCTGAAATACATATAAGAATAACACAATGCATCCCTATTTTCAAGAAAGAAATTCTTGAACGCTATAAAAACCGATCAAGTAATTTTTCAGATTTGTTTTTAAAGGAATGTAAATTATCACAACATTTTAAAAATTGGGCTAAGTTATTCATGAATTTTCTCCCTGCACATGTAGGTTTTTGTTCAAACTATTTTGTGGAGTGATTAGCTACATAATAATCATTTCTGTTTCTGGTGTTATGATTGTAAACATTAAAATTTTGCATAAAATTATTTTGCCTAATATACATAATCACCTCAAAAATGTAAAGAGAGGGAGGAAGGGGGAACTGTAAGCAATTTAAGCTCCTCCAGGATGATGATTTTCGATTTCAGATAGGAGAGGAACTTAAAGAAGAAGAATTTGCCTCTACGATTCTCTTTTCTGCGTCCTTACTGCCTAGTTAAATCTTATCACCAGTTTCAATTCATTTCTTCACCTTGTTTGTAGACAACCTGTACATCTCTTTCCAAGCCAGGGCTACCACTACTAAATCTCCTTGTTCCATCGATTATCTGTCAGCCTCATTACGTGTCTGCACCAATGCCATTTCACTTACACCACAAGCTTTTTAAATTTTCATCGCTACTGTGGATTAAACTACTTTTTTAACTGTTGTTGTTTAGGTCATCAGCCGAAAGGCTGGTTTGAACCTGTAGAGGTTTTACTAAGTAAAACGAGGAGTGAGGCGGTTTACCATTGCCTTCCTCACCGAGTGGAAAAGTACGCTTATCAGCATGCCGGGCCTTCTGAAAAGCACATATTTTCCACTCTGCAAATGACACCTTCACTTCATTCACCACAGGGTCTGGCTGTATAATGAAATTCATTACTTTCAGAGGAGATAACTCTGATTAGTGTTTTTAACCTCTACCTCTTCTGTTCTTAAATGATTCAGTCATTTAATTGGCTGACCATGTAATAAGAAACAGAACTATTTATTTTAGCCCTGCAACGAACAGATTGAGTGTAAAAAATTTGACACTCAACCTGTCTGTTATGGGCAGTTTTTTTTTAACTACACAAAATGTTGTTTGAAAGCTTCGACTGCGAAAAACACCACTGACATTTTCAGCATACGGAAGTATAGAATACTCGGTTGGAACGTCGGTGCGGTAGCATGGGAAACACATATCCAATTCCGTTTGGGTATAAAAGTAACCAAACTTTATTTAACTCCGAAAATATATTAAACTAATGTATTAGTTTAATTTTTACTTTCTCTTGCCTATATGAATATATAGGAAGGAAAGTACCGGTATTGTTTTCATGTCGATTTTTCAAAATCGAGTTTTTACCGGATCTACACGTTTTCGGACCCCCTGAACCCAAAAAACATGTTTTTAGCGATTGGTCTGTGTGTTTGTCTGTGTGCGTGTGTGTGTGTGTGTGTGTGTGTATACAAAATATCTCAAAAACGGGACATTGTACGAACTTGAAACTTGAAACTTAAGTTACATACCACTACCGGACCCGACACAAACATTTTCATCAAAATCGGTCAACCGGAAGTAGTAGTTTATTCGTGTAATTTTTCACTTTTTTGCAATTTTTTCAAAAACTGTTCATACGATTTTTTTTAAAATCGCCTGGTTTACTTAATTTTATATTCTCTACAAGATAGGATAGGCGCCATGTTTGCTAAAATTCTTGGTGAGGGTGTTTTCTCGTAAAAACGTTGTTTTTTTAAGATTACGGCTTTAATATGCATTTTAGCGCAACAATTTATATAATAAAAATTTTAGAGAATTTAAAACCCTACAACTTTTATTTCAAATATTTTTTTGTATAACGCTTAGTTTAGCAGTAATTAGCAATTTTCTGTTTTTTTCTCACGAAAACGTGTGAAAAATCGATCTTTTTAAGATTTCGGCCTTAGTATGCATTTTACGACAAAAGTGTATATAATAAAATTTATAGAAAATTAAGAGATCTACAACTTTTATTTAAAGCATTTTTCTCTACAGAGCCTAATTTAGTGTGAAAGAGTGATTTTCCGTATTTTTAAGCCGAACTGAGTTCGATTTTTATTTTGCGTCTTCCAGTCATTATTAAAATAAGGTTAAATTTTTAGAGGTTAGTTTTTGTTTATTTCTAATGTTTTATTACTAATGTTAGGATTATTGTTAATTATTTGCATTGGCAAGAGAAAGTTGTGTGAGTGTTTCACACCAGATTTTTCTCATGTAAATTTCATGTGACTAAAAACGTAACGGTAAAATTTATTAGGACTTAACAGTTTTGGTATGAAAATGTGCTGAAACTACTGGTTCCATTAATCGTCAGTTTAACTGCGTGTCCAGTCCATTACTACTTTAGGTTTTGTATTGATTTTACGTCTGACTCTTCTGCAATCAATGCTAATCCAGACGATTAGAGGGGTGGTACACGAAAATAAACGATGAAAAAATGCCAGACGTGACCGAGAATCAAGCAAACTAAGGTATTTATCAGTTGTTCAGGTGATTACAATACTTATATCGACCTGTTAAATTAACTTATTTGACAATTTTAATTGAATTGATTTTAAATTGCTTTGAAAATTATTGAGTTAGTTATTTGGTGATTTAGAGAATCTTAGACGAGTGGATGGAAGAAGTATATGGAAACATGTTACCAGAAGAAGGGATAGGTTAGTGGGGCACATTTTTAGGATATCCAGGTATTGGTTTACCAATAATGGAGGGTAATATTGAGAGAGTGAGTTGCAGGGTGAGGCAAAAATTACAATATTTAAAAGAAAATTACAAAAGATGTAGGGTGTTACGGGTAAGTAAATATGAAACAGCTTGCGCAAGATAGAACTGCTTCAACTAGTTGAGAGACTGGCGACAAAAAAATAAATAAAATTTAGTATACTGTATGATAACTGTACTTAAATTTGGTACAGTAAATTTAGAAACTGTATGATGAATTTGATGTTTATTTCTTATGTTGGTCAAAAGATTGTTTAACAGAATAATAACAATAATAATAGGCCTAATAGTAATATAGTATAACGGTAAATTATAATAGAGTATTGTTTCTAAGAAAATTGAGACCATGTTTAAAGAAGACATAACAATAGGAAAAACAATGGAGTTATCCGAACAATAACTAAAATGGTTTCAGAGTTAGTAGGAGGTAAATTTTCAGGTGGTATTAAGTGGGAGTAGACGAGATTTATATAAAGGGTAAATTATAACTAGAAAATGGGACAGGACCCAACTCAAAGAAAGTTATTAAACTAAAAAGACCACCGATAACTCTAACCTATTTTGATAAAATAGAACAGCGCTTTACACAATATTGCATTCCTTGTTATAAATTTCACATCACAGCAAAAGCGTACTTCATATCAAGGTTAACACCTTAATTCTGGAATCAGGATCTAACAACATAAAGACAATATTCCTGTTAAGTTTCAACAATAGTTTTCTAGTTAATTTATTCTTATTTGTAATTTTCTTCCCTTTTAAACAAAGTCTTTCTCCTCAATTACAAAACCTCTCTTGTTTAATTCACCTTGTTAAACCAACCTAACCTATTCTGATAAAACTATTCGTAAAATCTACATTCTAATACAAAAGACCAAACCCGCATTGTCTTTGCTATAATAAAAAATTAATTAATTTTACATAATTTTCAGCTTTCAACTTTTATCAAAAGCTCTCGTATAAGGAAAACGATTTTTGTTGCTATTAAAATTAATTAAATTATTTATCAATTAACTGCAATAAGAGTTAAAAGTTATACGAGTTAAATGTAATACGAGTTAAACTACAATACAGCGTGTAAAGAGAACGAATTATTGTAACATTAATTTTATCATTTCTTGATTGTAAATTAATTATAAATTATGGGTTGTGTTAGAAAAATCATTGTTGTAACTCATCTTTTTGTACTTATGTACCATTGAAAAATATTTCAAAGGTAAAAACCGTTATTAAAGAAGGTAAGAAAATACAGAAAAAATATCGAATTTCTGAACGTTTTGAGAATAGTTTAGTTTTAATAAAAACCTTATTATCAATCGCGTCCAAGTTAATAACTCTGTAGGTATTTGTTAAATTAATGGACCGGATGATAAGAATATTTTTTTAGTCTAGTTAGTACACGTTACCACTACAAATGCATCAGCTGTGAAACACTACTAACTCATTCATTCTCCCAATACTATAACAAAGCACTGCATTCCTTCCAACTACACGGAGCTGGGACTCATGCAATAAAAACTGACTTAAATATTAGGAAAATTTTTTTAAAACACTATGTTTGGAGTGATACGGGAGTGAAACATGGTTAATAGGGGCTGTAGAAAAGAAGAGGATAGAAGCTTTTGAAATGTGTTGTTATTAGAAAATGTTAAAGATTAGGTGGGTGGACAAGATAAGTAATTTAGAGATTCTTAGGCGAGTGGATGAAAAAAAGTATGTGGAAGCATCTTACCAGAAGAAGGGATAGACTAGTGCGGCATATCTTAAGACCAGGTATTGGTCTATCAATAATGGAGGGTAATATTGAGGGAGTGAATTGTAGGGGGAGGTAAATGTTAGAGTTTATAAAGCAAATCACAAATGATGTAGGTTGTTACAGGTATGTAGATATGAAACGACTTGCGCAATGTAGAACAGCTTGGAGAACTGCATCAAACCAGTCGAGAGACTGATGACAAAAAAAATTAGATTTGAGTGAAAAATCAATTAAAACATTGAAAAAGTAAACATTGCACGATTAGACATAACGTAACATGGGAGTTAGAAGACAGTAAATGAAGTAAAATTATAAAATATATTTAAATAAAATAAAATTATCCTTACATTACTGTATGAGTTATTGATATAAGTTAGACCTAACTACCTTACTTAAAAGAGTCTGAGATGACTCTTTGCCTTCGAAATTCCAATATTTTCTTCCAAAAATTATTGCAAATTATATACATAAATTTAAAATTCTACAGAATTGTAAGCATTATTAGGTTCCACAAAGTTTATGAACGCATTAAGTACAATCCATTTTGAATGCCGTTTAGAACTACGTAGTGTTGTTCGTGAAACTAGAAGTTCCCCGATTTTGTAAGTTTTTTACAAACTTCTGGTGATTTTTTGTTTGAGGTAAGACATATTACTACAAAATATGTAGTAATATTTTTTTTGTTTAGATCTAAACCCGAGGCCTTTCGGATTATAGAATGCCAGACTAAAGAGAATTTACTATACTTTTATTTTTCTAACATAACTAACTTATTTGTTCTACTTATCCGAGTTTGGTAACTCATTTAAATTTCTGTAATATATAGGGAAAATTATATTGCAATATTTCATATTTCCATCGGTATAAATTAAAATACTGTATTTGTAAGATAATCTTTTATCACTCATTTTATAAAATAAAATTACAAATACTTATTTGAGAAAACCCCGTATAATTTATAGAATAAAATAATTTATCTGAGAACGGAAATATAAACGAGCAAACTACAGAAGGAAATTGAATAAGGACAAAACAAAAATGGAATAAATAAAATAAATGGATGTTTTTGAGGATGAATACGAGAGAATTTTAGTCAAACCGTACTTTTGCTTTATACTTTGCAGCTGGTCTTATCTAATCCGTCACAAACGACACTCACAGAATAAACGCATCTGCTGCCCTTCTAAAATACCGAGATTCATCCCTTTCCGATATAAAGTGCCTGTTTTTTATTCATATCAATACAAATTTATATAAAGCTTATACCATTCATAAACAGACCTAAAACATCTGTAATAAAATTTATTAAATTAACTTCTAAAATAAATTTTATAAAAAGTTCGTTTTAACTTTTTTTCTAAATTCACTAATTTTTTTAGTCATTAGTGAATATTGTAAGATATGGAATGGTGGATTTGAATGTGTCATCATTTTTGTATCCTAGACTGGAATCGAACCCGGAACATTTCGTATTATGGTTCAGCACGCTGATACGAGAATATTACGGGAAAAATATTCGCCCATAACAGGCAGGTGGAGTGTTAAATTATTTGTACTTGATCTGCAATCAGTCCAGATTGTCAAATGCTTTCCCTAAATCTACAAATGCCATTATTAGCTTTACTTTTCTTTATCCTTTTCTCAATAAACAATTTCAGAGCCAATATTTCATCTCCCATTCTCCTTCTAAACCCAAAGTGGTCATCTTCCAAAACTTCTTCCACTCGGTGTTCTATTCTCCTGTATGTCATTCTGGTTAGTATCTTGGATGCATGACACGTTTGGCTGCTACTTCTATAATGTTCACTTTTCTCCGCTCGTGACGTTTTTGGTATGGGAATCATAATATTTTTTTTTTTAAAGTCGATGGTACTTCTCCACTGTCATACATTCTGCACACAAGTTTATACAATTTTTTTTGTGCAACTTCTCCACAATGTAATAATTATTCCGATGGTATCATATCCTATTGTATGTTACTATTTTACAGTTGCCTTTCTTACTGAGTGGAAAAGTATGCTTATCAGCATGCAAGGCCCTCTGAAAAACATCTACTTTCTACACTACAAACGACACCTTCACTTCATTCACCACAGAGTCTGTATAATGGAAATTCATTATTCTTATACGAGATTCTCTGGCTAGTGTCTTTTACACCTCTACCTCTTCCGTTCTTAAATGCTTCAGCCATATAGTTGGCTAACCATGTGATAAGAAACATAACTTTTTTTTCTAGCACTGGACATGCCTGAACAGACCATAAAATTGATCGCAAAACGTTTGTATCGGCTTCTGCACGAATAGCGACTGTCTCACAGAGTTCCAACCGTCTGTCACTATCGTCCTCATGAAGCGCTTGGAGTAAAGATGGACGAAATGGCTTCAATTTTAATTCCTTTATCATCCTTTGCACGCTAGTTCATGATAACCCAAGTTTAGAAGATGCCTTACCAGTTGATTTACCAGGACTGGATACAAACGCTTCAGCAACCTTTTGTAGGTTATCGTCATTACAAATCGATCGTGTATGACACACTTTGGGGCATGTAATACGCTTCCTGTGTTTTCAAATCTCTTATTTAACTTTTGTAAATGCTGCCGAGTCGGTAACGACACACCTGGATACTTATCACTAAATTCTTCCAGTACTTTAGGAGAATTTTTATGATGCCTCCATCACAAATGAAGCATATGAACTCGTTATTCAGTTGTAAACATTTTAAAAGTACCGTTACAAAGGATAAATAGTATTTACACGGAGACACATCTCACACTAGCTACTGTTACAGACAACTAATAAAAGTTGTACGTGATGCTGCCAACATTACACTATTACCAACTTGTTGTTGTTTAAGTCATCAGCCGAAAGGCTTGTTTGATCCTCTAGAGGTTTTACTAAGTAAAACGAGGAGTGTGGTGGTTTAATATTGCCTTCCTCACTGAATGGAAAAGTACGCTTATCAGCATGCCGGGCCCAATGAAAAGCAAATATTTTCCACTCTGCAAATGAGACCTTCACTTCATTCACCACAGGGTCTGGCTTTATAATCAAATTTATTACTTTTAGAGGAGATAACTGATTAGTGTCTTTTACACCTTTACCTCTTCTATTCTTAAATTATTCAGTCATTAAATTGGCTGACCATGTAATAAGAAACAGAACTATTTATTTTAGCCCTGCATCGAAAAGATTGAGTGTAAATAATTTGAAGATCCACCTGTCTGTGATGGGCAGAATTACCAACTTATGAAACTAAAATGTCCTATCCTCATGGGGAACCTACTTATGGGCTACTCTGTATATTATTAAAATGTTTAATTAGTAATTTCAATTATAAATATATATTTAAAATTAATACATTAATTAGAAATTTCCTGATAAGCTGTGAATGTGTAACATCAATCAAATGTCAGTAAAGAGAAGTTACACACCAATTAGATTGGGAGAAGTAAATTTCATTATTTATTACTGAAGTGTAAGTGCTAATGTTGTTTTACTGTAATATGTCGATGTGTGCTCTAACAATGATACGTTTCTGTAGTTGAATGGTTCTGCATGATATCAAAATTTGTATAATTATGCATGATGTTACCTGCCAATGGCAATAATGTTACCCAACTACGTTGGATGTACTATGCTTAACTAATATCAGTTATAATTAACTCGATTTAAATTTTAGTTCAATTAAAATAATAATATTATGCGCTACTAATTATCAGCTCACTAAGTAGTTCACCTCTTCTCATTTTCTAAACTATTATACGCGGTTACCGCTTGAACAGGTAATTGTCTAGTAACTTGATGAAATATATCGGTTTTTAATATTTCATTAATCCGAAGCGCTTTAAAATTTCTCCATATCGATAATAACTTGTTATAAATTTAATTTTGTAAAAATAAACTTAATAAACATTATGTTTAAAATTAAAGTTCATATATCGTTTAGTTCAAATTTAATTATTAACATCATGAAGAAATACGAGGAGTGGCTATTAAATAACGAAACTGACGTTGTAAAAAAGATTATTTTAATTTTATACATAATCACTTATTGTCACCTTCAATATACACTCCTTCTCTATCCTTACAACGCTCCATGCAAATTTTCCATTGTTGGAAACAGTGCTGGAAGTCATCTTCTGCCAGCTCCTTTAGGACACGTGCCGCTCAAAAATGTTTGAAATGAAGCTCGCAAAAATGTTTGTACTAACACTTCGTACTCAATTGAAAGTGACCCAAATTTTTTGGAAACGATAATAACATGTGATAAAACGTGATTTTTTACTTATGATACGGAAACGAAGCGCCAATCCATGCACTGGAAGAGCCGAACTTCACCGAAAGCCAAAAAATCTCGAATGAGCAAGTCAAAATTTAAAGCAATGATGCTTTTTTTATATATCCATGAGATTGTGTACCTTCACTGGATTCTTGAAGATCAAACAACTAATCAATATTACTACCTTGAGGTACTTTCTAAACTACGTACAGCGTGGAAAGATAACAAGGAGAAAAAATAAAAAATAAAAATACTAACAATAAGAAAAACAACCAAGTCATCGCCTACATGTTTCGCTTCTTCAAACGTCTTCAAAGCAAAACGAACGAATTCGAATCGTTTCTCGCCGCATCTGAGTTAAATCACGCTAAAATAGTCTGCGTTAAACTCACTCAAGCAACGCACTTCTCGTCGCAACTAGCCGCTTGCGCCAAGGGTAAACCATTGGAATCATCCTTCGCCTCGCTCAAACCGTTCATAGACCAAGACGGAGCCCTCAGGGTGGGCGGTCGTCTATCTAACGCCAACGTCAACTTCAATCATCAGCATCCGTACTTACTGCCCAAGCATTGTCACCTCACGCACTTGGTTTGTGATTATTATCATCACATTTCTTTACATTCCGGACCTCGAACAACGCAATCTCTCGTAACGCAGCAATTCTGGATTTTCTCCGCTCGCAGCGTCATCAGACAGCGCATACGCCACTGCACCCGCTGCATTCGATTCAGCAAAACGACCATTCAACCGATTATGGCCGATCTTCCGTCATCCAGAGTTACTCCTTCTCGTCCGTTTCACTCGGTCGGCATCGACTACGCTGGTCCGTTCACAGTTAAGGTAAACTCACTCAGAAAATCCCCAACAACCAAGGGATACTTATGTTTGTTCGTCTGCATGTGCACCAAAGCTGTCTATCTGGAGTTCGTCTCAGATCTCAGCACCAACGCCTTTCTCGCTGCCTTCGATCGCTTCACTTCACGCCGTGGACTTCCCGCACAGGTCTTCTCCGACAACGGAACCAATTTCGTCGGAGCCAAGAACGCCTTTCGTGGCATCTACAACACATTCAAAACGTCTTCCTCGCAAATTGGCGCCAGCTTAGCCGCCAAAAACATCGAGTGGTATCTTAACCCACCTTCGGCGCCTAACTTTGGCGGTCTGTGGGAAGCAGCCGTCAAATCCGCCAAACATTGTTTGCATCGTCTTCTTCGTCAAACAATTCTCACCTACGAAGGATACGCCATGCTCTTTGCTCGCATCGAAGCCGTACTCAACAGCAGACCGCTACTGGATTTGTCTCCAGATCCGTCCGAACTCGAAAACTTTTTAACGCCTGGTCATTTTCTCATCGGAGCTCCGCTTTGCAACCTCCTGAGAAACCTATCGCTGAAAATACATCGCTCACATCCAAATGGTTGCTCTTAAAAAACTTAACTCAATCATTCTGGAAATCCTGGTCTCGTAATTATTTGCACACTCAGATACAACGCCACAAATGGACCAAAGTCGGCCAAAATGTCGCCGTAGGTCAAATTGTAATCGCTCGTCAACTGGACACCTTGCCATCCCAATGGCCTTTAGGTGTAATCGTCAAATTGTTTCCTGGTCGTGACAATGTCGTGCGCGTCGTAGAACTTAAAACCTCTCATGGTAACTACATGCGCCCCGTATCATCGCTCATTCTTCTTCCAACGCACTAACTCGCCTTCTTTCGTCCTGGGACGACGTTAAACTCACCCCGCAGGACCTTCGTCTCCTGCGCTGTTCTTTTGTGCCTTACCGGTCCTTTTGTCCGCAACGTTCGCTATTTATATCGTACAAAATACTCGTACATCCTCTTGCCTTGTCTAATGGCAACTCAACGTTTTCTCAACGCCTTCGTCGCCGCTCAACGTCTTCTACCATTCTTCTTCTTGTTCGGCGCACACGATGCTGCGCTCGCTTCTCGACGCCTCCGGTAGCTGTTGCTCGTCAGGATCAACGCCTCAACGGAGTTTTCCATGCCTTCTCTTGTGTGGATTCTCACTGCATCTCGTCAACGCTCAGGGCCTCAAGCTGCCTTCACTATGGATCAGTCTGTGAATTGATTCATATTCGTTTCGTCTCGTCTCGTCTCGTCTCATCTCTTCAACGTTCAGGGCTGTACGTAGCCTCCCACTCTGATTTGCTTGGAGCAATCAGAAACGTCTCGCTTCGCATCGTCTTCTGCACTCTTTTCAACGTTTCACTTGAAGTTCTTCCTGTTTGAAGACTTACAGTCTCTCTTCGCCTCCGTCGTATTTTCCGTCGTGACTGCTTTCAAGCCCTCGCTTATGAGCACAGCAAAATTTCCGTTTTCTCGTGGGGCTCCCGTGTGAGTCCGCTCAAGATGTTCCTCTCTTCTGGGCCGCTTCAGTCCGCGCACTGGAGACGCCACCTCAAGATGTTCCGTTCTGCGCTTCTCATCGTCGCCTCGTCTTCGCTTACGCTTCTTCAGCTTCGTCTACGATCTCTACGTCTTGTCCTAGCTCTCCTGCCTTTGGTGGGCGGAGATATCTTCGATCGTCCGTCGTTTACTTTCGTCTTCTCGTCTTGCTTAAAAATCCTTTCCGCATTTTTAGGTGGGCGGGATGTTCAGTATTACAATAAGTTCAAATACCCTGCGCCGTCGATCATTCTAGAATATGATCTTCCCGCTCGATTAAATCCCTAATATTGATTTCGTATTGATTACTGTACTAATTAGTTCTACGCATGTGTGATTCTCGCTCACGTGGCCCGCTCTCCGCCAATATCAAAATTCTATTAATTTTTCACTCCCGGCCATGTTCCTTTCTTCCTGACTCCTTCTCACTGTAAGTCACGCTTTCATTCTGATCGGACGTGTATCGTCTCCTATCTCAACGGACGCCACCGAGGCGTCACCAAGCATAACGTCATTCGCATCTCTCAAGTGTTGTCGCCGTTTAAGTATGCCTTTACGGCCCCGGTTAACGTGCAATTCGAAGCCACGGGCTTATTGCAATTAGCTATTCAATTCATTTAACGGGCGTACATTCAATTAACGAACTTAGCAATTCATGTGTGAACTTGTAGCGATATCCTACATTTTCCTAATGTGCCTTCCTAAACTCTATCAATGTTAAAACTGTTCGAACGATTTCAGTGCTAAAGTGATTTGTGTAAACTCTTATGTTGGACTATTCAAGCAGGCCTGCAGCCGTATTAAGTGACAATTTCATCAGTGTGTGTAATAACGAACCGACGCAGCAATCTACGCACTCAAAACTTGTAAGTACCAAGTTAATACTTGATAGAGTTATCTTCCTTCTTATATTTGTGTATTCAAACATCCTTACCATTGTACCTATAAATAACGAGCTAAGCTATACGCCTAATGTGCGCGTTGAAGCCACATCGCGTCTTTATGTGTACAAGCTGTATTCGATCCAGCTAATTAACGTAATTCCCCCAAGGGATACAGGAGTTGTACTACCATTCAGCTGCTGTATCCCACAATAATAATAATAATCTTTTATTCCACATACTTTTCTTTTTGAGATAATATCGGACCACTAGTCAATCAATTTCTAGTGTTCGTTGGATAACGTATTGGTCTAGCATTTCGGTTTTTCCAGTTTTTTTGAGACAGTCCGATCTTTGTTTCCGTATCTCATCTGTAACTGCCATTATATGTCTTTCTGCTTTTTCCCAATAAAATCTGTATGATTTGAGAGTAGGCCTACTATTTATTTTTTTTTCTTGTCAAACGCGTCTTCAATTGCCAGTCCAATTTCATTGAGATCCGTCTTATTCTCTTCGATGTATCTTCCCGTAATCTTTCTGTTCAAGTTCCTGAGGATCAGTTGTTTCAATATTAAACCATTTGGCATTCTTAAAATGTGGAAAAAGTAGGAAATCCTCCTCTTCTTCATTACGCTAATAATCGGATCAATTTCCTTATAAACTGTTTCATCAGAAGAAATTTGCCATACCCCATTTTTTTGATAATTCTTGTTAAGGCAGATTCTAATAATTCTGCTTTCTGTTTTAATTAGTTCTGTTTTAATTCTACAAAACACAAAAATCAGTACACAAAATTTAACCTAAATAAAATTACACTTATGCACCTTAAATTAAAAACAAAGAAATGAAATGAAATTAAACAAAATCGCAATTTTATATAAAATGTGGAACTAGATATCTCCTGTAGCAAAAGCTGTGATGAAGTATACCATCCGTGAAAATACAATGTCAAAGATGTAACAACATATAGACAATATAAACAAAATAAATATGTACAAAAATTACAAAACAAAGAGATAAAATAACAATTAATACAAATTACGACAATCTTTGACCGAAAAGCAGAAGCAAATAATTAATAAAAACTAACCATAGAAAAAAAGTACGAATTACATGTCTTGATCATATTAACAAAAAATAAAATAAAATAGATAAATAAATACAAAATAAAAAGAATTCAAAATTTAATAGTAAATGTAGAAAGTGAAATAAATCCGTGAACAACCACTCGATCGTCAATGTGGATAAGCGTTTGAAATTTTAGAATTTTTCGTATCCTTTGGTACGTAGTTGAAGGTTAGGTCCTAAATACAAATAAAACCTTTTAAATAACTCAATTTTAGGCCTTGGAGCTTGCTGTATTACCATTTTAGCATGACATATTTATATTTCTAGTAAAAGTGATAAGCTGGATAATATCCTGAGAATATTTTATAGTAATTTGTAAGCAATTAGTAAACAATAAGCAAGAATTTAGAGTGTTAAATTATTTTTACTTGATCTGTCAGTTTCAGGGCTACAAAAAATAGTTGTTTCTTATCACATGATCAGCCAATTATACGACTGAAGCATTCAAGAACAGAAGAGGTAGAGTGTAACGTTCCAACTCAGGTGATTATTTTGTTATACGTAAATATATATTTAATCTAAAAATCTTATAGAAGCTATAAGAAGCTATAAAAGATCTTATAATATGTATATCAATTAATAAACAAACTCAGATAAATTAATACTTAGCTTTGTTTAATGAAATCCAACTATTTAATAAAAGTACGTTAATCAGAATGTTGATTGACAATATTGTAAGATTTATTCAGGTCTTTGGGCATTTACATAAAAAAGTTAAACTTCGCTCTTTGAGCTGTGAAGTTAAAGAGTTTTTTAAAGCTATCATAATATAAAGTTTTTCTTTATCATAAATCAGCATTCCAAACAATGATTATTTATAATGAATTAATAAATATTATACCTATTAGCAATTATGAACGAAAACATTTAACAAAAATCATTAAAATAATTAAAAAATATAAATTAAATTACTATAAATGTAATCTGGTTAAAATAATCTTTCTTAACATTTTAATGAATAAACATTTCATAGGTTCAACACAGTTGTATCACTACAAGAGATGTAAAAGACACTATTCAGAGTTATCTCCTCTGAAAGTAATGAATTACATTAAACATCCAGACACTGTGGTGATTCAAGTGAAAGTGTCATTTACAGGGTGGAAAGTTGATGCTTTTCAGAAAGTCTGGCATGCTGATAATCATACATTTCTACTCAGTGAGGAAGGCAATTGTAAACCACCTAATTCCTCGTATTACTAAAATTATTACTAAAATAGTAAAGCCTCTAGAGGTTCAAACCAGCCTTTCGGCTGATGACCAAAAGACAACAAAAAAATAAAGAAAAATTATAAAAAACCGGAAACAAAGTAAAACTGGAAACGGGGCATTGGGGTAAGTCATCAAACGCGATTTGGGGCTTCAAAATACAAAAAACGGGCAATCCTAATAACAGTAAACATTAAATCTTAAGAGACTTGTAGAGAATACGTTAAAGATTATAAATTTTACCATTACCTTCGGTATTTTTTTTAAAAATTATATAGCCCTTTTAAGAGCGCACTAGTTATGTAATTAAATTCATTTTCCCTTAAGCTGTTTTGGGAGCTGTCGCCTCCTTGCGTGGTACTCCCTCATCCTCCTACTCACCACCTGTCTCTCCTCCTCTGTCCAGATTCTAGTCTTGGACTCAGCAGAATGGAAATTCCCGAAAGTCTTAATCTTGTGCCTAAAAGTGTCTCTGTTCATAATGTCGTTGCCCGAGATGTCCAACGTTATGAGGTCTTCCTTCACTTCCTTCAACCATCTGTCTCTGGTTTTAAGTCCTTCCTGGCTTCTGATCAACTTGTAGGTCTCATTTTCTATATCCCTAAACCTCATTAGATGTCCGTAATATTGCAGTCGTCTTTTCCGACACTTTGTTGCCAAGGATTCCCCCAGAAAATTCATTATTACTTCGTTTGATCGTTTTTTATGTACGTTAGTGTCCGGGTCATAGACTGTTCCCAATATTGTCTGGGCAAATCTTTTGTGTACCTTGTCCAGCTTTGCAAGTTCTCCCTTTCTGTCACATGTCAGAGTCTCAGCCGCGTACAAAACCTGTGTGAGGACCACCGTGTTTAAGTGTCTTAACTTGGTGTTGCGGGAGATACACTTTTTGTTGTAATGATATACCTTCGGTATATCTAATAGAAATATTAAAATTCGTAAAGAAAAGTTAAAATATGTTTGTAACTGATAGCATTATCTATTTAATCATCAATACAATAGGCGCAATAAATTTTAATTTCGTACAGACAAAAACAAGTATAAATATGAGACCGAAACCACATTACTACGCTTTACATTAGTACGTTACCCCAAAGAATTCACTATACCTAATTATTATTTCTGCTGGGAGCTAATAATGGTAATAAGCAGCTGGTTCTATATTGTGGTGACATTTCAAGTCCTAATATGGTTTTATACTTCATAACGTAATTAATCTTCCGAACTTTTTCCGATTTTTGACTGTTAGAACCTTTCTTTAATTTTTTTTGTGATGACGGGTGCCTTATGAGCGAATTACGTAGCGGATGCTCCAGGTTGCCAACCTGGTTCACCCCTCTCTCTCTCGAAACTTGTATATTATTATATAAATTTTAAGTGAGTGACAATCGCCAACCATGTGTACTCGTATATTAAGAGTTCTTAGAACAGCCTCCGGGTTTATGCTTTCGGGCGACCAATCGGTGTAGAGATGGCGGGAGAAATTGCAGTAAACCTATTGACATATTCTTTCCAGCGCAGTTTGGTAACAAATGCTATACCGAGGTATTTCATTATATCACCGTATATAAATCAGCTTCCCTTTGATAAAATAAAACTGACTACAATATTCTTTCTAAATAAAAATTTTAAACGCATAAAAATTGAATTTTTAAAAGTTCATTAATTAATATCAAAGAAAAATATAGTATACATTTTTAACTAAACATTTGATTTAAAAAATTCTTCTGCAAACATAAACAGAATAATAATAATTGAAAAAACGAATAACACCAAAGAATATATATGATGCAATTATTTACTCAATTATTTGGATAATTCAGCAGTGTAAAATACGGTTGGCTCAAAAAATACAGTTTTTTAGTTACTTTGATATCATTCACTGTTCGTATACAATAACTACAAATAACAGGCTGCATTTAAAATCTAGATAAATAAAACTTAATGAAACAAAAACCAAAATAATGAAAAAACAAACAATTCACATTCTCTTTAATCTGGAATACGTTATGTATTATTATATGCATGTATGAACTCAGTGTGACAAAGGGAACAGAGCATTTTCATTGAATATACTATTAAAACGAGAATTAAGGTAAGTGCACTCACGATTGTAAAATAGAAGCAAAAAACTCTATTTTTATTAAAATGCTTTATTATAAATAGTCTGACAGAAACATAATTTAATAATATAGTTCAACTATTGGTTATGATAGAAAAATATAGTTTAAACTTTTATTAGAAATTTCTTCTTAACAAAGTATTAACTTAACTGTCTTTAAGTCTAAATTTAGTTTAGAAAAATCTCTACAAGTAACTTTCACCTCTGTCATGGAGTGTCCCCGCTCCATGATAGCTATATGTGAGCCGGAATCCAAAAAGGGACCTATTGTCAAAAATTGTGTGTTTTGAGCTATTAACCTTTTTAAATTTAGCATTAAATACTGACTGATTTTATGCAAAATTCAGACTTTCCTCTCAAAAATAAATCTTTATAATGCATCCTGCAGTTTGAAATTAATTCTATTTTATAATATAATGAATTTATATAATAAATTTCATTAACCTTCTTTTTAAACTGCGTCAACTTTAATCTTTACTTACACGTGTTTCGGTGGATCCACCATCATCAGAGTAAATAGCATAATTGAAACTAAAAAAACTTTTTTATTTATTTAAAATCTTTAGAAGATGCTTACATCTTCAGTCATTTGTATAAAACTGATTTAAAATTAATTTCCTCTAATTTATCCCTTCTCATATTTTTACTGTAGTTAGCAGCAGCAGTCAATATCACTTCATCATTCCTAAATTTGACCTATTCGTTCAAAATGTCCTGCTTTTGCTCTTTTAAATATTTATATATATGGAACATCTCATATTTTTCAATTTTATTTTTATTTTCTGTATTACATTGTTCTATTATATTAAAATGCTCATCTATTTTACCAAATTTATGTTTTTCCTCTTATATAAAATAATTGGTATATTTAGATATAAAGTTGAGTTTGGTATAAAGTTAGAGCTTTCTCTCAAAAGTTGTATAATTTACGTAGTTTTTGATAAAAAAATTGGTGTTAAATGCATTTTTAAACTTTTACATCCATTTTTTTAAATTTTACATTTAAAAAACAAATTAAACTTAGAAATTATACAAAATGTTTAAAAAATTTTGATATTTGACAAAACTGAACGTTCTTTTAAATGAGTGCCTTCACTTATATTTAGTGGCTCTGCAACTGAGTCCGGTAGCTTTGACTCGGGCTCAAAATATCCAATGGAAGGTCTCGGGATTCTTCTTTAAAATACCCCGATATTTTTAAATAAATATTTTATTGCGTAATCATTCCTACAGGAGTAATTACATTGGAGTACAACCGGACAAAGTAAACTACAAAAATCTACAAAAAAAAATCCAAATATCGATGTATCGATCGTAACAACTCATTTTTCTTCCGACAAGAGGTCCCTTTTCCCGTTCTACCTCACATATATACAATAATAAAATATATTATTTTATTAAACATTATTTCCTTTTTATTTCATGTACTTAGTAAATAATAGAATGAGTAGCCAAACAAAGATTTTTTATATAAATAATACTCACCTCAGAGTAATCATCAAGACATCAATACATCAAGACATCTATAATCATCAAGACATCATCATCAAGACATCTTTCGTCTCACACGGAGATATCATCAGGATGATGTCATACTCTGAGGTGAGTATTATCTATTAAATCTTTTTGTTTGGCTGTTAATTCGGTTATTTATTATATATACGAGGTGTGGGTATTAAATAATGAGACTGTGTTACAAATAATTCAATTTTAATTTTATACATAATCACTTATTGTCACCTTCAATATACACTCCTCTATCCCTACAACGCTTCATGCAAAATTTTCATTGTTGGAAACAGTGCTGGAAGTGATCTTGTGTCAGCTTCTTCAGGACATGTGCCGCTTTCTATTTTACAGTTTCCACAGGCTCAAATCTTGTCCCTTTTAATGCAGATTTCACCTTAGGGAACAGGTAGATGTCACAGTGCAAGATCTGGTGAATAAGGTGGATGTTCTAACACTGAGATTCTGTACGTGGCTAGGAAGCTCTTGACAGATAACGCGGAATGAGCTGGCGCATTGTCTTGGTGGAGAACCCATTTCCGCATTTCGGGGCGTTTTTTCCTTACTCTTTGACGTAGTTTACAAAGTACCTGAAGGTAGTAATATTGATTAATTGTTTGACCTTCAGAAAGCCAGTGAAGGTACACAATCCCACGGATATAAAAAAAAAACAGTCATCATTGCTTTAAATTTTGACTAGTTCATTCGAGCTTTTTTGGCTCTTGGTGAAGTTCGGCTCTTCCAGTTCATGGATTGGCGCTTCGTTTCCGGATCATAAGTAAAAAACCACATTTCATCACATGTTATTATCTTATACCTGTCCCCCTAAGGTGAAATCTGCATTAAACGGGAAAAGATTTGAGTCTGTGGAAGCTGTAAAAAAAGCGGCACGTGTCCTGAAGGAGCTGACAGAAGATGACTTCCAGCACTGTTTCCATCAATGGAAAATTCGCATGGAGCGTTGCAGGGATAGAAAAGGAGTGTTTATTGAAGTGATAAGTGATTATGTATAAAATAAAAATTTAATTTTTTTCAATGTCAGTTTCTTTATTTAATAGCCACATCTCGTATATTTTCTTAAGTAACATTTAATTTTCAGAGACAGCTGATTGTTAAAATAATTTTAGATAACCGTTGCAACAATTTTACGCGAATTTTTACGTGAAAAGTTATTTTTATATTTTTTAATGCCTTTTAAGGGGAGACTGTACTTTGTATCCCGCCAATGTTAAATTTTCTATTTTTAGGTACATTTTTCATAGGATTGGTGAAAGTTACGAAAATTAAACTTAACACACTTATGTAAGGTGGTATTAGCTACTGACATTTTTTCAATGTAATCTGTCGGACCATAAAGTTTTTAAAAGAATAACGAATAACATAAAATTTTTACAATTTTGTTCTACGTTTTTTGCATATTAAAGTTTTTTTGAGCACCTTAGGATGTAGGCTAAAAACAATGTCGGTGAATGTGCATGTACATGATAATTAAGTGTTAAAAATTTCAGCCAGGTAGGTTAAATGGTTTCGGAAAAAACGTACCTAAGTGTTAAAAATCTAAATTTACGGGAAAAGGCACAAATGAGAAACAAAATGTACACAAACAAGTTTAATTTTCCATCAACAGTTGGTTAGAAAGCTGCACTAACACCGGAGGATATAAAAAATAGTGATGCAGATATTTAACCTAAAAAATTAACATGTGGAATATAAGAATTTTATTTTATTTTTTATTAGGATAAACCTTATAAAAAGTAAAAGTTTTTCATTAAAATAATTTTTTGGTGTAATTTAATGGATGGAGTCATGGACATTGACCAAATCAACTGAAAAAAGACTCGAGGCTTTTGAGATGTGGTTGTATAGGAGAGTGTTGAGAATTTCATGGATGGACAAAGTGACCAACAAGGCTGTATTGGAGCGAATGAATAAGGATTTGGAAGTGATGAACACCATCAAGAGCAGGAAGCTTGCATATTTCGGCCATATCATGAGGAATGAAGAAAAATACGGCCTGCTGAAATCCGTTCTCCAAGGAAAGATCTATGGCAGAAGAGGACCAGGAAGAAGAAGAATGTCATGGCTGAAGAACCTGCGTACCTGGTTCTCCAAGACTACAACAGAACTTTTCAGGATGGCTGTAAATAGGATAGCCATAGTCAGACTGATCGCCAATATTCGGAACGAATAGGCACTAACAGAAAGAAAAAAAAAACCAAAAATCCAAATTATCAGTCAAAACCATCATACAGTCTCCCCTTAAACAATTCTATGTAATTTTTAACTATAATACTCGTAGTACAATAATTTTTAACTATGATAGCCAGGACGTAACTATAAGTACATCAAACTTTCGCTTTTTATTTTGATTACATTTACAGTCCCTGCATAGATTGTCCAATAAATTGTGGTAATAAAATTCTTTTTGTCAAGTTTAAGAAAGCTTTTTTAGAGCAACACTTCTGCTGAACTTTTAATGATAAAGCGTTTTTGGGATCGTGCTTCATTCAAACGCCAAATTTAACGACTTTTAAGGGGAGACTGTATGATAGTTTTAACTGAAAATTTCGAATTTCGGTTCTTTATGTTTTTCAATAGTTTAGACCGAGGTCAACCACACAAACATTAAATTACGCGAAAAAAATTATTTTAATGAAAAAATTAAGTTTTTGGAGGTTTACCCAGAAAAATTATCGTGTCATCAAGAACGATTATTTTTCATAATTTTATACCGATCGTTTTAGAGCAAAGGGAATTTTAGTTTTTAAAATATCTGCATTACTGTTTTTAATACTCGCAGCTGTTGGTTCTGCTTTCTAAACAAATGTTTTTTTTTTTAATTCCTAATATGTGTACGTTGCAATCTGTTCAATTCAGAACAATAAGCAACCCCATGACCCAATGAGATGAGGATGATGTGTATGACGAGTAAATGAGGCGTAGTCTTGTACAGACCCAGGTCGACCACTCCTGAGAGAGTATGGTTAATTGAACCCCAACCATCAAAGTACACCGGTAACCACTGTCTAGCGTTCAAATCCGTATAAAAGTAACTACCTTTACTAGGATTTGAACCAGGAACCTTCGTCTCCGAAAATCAGCTGTTTAACAGCTGATTTTGGCGACGATTTTACCTCTAGACCAACCCTAAACAAATGTTGATAGGAAATTTACTTGTTTGTGTACATTTTGTTTTTGATTTGTGCCTTTTTGTGTTTTTGCCCGTTCCCGTAAATTTAGATTTTTAACATTCAGGTACATTTTTCTCGGAAGCCATTAAACATACCAGGCTGAAATTTTTACCAGTTATTTATCTTGTACATTTATATATTTTGGCTTTTTTATGACTTCCTCAAAAGCTACAAAAATTATTAATATGTAAAATACCGTAAAAAAATTTGTAAAAATTTTATGTTATTCCTTATTCTGTTTTTAACTTTATGGTTTAACGGATTAAGTTGCAAAAATGTCAGTAGCTCGAGCAACCCGACAACTACAAGTAAGTAAAGTTTCATTTCCGTATAGTTTACTAATCTTGTGAAAAATGTATCTAAAAATAGCAAATTTAACCTTAGCGGGATTCAAAGTACTGTCTTCCCTTAAGCAATTCTATGTAATTTTGTTACAAAATAAAGTTTTTTATTGTAATAAACGGTAAGTCTGCTTATTAAAGGATTTGTTTTGCTTATTACCCATATTATTCGGATTTTCCGGATAATTTGCCTGTGGTCCCAGTTAGTTCTGATAAACGAGGTTGTACTGTACATGATTATTTTTACAGGATCCCCGGAGAAACTTTTTGATGTATTTTCATTAAAATATTTATTCGACATTTAATGTTTACTTAATATGTTTCTAGAAAAGTCAATGTATTTTTAATTGTAAATGGAAATGGATTTCCAACTTGTATAAATAATTTGTTTTAATTTAACCGTCTCAGAGAGTGTTCTAATAATCTGAAAAAATAAACAAGGGTATAGTAGTTGTGTTTTTGAGCTAAACATTTTGAAATATTTAGTATTTAATCCATCAAAAGCACTTTTCTTCTATCTACTGAGGTAAAGAAAAGAGCACGTTCATGTATAGTGTTGCTTGGCATTTGCCTTGTTGTAGACGAACTCTTTTTCTTTCTGCTTATCGTAGAATAATAGATTGTACTGTTTACCTTATAATAAATATATTATAAAATATTCTTCCATCACATAAGAGGAAAACGTTTTGAAGTTTTTATTATCTTTGAAAATAATAACATATTGCTCATGTTTAAATAACAAATGATGCGTACCATATTGCAGTTATAAAATAATATAACTTTTGCTTAACAATGCAAGAAAAATAAAATGTCAGACATTGGTACGTGTTTAAGGATGATACAGATAATGTTTTTAACTATTTTTCTATCATTAATAACTTTATTTGCCACTATATACTAAAATACAGTGAGAAAATTTGATAAACGTAAAGAAAAGGATGACAAGAAAATGAAATGAAAAAGAACAGCGATACCCATTGGTATTATGTTTTATGAGATAATGTTCAGAATGCATGAATGATAACTAACAATATTAAAATAAAAGAAGAAAGAAAAAGAAAAATAATAATAAAAAATCTGGTGTGAAACACTCACACAACTTTCTCTTGCCAATGCAAATAATTTACATATAATTTAACATTAGTAATAAAATATTAGAAATAAACAAAAAACTAACCTCAATAAACATAACCTTATTTTAATCATGAGTGAAACACTCAAAATGAAAATCAACCTCAGTCTGGCTTAAAAATACGGAAAATCACTATTTCACGCTAAACTAGGCTCTGTAGAGAAAAATACGTTAAATAAAAGTTATAGATCTTTAAATTTCCTATAAATTTGGTTATATACACTTTTGTCGTAAAATGCATACTAAGGCCAAAATCTTAAAAAAATCGATTTTTCACACGTTTTCGTGAGAAAAAATCAGAAAATCGCTAATTACTGCTAAACTAAGCGTCATAAAAAAAATGTTTGAAACAAAAGTTGTAGGTTTTTAAATTCTCTACAACTTTTATGATATAAGTTTTTGCGCTAAAATTTATATTAAAGCCGTAATCTTAAAAAAACAACGTTTTTACGTGAAAACAGCCTCACCGAGAATTTCAGCAAACATGGCGCCTACCCTATCTTGTAGAGAATAAAAAATTGAGTAAAATAGGCGATTTAAAAAAAAATCGTAGGACCTGTTTTTGAGAAAATCGCAAAAAACTGAAAAATTATACGAATAAACTACTACTTCTGGTTGACCGATTTTGATGAAAATGTTCGTGTCGCGTCCGGTAGTGGTCTGTAACTTAAGTTTCAAGTTTCAAGTTCGTACGATGTTCCGTTCTTGAGATATTCTGTTCACACACGCACACACACACACACACACACACACACACACACACACACACTCACACACGCGCGCGCACACACACACACACACACACACACGCACGCACACACGCACACAGACCAATCGCTAAAAACATGTTTTTTGGGTTCAGGGGGTCTGAAAACGTATAGATCCGGTGAAAACTCGATTTCGAAAAATCAACATGAAAACAATACTTTCCTTCCTATATATTCATATAGGCAAGAGAAAGTAAAAATCACTATATAAAAGATTTCGGGCCCTTTGACGTTTCAACCTGCGTTGCGGATCTCTTGGTTGTGATGCATCCGATTGTTTGGTGATCAATTCGTTGGGGTGATTATAGAATTTTCCGTGAAAAACGCTGTAACTGGACTAAACTACTTCACTTATAAATGCAATTTTAATGGACTTTAATGGAATTTTCATCATATAGGATTTTGTAATTGAGATGAAAACGTGTACAGGTAATTATAACGCGTAGAAATTTTGATTGAAAGGCTCGTAAGTTTTGTAGATTAATCGGTTTAGCTGTACCAAAAAATTGTAGCCCATAGGTCCACATTGGTTTAAATAAACTTTGTATAGAAATAATTTAGATTTTAGAGTCAGTGAAGAGCGGTGTCCAAGTAGTCGGAATAGTTCTTTTAATTTGAAGTTCAAAGTCAGTCTTTTGGTTCTTATATGTATCGCCCAGGTGAATTTCTTATCTAGGTTTCCAAAGGAATATAACTTGTCGTTGTGGTATCAGTTTATTGTCAAGGAATAATTGAGGACATTCGCCTTTCTGGAGAGAAAAGGTGACGTGCACTGATTTTGATTCGTTGAATCGAACCCTTCAAATTTTTAACCAATAATTTAAAAAGTTGATGTGACTCAAAATTATTACTCGCTGTTTCTGACTTCACGTCATAAGAAAGAATGACTGTATCCTCAGCATAAGTAGCTAATGTGGTGTTAGCAGATTCTTTCTTGCCAACGTAAATAATAATCAAAATTGTTTATGTTATATAATGAGTAAACAATTTAAAAAAAACATAACCTAATTTTAATCTGGAGTGACTGACGCAAAATAAAATCAACCTCTGTAGGATTTAAAAATATGAAAAATCATTAATTGACGCTAAACTAGGCTCTGCAAAATATTTCTTAAAATAAAAGTTATAAGTTTCTTTATTTCCTATAACTTTGACTATATTTATACTTTGTCGGAAAATGCATACTAAAGGCCTATTCCCACAAAGCCAGTTTACTAGCTGCTAGTACTAGCAGATTATTACTTGCTAGCAACGTTTCCAGACATTCACACCGAGCTAGTTTACTAGCGCTAGTCAATCATGTGACGTTTTCTTCCCTACTAGCGCTAGTAAAATCAAACATGTTCAAAGTCACTAGCGCTTTAACTCAACTAGCGGCTAGTTGTTCATTCCCACGACGCTAGTACTACGTGATAGTCTACTAGAAGCTAGTAAACTAGTGTCATGGGAATAGCCCTTAAGACTGTATTCTTAAAAAATCCCATTTTTTACATTAAACCTAAAAAGTATTAGTATATTTGACTTCACATTTTTTGTGCCGGCATCATTGTCATCTTCATCATGGCCATCGTTATCTTGAGCTTCAACTTATTCATGTTTCAAGATATTAATCTAAAGTTCAGTCAAGTTAAGTTTGATTTTTTGTTCACAATTTAGTCATTTTTTAAACACACTACTGAGAGCGTTTTATACTTTTTCATTCCAAGAACGATATTATTCGTATTTTTATCATCTTTGCTTAAAGTTTATAATTACATTTTAAAAAACTGATTGCAAAAGAATTTTACTTCGTTAAAAATAAGTCGTTGAATTAAATAGACTATTCCATTTTGTGAAATGTTATTATTAATCCTGAGGATGTGGAAAACATAAAAATGTAATAGAGAAGAATATTTACACAAAACAATTTGGTTTAAAACTTTTTATGTCTAAATGAAAAACAATTGAATTTTAATTTATTTCTAGAATTAAAATAAATTGAATTTTAATGATAATGGGTAGATAACAACCAAATATTTTACAAATATAATATTTAATTTTAAATAAATTTTCAAAAATATTCTGGAAGAGGTAGGATGTAAATTACGTAAAGTAATGGTGGGGCACAAAGTAATGGAGTGGGAAAAATTGGAGGGGTTAGCAAGTATTTTCCCAATTGGCCGAAAACGAACTTGTCTGTCATCAGTTCCGGTCAACCAGTTCATATAGGGTTCAGAACCCGCCTCCATCCTGAACTGCTTTTCAGGAAATTGCATCATCGATCTGAACTTCAAGCAGAACTCTTCAATTATGTACACAAAAATTACTTGTCCCTTCTAACCCTTCTATGAAGTGAATCATTTCCAAAATATAAACGATGTCTAATGTAATATTGATTTCTGAATTGAAATTATTTTTGTCAGATGTCCAATAATTATTATGATTTTAAAGAATAATAACCAAATAATTACTTGCCATCATTCTAATAGAAATTAAAATTGTATAAGAAAACACAATAAGGCAGACTAGATGAATAAAAAGCCAATGAGCAAAATACGATAGTACAGCTGAATACGAGGTGTGGCTATTAAATAACGAGACTGACGTTGTAAAAAATTTTATTTTATTTTATACTTAATCACTTTTGTCACCTTCAATATACACTCCTTCTCTATCCCTACAATGCTCCATGCAAATTTTCCATTGTTGGAAACAGTGCTGAACCGTCATGAGTAAATTTAGGTTATATTGTTTATTATCTACCTTGGCTTGAGAAAGTCACGCGAGTGTTTCACACCAGACTTTAACACATTCAGTGCCTCTATCGGGTCATGGGTAGGTGTAACTACCAGACTGCCGTCTCACCTAGCGGGTTCTGTTTTGTTATTATTTTAAGTAATTCTGGAAGGACACCGCCTGTCGGATGTAAATTCATTGCTAATATATAGCTTTCAAAAAGTTTTTTCTTAGTAACCGTGCAGATCATTTTTAAATTTTCGTTACACGATCTTCTACCCTTGTATAGTATACTCTTTTAGTATTTTTAACGGGGTTTTTTTGCAGGTATCAAATCAAAATAGCTTACGTAGCTTACACTTTGATTTACTTTAAAATTATATTTTTTGTAGATTAAAATTATATAACAAATTACGTGTAAATCGTAACAGTAAATGGAAAAATTCAGAAAAGAAGTAAATTTATTATAACAGGCGAAAATAAACCTAAAACCATTGAATTGTTTACTTTTATGTTATTAGCACACACAAATCCATGTATAGGTCGCAAATAAAATAAATCTATAAAAACGCTGCACGATTAATCAGCCCGACGGGAGAGATACCTCATAATTGCTCAGCATTGAATATGTTAAAGAATAACTTTATCGATCAAATTTTTGTTGTAGTACGTGATTTTGGTAACTTTCTCCGATCCTACCAATTAGAGTCTTTCTACGCTAAGAGTACTCCGACGTAGGCAACCAGCAACACGAGTGAGCATGCGCATTAATTAAAAATACGCACAGCATGATCAAAAACAAAATTCCATACAACACTAATTCGCTGTAAGCTTAATTTTATAATGAAACACGTTCAATTCATCTGTTAGAAAATATTTTAAAAATCGAACATTAGTTTACATTAATAACTAAAGTTTTTACTATTGTTACTCCTACATTGTTATTTTTCGTTAATTATTTACTATTGTTACATTTTTATTTATGATTAGTAGATTTTTAATAAAGACTCAGTTTTATTTTTGGTCACAAGTAATGTTAGACTAATGCGCTTGAATTATAACAGGAGAGTAAACAATTCCAGTGATTCGTTGTTTATCATTTCAGATTGTTTACTTCATGTCATTAAAATTAATGTCTGTGACTAGTTTAATACAACTGTTTGCACTTGCCCGTGTTGAACTCATTTTTTTTTCATTAGTTATCTTTTGGTATTGTATCGGTTCGTTTCGATTTTTTTCGTAGACTGCAATTGAAAAGTTTTTTAAACTGTGTTTTGTTAACATGTCTGACAGTGAATGTGTTGAGTTTTTGAAACATAAAAGCGGCAACCATTAAAAAGAAGAAAAAATTGTTTTGTTAAATGTAATTTGTTAAGGAGTCTCTTTATGAAACTACAATAATTACAAGTAATCTGAACGGTATTATTGAAAACGCTTATAAGATTGTTTATTTTAGCTGGATGTAGATTGTAGATTTTTATGATTATGATGGAACGTAGTGCAAGTAAATTGTCAGGCGGAGAGGTAGATACGCGCCAAATAGAGTAAAACTTTCGTTTACAACCTATAGGCGCTTGCCTCACGCGGAGTACTCTACAGTAGATAGACTAGCTTATTCATTATTTTGGATTCACTCGACTATGTTTTACCTAACTAGTGTCAAGTTAGTAAACAAAGTGTTCTGTAATAGTTTTCACATATTATTAATAAAATAATGTGAAACTGATAGCCCGGAGTAGACAATAAGCTTACATGGGTCTATACGTCTTACTTTACTTGTTCAGTTTTGTTGAAAGTAACAAGAATTCTGCGAACCCTTGGGAACTGCTTTCTTTTCCTTTCTTTTTTTCAGGACTACTTCGAATAGAAGTAAGCAAAGTAGTCGCCCTTTCACGTATTTCACGTACATTTTTGTCCCTTTTCGTTTCTTTCAACTGAACTAACTTTAGAATAACTACTTGTATATACTAACTGAAGCACTGCTTTCAACTTTTCCTATTCTCTGCTCTTATTTTTATCTCTTTTATTCTGTATAATATTATTTTATATTGTCAGATAAATATTTATTTTGTTTTCTAACTTATTATAATCATGTAACTTGCTTACTTTAAGATTTATATACAACATAAAGATATATATAAATACTAATCACTTTCACCGTAATTCTTTGCTAATTTACTCTTTTTCAGTTCGCAATACTATGAGAAGGATATGGTAATCAATCACCTTTAAAAAAAAAATCTGATCTGAAACACTCACACGACTTTCTCTTGCCAATGTAGATAATTAAAAAAATAATTTCTAATTGCCATCATCTTCTTCTTATCCATTTCGGATGTTAGTCATCTATTTATAGTACCTTATTTAAATTTTCATGCCAGATTTATCAGTATTGATAAATGGTATCGTTACCAAATAGGTTAGGATTTGTTCAACATGATAAATACTACTAGTAGTTCCTTAAAGATGAAAATTGTAATACATCCATTATTTAAAAAAAAAAACATTTTTTTCTAGACATTTTAGACACATAGGAATTATTGACTTTCTAAAACAGCTGACTCGCGGCGATGACTTCGCCTCTGGATGAACCTGGTGGGTAAGGAACTAATAAACAACAGATCTACAAAAAAACCAACAGAACCTAAAATTCTCTATTTTACAGGTGTTGTTTGTTGTTGTTTAGGTCATCAGCCAAAAGGCTGGTTTGAACCTGTAGAGGTTTTACTAAGTAAAACGAGGAGTGAGGTGGTTTACCGTTGCCTTCCTCACTGAGTGGAAAAGTACGCTTATCAGCATGCCGGGCCCTCTGAAAAACACATATTTTCCACTCTGCAAACGACACCTTCACTTCATTTACCACAGGGTCTGGCTGTATAATGAAATTCATTACTTTCAGAGGAGATAACTCTGATTAGTGTCTTTTGCACCTCTACCTCTTCTGTTTTTAAATGATTCAGTCATTTAATTGGCTGACCATGTGATAAGAAACAGAACTATTTATTTTAGCCCTGCAACGAACAGATTGAGTGTAAATATTACAGGTGTTAAAAATGTGGAAAAAGTTAACATCGAATTATTATGGAAGTCAGTCTACTATTTAGCTAAATGAAGTAAATACATATTAAAACGTTCATGTAAATATATAAAGTAAATACAGTATAAAGTAAAAATCGCCAGTTGTTATTGCTTTTTGATAAAAACTTCTATTGAAGTACGATGACTTCATCGATTGATTTCTTAATTGTTATTGTTATATTCTAACCAGATTAACGGGGAGGATTTTGGGCATTCAAACCTTTAAGCTGATGGTGCAATGTTTGGACAAGGGATAGTCGGCCTGGCTTTACTCGTCATCCTGGGACGAGATTCTGTGGCTGAAGTTGACGGGGGGAGGAGCTGAAATCTGCTCGCTTTCCTAACCCTACTCAATTTCCATACAGCTTATTCCACAATATTTGTGGGACCCCTTCCTCTTTTCCTTTAACTCTACTAAAATCCCACACCCTCTCTTAAACAGTGTGCACCAACGAGCGCCACACCGTGTCTTGTCCCATATGTCTCCTTGGATTTCCCCTGTCACTTGTTCTAAACAAATATGATATATTGACGTACCAAAAACGAAAACTTCTAAAATATTAAAGTGCTTTCCAAGTCTCCTGTAATTTCCCCTTGTGGGAATCTCACATAATATCCCGACCATTTTACCGTAAAACTTTTCAAAATATACGTTAAGTGAATCTGTGAAAAATTTAAACGAGAATGAGAATTCCATATAAATCATTCCAACATAAAAACATAAATAACCTGTTATATTTAAAAGTAGTGTACGAAATTTCCTGAATCTATTTCAATTTTTACTTTATTTGAATTAATATACTATTATTTATCCGATAAAATATGATTACAGATTATTTAATAAATATATATATTTTTACTTTCCAGATTTAAAATGTTATTTACTGAAGAACATTTTTATATTTTATTACTATTATAAATTAATTCAAAAATAAATTATGTGAGCTTTCATTCACAATTTCTTTCTTAACAAAACAGAATTGTTCCTTTAAAAATATATGTAACCTACTGTAAGAAACTATTGGTTTTGGTTGAAACAAACAACTCTTGAAACAAACAATTTACAGTATTGTGTTCAGTAAGTCTTGAAAGTAACAGTTCACATGAACAACTGTTCCAGACAATCAATGGGATCACTCACCTCACTGATAATCACTGTTCACGTGATTGACTGACTGCCAGCAAACCAGTTCACATACGGGATTCATTGGCAGCGTTTGATGTGCCATGTTTGTAAAGTATGGAATATATATTTTTTTGTTTTACGTCCGACTGTTTTGCTATTTCTGCTATACCGAGAACGAAATATTTAGGCTGGTCGAGTTCTCGCTCGTGTATCCTTTCCACAACCTCCTATCTACTCATAGACCCCCCTTACGCTCTTTACACTGTTTCTACGTGTTAGATTAAATAAAAGTAGTTTATTCACTGTACTTTTCATTACTGTATTTATTATTTATTTACTGCAGTTGGATAATATATTATTATATTAATATGTTATTAATAATGTTTTTTCGTAATTTTGAATCCACGCAATTGAATTATTTATTTTGAAAAGTTATGTTATCTACATTAAGGGAGTGAAACAAAATGCAATTTACATCTTGTTTCAATTTTCGTACGAAATACAAACTTTTATTTTTAAAACATACGTGCAGGAGTCGTGTACAATCATATACGATAACCCAATTTTTAAACACGAAAATAGAACAGTTTGAATTTTTTTATAATAAATTTATCACTTGATGTGTATTAAATATTATAGGCGGAGTACATTTTTTAAGCGTGAAGTAAATTTTAAAATAAGGTATAAGTTTCTAGTAAGAGAGGAAAAATTGCTCGACTGGTGGGAATGGCGAGGTGAGAAAGTGGCAAAGTACACAGCAAACTCCAGTTTGTTGTGTAGTATTGTCACAGTTTTATGACAATTATAAACGATGCTCTTAAAAATGAGCAATTGGACACCAAAATGTTAAATAGGATCTAATTCTTTTATATAGAACAAACAGCGTCCTTTTATAGTGAATTTCGTGAAGGTCTAGATGACTATTTCAACAAACTAGCCCGTGATCTAGCTACAAGGAACTTCTTAACTGTGTGATGTGTAAATAAAAAATAGAGGATAGATTTCTTGGTCCGAATAACGGACAACACCCTTAGTTCTAAATGGAGAATGTACCACGGTTTCTCCAGAAAGTAAAATTCGCCACCACCCATTAAATTAAATATCATACACGGAAATTGTGCAGCTCAATGTGTTTTTTGTCATCAGTCTGTCGACTGGTTTGATACAGTACTCCAAGCTGTTCGATCTTGCGCAAGATGTTTTATATCAACGTACCTGTAACACCCTACATCTTTTGTAATTTGTTTTATATATTCTAACCTTTGCTTCCTCCTACAATCCACCCTCTCAATATTACTCTCCATTATTTATAGCCCAATACCTGGATGTCTTATGAAATGTCCTACTAGACTATCCCTTCTTCTGGTAAGATGTTTACTTATACTTTTTTTTCATCCACTCGTCTAAGAATCTCTAAATTACTTATTTTGTCTACTTACCTAATCTTTAATATTTTCCTATAACACACATTTCAAAAGCTTCTATCCTCTTCTTTTCGACTACACCCCCTGTCAACCTAGGTTCACTCCCGTATGATGCTACACTCCAAACATAGTGTTTTTTTTTTAATCCCTCATATGTGTACGTTGCAATCTGTTCAATTCAGAACAATAAGCAACCCCATGACCCAATGAGATGAGGATGATATGTATGACGTGTAAATGAGGTGTAGTCTTGTACAGACTCAGGCCGACCATTCCTGAGAGAGTATGGTTAATTGAACCCAACCATCAAAGTACACCGGTAACCACTGTCTAGCATTCAAATCCGTATAAAAGTAACTACCTTTACTAGGATTTGAACCAGGAACCTCGTCTTCGAAAATCAGCTGTTAAACAGCTGATTTTGGCGACGACTTTACCTCTAGACCAACCCGGTGGGTTAACATAGTGTTTTAAAAAATATTTCTTAATCTATCAGTCAATGTTTGTAGTCAGTTAGTTGTTTTTCATTTCAAAGGTTTTTTTAGCTTAAGCAATCCTACTTTTGATATCACCTGAGCTTCTACCATCTTTTGTTATTTTACTCCCTAGATAGCTTAATGTGCAGTACTGTAATAACAATTATTTGAGAGAAAAAGTTATATAATTTTGGCTTTGAAAATCTTTTGATCAGATTGTATTATTTAGTAATATTATAATTGTATATTATAAGTAGAATAATAAAATGTAAGTGTTTACTCTTACATGAAATTTAAATTTTATAGAAAAGACTAATCAAAAGAAACAGAAAAATGGTATTATAATCTGAATAAATAAAATTTATTCACTTCATTAAAAAGTAGAAATATAAACAATTCTTCTAAAAAATTACGTTAGAAACAAAAGATGTATTTAGTGGTTCATTTTGTACATTAAATAAAGAAACAAAGGCTTTGGGATGAGAACATAAAGTAGCTCATGGTGAAGTTTACTATCTGCTTTATGGATCGTAGATGAAGTAAAATGGTAGGGGGATAGTAGAGAGGTTAATGTAAAGCAAAAGCAAGAGAATAAGTAAAGAAAGAAAGATCTGCAAAAGAATGATGTTATAATAAATGAAATAATGATGTAAGTTAGTAAGCAACAGGCATCAATGGAAGCAGAACAAGCAGAATTACGATGTTACCGTCTTTTCTTTGAACAGAAGCTGAAGATAGTATTAAGGCATTAGAGGTGTTCTCTTTTTATAAAATATTGAAACACGAAGAGTACCGTATCTTTAGCTCAGTATCCTTTTATCTTTTTTGAGTTTCGCTCTTTATTCCTTTTATTCTTAATTAATAAAAAGAAGTATGTTATAACATGGTTATTAAATAATAATGATTTAACATGGATTATCAAGTTCACTTCTTAAATAAGTTGTTTCAAGTTATTGTATTTGACATGTCATACTTTTTATGTATTTCTTTCCTAGATACATTGTTACTATGAATTAATCTATTATGAAAATTAAGGTAGGGTTCATCTTCTTCACTTCATGGATTAGGCAGCTCACCCTGTTCTGGAAACCACTGTCTTCTTAAGGGTCTAACACTCCTCTCACCGGTGGGTTTGCACTCGTAAGATAAACGGGGCAAGCGATCCTCCCTGGTCTGTTCCAAATGGCTGCACGAGTACCTCTAATGAATTTTCTTTTTCTCATCAAGGCTAGTAATGTCTATCTTCTCAAGCACATTCGCATTCCGTAGCCTATCTTCCCCGGTGCAGCCCTTCACCGCTCTTAGAAACCTCACTTAAACCCTCTGCAACTTATTTCGTTCCCGTTTCGAAAGTGCCCACACCTAATTTTCGTAAAGTATAACACAGGTATCGCCATCGTTTCATACAACTTTAAACGTGTTTCTTTCTTAGTTTCTTCACTTTTTCCAACAATGGAAAATTGGCATGGAGCGTTGTAGGGATAGAGGAGTGTATATTGAAAGTGACAATAAGTGATTATGTATAAAATAAAAATAAATTTTTTTACAACGTCAGTCTCGTTATTTAATAACCACACCTCGTTTAATATGTATGTAATATTACTTATATGGGTGTATATTAAATGCCATATAATATAACTGGTTTCAAAACTATTTTAAAATGTTTCAATTTTGTCCTGATTGTAATGTTTGACTTTAAGTTGTAAACATATTTGGTTAAATTTATAATTTTTGAAAATTTTGTTTGCAATTTGATTATCCTTTCCTTCTTTAATGGTTTCTTGGATAGATTTATATTTTGAATAATTTTTTCATGATATTTAAATATTTTGACAATTTTAAATTACCCATAATTAGTTTCCGAGGATGTTTTTTTTTGGTAATTTTTTAATAAATAGTCATTATTAATTTAAAAGGAAGTTATTGCAGGTTTTTAAATTTTAAACAACCAGTTCCAAAAAAAATCTGGAATGAACGTGACAATATGATTCTAGAATCAGATGTATCTAAAGGAATCTTTTAATGTAAACATTATTTTTAAAGTACAAGATTGTGTCAAATAATAATAATTATTCTGTACAACGTAATTAAGCTTGCCGTGAAGCGTATGAGGCGATAAATTTCCTGTCATCAGTGATCCATTTAGGGTAAGAGGATTGTCTGTCGGGTGGATATATAAATAAATGTAATAGATCTACACAGAACAACCCGGCGATCCGGTCGGACGCCCATTCAACCCCAAGGGTGGTAGAGAAAGGGCAAAGGAGAGAGAAGATGTTGACGATCTCCAGTAATCAAGGGATATGTTTTTCACGGCATTGGTAGTAGTTAGTGGCCCATGTAATGGAATGTTATTTGATGAATCATAAGTGGCCAGTTCAGCACACAATGCAATATGTTATACCCCATACTCTTCCGCCGCGAAACACCCCATTCTTTCAAAACATCCCTCATGATTCATTCACCGACACCCTTTCTTTTCTACTACCCCCCAAATACATCAGCAACACGTGAATCACATTAATAGGAAACTTTGGATAAACTTTTTTCAAGTCATTGAGTTTAACTACAAAAGGGGAGTTAGTTTTCCCGTGTGTAGTTTAAATATCTCAATTTATAATACCTTTTTTCCATTTGTATTCATGTTATGACAGTTATGAAATAAATCGTTCTGTATATTTTAATTAAATTGTGCATATTAACGGATATAGAACGATTCCATTAAAAATAGCGTACGTGATGCAATATATTCCGCTGTAACAATACTGATAGGTTATGGACCTCAAACGTCATTAATATTTTAGAATTTATGCACAAATTCAATCAACTATCTCTAAAAATGAAAGAATAAATTTTTGTTTGTAAATAACTATTAATTATCGACTGTCGTTTCTAATACAGAAAAATGAATTAATAAATAACTTTTGAATAGCTCATATAAATGATCAGAAGAAAAGTAATCAATTGGTTTACTTCTGGATATTAATCATCATACAACATATAAATATTTTTTTTATCATCAATCTTTTGACTGGTTTGATGCAGTTCTCCAAACTGTTCTATCTTGCACAAGTCGTTACCTGCAACATCCTTCATTTCTTGTAATTTGCTTTACATTTTTTATCTTTTTGATGTGGTCCCCTTTGTTGTCCTCACCCGCAGATCCGAAGTAGTTTACTTCCGGAATATTTTACCAGTAAGAACGCCATCATACTTTTTTCATATTTTGAAGTTCTCGAAGCTCTAAAAACCTGCATATACAAAGTAAGCCTCACCAGAATCATACATGAGGGAGTTTCCCCATGGTAATCTAGTTAGACAGAAAAAGCTGTAGTTTACTGTTGCTTTCAACATTTTTTCTTGGCAGACTGAATGCCCTGTGCCATCGTCTGCTGAGGTGGAATGGCCAGCCCTTCCAGTTCTGTTCACCATGCTGATAAGCGGTCACAAGGTTACTAACAGGCCATACAACATGGATGTATGGATAGAACACTAGTCTTCTATCCCGGCCGGGCCTCTTAAGCCTTTTGTAAAAGGAATTAAGGGGTCTCCTTCCAGTTAATGATAGCCCATATGCATTTATGGCATTTATGCCTTTATGGCCCATATACATTTTTTTTTTACTTAAAATCTGGTCTAACGAATTAAATGCATGTAAATGGTGATTTTGTATTATAGTGTCTTTAAATTTACAAAGTTTTCTGTTCGTCATATAATATAACCTATGTTTAATCATTAGAAAACAATTTAAAATGAAAAGCATAACCAAATTTTAATTGTGAATGAATGACAAAAAAATGAAAATTAACCACGTAGAACTTAAAAATACGGAAAATCACCAATTGACGCTTAACTCCATAGAAAAGAATTCTTGAAATAAATGTTGACGATTTTTTCCCTATTACTTTAATTACATTTACTTTTGTCGTAATATAAAAATACTAAGGCAGCAATCAATTTTGATGTGCAAAAGACAGAAAACCACTAATTGCCACTAAACTAAGGGCACACACACACACACACACACACACACACACACACACACACACACACACACACACACATACGCTCTTCCCAATCGCTAAAACATGTTTTTTCACATGTTCATTTCGGGTTCAGGGAGCCTGAACATGTACTTCCGATTAAAACTTTATTTCGAAAAATCTACATTAATACATTACCTACTATCCTTTCCTGTATACCCAAATAGAGCAAGAGAAATTAAAAAAATATATATATATATATGAAAATTTTAAATTTATTTTGTATTTTAGAGTCAGATTGGGTCAGATTGCTAAATTTTTTTTAATGGAACATTAAAGTTTAAAAATTAAACGTGTTATTAGAATGAAATTTTAGTTTTAGACGAATTAGGTATATTTATATAAAAATGTAAATAAAATTTTTTATTAGAAAATCAGGTAAATATTTACAATTAAATCCTACAATACGGAGAAAACAGTAAATTAAATTCCATTTCTATCAAAAACACTAAATTTTGTTCAACTCTCCATATTACTACGTCGTATTTTAATGATGCAATTAGCGAACAAGAATAATTATTTTCTTCCGACTACAATTCTCATGCAATTTATTTTCCACTTGAAGAAACAATGATTCGTTTAAATATTATTTATAATTTTATGATATTTCTCGGTTAATACCTTTTTCAATTTGGTTATCAAATTCTATAATATTTAGAGAAATCATCAAAGAATTATAAATTTTTGATTCGAAGAGAAATAAAATTGTATTTCTAGTTTTGCTTTTATATTTAAAAGATTATTTATAAAATGTTTGAAACATCGTTGTAATGATTTTCCACTTAAGAATTAAAGAAATAGCAAATTACTGGAGACTGTAAAACGAGCTTAAGTAACTTAAAACAATTGGTGTTATACACTAAGTACTTCGTCAATATCATTTAATTTAAACGACTGCTTATAATTGATAAAAATAAGTAGCTAACTTCAAGAATTTCGTCCTGTATATTAATGTTTTTTTTCCAAAACAGGCAGGTGCAGTGTTAAATTATTTGCACTCGACCTGCTAGTTCCAAGGCTACAAAAAATAGTTCTGTTTCTTATCACATGGTCAGCCAGCTATATGTCTGAAGCATGTACGAACAGAAAAGGTAGATAAGTAAAAGATACTAGTCAGAGTTACCTCCTCTGAGAGTATTGAATTTCATTAAACAGCCAGACCCTGAGGTGAATGAAGTGAAGGTGTCATTTGGAGGATGGAAAGTAGAAACCTTTCAGAGGGCTTGGCATGCTGATAAACATAATTTTCCACTCAGTGAGGAAGACAATGGTAAACCACCTCACTCCTTGTTTTTCTTGGTAAAGCCTCTAGAGGTTAAAAACAGCCTTTTGGCTGATGACCTAAACAAAAACAACAATATTAAGTATTTCCATATGAAAAATAAAATTTCTTAAAATAACTATTTTTGTTTAACAAATTAACAACATCAAAAATAGATCATTAGAATATTCTTAAATTATTTAACAAATATTTATAAACGAGCACATAAAAAAGCCTTTTTTTAAATTCTAAATTGTTTCAACTGAGCCGATTTCTCTGTAGAAACTCTCCTTTACCAATTTCTTCAAAATTACTAGTGTACAAATCATTATTTAAACCAGTTTGGACTTACGGAGTCCAGTTATTTGGCTCAGCAAAATTCAGTATTCTTAATCATCTACAGACGTTGCAATAAAAATTTTTACGTTTACCATCATATTACTTAAACCAGTTTGGTTGTACGGCGTTCAACTTAAGGAACTAACAGCAGAAGTATCATAGAGACAATTCATAGGTTCCAGAATAAGGTTCTTCGGGCTATAACAAGGGCGCCATGGTTTGCAAGGAATGCAGAAATACAAAATTATTGTAACCTTCTTGATGTAATGGACGAAGTCAGGTGTTTTAATAGAAAATTTCAGGCAAGACTTGAAAGTCACGAACATGAATTAGCCATAAATATTCTAAACAATGCAGAAGAATTTAGGCTCCTGAAACGTTACCATGTTTTGGGCTTGTCTGAAACAGTTTAAATGTACAAAAAATTATAGTGAAAAGTATTCCATATTGTAAAATGTAAATATCTATGTACATAGTAATTCTCTTATTTATCACATTAGTAACTGATATAATGAGAGGTACTCAGGGTAATGAAGCCTCAACTTATGATTTTTAAATTCAAAAGATTTGTTTATAGTTTATTTTTAAAAAACTGATTGCAAATAATGTTACTTAAAAAAAACATCAAGAGCTACGTACTACGTAAACAATGACACTGCACTCCGATTTAGGGATTCCTACCGTTAAAGAGGTAGCACAGTCCTATTATAAAAAATTCTTTTCAAAATTACTATTAAATCCAAATCCTCTTATTCAAAAATTTCATCGCTTTTACCTCCCTGGGAATCCAGCCCGACGCCTAAAAAGAAGATGGAATAGAGATTTTTTCTGAGTTATAACTAAAAACAAAACAAAAAACTAAATAGACTAATAATTACCATATTTAATATTTAATTATACACCCAAAGATATAAAGGGTATCAATCTTTGTTATTGTATTTCCTTTTTTCGTGTTACTTTGTTATGTACGTATATCACATTTTATAGTAAACGTATATTTGTTTACTGATGAAAATTTCAAATGAAAAGTAAAATACAAAATATAAACGAGCTTTTAAAGTACCCGGAATGTCTATCTCCATAATGTTAATGTAAGGAACATTTTCTCAAAAACTATTGGAATTATCCTGTCCAATTTTTTGTGGTTACTTTTCAGGCTATTCGACACCCACTGGAGTTAAGAGCATCTTAATTTATGTTATTAGGAAGAAAATACTTTTTTTGAATTACTTCCTATGAAAATCATAATTTTTTGCCTAATTAAAAGTAAAATAACTAATTAAATATATTATTTTACTGTAATATTAACTCAGTTCATAGATATTATGGTATAAAAGACTATGCAAAAGTTTAATTAAAATCCTTCACAGTTAGCTGAGAAAATGTTCCTTATGTGACAAAAATTTATATTTTACGGGAAACAAGAAACAAATAAAAGAGAACACATTATAAGTACGCAAAATAGTTACCTGTAATACACTCAAGGATCATAATCTGGAAATTCCTCTAATGTTACATTCACAGCTGGTCTCATACCGACTTAAAAGTTTTAAAACAAAAAATATCGTATAAAATATAAAAAATTATGAATTTATCTTTTGTTATTCAAAAATAGAGGTATTTTTGTAAACGTTTAGAAAATAACGTTAGGGTTCAACATATTTTTTTGGGGTAAAACCTGCAAAAACCCCAACAAATTATATATCGTTAAATGCAGAAAACTCTGAATTTTAATAATGTGAAAAAACCGGAAATGTGAATTTCCAATTTTCTCCCTTCTGGGTAGCTACCCTTAAAAGGGGAGACTGTATGATGGTTTTGACTGAAAATTTTGATTTTCGGTTTTTTATGTTTTTCAATAGTTTAGACCTAGATCTACCACAAAAAACATTAAATTACGACAAAAAAATTATTTTAATGAAAAAAATTTAAGTTTTTATCAGGTTTATCCTAAAAAATTAACATATCGCCAAGAACAAATATTTTTTCATATTTTTATATTGCTCATTTTAGTGCAAAAAGAAATTTAGTTTTTTAAAAATATCTGCTTCACTATTTTTTATATTCTCTTTTGTTGGTGCAGCTTTCTAACCAACTGTCGATGGGAAATTAAACTTGTTTGTGTACATTTTGTTTTTCGTTTGTGCCTTTTCCCGTAAATTTTTATTTTTAACACTTAAGTACGTTTCTCTCAGAAACTATTTAACCTACCTGGCTGAAATGTTTACCAGTTAATTATCATGTACATGCACATTCACCGACTTTATTTTTACTTCCTCAAGTGGCCAAAAAAATAGTAATATGCAAAAAACATAGAAAAAAATAGTAAAAATTTTATGTTATTCGTTATTCTTTTAAAAACGTTATGGTCCAACAGATTAAATTGAAAGAAAATCAGTACCTAAAACCACCCTACAACTATAAGTGTGTAAAGTTTAATTTTCGTATCTTTCACCAATCCAATGAAAAATGTACCTAAAAATAGCAAATTTAACATTGGCGGGATAAAAAGTACAGTCTTCCCTTAACAAATACGTGACGTCAGTGGTTATGATGTATTATGTAACTTGAACGGACTACTCAATTACAAGCAACATGATCAGGAAAATGTTAAATCCTGCCCCTCTGATTTTATGTGCACTTTCCAGTTTAATCGTGAATAACAAGATTGACAGTATTTTAAAACATAAATATAAATTCAATAACGTAATTAATAAAACCAGAATATTTATATGTTGTTCTCATTTCGTTTACAAGAAAAATCCATTGAATGTAGTTTCATATTAAATGCAATTAATCATGAAAAACATCCATACATCCATTTTGACGTGAATAAAATAAAGAGAAGGGAAATATGGGACGCGAGTATTGAATTGCATGTCTTTTATGTAAATTGGTGAGGGCTATAAAATTTTTAAGAGGAAGAGAGGGGTTGATATAGCGATATCATTGTGCACGGTAGCAAGGTTGAAGAATTATGAAAAGAGATTGGAATGCAGTAATTGTGGTGCGTTCAAAGAGTGATTGATTTTGGCGGGAAAAGTAATGCGTTGGGACGAGTCGGAGAGGTTTTGTTGTGCACATGAGAGCAGCGGTAGCGCATGACTCAGGCGTCGTCTCTGTATTTCAGCCCATTTCCTCCGACTCAGGGAAACACATGCTACCCTAATTGTTATTCCATTAACCTCTTCTCTTATTCTTTTTCTTCCCTCAACATTTCCCTCCTATTTCGAAGTACAATTCACAACAATACGTCCCCTGTTGTTTTTCCTTTTGTTTTGGTTAATAAACGCAACTGTCACTCACACAAGGGACCGTATTCACACACTTATCAAACCAAATGGTATGTGAAAAAATCTGAAAAACAATTCGTTCCAAAAACGCAATTCGTTTCCCTAGGGCAACATTTATTTGATTTTCTTATGAAAATTTATAGAAATTGTCTGGAAAAATACACATTCAACGTTTATAACTCACCCTAAACATATTGATTCAGGTAATTTAATTTTCAAATTAAATACATTTTTTGGGTTCTATTTTATACATAATACATCGAAATACGTTTTACGATAGGAAATACTATGACAAAATTTTACAGAATTCTAACAGAAATTTTATGTTAATGAACTACTTGCTATTTAAATGATCATACTTTCTCATCACAAGAGATTGTTCCTCTACACCCTATTCAATTATTATTTTTTTCTACAAAAGATAAAATCAAATTATGTGCATTTAAATATTTAGGCCTACATAAATCCAGTATATAACATAATACTATATCTTTTTATAATTATTTTTGAATATTTAACTTAGATGAGTAACAACAAAATATTTTTAAAGTTGCTTAATTTGGTATTAAGTGATTCAAAAACGAGATTTCCTTGTTAGAGCTTGCAGTCATCTTTTCTTTTGTCATCAGTCTCTCGATTGTTTTGATGCAGTTCTCCAAGCTGTTCTTTCTTGCGCAAGTCGTTTCATATCTACATACCTACATCTTTTGTAATTTCTATTAAATATTTTAACCTTTGCCTCCCCCTACAATTCACTCCCTCAATATTACCCTCCATTATTGATAGACAAATACCTGGATGTCCTAAGATATGGCCCACTAGTCTATCCCTTCTTCTGGTAAGATGTGTTAATATACTTCTTCTTTTACCCACTCGTTTAAAAACCTATAAATTACTTATTTAGTTCACCCCCCAATCTTTAACGTTTTCCTATGGCACCGAATTTCAAAAGCTTCTTATTGCAGTCATCACTATAGTTTTATAATTGGTCCACTCCAAGAATATCCCTTGGCCAGAAATGTTTAAAATGGCTGTGCTAAGTACCAGGCATCATCCCAGTATATGTTTTGTACGAAATTTTTTTCATGTACTTCAAATTAGCGAACAGCATGCAAGCAAAGATCTCAGAAGAACTCATAAGTTGTATAAGAAGAAAGCTCTCCTGAGAAAAGTTAAGATCAGATATTATTGAATTGTAATGAAATCTGTCTGTTTGTAAGCGAATGAATTAGTATTTAAAATGACTAGGCAGGCTGGTCTAAGGGAAGCAGAGAAATTTAAGAGAAAGATACTCCTTAAGTTAATGGGTTCAAAGGTAGAGATGGATAGTAGGCCTACAGGTTACGAGCACGAGAATTACTGTTCAAGAAAATTGAACGATTAATGGAAATGTTTAGAAAATAAAGACAAAAATTCTACTAAATATGCTTAGAATATTTTTAATTTTTGATAAAAAAATAAATTTGTAAGGTATTAAAAAATTAACCTAAAGTGTCTAGGTAAGTGTCGAATAAAAAGTCAGAATGTTAAATTGAACTAAGTTCAGACTACTGATTACTGACCTAAAAGCCTTCCGAACATCAGATGAACGGAGAAGGAGAAAAGCGTACATTGAAAAAGCGTGAGAGGTGGGCAGAAAAACAGCGTCCACAAAATATGTCTAAAGCTAATGTGGTTTAAAATGGTCCTAAAAGATTAAATATGTGAGATTAGGTCTAAAAAATATTTGATAATCTTCTGATTTAATTATGCACTTGATTCTAAAATCGGGCAAATTATTTACTGAAACTTTCAAAATAAAATTATTTAAACACAAAAAATTGATTTCTGTAGTTATACAATCAGGGAAATATTGTCAAAATTATATTATTAAACTACACGTTGTGATACATCAATTTCCATCGCATTCCTGCAAGAATTCTCTCAAGGAAACGAAGCAGGGACCTCGTAAATTAATTCTTGTGTTAGGGGAATGTACTAATTAATTAAGACAGGGAAATGAACCACTGGAACTTCTGCTCACATCAGCTTTACTTTCCTTGAATGTTACATTTATCATCCGATACGGAAGTTATACAGCTAGCAACATAGTTATCTCTGATTATAATTAAAATACATCGGTCTTGGGAATTTGGTAAGTAACACAATAACTGATAAGTTAAAGGAACCACATTCGATTTCTAGATTTGTCCTGAAAAAATTCTGCATAGCTTATAATCAGTTTAAGATCCCATTGAGTCAATTAACAAACAGTTCATAAACATTATAAAAAACTCATTTTTTGCCATTAAATAAAATTACTGTTGAAAATTCATTAAGCTTTTAGTATTCGATTTAAATTTTTTCTGAGGAAATCATAGGTACACTAATACGTTTTTACAACGTAATGTAAAAATTGTTGTTCTTGATTTCTTTTCTTATTTTGCCTTTTTCTTGATTTGGTTTCATATTATATTATTATTAGTACAATATAATAGTTATGACGCATTTTGGCTGAATGTACTCGGCAGCCAGGCCCTAGCCTCGCTTCTGCTGGTTTCCTATGATACAGCATTAATTAATATGTTATTTAAGATTACGTAGCTATTTTGTTTTATTGAAAAAGCGGGTATCAGTTGTATGAATTAATAAGTACATAAATGATAGTTCAGACTGTTGTATGAAAGCGAAATGAGAGCTTTCACAGAATAAGAAAACATAAATACGAAGCTGCAGTGACATATTTCAAAGAAGGTTACCAGGGAGGACAAAATTCAAAATTGCGATTCATAGGGCAAAAGTTTGTAGAATAGCAATCTATGTTCTAGTACGTCGTTGATCAATGATCTAATTCAATTAACCAATTGTTGTAAATTTAAGAAGTAATTTAAAAATAATCACAAATAATAATCAAAATTGAACAATTTCTAATTTAAAATTTAAATATTCTAAACAGTAATTAAATATATCAAGATGAAATACAAAAAGAATATAAAACATTCAAAACATTAATTCCAGAAACCAAATATCTCAGATTAAAGCAAGAAAACAAAAGATAGTATAATTTTAATTAAATAATTTTAAATAATAAGTAATTAAATAAAGGAAAATATTAAACTATCAAAAATCAAATTAATTATGGAACCAAACAAAATAAATTAGATTATTTTAAAATATGAAGAAAAGATTTAAATAAAATTTATTTAAGACTATAAAACCAATGGCAACAATGACTCGACGCCGCATTTGATTCCCGGTCAATTGATGGACAAAAAGCAAGAGCAAGACTCCGAGGATAATTCAAGTAGTAACTATACAAAAATAATTAATTTGAACTCATAGCTGGTACAAATATTAATATTCAAATAGATATTGCAATTAATAATTATATTTATTAATAATTCATTAAAATATTTAGTTTTATAACATAGTGTCATCACTAAATAAGATCAAACACTTAATAATTTTGTAATACAATTTTCTTTGTTAATTTTTCAACTTTTTCGTTTTCATTAAATTAATTTTTTCAATTTCGAATTTGCGTTTCATTTTATTTTATTTCATTTAATTTCATTACAAGTTGTAGAAAATAGGTGTAAACAAGAGAATTGGTTGTTACTATTTTTAAAAAATTAAGAAAGATAGAATTTTATTTCAAAACAGGTTTTGGGATGTAGACCTGATGGAAAAAGAAGCTTAGGAAGATTTCTACAACTGTGGAAATAGTTTGATCAGTTTTTAATGAAATTAAAAAAAACAATATTGTTGAATACAGGCTAGATGGGTTATGGAGCTATCAAGGATACGGAAAGTACGACAAATTTATAAATAATACAATATATCAATCGAAGTATTTTCCTACGCGCCTAATGAAATACTACACCGAGACTTACTGTAGGCATACTCACGGTAAAATATAAAATAATAGTCGAAGTATGTAGTAATTAAAACAATTAGGTATTCATGACAATAACTTGGCTATCGATCTTCTTGACAATAAAATAAAATACTAAATAATTTAAAGGGCTAGTAAATTAGAGCTTCCTTCCTGATCCACCAAAATTAAAATTGGTCGTCATCATTTAAAACCCACCAAACAAAATTAGGTATATTACATTTAATTAAATAATACTACAAATCAATAAATTTTCAATTCTTTATTAAAAATAACCAAATTATGAGTTAAACTACAGTTTAACTACAGAGAATTTATTTCTGAAAGCAATTATGTAAACTAAATGTAAATAAAAGTTTAATAAAATGGACTCTTATTTAGTACACTACACAACAATACTTTGCCGTTTTATGAAAAGGGAACAAATAACTCATTAAGAAAAACATAATAATTACTTTTGTATGAACAGTTTTATTTTTATACGAAATATAGTTATCTAAATGACATTAAAATCATACCAAAACACTAAAGATGATGTTCAAAAATACCTCCGTTGCTCACAATGCACGCGTTCAGGCAGCTTATCTGCTGGAATCTTAGCAGATTATCTAGTTATGTTCGTGCTTCCTGTCAGGCTCAATGGCATAATCTACTTAAACTTTTAGAGAGAGGTGCTCCCTATCTTGGTTGATGATGTACCACTTCAAGACATGTGTTTATGCATGATGGGGCACCTGCACGCTTTAGTGTTGCTGTTCGTGAACACCTGAATGACAGCTTTCCGAATCAATGATTAGGCCGAGTTGGACCAGTTAGGGCCAGCAAAGTCATCAGACTTAAATCCTTTGATTTTTACCTTTGGGGCATTTGAAAACCTTAGTATAGGTTTCTCTTCTCCAATCGATACCGTTGAAGAACTTTGATTAAGGATTTTGAACGGAATAGAAATAATCAAGCAGACTGCTGCAATTTTTGAACGGGTCCGATAATCGATGATAAGACGCCTGAACGCGTGCATTGTGAATTACGGAGATCATTTTGAACATCATCTTTAGTCTTTTGGTATGATTTTAATGTCATTTAGATTTATGTTTATTTAATATAAAATAAAACTTTTCATACAAAAACATTATATTTTTTTAATGAGTTATTCGTTCCCTTCTCATTAAACGGCAAAGTGTGTAGTTTACTAAATAAGAGTCATTTTATTAAACTTTTATTTACATTTAGTTTATATTTTGCTTACATAATTTCTTTCAGAATTAAATTATCTACAATTTTTATTCGGACAAATAATTTGTTTACTGGTTGTTTCACAAAGTTTCACAAAGTTATTGAGCATGAAATATAGAAAACTGTAATTTCGACTAAGATTTTTGCATATTTCATCCTTTTTCTCAAAAACTGCTGACACTACAGCTTCCAGACTGGTATTATTAGATTTTTTAGGTGATTTTTCTTATAATTCCTTCATATTTGTCGTAAAAAGTAGCCCCCAAAAAATTCAGTATCACTGTATTTCACCAGGGGAACGGAAATCGGGACGAAATTTTTGCTAGCTGTAACTCGCTAATGAAGCGTTTGAAGAAATATGTTTATAGGACACTTTTTTTTCTAAGTTTTAGCTCTACAATCATGTACTAAACCATGTACTTATGGTATTATTTTACCATAAGTTTGAATCACCTTGTATAATAAACCGATAATTAAGATCTATTCTGTAATGATCGTAAAAAATAAAAACAAAGTCGTTGTGTAAATAAAGTAATGAAAAAAAATTAATTGAATTTAAAGTATTCTGTTGATTAGTTTTTTGGTAAATAATTACTTCATTATTAAAACAGTTTTTTAAATATATTTAAAAATTTAATAAAAATAAACGAGAAAACTTTGTGTGCGGTCAAATAAATTTATATACAAAAACAGATAGAATAAGATCATGGAATTTTTATCACGATAGGAAAAAATTTGAAGTCTCAAATTGATTCGATTCTAACATTGATTAATCACACCCCACACGATGTTGAATTCCTTCTGTTTTGTCCAATATACCTTTAGAGGAAACATTAGCAATTCTAAACTAAATTGACAGTGAATATGCAACAACTTCTATTAATAACTTCTTTTGTCTGTTCAATTCCTACCGCCGTCTTATTTAAAAGTTTTAAAACGAATTAAAAGTGATTTTTAAATAAATTCAATAAATAACCGAGCAGTTTATCCATTAATTTAAAATTTAAAGTATCCAAATTGGGTACTTTTTAAAATTCAGTGGGTTTTGTAGTAAACTTATTTTTACAACGTAGAGGTCCCGGGTTCGATTCCCTGCTAGGGTTTGGAAATTATTGCAAGTCGAAACTTACCGTTAAATTGAGATAACTCACCGTAGTCGCTTAAAACCAAGTTTTGAATCCGACTTTAGATAAACTAAAAAAATTCTTACAGTGGTCAAAAAACTGGGATCGACGCCAGGAGTCCTGAATTCAATTCTGGGTCAGGTCTGGCATTTTTTTAACACTCATTTTTATCTATTAACCCACCGATTTAGTATACTAACTAGTAAAGTTTTCGCCGCGAATCAGTTGTTTTACAGCTGATTTTTGGAGATTAAGGTTCCTGCTTCAAATCCTAGTAAAGGTAGGTACATTTATACGGGTATTTAAATACTAGGCAGTGGTTATCGGTGTGTTTTGATGGTTGGGATTCTTTTAACCGTACTCTCTCAGGTGTGGTTGGCCTGAGTCTGTACAAGACAACGCCTCATTCACACGTCATACACATCATCCTCATCTCATTGGGTTATAGGGTTGTTTATTTTTTCATAAATTGAACAGATTGCAACGTAGACAGAAATTAAAAAAAAATAATCTTTCACACCTTCTTCTGTGCATTAGCTTTTATATGCAAAAAGTCGGTCGTAAAACGAAAAAGCATTAATTTAAAAATATAATATTAATGAATTAGTATTTAAAATTGAAAACTTCCGTAGCCCAGTGGTCTAAGCGGAAGTTTCCGGGATCGATTCCCGGCTAGGCTCTGGAAATAATACACATTAAAACCTACCGATTCTTGATAGTGACGCATAATAGTCGCTGATAACCAAAGTAGTTGATTCATATTTAAATAAAATTAATAATTAAAAAAAATATTTGAAATTTATAAATACAAGTGGTTTATTACAAACACCCTTTGTTGGTATTACTATAACACTTAGTTTTGTCCAGAACAGGCAGGTGGAGTATTAAATAATTTGCATTCGATCTGCTAGTTCCAGGAATACGAAAATGATTCCATTTCTTTCACATGGTCAGCCAATTATATGACTCAAGCATTTAAGAACAGAAGAGGAAGAGGTGTAAAAGACACTAGTTACAGTTATCTCCTCTGAGAGTAATGAATTTAACTATACAGCCAGACTGTGGTGAATGAAGAGAAATTGTCATATACAGGGTGGAAGGTAAATGCTTTTCAGAGGGCTTGGCATGCTGATAAGCATACTTTTTCACTCAGTGAGGAAGACAAACTAGTAAACCATTTCACTTCTCGTTTTACTTAGTGTAGCCTCTAGATATTCAAACCAGAAGACCTAAACGATAACACTCAATTACATTTCCTCAAGGTACGTAATTATAAAATTTCTTTTTTAATACATCTTAAATTTTATTATTCTTTAGAATATTTTTTGGTGTAGTACTTGTGAAAAAAGTTCGTGGATTAAATAAGCAGGATGAAGGGTGGAAATACTTTCAGAATATACTTTCAAATACTTATAATACCATAGTTTAGTTATAAATAGTTTGGGTTAACTTTTAATACTTTAAAGTATTTTCAGGGAGCAGGTTGCCCGGGGATTTTTCACAGATGGTGTGCTGCAGGGAACATCTCTCTCTTCAGTTTTGAAGATATATTTAATACGGAATGGCACTTTTTCCGGATAACAATTTTAGGTATCAATGAAAATAAGAGAAACACTTAAATTAGTTCTTTGAAACACAATAATCATCAAGTATATTATTTAGAACTTAGAAAAAAGAATATATTTTTCCCGGTGTTTGAAAGGTGTTTTTCCTAATTAAATAAATTAAATTAAGATCTGAAACATTTGTATTACCACATATATATATATATATATATATATAAGTATTAAAATGTTAAATCAACAGGTGTTTATAGTATTAACATGAAAACTTATCCGGTTTCATAGTCAATTAAGTTAGGTTAATGACGTCACAGGGTGTCATCCGGCCCGGGAACGTTACTATGGAAACAATGTTATGTAGCAAAACATTATTCTCTTTCTCGTTTGAATGTATTCTCTTTTCATTCTGTCCTACTGTTTCTGTATTGCTTTCTCTCTCTCGTATACAACTGCTTTTCATGATATTCACCTGACCCTCTGTCCTTTACCATTAGTCCCAACTCTGTACTGTTCCATCGCCTCCCATCTTCAAATTCGTACTATCTCTCTGCTTCATTCGATACATCTATCTCCCTTCTGCATCCCGTCGGACCCTTTTCTATTTAATATTTCAACACTTCATTTTCAGTACATCAAAATGTTGTTTCAGAATTGTTCGCTATGATGGTAGACAGTAGAAAAGATATTTTTTGGGTGTATTCAACACGCACAATACTTCACGTTACCTATATGAATTGCACCGTTCGAAAAAGTTATTAATTTTTCCGTTATGAAATTCGGTGAGCCATATAAATTCCGAGAAAACTTTCAGTAAACCCATCCGGAAAAATTCAGGTATATACTACACACCTTTTAACAAAATTGATGGATGCGATATATTTAATCAAGTCAAAAATATTCACATGACTTTCTCTTGCCAATGTAAATAATTAAAAATATAACCTATATGTTTAATTATTAGCAAACAATGTAAAATGTAACTTAATTAATCATGAGTGAATGACGCAAAATGAAAATCGACCTTCGTTGAACTTAAAAAGTACTAAGGAAAATAACTAATTAACGTTAACTAGGCTCTGTAGATAAAACAGTTAAAAATAAAAGTTGTAGACCAATCACTTTTATTTTATTCATTTTTGTCGTAAAATGTATACTAAGGCCGCAATATTTAAAAAAAAACAGTTTTTCTTGCAGATTTTGATGAAAAAAATACAGAAAATCACTAATTTCGGCTGAACTAAGCATTGTACAAAAAAAGTTTAAAATAAACGTTATAGGTGTTTAAATGTCCTACAACTTTGATTATTATACTTTTGCTCTAACACGAATATTACGGCAGCAATCTTAAAAAAAAAATACCACAAAAGCATTACCTCATCAAGAATTTCAGCTGACATGCTCTTATTCTTTAAACTACTAATTCCGGACCATCAATTTTGAAGAAAATGTTCGTGTCGGTTTTTTTATGGTACTTAAATTTACTTCCAAGTTTCAACTTCGAACGAGTATTCCGTTCTTGAGATATTTCGTTCACACATATAGACCGATCGCTGTAAATATATTTTTTGATTTCAGGGGCCTGAAAACGTGTATTTACGGTAAAAACTAAATTTCAAAAAGTCAATATGGAAACAATACTTTCCTTCCTTTTACATTAATATAGAAAAAGAGACAGTAATTCGTAGTTACTTTTTTATCAAAGTGCACTGAAACGTTTTATCCTGTATTGTAGAAACTTATTTAAAATTAATAGAATCTTTAAAGTAAAGCAACATAATTTAGATGATGCGATGGTCAAGTAAACAATATTTTATTTTGTGTTTTAATAAGCCGTTGAACGTTCATAGGGAACGGCTATTGAGGATCAACCGAGAGGAGAATATACAGAGAGGGCTTAATCTGCTTCCTACTTCCTCTTCCAAAGGATTTCCTTTCCATTAATAAATCATTACTGACTTAATACAGGTATAAAGGAACCAAAATTTACAGTAAATCGGTCTCTATTTAATAATTTAAGTTATTCATAGAACTAATATTAACTAATTACTAAGTAACTGAATACATTATTAAAAATGTAATTAATATTCATGATTGAATCTGTAATAGTTCAGGTAGATGATAGAAAGTTAGAAATGTATTTTAATAATCTTATATTGATTTATCCTATCATATTATACAACTTGGTGTATGTATGGTTGCATGTACAACTGTTCTCAATTACTGTTACAATTTTTCTGAAAATTCATGTAATTTTTGTGCATTGTAATTCCATAGTTGTGATAACTGGGCCCCAAAAACAACCGGACTGAGGGTGTGCTGCCATTCTGATAATGTGTTTATGATTTCCGGTAATTTTTGTAATGTAAGGAAAGACGACAGGGAGAATAGGGATAAGATTTTTATTACATACACTATGTTATTTTTTGTTTATTTTTTCTCTCTTTTTTTCTTTTCTTTTATATATATTTTATATCTGTATCATTATTTGTAAGGAGCCAGTCAGAATTTAAATTGTTATAGATAATAATATTTTGGAACAGATCTCCCACTTTCAGTATCTAGGTTGCAACATTACATACCAACAGGGTAAAGATGCTTACAATAAGATGCACCGATTTCAGTAAATATGCGGAACTATCTACCGCACTTTAAAAAATAGCACCAGCAAAAACACGATATTTTTTTTTTTTTTTTTTTTTTTTTTTGGTTTAACGTCCGACTGTTCTGCAAATACTGCTAAACACGATAGTGAGTTTTATAAAACATTAGCAGTTCCGACTCTACTCTTTGGCAGTGAAACTTGGGTGCTATCAAAGCGAGAGGAGAGTAGATTGCAAGCATCTGAAATGAAATTTCTTCGACATACATATGGGTGTAGTAGAGAAGATCGTTACAGGAATACCGAGATAAGGAAAGAACTCAACATCTTCTCTATAAACAACAAGGTATCCTAGAACAGAATGCAGTGGTTAGAGCATGTAAACAGATTGCGGGAGGATAGGATACCTAAGCAGACACTGGGCTATAAGCCGGAGGGCAGGAGAGAACGAGGACGACCGAGAAAGAGATGAGCAGATTTGAGAGGTGCGGAACCTACAAACTGACGCCGTCTCGGCAGTTGTTTGTTGAAGGTCTCTACTCTAGCTCTATCTAGTGAGAGAACTCTCTACTACGCCTACGAAAGGCAGCGCGCTCTCAGTTCAGTTATTTTTGGGTCCCCCTCGTAAGTTATTCATCTAGTACCAAATATTTTTTATAAATTAAAAGTAAAATTTTGTAATTCATTACTAACCAGATTCTGGAGTAAAGATCACAATATAATTAAAAAACCTTAATTTTTACATCTTAAACTTAACCGCCGCCAGAAAAGCTACTCTTCTGCTTAAATTAACCTTTCATCAAGACTGAACCTCCGCTCTAAGATTTTAATATACAAATCCCTTTTAAGACCAATCTGGACTTATGGTGTCCAGCTCTTTGGATCCAGGACTTTTAATCAAAATTCTTAAGACTTACTTCTGGCGCTCCTTTTTATGTAAGCAATAAATCCCTCCACGACGATTTCAAAATTCTGATAGTAAAGGAGCTAACCGCGTCCTTATATAATACATTTCACGAAAGACTAGATGACCACTCAAACCAACTAGCCCGTGATCTAGCTACCAGGAACTTCCCAACTGTGCAATGTTTAAAGCGAAAATAGAATAGAGACCTCTTGATCTGAATAACGGACAATACCCGAAGTTTTAAACGGAGAATGTACCACTGAGTACCTCTTCTTAAAGTAAAATTACCCTCCACCATTTAAATATCATATACGGAAATTATGTAGCTCAATGTACAGTACCGTAATAAAAATTAAAGCAAAAAAACTTTTACATTTTACCAAATCCTATTTAAATTCAATCCTGAAATACCAATTATTTAAAAATCAAAGGTAATAAATTTTCATAAAAAAAAAACAGTAACCAAAATTTGCAGATAAATAATCAGTACGAAAAAGGGTGTGAAAATAAATCACTTCTGTTATAATGAGTTAAAAATAAATATCAACAAATTAGACTATATATGAGGCAGGTGTCAAAGGGATAAAAGCCATGACTACAAATGTATGTATAATCATTCATTTATGGTAAGTGTACATATAAATGAAGGGTTTGTGAGTATGTAGTAGTAGGGTTGCAATGAAGAGAGGTATGGCATTTGAATGTGAACAGTCAGAGAGTGAATAGAATGGCACAGGAAAACTATTAATTTTAATCAGTGATTTGCATGGATCATTTACTTGCATATCGTAAAATACGTTATTACCGATGTTATGTTACCATTGCTAATACATTGCAATGTTCCTGTTGTTAATATTACTGTTATGTATTAGAGTTAGTCGTTTTATCGAGACCATTAGTAAAACAACTAATGCAGTTAACCGCATTTAATGTCACTATATTATATAAAACTATGAATTATGATAGGTTTTAGAGTAATGTGTAATATTGGTAATTTGGAATCAACATATTTTGGTAGTGATGGTCAGGTAGGTTGTCATTTAACATTTATCAGTCTCCATTAGAAAGTAACGCTCTTATGTTGAGTTTAATTAATTAATCTTTAATTAATTAATCTTTGATTAATTAATCAATATTACTACCTTGTGGTAACTTCTATTTCTTTTATCAATGGAAATTTTTAAGATAAAAATTTAAAATTTGAAATAGTTGGACAAGATCTAAAATCTTGTCCAATGTATTGTAACACCTAAGCCTAGATCCGTTCGGGATCTGGGTATAATAAATAATACAGCCCTCGTTGATAACTTTTTTGACAACTCAACATAAGAGCGTTACTTTCTAATGGAGACTGATAAATGTTAAATGACAACCTACCTGACCATCACTACCAAAATATGTTGATTCCAAATTACCAATATTACACATTACTCTAAAACCTATCATAATTAATAGTTTTATATAATATAGTGACATTAAATGCGGTTAACTGCATTAGTTGTTTTACTAATAGTCTCGATAAAACGACTAACTCTAATACATAACAGTAATATTAACAACAGGAACATTTTGTTTGACCTTCAGGGACCCAGTAAAGGTACTTTCTAAACTACGTCAAAGAGTAAGGAAAACGCCCCGAAATGTGGAAGGTCAAATCATGGGTTCTTCACCAAGACAATGCGCCAACTCTTTCCACGTTATCTATCAAGAGGTTCCTAGCCAAGTACAGCATCTCAGTGTTAGAACGTCCACCTTATTCACCAGATCTTGCACCATGTGACTTCTACCTGTTCCCTAAGGTAAAATCTGCATTAAACGGGACAAGATTTGAGTCTGTGGAAGCTGTAAAAGAGAAAGCGGCACGTGTCCTGAAGGAGCTGACATAAGATGACTTCCAGCACTGTTTCCAACAATGGAAAATTCGCATGGAGCGTGTAGGGATATAGAAGAAGTGTATATTGAAGGTGACAATAAGAGATTATGTATAAAATAAAAATAAAATTTTTTACAACGTCAGTCTCGTTATTTAATAGCCACACCTCGTACATATCATCCTCACCCCACTGGGAGATGGAGTTGCTTATTATTCTTAAATTAAACAAATTGCAACGAAAGCACATTAGGAATTGAGAAAATATGGTACATAAATAAATTTTTAATGAATTTAAATCGAATTACTTAATATTAATAACAAAACTTAAAGCTTAAATTAATTTAACTAACAGAAGCAATTAGTTCACATTTAACTAACACCTCTTACCTACAACCAGGTACAATGTGTAAAGCACGTAGACCCACGTTAAAACAAAAAAAAGACCCTTGAGATTTTTTAAGATTGCGACCTTATTATGCATTTCAGTGAAAAGATGTTTATAATGAAAGTTTTAGAAAATAAAAAAAACCAACAACTTCTATTTAAGCATTGTTTTTCTACAGAGCCTAGTTTAACAGCAATGTGATTTTTCGTATTTTTAAGTTCTACTGAGATTGATATTCATTTTACGTCATTCACTTATGATTAAAATTACGTTACGATTTTCATTTTACGTGCATTTACTCATGATTAAACAGGTTATATTGGTCATTATTTACATTGGTAAAAAAAACAAATATTTTTTGTTAAGATGAAAAACATTAAAATAGATGATAAAATAAAATCAATCAAGTAGGTGAAAACGATACAAATGATTCTATTTCAAACAATTTTTAAATTTTTTTGAAACATTTAGACAAATCTCTATTGTTACATAATTAAGCCTGATATCCTAGATTTCGAATACTAATAAAGTAATAAATAAACCTAACGTAGAATTAGTTTCAGTTTTATTTTTTATATTTTACTTCGTGAATATTTAATGACTCCATGAAAAGCAGACTCATAAATACTTCAACTCTAAATCTATGCAAATTCCACTTTGAACGGATCGCCGACGACTGACACGATACAAAGTTAGTATGCTTAACTTCCAAAACAAACAACTATACGCTAAGGAATCCTTTTGTTTGTAAATTCTAAGTTCAGAAACTGTTTTGTTTTTGATCTTGTTTTTTCCAAAACCTTTAAAATTTAAGGAAACTATAATAATTCTAATGAAATTTATTGATACATTATTTTTTATTATAATAGAAATAGGAAACAATGGCGAAAAATATTTCAGATCGTTAACTTCCAATTATTATTAAAGGAAAATAAATTTTATGATAGAAAAATTTAATTGTGTATTTTGAATAGAATGATTTTTAATGATTTCTCTTTTATTCATGCTTGGAATGCGTTTTCCTTTGATGTGGTTTTCATCTATATTACTTAAAATACTTTAACATTCTGCCCATAACAGACAGGCGGAGTGTTAAATTACTTGCACTCAATCTGTTAGTTAAGGGATTACAAAAAATAGTTCTGTTTCTTATCATATGGTCTGCCGATTAAATGACTGAAACATTTATGAAGATGTAGCGGTGTAAAAAGAAACTAGTCACAGTTATCTCCTCTGAGAGCAATGAATTTAATCATTATACAGCCAGATGCTATGGTGAATTAAGTGAAGGTGACATTTGCAGGGTGGAAAATGTGTGATTTTCAGAGGGCCTGGCATGGTGATAAGCATACTTTTCAATTCAGTGAAGAAGGCAATTGTAAACCATTTCACTCCTCGTTTTATTTAGTAAACCCTCTAGGGGTTTAGACCAACCTTTCGACTGACGACAGAAACAACAACACTTTAATATTGTACATTGTTCTTCTAGAAATGGCAAAGGGAATAAATAGTTCATTGTAAGAAATTATGTATTCTATGAAGTGTCTCCGATATTCCACAATATCCGATACGGCAAAATATCTTGGCCTCCACCTGGACAGGCGTCTAACATGGAGGACTCACGTATGGAACAAACGAAAACAGTTAAATCTTAAATACCAACAGCTGTATTGGATGCTTAATGGAAAATCCAAATTATCGGCACAAAACAAATTGTTAATTTATAAAACTGTACTTAAACCTGTGTGGACATATGGGAACAACTCTGGGGCACAGCAAGTCACAGTAACATTGAAATAATTCAACGGTTTCAGTCAAAAATACTTCGAAACATCATGGACTCACCTTGGTACATATCCAACACTATATTGCACAGAGACACGAACACTCCCACGGTACACGAAGCTATACAGAAATTTTGCACCAGTTACCAAACAAGACTTGAAAATCATCAGAATCCAGAAGCCATCAATCTCCTAGACAACAGTGGAACACACAGAAGACTATGCAGACTACACCCTACAGATTTATTTTAATATGTGATTGTGTAATTTATTTTACATTCCTGGCAAGATCAATTCAACAAAATGGGAAATTTTATAGAGTAATACCAAGGGGTATTACTTACTCAAGATTTATACTTACAACACATCTACTCATTGTTCTATGAGAGCAGATCGTAGATTTACAGTTATTCAAAAAAAAAAAAAAAATGAAGTGTTGTGTATTGAACAATTATAATAGATTGCTATGAGTGGATAGTTTTGAATAGGAGTTCTCGGAATTTGAAACTAGTAGAATCGTTCGTTTTTATTTTAATTCCTTCTATTATGTTCTGGTAAAGCGGTAAAATTGTTAGAAGGGTCTTGACTGTTTGGAAAACTATTAGAACTCTGGTTGTTGTTGTTTAGGTCAACAACAGTTTAGGCCGAAAGGCTGGTTTGAACCTCTAGAGGTTTTACTAAGTAAAACGAGGAGTGAGGTGGTTTACAATTGCCTTCCTCACTGAGTGGAAAAGTACGCTTATCAGCATGCCGGGCCCTCTGAAAAGCACATATTTTCCACTCTGTAAATGACACCTTCACTTCATTCACCACAGGGTCTGGCTGTACAATGAAATTCATTACTTTCAGATGATATTACTCTGATTAGTGTCTTTTACACCTCTACCTCTTCTGTTCTTAAATGATTCAGTCATTTAATTGGCTGACCATGTGATAAGCAACAGAACTATTTATTTTAGCCCTGCAACGAACAAATTGAGTGTAAATAATTTGTCACTCCACCTGTCTGTTATGGGCAAGAACTCTGGTATAAAAACAATTATCACCATTGTAGTGAGTTAGTAAAAATAATTGAATTGTGAGTGGAACGTGTTGTCGGGCCGTTTCGAAATTTTATATTACCGGTTGTGAATTAGTATATACGTTTATAGTGTGTCTACGTTCGGGTAGTAGCAGGCGGTAGTGGACAGATAAATCAATTGTTTTGATGGTTGAATGAGAGTGTCTTATTGGAAGTCAAGTTTGATTTAAGCTCAAGTTTTTTAATTAATTTAATTATATTTGTTAGCAGTCTATTAGTTGATATTCTAATAATTGTAATAAGTAATAATGTCAATAAATAATTGTTAAAAGTTTAAAGTAAGTCTGTTTATTATTTATCATACCCAGATCCCGAAAGAACCTAAGCTTAGATGTTACGATACTATGTTTATTTTTCTCCTGATACTTAAAATAAGTAATTTAACCAAGAATTTGCTAAATATTTTTTAAATGAGATGTTTATGTCTCACAATTTTCGATCACGGTTTGAAAAAGTAAATCATTACTTTTTCAAATTTATAATAAATTTCGGTCGCATTAAGAGTATTGTATTTTAACTTTATTTAATTTATTTAAAGACCTTTACAGTAAAACAAAATGAAGCTCATTTATACTATCAAAAGATTGTACAGCCTCAAAAGAGATCACATCGTCGATTTAGACTAACGTTTTTAATCCATTCACAAAATTAAATTCACCATTAATCTTAATCATTACTTTATAATCTAAAGTGGAATTTTGAAATTTAATTTTTTTTACTTCTCTATTATTCACATTGTTATTGTTAATTTTGTACATATTCTTTGGAACGTTTTTTTGTTTGTTATTAACTTTATTTTTATAATTTTACCAGTGGACCCGACAGAGGTTGTCCTGTGGAAACGTAACTCCAAAAGTCATCAATTTTTTTAATTAATCATAAAGTTTTTGGGAATTTTTTATGAATCTATTTCTATGATACCTGACGCCACTAAGATATCTGACTAATATGCTAGAAATTGCCAAAAAATTTCGTAAACACGATCGGAGCGCCACCTACCGGATACAATAATTGTGAACTTTAAGCTAACCAAAACATGATCGGAGCGCCACCTACAGGATACAATGTGAACTTTAAGCTAACCTAAAATCAACTAAACTTTTTAAATTAGTTAATTAATTAAAAATAATTATTCTATCGGGTCGAATTGTGAATCTATAGCATTCTCGAATCAACTTAATTTCACACAAAAAATTTCATAAGAATCAGGCCAGGCGTTTAGGAGGAGTTCAATGACTAACACACGGACAGAAGAAATATGTATAATAGATTTAGTTGAAGTGACAGTAAAGGCTATATACTTCACTCATATCACTTTCATTCTATTACAATGATTTGCTTAAAGCCACATTGTAAAGGCTGATTGTAAATAAATAAGTTATATAAAAAAATCTGGTGTGAAACACTCACACAACTTTCTCTTGCCAATGCAAATAATTATAAATAAACCTAACATTAGTAATAAAACATTAGAAATAAACAAAAACTAACCTCAATAAACATAACCTAATTTTAATCATATATGAAAGACGCAAAATGAAAATCTATCTGTTTGCTTAAAAACACAGGAAATCACTCTTTTACACTAAACTAGGCTTGGTAGAGAAAAATGCTTTAAATAAAAGTTGTAGATCTTTTAATTTTCTATAAATTCAATTACATACACTTTTATCATAAAATGCATACTAAGGCCGAAATCTTTAAAAAATCGATTTTTCACACGTTTTCGTGAGAAAAAAACAGAAAATCGCTAATTACTGCTAAACTAAGCGTTATATAAAAAAATGTTTGAAATAAAAGTTGTAGGATTTTAAATTTTCTACATTTTTTATTATATAAATTTTTGCGCTTTAATACATATTAAAGCCGTAATATTGAAAAAAATACTTTTTTTACGTAAAAACACCCTCACCAGGAATTTCAGCAAACATGGCGCCTACCCTATCTTGTAGAGAATAAAAAAATTGAGTAAAATAGGTGATTTAAAAAAAAATCGTAGGACCAGTTTTTCAGATAATCGCAAAAAAGTGAAAAATTATACGAATAAACTACTACTTCCGGTTGACCGATTATGATAAAAATGTTCGTGTCGGTCCGGAAAGGGTATGTAACTTACGTTTCAAATTTCAAGTTCGTACAATGTTTTGTTGTTGAGATATTTTGTATACACACACACACAGACACACATACACACAGACACACAGACCAATCGCTAAAAACATGTTTTTTGGGTTCAGGGAATCTGAAAACGTATAGATATGGTGAAAACTCGATTTCTTAAAATCGACATGAAAACAATACTTTCCTTCCTATGTATTCATATAGGCAAGAGAAAGTAAAAATTATACTATAACATTAGACGAATAAGAATGATTCTAAAACGTAAATCAGCATTTCTTGATCCAGGGGCTTGTTGATCATTCAAAATCTAAATCGCGGTAAATTTAGATCTTGAATTTAACGTTTTTAGTGTTGCACAATATTAATTAGTCATGTCCTTATTCTCAATATTTATGTCTAAAGTTTTAGATAACAAAATAAATCTAAACAAAGTAGAGTGCTTTTCGTATGGGTTTCACAAAAGTTATAAGGAGAGTAAAAATATTTCGTTTAGTTGAATTTATTTTGAAATATTGATGGAAGGTGGCAGATTTGTGTAGTTTTACTAGTATTAGAGTTATTACAGTTAAATTATTTCTTCATCAGTTTTCAAATACTTAACTGTTTAGAGAAGAAGACAAACTCTGAAAGTAAATGACAGGAAGAAGCTTTGGAAAAGTTAAAGCTTTCTGAAAACATTCAACCACAGCTTGATTCAAGTTTCCAATCTCTCACAGTATGAGTAAAGTAAAAGATATAGGGGTACATTAATCCGTCATTGATGGAAAAGCAAAGAGTGTTGAGAATCTGTTTTGCTACTCAGTCTACTGTTAGGGGAGGAAGGGTTTTCAGAGGGGGTTGAATGTTGATGTTTCTAAACCTAGTGCAAGGCCGTTATGATGTAAGTCGGGGGATGGAAATTGTCGAGCGATGGTGGATGGTTTATGCGGCTTTGAGTTTTACTTTGGGGGGCGGAGGGAGTTAAGAGTTTCGAGTTAGGGGTATCCAACTTCTGACTTCCTCTTAATACATAGCCTAAGAAACCGTTGTCGCCCGAGTCTCTTTGAAGCGGTCTTGTGTAAATTATTTCCACAGGATTAGAGAACACATTGGCCAGACAAGATGGACTTCACAGAAACAGTGTAATTAACCCCTCTACTTTATTTACCCTCTGTTCTAAATTTATTTCAATTATTTAACGAAATGTCGGCCTTTTCCTTGTATTGCATCCCTTTTGCTATTTGACACCCCCCTCTTTTGCTTAATAGTCACACTTCATCAGTAGGCTTTGTGATGTGGTTTCGTCTTACTCGCCCACTAAAATCCTAATCTATTTTCTTCCCGTACTGTTTCCACTCTAGATTCTCTCTTCTTCTTTACTGACAAATCTTTATACTCCTTTTTAATAACTACAATATTAATTGTTTCAGAAATAAATCCATATAATGTACCTGCGGCTTGAAATCAATTGTATTTTATATAATAAATTTATTCAATAAATTTCACTAACCTTTTTTAGTTCGCTTGATCTCCACTATTTAGTACTTAATCGTGTTTCAGTGGATCCACCATCATCAGAGTACACAATATCATTCAAAACTTAAAATATTTATTTAAAATCTATAGAAGATTTTACAATTCAGTCATTTATATAAAACTGTAGATTTTTATAGATAATCTATTTTATATAGATGACTAAAGATGTAATATCTTTTATAGATTTTAAATAAACCTTTTAAGTTTCAACTGATATGTATACTCTGATGATGGTCGTTCCACCGAAACACGCTTAATGAATAATAGAGTTCAAGGCAGCTTAAAAAGTTTAGTGAAATTTATTTTTTAAATTTATTATGTTGTGTTTTGTTATTTTTTTTCGTAAATTTTAATATACTAGCCATCTCTAGCTTCCTAATCTTAACGGCTTCTAATGAAATTAAGATTTAATTTAAAACTAAAAGATTTGTACGATTTCTTTGATTTTCAAAAGTTTTTCTTAACTTTCTAAGTAGAAATCTGATGTGATATTATCTGTTTTATGTATCTGTCTCGTAAATATTTTCAAAAAGTTTTTAACAGATTGACTGCTGTAAGACATATTTTTATGTCTCAGTTTACATTTCCGGAAACGCTTTGAAACGCATATCAGTGTCTCATTTTTGGCGTTTTTGACTTACTCTGGTAGTAAAAATTATGCTGACATCAGCAATGCCCTTTTAGCCTTTCCTAGTTTTTTTTCACTCGGATGTTATTTCATTTTTTATTCAGCATTAATCTTTGCAATTTAAAAAATTGTCGCTGCTTCCAGACGTAGTGGTAAGCGGGCTTGGCTAGTGATGGAAAATCACAGGTTCGGTTCTCGAATAGAGTCTAGAAATTACACGTCAAAACCAATTGTTTAATACTTCAAAGTAGTCTCTGATAACCAAAATGATGATACAACTTAAAATTTAAAAAAATCCGTATTTTCATAATAGAGGGCACAGTATGTTAAAAATTCTGCATGACGACTACAAAAATTACTTTGCCATTTTATATGTGTTGTATTCTAGTCTCAATATGGTTGATCCTCTTCTAGTTGCTATGAAATATATTTTGTCTCTCAATTTTTTTCTTCTTATTAAAAATTAAAGAATGAAATTAATTTTCCTCTTAATAGTAATTTATATACTATACTGCTTAAAATAAAAAAAAAGTTGTACCATTTCTAGAAAGACTAGTCATCAGTCGAATAGCATTCAACCTATTAAAAAAGGAAAGTAAAGGAAAATATCTTATTGTAGTCCAATACCCAATACCAGTCTGAACAATACAATACAATACAGCGTTTGTAGTAGATAGTACAATACTTAGAGATAAAGAACTAATTATACTGTATAAAATAAAAAATCTGGTGTGAAACACTCACACCACTTTCTCTCGCCAATGCAAATAATTAATAATAAACCTAACATTATTAATAAAGTATTAGAAATAAACAAAAACTAACGTCAAAAACATAACCTTATTTTAATCATGAGTGAATGATGCAAAATGAAAATCAACCTCAGTTTGGCTTAGAAATACGGAAAATCACTCTTTCTCTCTAAACTAGGCCCTGTAGAGAAAAATGCTTTAAATAAAAGTTGTAGATCTTTTAATTTTCTATAAATTAAATTATATACACTTTTGTCGTAAAATGCATACTAAGGTCGAAATCTTAAAAACATCAATTTTTCACACATTTTCGTGAGAAAAAAACAGAAAATTGCAAATTACCGCTAAACTAAGCGTTATACAAAAAATTGTTTGAAATAAAAATTATAGAATTTTACACTCTCTACAACTTTTATTATATAACGTTTTGCGCTAAAATGCATATTAAAGCCGCAATCTTAAAAAGAAAAAGTTTTTGCGTAAAAACAGCTTCACGCAGAATTTCAGCAAACATGGCGCCTACCCTATATTGTAGAGCATAAAAAATGTAGTAAACCAGTTGATTTTAAAAAAAATCGTAGGACTAGTTTTTGAGAAAATCGCAAAAAAGTGAAAAATTATACGAATAAACTACTACTTCCGGTTGACCGATTTTGATGAAAATGTTCGTGTCGGGTCCGGTAGTGATATGTAACTTAAGTTTCAAGTTTCAAGTTCGTACAATGTTCCGTTCTTGAGATATTCTGTTCACACACACACACACACGCACACACACGCACACACACACACACACACACACGCACACACACACACACACACACACACACACACACACACAGACCAATCGCTAAAAACAAGTTTTTTGGGTTCAGGGGGTCTGAAAACGTATAGATCCGGTGAAAACTCGATTTCGAAAAATCGACATGAAAACAATACTTTCCTTCCTATATATTCATATAGGCAAGAGAAAGTAAAAACCAGTAGACATGGTGCCTATCTTATCTTGTAGGGCATAAAAAGTGTAGTAAGTGAAGCAAATTAAAAAAATACAAATTTAAGAAAATCGCCAAAAGTGAAAAATTGCACGAAAAACTATAACTTCATCGATTTTTATGAAAATATTCGTGTCGGATACCTTCGTTGTACTTAATTTATGTTCTAACTGTCAACTTTGTACGTTATTTTGTTCTTTAGATATTTTTTTCACACAAAGACCAATTGCTAAAAAATGTTTTTTGGGTTCAATGGGGCCTGAAATGCGTATTTTCAGTAAAAACTCGATTTAAAAAAAATCGACTTAAAAACAATTACTTTCTTTCCTTATATATTCATATGAGACAAGTGCAAGTAAAAATTGATAACAGATCTGTGGTTAATGGAAAAAAATTAAAATGAGAAAGTGATTGTAAGTATAACTTCTGAAAAGACAATATTTTTGACTGAACTTTGTAATACCTTTGCAATAACGAATGAGCTGCTGATGGTGATAATGATACAAATAGTAGTATAAATGCTGTGAGTAATCAGACCACCCACTGTTTGTGCTTCTATTATTTTATTAACAGAAATTGTAGGTCGTTCTCAAACACGGTGGAAAGATAAATTGAAACTGGTGACAGGATTTCACTGGGCAGGAAGGACACATAATAGGTAAGACAGCATAAGGAAGATAACATTACGTAAGATAACATAAAGTAAACAAGTGAGACAACATTATCGAACTGTATCTACGGAGGCAGCCCTGGTGATTTCAGGGATGCCTCCATGGGATCTAGTGGCGTGCAGGAGGGAAGAGCAGCGTGCTGGTGCTGATAAAGAGGAATGTTGGAGTCGATAACTCAGCAGGTGGCAGAGGAGATGGAGCGAAGCTAGGGTCTTGGAATGGACAAGGAGGTTCATTCTAAATATCGAGGTGTGGATAAGGAGGACATTTGGTGATACCACCCACGAGCTGACGCAGTTGTGCAAGGTTGCTTGAACAGGGCATGGTTGCTTTGGGGCATGTTTGACTAGGTTAAAACTTCATGAAGTACCGAAATGTCGACTGTGCAATAGTGAAGAAGAGGAGCTCATTTAAAATATTTTTGAAAGATGTCCATATTTTGGCCTCGACAGAATAGAGACATCTGAGAAGATAGGCGTTGCACAGTGGATCCCAGAGGAATAGGGGAAGCTATGCTGCAGGATACGTACGTTATTTCGTACATATATAGGAGACGTACGTGTGTAGGAGGTATTTTGGTACGTGTGTACGTACGTATTTTGTACGTGTGTAGGAGAGCTGGAAGTCGGTCGCTCAGTTTGTGAAGCGGGTGGTCGGGAGATCGCGGAGGGAGGAGACATATGGAGATCAGCAGGATCGCCCTCTCCCATAGTGAATCAATCTTGTCCCGATATCAGTAGGTAAGGTAGGCACACTAATTTCCTGAGCTGGTGATGAAAGAAATGAATGAAAGTGAGAGAGTGAGTGTTGGTCAGTGACAGCGAGAGGGGAATTAGGCTACGGTTTCCTTCCATGACCCGCCCGCTGACAGTATGTAAATTTTTTTTAACCCGACATTTCCCTTGTCGTATTATACAAACAGTTCCGAGGGAGGTGGAGGGTTTTTTACTGATGTCGGATCAAGTGGCCAGGAGGCGGATTTTGGTTGGTAAGGCGGTTGCGGCCTCCTTGCGGCTGGACGAGGACGCCTCAATTGAGTCCAACACTACTTACCCCATCGTGAGGGAGTGAACATGAATTTTTCTCGGCGCCTTGGATAGAAAAAAAGTGAGACAACATTTAGCTTAAACTGTATGAAAAAAATCATAGAGTAATTTTCCCAGCTCTAGTTTGTATGGAATTTATTATTATCGATTTAAAATGTTGTTCCAATAATTTTTTTAGGGTATTCATTATATTGAATAGGTAGGTTATTTATTATTACCACAAGGTTCCGAGAATCGGTTCTGCCACGATCCATACATCAGGTAGACTATAAGAAACGTTACTGAGTCACCGAATGAAACAGGGGAAACTTTTCCCCGAACTGCTCAACATCTTACCTTGTTTGTACAAATTCCCTTTCGTTTTTTCCTGTTTTTGTTGCCATTTTCTTTTTCTTGACAGTTTTCCTTTGTTGACATTCCACTCCTCCCTTATTTCTAAAACACAATTGTACTATCATGATTACAAGTATTTGCCTTATCCAATTTTCAATTATCAATTACACGTGTAAAAATTGATGAGGAATATATTTTATAATGTTAATTTAAAAATTACAAATACTAATAATCATAATTAAATATCCGCAGTCACAAGACTTTTAGTTTTCATTAATACTAGATACAAGTAAATATTTATCAGGATACCTAAAATTTAAATTTCATCTTAAGTTATGTTTAAGTTATAAGATCTTTTAAAGATCCGAAGAATGTGTTAGCGATTTTTTCGATATATATCAACGGGTTTTTTATTGAAAATATTTCAAACGTTCTAGTTATAACTTCAGAAATTTATGTGATCACAAGCTTTTAAAAATGTATTGATTTTATCTCGTCTTCTTCATCAGCCTACCTATCATCATTTAATATTGGATATTATACCCCTTTCATGTTTGCTTGCACAATTCCCTATTCCGTGTCCTTTCTGCCCAGCAAAATGCTGTCACCAGTTTCAAGTTACCTCTCCACCGTGTTTGTGGACGACGAATAATTTCTGTTAGTAAAATAATAATTATTAGTCAAATAATAATAAAATTAATAATTTGCCCATAACAGGCAGGTGGAGTGTTAAATTATTTACACTCGATCTGCTAGTTCCAGGGCTACAAAAAATAATTGTGTTTCTTATCACATGATCAGTCAATTATATGATTGATGCATTTAAGAACAGAAGAGATAGAGGTGTAAAAGACACTATTCACAGTTATCTCCTATGAGAGTAATGAATTTCATAATACAGCCAGACCCTGTAGTGAATGAAGTGAAGGTGTCATTTGCAGGGTGGAAAGTAGTTGCATTTTGAAGGACCCGGCATGCTGATAAGCATACTTTTCAACTCAGTAAGTAAGCCATAAGTAAACCGCCTACTCCTTGTTTTACTTAGTAAAATTCTAGGGGTTCAAACCAGTCTTACCGCTGATGACCTTAACAACAACAAGTAAAATTATAGAAGCACAATCAGTGTGGGTGGTCTGAATACTCATGGCATTTATGCTATTATTTATGTCATCATTACCATCAGCTCATTCGTTAGTGTCTTAAAATGTTCAGGCACAAATCTATAATAAGGTCAAAAAATATACATTTTAGTGTACTAACTAACTTTTCATATGATATTTTAACATCGCCTTTTAAAAACATATACTAAAATGAACACATACGAGGTGTGGCAATTAATAACGAGACTGACATTGTAAAAAAATTTATTTTTATTTTATACATAATCACTTATTGTCACCTTTAATATAAACTCCTTCTTTATCCCTACAACGCTCCATGCGAATTTTCCATTGTTGGAAACAGTGCTGGAAGTCATCTTGTGTCAGCTCCTTCAGGACACGTGCCGCTTTATCTTTTACAGCTTCCACAGACTCAAATCTTGTCCCTTTTAATGCAGATTTCACCTTAGCCTTACGGAAAAGGTAGAAGTCACATGGTGCAAGATTTGGTGAATAAGGTGGATGTTCTAACACTGAGTTGCTGTACTTGGCTAGGAACCTCTTGACAGATAATGCGGCAATGAGCTGGCGCATTGTCTTGGTGGAGAACCCATGATTTATCCTTCCACATTTCAGGACATTTTTCCTTACTCTTTGACGTAGTTTAGAAAGTACCTCAAGGTAGTAATATTTATTATTTGTTTGACCTTCTGGAACCCAGTGAAGGTACACAATCCCATGGATATATAAAAAAAAACAATCATTATTGTTTTAAATTTTGACTTGCTCATTCGAGCTTTTTTGGCTCTCGGTGAAGTTCGGCTCTTCCAGTGGCGCTTCGTTTCCGGATCATAAGTAAAAAACCACGTTTCATCACATGTTATTATCTTCTACCTGTTCCCTAAGGTGAAATCTGCATTAAAAGGGACTAGATTTAAGTCTGTGGAAGCTGTAAGAGAGAAAGCTGCACATGTCCTGAAAAAGCTGACAGAAGATGACTTCCAGCACTGTTTCCAACAATGGAAAATTCGTATGAAGCGTTGTAGGGATAGAGAAAGAGTGTATATAGAAGGTGACAATAAGTGATTATGTATAAAATAAAAATAAAATTTTTTACAACGTCAGTCTCGTTGTTTAATAGCCACACATCGTACTTTCACACTTCATTTTCTTATGGTGCCTATTCGATCCGAACGTTGGGCATCATTCTGGCTATGGCAACCTTACTCACAGATGTTCTAAATAGCTCTGTAGTTGTTTTGGAGAACCACACTCTAAGATTCTTGAGCCAGGAAATCCGTCTTCTACCCGGTTCACGTCTCGTTCTAATTTTACCTTGAAGAATGAACTGAAAAAGCCGCTACTTATTCCCGTTTCTCATTACATATTCCAGATATTTAAACTTTCTTCTTTTCACTATCACAACCTTATCATCGTTCCCATCCGTTCCAGCTCCTCTCCATTTATCCATCCATCCTTTCCATGACCCACCCAAGACATTCTTATGATTCTTCTATAGAACCACATTTTGAAAGCCTCTAATTTCCCTTGTATCGTTACTGTAAGTGTCCACGTCTAAACTCCATAGAAAAATATTAAAAAGTTCGAACGCCAGAGAAGTCTCATTTTTCAGACGTAAAAAGAAATCTGGTGTGAAACACTCACACGACTTTCTCACGCTAATGCAAACAGTGAACAATATAACCTAACATTAGTAATAAAACATTAGAAATAAACAAAAAAACTAACCTCAAGTGTTGTACAAAGAAATGTTTGAAATAAAAGTTGTAGATGTTTTAATTGCCAAAAATATTTTTGCCCAAAAATGCATTTAAGGCCGCAATCATAAAAAACATTTTTTTCTACGAGAGAATAGCCTCCCCAAGAATTTCAGGAGACATACCGCCTACCCTATCTTGTAGAGCATAAAAGATTAAGTAAATGAGGCGATTTTTAAAAAAAAAACGTAGGAGCTGTCTTTTGAGAAAATCACAAAAGATTGAAAAATTACACGAATAAACTACAACTTCTGGTTGACTGATTTTGATGAAAATGTTCGTGTCGGGTCCTCTTGAAGTACCTAACTGAAGTTTCACGTTTCAACTTCCTAAGATGTTCCGTTCTTGAGACATTTTGCTCTTAAACACATAAACACATACACATACACCAATCGCTTCAGACATGTTTTTTGAGTTCAGGAGGTCTGAAAAGGTGTAGTCCGGGGAAAACTCGATTTTTAAAAATCGATATGAAGACAATACTTTCCTTCCTGTAAATCATATAGGTAAGAGAAAGTAAAAAAGTCTCACTTTTGTTTCGAGATGCAGATAAATATAGCTGTTAAAAATTCTGTCACACTAGACAGGTATAATAAATTTTAGATTATTTCTGATTTTGGTAGCTGATCAAAGTGTAGATTTGATAAATTTTATGCATAGAAATAACAGGTTAGGTAGTAATAAAACTTACTAAAAGATAGATATTTGAATAAATTGTTGATTTGAAGATCGTATAAAGTCGCTCCCTTTAATAGAGGAAGTGAAATTGCGAATTATATAAAAAAAAGAGATAGTATGACGTAGAAGAGAATTGAAATAGGTAAAGAGCGAAGAAAACAATAGACGAGGAAAGAGAGAAAGGATGAGTACGATGAAGTTGGAGGTATGTGGTGTCGGGTTCTACTGATGGACGAGCGCCCCTCCCTGCCAATTTACACAATGATTGTGCACTTGAAAATGCCTCCTACTTCTTCATACTCCAGTGCTTCCTTTTCTACACAAAATCTCAGAAACCCACCCGTTGCACTCTTATCTATTTCCATCCCCCTTTATTCATTCCCTTATAATTCTCTCTCTCTCTTTAAGTTAACAATTCTCAATTTAATCCAATGGAAAGCAAAAGCTAATGAATTCAAGTTAGTCTGTCTATGTTTTCAAGCTTTTTGCTGTGAACTTTGTCTGAAAACACAAACAAGTTATTTCCTACTCCATTTCAATTTATTACAATAAGTTAAATAGGATAATTTAATTCTGATTTCAGACTTATTTTCCATTAAACAAAAAGTATTTATTCTATAACTATACATAATTCTATAATACATGCTTCGTAGATCTAGATATGCATGAAATGAATTATTTATACACTTAAGGAACGATGTATGCATTAATTTGGTAAGTGATCCTTTTAACATGATTTCTCCAATGGGATCGTCAGTCTATTCTCCTTTACGATTCCATTAATTTAGATAACTGATTTTTACCAGACGATTCTTTTTTCTGAGTAAATGAACAAGCGGGTTATAAGGAACGGTGTGAATCACAGTAGACCGATCCTTCAAATACTAAATGCTATAATCTGGTTTACTAAAATCATACAGATGAGAACGAAGAAAAGAGGATATATATACTAATATAATAAAGAAGAAACGTCTGTTTGTTTGTTTATTTGTATGAGGTAATCTCAGAGACTACTGCACTGATTTTAAAAAAATCTTTCATTGTTGCATAGCTTAGATCTTCCTGGTCAATATAGGCTATTTTGCAACTTTAAGTAAATTTAATTAAGTGAGTTAAGCAACTTAAACTATGACGATGTCGCATGTTTTAGTTTATCGGGTGCATAGCAATTTTTTTTAAGTCCTCTTGATGGTGTATTTTTTGGACTAGAAGCACGATTCAACTTTTATATTTCATAGAAAACGTGAAGCATAACATTCGATTCCAAAAACATTAAAAATTCGGAAATATTCAAAAAATTTTATTTTTGTACTGTATTTCATATGTTTGTTTTCATTCGACAGGTAGCGAATGAGTTATATATTTCCAATTACTCTGCGTACCCACGTATTACTGTCTCTTACCTCATATCAACTGTCTCTTTCTTTTCCATCTGTATTCCTCCATGCATTCTATTCAATTCTGTTAAATCGGAGGGACAAACATTTAAAACGGTGGACATCGATTTGAGACAGGAGTGGTTCCTTCACTCATGGACAACTTTATGTCGTACTTTCTAGAGCTGGAAGTGCAGAAAATCAATTTATTTTGCTGCCACAGGGCAACAAAACCACAAATATTGTATGTAGAGAGGTTTTAAAATAATTTAATGAGACCTACATTAGCTGCTGTGAAGCGAAGTGAGCGGGGGTTATTAGTATCTGAATATAATGACTACGTATAGATAGTGAGTCGCTAGAATGCCTTTTGCGTATGGGTGGGCTGTGAGGAAGGGAAGAGAAATCTGACAGTGCTGCCAACCTCAGCAAAAGATACACTATAGTTTACTACCGTGCAATTGCACCGTTAGTTAACCACAAGTTGCCTTTCAATTAATATACTTTGTTGTGACTACTTATGGAGCCGAGTTCTGGCAAATAAATACCGATTTTCATTTTTTGATCAATCAGTCATTTGTTTGTTTCCCTCGCTACTCTACTCTCCAACCACTACCTTCGGGGTCCAGGATTAACTTATTAACTCCTGATTATAAATCGTGAACTCCAAACATGAAGCCGCTTCATCTAACCAATCACCTCCTGCCCATAACAAGCAGGTGGAGTGTTCAATTATTTGCACTCTTCAATCTTTTAGTTCCAGTGGTACAAAAAATAGTTCTGTTTCTTATCACATGGTCAGCCAATTTATATGACTGAAGCATTTAAGGACAGAAGAGGTAGAGGTGTAAAAGACACTAGTCAGAGTCTATCTTCTTTGAGAGTAATGAATTTCATGTTACACGAAGACCCTGTAGTTAATGAAGAGAAGGTGTTATTTGCAAGGTGGAACGTAGATGCTTTTCAGACGGCCTGGCATGCTGATAAGCACACTTTTCCACTCTGTGAGAAAGGCATTTGTAAACCATCTCACTCCTCGTTTTACTTAGTAAAGCCTCTAGAGGTTCAAACCAGCCTTTCGGCTGATGAAATAAGCAACAACAGCCTCCTGCAGGGCTTCATTTCTCCACTCATCTATTATTTTTTGGGTGTTCTCTTTTTTAATCTCTCTCTCTCTCTTCGGATCCAGTTCCACATTTTGCTAGGCTTCTACATCCGGCGCAAGTGTTCATACTACAACATTGTTTTTGTTTCTATTTCATCTTTCTCTTAAAAAATTGTTTGGCCTGTCAGTCTTTTCCAGGTTGCTTCATTCCTTATGTGGTCCAAAGTCGAGATCCAACAACTTCTCCAGAAGTTCATCTGCACGGCTCCAATCATCCTTTTACTTATTTCAGATAATTCTGATGTTTCTGCACCGTATGGCAGAATACTTTACTGTATGAGACATCAAATTCTTTTTGTGGTCCAAACCGAATTTCTTTGAAACACAAAACGGAATTTAGCACTTGTGTCAATGCCGTTCCCTGTACCACTCTGCTTAAAATTACTCTTTTGTCTCTCTCATTATTTAGCATTACACGAAGGTATTTTAATCTTAAAAATCTAATCCTATCTTTTGTTCTCCAATTGAAGTCTCGTCTAAATACTCATATTGGTAGTTATTAGTTTTAGAGTAGTTAGTTTTTAGCCCCCTTTTCCATAGAACTTCCATGAGTTTTCTAATCAAATAATTTATGTTAAACTTTCTGTAAATTGATGTTAATTGGATACGTCCCTTTAAAGCTGAATTAATAAAATAAAGTTTAAAACTATTATCCGAATTAGATAACATAAATTTTATTTATTTTCAATCGATTTACATTAAGTTTAAAATAAAGAACGCTTCAACGTTTATTCATTTGTTAATGTATAAACGTATTTCTTACAAGGGCGGGAGGAATGGTATTAACTAACGCGAAAGAAATAACTTTTGTTCTTTATTTAAATTAAAGATCCCTAAATGAAAAAGTACCGTAAGGGCATCACGGGTGAAAAATAAAGAAAGGGTGTGAAATTGTCCAAAGTTAATGATCTGCGGCATGTATGCAGATTGTTTCAGAACAGTCCAAGCAAAAGGCAAGGGTGTGATTTCGACTAACGGATATTAAAAGTTCCCTACACCCCGTATAAGATTCTTACGATAGGATAGCTACCAGTCGTAAAACCTTTAATGCCAGACATATGCCCTTCTCTAGATTGGATTACTGTCAAAGTTCCTCCTCCTACTCTTTTGGTCTCTTCCTAAATACCGTCACCCCGCCCTTAACTACAAAGCACTACTTGCTTTTCCTGCATGTATCTCCTTTACAACCGCTTTCTGGAAATGTTCAGATCCAAAGGTTTTAGAAATTGAGAACGCTTACTGAATACAATATTGATGCAATAAAAACACATTCTAAAAAACATCTGTAACGGATTTTACGATTTCCATTCTATACTGTTTTTAAACGAATCAATATTGATTTATAAATCATAAATGAAACATATTTTAATTAATGTTTATAAAGAAGACTAAAGTGGTTAGTTCGAGATTATGAGTGGAAAATAATTTGCATCTATGATTTTATTTAAAAAAACAAACTAACAGTAGTTTCAACACTTTTGAACATTTCTTTTGCATGTTATAAAATAAATAAATGTAATTCTTTAATGATAATGCAATCTTAGACTCACGGTTTCGTATGTTGTATGGCGTCTTAGGTTACAAGTCTTCGCTACCTCTCCATTTAAAAGTCATCCTCTATAAATAACTAGTACGGCCAATTAGGCTATATAGTGGACCAATTTTTGGAGCCTGTTACAACACAACACTGAATATTCTTTAAAGACACCAGTCAAAAGCACTTAGAGCAATAACAAACGCACTTTTTTACGTTACCAATCATACCCTTCTGAAAGACCTGAAAATAGAAACGGTTCGAGATATTTAAACGCAACATACAACTCATTACACGCAAAGACTGTTGACCACATAAATCCAAATGTCCAACCTCTTTCAATTAACGATCTCCCTGTTAACAGTCGTCTGTTAACAGACGACTGAAACGAAGGTGGAATAGGGATCTTCTCCGACCACCATAAAACAGCATTTGAATTTAACTTGTCATGCCTTTTTAATTTCATAAATAAAAATTAAAAAATAAAATCATTATATAAGAAAAAAATCATCCATCATAGTTTATAAATCATTATCATTCAAAATATTGGCACCACATTCATTATAACTTTTTACGCCGAAATCGGTCACTGGATCGATTCACATTCACGTCACATTCCCGCCATTCCTCATTCATTCCATCTCATTTACTAGTTGTGCTTTAAAAATTGTACAGTTGTGAATAAAAATAAAGTTGAAGCTAAAAGAAAAACATGATATTGCAAAAGACACTTACGGAGTATCAAAAATATTTTGTTTTTGATTTAAAAATTTATAACAAATGACTTTACGAACAACTTCCTATATAAACTCAAACAGTATCTGCTAGAAAATAAATTTTAATATTAAATGGTTTCTTTAATGTCCTTGAAACCAATTTCTGAAAATTGGATTCAGCTGTATCGTTCAAGGTTCTTACGATAGGATAGTTATCAGAACGAGAAATTCACCCGTTAAGTTCCTGGTATTGAAATAATTTCGTTTTGACTAAAAGGGCTGAATTGTATTTAAATATTACTTACTTCTGCTGGTCCAAAGAGCTGATCAAAATCCGTCAAAATTGGTCGTAAATGGGTTTAGTGAATTAACATTTTAAAACCGATTTTTAATTTTTAATGAGACTTAATTAAACAGAAGAATACCTTCTAACGATGGTTCTATTACGCTTTGTATGCAGACGACGCTATCAAGTTAGTCGTCTATAAATATATAAATCAAGATATCGCACGACTCTTGCCTGGGGGAATGTGAACGATATTGTCCCACATGGACACGTTTGGTGACGTAAGATGAACATAACTATTGTAGATTGATTTGTGTTTTCCTGAACAAACCTTCGGGTAAGTCAGTCCTGAATTAGCAAAAGATCTTGATGCCTTAACTTGGAAGCTCCATCTCAAGGTTAGTAGAGAACTTTCTCTACTAACCTTGGCTCCACCTTGATTGTTTAAAAAAATTAACGCACATTTTTTCAAGTCATGATCGTATTGATTTGGTTAATTTCTGAAATAGTTTAACATAGTTTATCATAATTAAACGATATTAATAATTAAAAAATCTTGTATGTAACACGCACACGACTTTCTCTTGGTGATGTAAATAATGAAAAATATAATTTAATTTTAATCATGAGTGAATAACGCAAAATTAAAATCAATCTCTGTAGAACTTAAAATTACTTAAAATCACTAATTTGACGCTAAACTAAGTTCTATAGAAAATATGCTTAAAATAAAAATTGTAAATTTTTTTATTCCTGGAAGTTTGATTGTAATTATACTTTTGTAGTAAAATGCATACTGACGCCACATTCCTAAAAAAATCCCGTTTTTACAAATTTTATTGAGAAAAATACAGAAAATCACTAATTGACGCTAAATTAGTAACAAGAAAAAATGTTTAAATTATTGAAAGTTGTAGGTTTTTAAATTCCTATAACTTTATTACTCATTTGCCCTAAAATGAATATTAAGGCCGCAATCTTAAAAAGAAACATTTTTTACCACGAAAGCAGAAGAGCATAAAAATGTAATAAATGGGGCAATTTTATACAAAATCATAGAAGCCATTTTTGAGATAGTTGCAAAACAGTGAAAAATTGCACGAATAACTAATACTTTTGGTTTACACAGGCAAAGACCAATCGCTAAAAATATGTTGAGTTAAGGGGAGACTGTACTTTGTATCCCGCCAATGTTAAATATGCTATTTTTAGGTATGTTTTTCATACGATTGGTAAAAGATAGGGAAATGAAACTTAACACGCTATAGGTGTCGGGTTTCTTCTCGAACTACTGACATTTTTTCTTTGGACTATACCATTTTTTTAAAATTACGAATAACATAAAATTTTTACAAATTGTTTTTCACGTGTTTTGCGTATTACTACTTTTTGGAGCACCTGAGTAAGTCATAAAAATGTCGGTATATGTTGCTATACAAGATAATTAACTGGTAACAATTTCAGTCTAGTAGGTTTATTGGTTTCTGAGAAAAATGTACCTTAGTGTTAAAAATCAAAATTTCAGGAAAAGGTAAGAAAGAAGAAGGCACAAATCAAAAACAATATGCACACAAACAAGTTAATTTCCCATCAACAGTTGTCTATAAAGTTGAACCAACAGCTGAGAATATTAAAAACAGTGATTAATTTTAAAAACTAAAACTCTCAGCACTAAAACGGGAGTATAAAATTTTTTTTTTTTTTTTTTTTCATATAACTTTTTATTTAATGCATAATCTGTTATAAATAACAATAAATGCAACTTATCAATTAGACGCAACTCATGAAAAAATTACAACCCACTGGTGTAATTAACAAATTATAACATGAAAATATTTCATACTGTTCATAATTAATATTTACAATCAAAATTTTATAGTGATTTTTAAATAAATAAACAAAACAAAAAATAAATAAATAAATATAAAATAAAAAATAACCAAAACTTCCTTTAAAACGAAAAACAAATAAGAAGTAATAAATAATAAGCACATGATTCCGAATATATGTACACCTAACTTTTCCGAAAATAATTCTAAACGTTCATTCAGTAATTTACAACATTCATACTCAAACACGACAGTCATCTACAAAACACTAACATTATATTATTTACAACTTTAAAATCACACTCAGAATCGCCCTGGGAGATCCAGTACTGTAGCACGTTTTAGCCTATTGACATCACTACTGTTGTCTAAGAGATTCAGTGCTAAGTGATTTACGTGGTTGTTTAGACGTTCGATGTATTTACAACTGAAACTTCGTATTTCTTCTCGTACCGTCTGCACATCCATATCACGATGTATATCGGCATTGGTAATATACCACGGTGCATTCAGTATGGTCCGTAGAATTTTTGATTGAAACCTTTGCAGAATTTCGATGTTTGAAGTTGATGCTGTCCCCCATAACTGAATTCCGTAGGTCCAAATCGGCTTCAGCATGGATTTGTACAAAAGTAGTTTGTTGTCAATCGAAAGCTGAGAACGCCTACCAACGAGCCAGTACATCTTCCTAAATGTTAAATCCAGCTGTTTTCTTTTCATCTGAATGTGTTTGCGCCAAGTCAGACCTCTATCTAAGTACATTCCTAAATACTTTACATCTTTTGCCTGTGGAATATTCTTGCCATTCAGTTGGACAGGAGGACAAGTTGCCCTTCTGGTAGTAAACGTTACATGCGTAGATTTGCCCTCGTTCACCTTGATCTTCCACTTTGTCAGCCAGACTTCCAGCTCACTTAGATACATCTGCACTCTGCGTGACGCAATAGTTGGGTCTGCATCACATGACATTATTGCTGTATCGTCAGCAAAGGTGGCAATGGTTACATTTTCAAGAACAGGCAAATCAGCTGTGAACAGAACATATAAAATTGGTCCCAGAACGCTTCCTTGCGGAACACCAGCCTTGATCTCTTTCAAACCCGTTAAGTAATTTCCAACCCGGACTTGAAACAACCGTTTATCAAGATACGAAACCAGAACACTGTACAGATTCTCCGGAAACACAGCTTTTAATTTATGGAGTAGACCAGGATGCCAGACTCTATCAAATGCTTGAACAACGTCTAACAGCACAGCCGAACAGTACTTCTTTTCCTCTAAACATCCACGGATTACGCTTGTCAATCGATGCACCTGCTCTATTGTACTATGCTGCTGCCGAAATCCAAACTGATGATCCGGAATAAGATGACGATCTTCTATAACTAGTTTCAACCGCTTTAGACATATTCTTTCAAAAACCTTTGACATCACCGGGAGTAGACTAATAGGACGATACGAGGAGACCTCATTTTCCGATTTACCTGGCTTCAATATCATAATAATCTTTGCTACTTTCCACTGGCTAGGAAAATATCCTAAGCGGAACACAGCATTAATTATCATAGTAAGCATTACCAGGGCTTTTCTCGGTAATTCCTGCAACATCCTCCCTGTAATGAGATCGTACCCTGGAGCTTTCTGAGGATGCAATTCAGAAATCGCACGCTTAACATCACGAACTGAAACCCGTTCCAAACGGTGCTGTCGCTGCTGCAGATCCATTACTACCGACCTTAGAATTTCTGCTTCCTGTGCCGGGTCACATTGTACATCATGGGGCTGAAAACGCTGCTCCAAATGGTCTGCAAATAGAAGCGCCTTGTCACCATCACTTCTAGCCCAGTCATTGTTCTCCATCTTTAACGGTGGAATAGGTCGGCAAGGCTGTTTAAATCTTTTAGTCGCCTTCCACAGGGAGTAATCTGTATCAGCCGTGGGACTTAGATTCTGAATATAATCATTAAACGTTTCTTCTTTTACATTCAGGATCATCTCCTTTAGTTTACGTGCAGCTCTGTTGAAGTTGGTTCTATCCTGTGGGTGACGAGAATACTGCCATAAACGTCTTAATCGGCGTTTCTCAACAATCATTTCCTTAATCGCTGTAGGATAATCCAAGTACTTGGTCGTAGCTTTTTCTTCAGGTGTTGACTGCCAAGAAGCGGTCTGGATGGCCTCATTAAGGATTTCTACAGAATTTTCAATATCATCTGACGTTTGTAGAGGAATATTAAGTTGGATGCCTGATTGTAATAAGTTACGATAATTACACCAGTCAGTTCTCCTACTACAAAATTTAAAAGGTTTTTCAGAACATAGTACTGTTGTACTGACCGTGACTAATATAGGCGTATGATCTGAAGACAGATCCTGACTGGACCGTACCTCAAGGTAATTGTGAGAAATACCTTTTGTAACTACAAAGTCCAATAAATCTGGTAACTTACGTCTATCAGTCGGCCAATATGTAGGCTCACCAGAGGATAAAGTGTTAAGGTTATTAAATTGTATTGTTTTGTACAATTCCCTACCTCTTGGATTGATAAGTCTCGAGCCCCAAAACGTATGCTTAGAATTATAATCTCCTCCAGCTAAAAATCTTGCACCCAATGTGTTGAAAAAGTCTTGAAATTGATCTTTGCTAATGTTATGCCGAGGCGGGGAGTAAACAGATGTTAAAGTTAAATCTCCAGCCCAGTCTGTAATACAAACGCTTGTAGCCTGAATATGATCTGTTCAATATTTAGGAAGCTCAAAGTGTTTAATCGAACTTCGTATAATTACAGCCGTTCCTGCATGCGCCCTATTATCGGGATGAGTGGTGACATATATGTTGTAATTTAAAAGTCGCATATAGTGCCGTTCAGTAAAATGGGTTTCTGATACAAGCAACACATCTATTTTATTTTCATTTAAAAATACTTCTATTTCATGACGGCGTTGTATCAAACCATTCGCATTCCACACTGCTATAGTATAAAAATATTTCATTTTAATTTATTTATAACGGCAGTTAATAAGTTAATCAATGTTGTTATTTGTTCCGCCTGTTTTGACAAAATTAATTCAAACCGTGAAAACGCATCTTGCATAACAGATGCTACATCAGGACCCTGCTGATTGTATAAAATAATGCAAAAATATTCGTTCTTCGTAACATGATAATTTTTCTGTGTAAACCTGATAAAACTTTATAAAATATTTTTTTTGAATTAATTTAATGGTTTTTCTGGTAGATATAGGCCTAAACTATTAAAAACCATAAAAAACCAAAAATCGAAATTTTGAGTTAGTTTTAAGAAAAAACGTGTTTTCAGTGAAAATTCGATTTGGAAGTATCAACATGAAAACATTGATTTCCTTCCTTGTACAATTCATATCAAACAAGAGAAAGTGAAAGTTAACCCGGTATTTTTATTGTTCTGTTATTCATGTAAAAAGGATGGAAATACAACAATTTTGTGTACCTATTCATGAATAAAATTTGTTGATAAAAAACAAGTAACATTAGTTTACATGTAGCCTAATATAAAGGAAAAGATAATATTATTCTAAATCAGAAGGAGTAAAACATTGTAAGAAATTAAAAACTCATAAAACAAATCAATAAAATGTCTGTTAACGTGAGACACCTGTGGAGATATTAAATATAAAGGGAGAGACGTTCCCTTTTGGACAAGAAGAAATTGTTGGTTAGAAAAGGGAAGGAAGATCTCTAAGTTTTCTTCAACATATTGCATTCAAATGATCAACAAATAACTTAGATTTCAACTCTTGATTCGGAGTCTAGACATAATGGATAATCTTCCCCTTCTAAAATTAAATATTCTTTTACTTTACCCTCAGTTTTTTTTATTTCATTTTATATTTCCTTCATTCTTATAAGATTACATCTATCAATCTTAAACATTTCACGGTATATGTTGTAAAAGTTTAAAGCCCTCATAAATCAAGTTTTACTTTTTTGAATAAATATGAAGGCGAGATTTCTTATATTTTACCACAAATGTTGGCTTATAAATTCATAATACAAGTAATATAAGTAAACTAAATTTATGAATTTCATGATTAATTTTATATTGTTAATAGTTTTTACTTTCACTTGCACTATATTAATATATATGTAAGGAAAGTATTGTTTTAATGTAAATTTTTCTTCGGAAATACACGTTTCAGAACTCCTGAACCCAAAAATAAGTTTTTAGCGATCGGTGTGTGTGTTTGTGTGTGTGTGTGTGTGTGTGTGTGTGTGAACAAAATATCTCACGAACGGAATATAATACAAAGTTGAAACTTGGAACTTAAGTTAGGTAGTGGTACCTGGTATTTTAAAATTTCCTCATTTATTAAATTTTTTATGCTCTACAAGATAGGGTAAGCGCCACCTGCTTAAATTCTCTGAGGGGGGGCTGTGATCTCCTGTTTTTTTTTCCTTTAAGATTGTGGCGATAATATGAATTTTAGAGAAAAAATGTACAATATAATCAAAGTTTTAGAAAATTAAAGTTTTTACAACGTTTTATTCAATCAAATATTCTTTTTTACATCGCTTAGTTAAGCGTCAGCTAGTGAGTTTTTGTATTTTTCTCATTGAAATCTGGTTTTTTTTAAATTGCGCGGCCTTAGTAAGTATTTACGACAAAAATATAATCAAAGTTGCAGTAAATAAAAAATAATCTACAAAACTTAGTTTACCCTAACGAGGTTGATTTTCATTTTGCGTCATTCACTCATGAATAAAATTTGGTTATGTTTTTAATTGTAGACTTCATAGTTTTTACTCATGATTAAAAATATATTATATTGTTCGAAATGTGTTCTGTTGCAGTTCATTAGAGTAAAATAGATGGACGAAGAAATCCTGGACGCCGTCTCATATCTTGGCTGAAAAATCTCAGAAAGTGGTTTAGAAGAACAAATTGTTTCTCATGATTAAGCATAGATATTATATTTGTTCAAGGTTGCAGGTTCATTATTCAGAGCAAAATAGATGGACGGCAAAATCCGGGATGTGGTCGAATATTTTGGCTGCAAAATCTTAGAAAGTGGTTTGTAAGAAAACAATGTTTACTCATGATTAAACATAGATTATATTTGTTCAAGATATGTCCTGTTTCAGCTCATTATCCAGGGCAAAATAGATGGACGAAGAGGTCCAGGACACCGTCGCATATCTTGACTGCAAAATGTTAGAAAGTGGTTTGAAAGAACATCAACAGAGCTCTTTCGCATAGCTGGAGATGGGTGAGGATTGTCATTATGGTTTCTGACATCCGGAACAGATAGGCACTGGATGTAGAAGAAGAAGATAATATTGATCATTATTTACACAGGAAAGAGAAAGTCGTGTAAGTGTTTCACACTAGATTTTTTAAAAATTCGAAATAGTTCGGTAACTTTCTTTTTACTGAATAAACAAAAGATAAACATAATAATATGAAAATATAAATCAAAGTAATATATGTACAAAGATATTAATCTAAATCCTAATTTTTTTCTTACTTGGTTTTGTGTCTAACTTACATTTTTGAGAAGATAGATTGTATTCATTTTAATGAATGACTGAAGAAAAAATGAATGATTAAAGAATTCTCGTTTAGTTGTTAGTTAGATAATAAACTAAAGGAACAGAGAACTAAAAAGTGCGTTGATCAAGAGAAGTTATTGTTCTTTTACTGTAGCAGTTAAAACGTAAGCGTTATAAATATTCTTACCTAATATTACGGTATTCTAAAGATGTTAGACAAAACTGAGACTTAGTTAGATGATGGTCCAGTTGGTATCTCCCGTAAACGACAACAAATTAGGTTTCGAAGAATGAAACAAGATTTACTACCAGGTTATTTGATGAGTAAAAAGAATGTAGAGAGAGATGTTGATGTTGTAAATAAACCTTTCCACGTTATAAAATGTACATTATTCCTTATGTTTACGCTCATCCTTGTTTATAGACTGGTTCTTTTCCTAATATAAAGTATTGATACCACACAACATTGTAACATAACAACGAAATAGTAAGGTAAAGTTCCTATAGCTTCTGAGACAAATTTTTTATGATTTCAACCAACGTAATATCTTACATAAATAATGACAAGAACCTACTTTTGTATTACACAGTACAACGGTAAAAATATTTTATGTAATTTTATTTTATACGGGTAACTATTTTTTAGTTCGTTGGGGGCGGATAAATGTCTTTAATAACACTAATCTTTATGGCCGGTTAATAATATTTTATTATCACAATACAGCCATGATTAAAATTAAAATTAAATTGATATCACTACGCATAGAACCTATAATCTCCGTAATACAATACAGTATTTTATTACTCTTTTGGGATTATATACTAGAATAACACTTTTGTTATTTATAAAAAGTAAATCTCACAATTTATATTATTTTATTTTAAAATATAAATGTTTTATAAAATATGTAAAATATATTCACACCTAATAATTTATTATTGTATTACTATGAAAGAATTTTATCGATTACTTCTCATTTTTACAAATGAATACGGTTCTACCAAAAATCATGAATCTCCAGTTTTAAATAACCTAGAAACTTAAAATGTAGCGTTAAAAATGGCATTGGGTCTCGAAACTTTTCAAAATGGAAAATTGTTTATTGTCAAACAGATGGTTTCTTATATGTGATAGTTAGGCATAAAGGCGATGTAAAATACAATAGTATTTTGTATATATTTAGTATAGTGCAGTTCTGCATTAACTCAAAAATCAAGTTTCGAGAAAAAAAAGCATTTGCAGAGTGAAAAATATGTGCTTTTCAGAGGGCCCGGCATGCTGATAACCGTACTTTTCCTTTCAGTGAGGAAGACAATTGTAAACCACCTCATCAATCTTTGTTTTATTTAGTAAAACCTCTACAGGTTCAAACCAGCCTTTCAGCTGGATGACCTAAACAACAACAAAATAAAAATATACAAATTTTATATAAAACAAGAAAATGCACATAAATTTTGATGTATTTTTAATAAAATTGTATTGTTATTACTGATATTTTATTTATTTATTTACAATCATTTGTATCGGGTATATCCCATACAAATAGAGTTGCTACATTTTAGAACAATTATAAATTTACTATTTCGTTTATCAGAACGTAATAATCTTAATGTATCAGTAGGAACAGTAGGAACTCCGGCCTGCCATTGCCGACCAAAATTTCAACGTTGCAGCAAAATAAAATTTCCTGTTAAAAATTAATTTTTATTAGTTCATAAAAAAGAAATCGTTTTAACAGTAAAAATATTCAAAATATTTATTTAGTTTATTTAAAGTCACATCGACAGCTTGGTCATTAGTAACTACTGTGGGTTTTGGTACCTTAACTGTGGTTTTAACGTGTTAAAATTTCCAGACCCTAGCTGGAAGTCAAACCCAGGACCTTTCGCTCTGTAGGCTAGCGCGCTAGTCTCTACGCCACGGAGGAGGTTTCAAAATACATTATTCCATTAATTTTTGTTTAAAATTATTTTTGGAAATGCTCGGTTATTCGGACGTTGGCATCTTATGCATAACTTACGGACGTCCGGTAAACCGGATGTTATCACTGCTTAAAATATACTGACGTCCTGTTTTCCGGACGTTGGTACTGAAAGGGTTAACGACTTTATAAAAATTGCTTATTAAATAGAAATTATATTAACCATAAGCGTATTAAACGGATTTAACTGTATGTATAAATTAAAATTGGTAAGTTAGTAATGAATTTTAGTTGAAATAAAGTAAAAAGAAAAATCGTTAATCAAAGTGAAAGGGGGAAGACTGAGGATGTGAAATGTGAGAACGTTAAGTTGGCCAAAGTATGGAGGTCCACCCGACCGCTGAACACACTAAAAGGTGGAGTCGTGGTAGTGATAGAAGGGCGATCCTTCAGTATAAAGAGGATGGATACAAGTGATGTAGAAAGCCTTTGATCAACTAAGTGCAACTACAGTTACTGCAAGCTGAAAACTGATAGGAACAAAAGCCCGTATCATGCATGAGCAATCAGCATCAATGACTTGCTTGTATAGTTGTTGAAAGAGTGAGAGATTAAACAGAGAACGATTTAAGTGAGAGTGGAAAAGAGCAATGTGTGGAGAGAGAAGTTGCAATTTTCTAGGCGTTCCTATTAAACCATATGGCTTGTTTAGTAGGGTGGTTGCCGATGAGTATCGCTTTCAGTAATTCCTATTATTTAATCCAAGTTCATTGGTCTGGAAAATAATACGTTAACTTATAAACAACTTTATTAATTATGTATATAAGCATATTATATATTGTATTATTATTAATAATAATAATAATAAATCAATGAAATTTCTATTGTTATTATATATTTCAACGTTGTTAATAAACAGTCAAACACAAAAGGTTATAACAATCATGTATGTGAACTTTATTTCAAGCGTAAGCAAACAGTAATATTGTACTATATGCCAAATTTATTAACCAGTGTTTAATATAGCTCAATATTAACAATACCGTTAGTAGTCTTTATTATTCAATTGAAACACTTTCATGTTGTATGGAACAATTATATTTTCTCCATAAAATTTTCGTGTCTGTGGTCACATGAAAATAATTTACCAAGAATTCACATGAAAATAATTGACCAAGAATTCTATAAAGCAAATTTTTTAGATTAATTAATTTTTTATAAACATCGTCTATGGTGTTTTAGGTATGTCTTTCCAAACCATATATATATCTCACCTTTGTTCTGATAAAAAGAATTTCGTGGGAAGAAAAAACTACCTCGTTATGAAACTTGACTAGCTGGCACAGATGCTTGTACTTAGTATCAGTTTCTGTCTAACGATATAGGTAAAAATTACATCCTTAATGGCCAAAGAGAAGAGATTCCCAATGCCGGAGACGACGTAAGAGCCTAGGGGAGCAAATTCTAGGCAGTAGAAGAACATCATTGTTGCAATTCTTTCCTTGCGTAATGCTCGTGTCATAGCCAAAGAAGTTTATTGAGTAATGACAGCTTACAAAAAGTCTAGGAGGATCAAGATTGCGATTATTGAAGAAAATGGTTAGCATTTAAGTAGAAAAGTGCGTAGTAAAAGCAGGATAAGAAAAAGAAAAAGAAGAAGAACGAGGAGAAAAAGGAGAAGAAAGAGGAAAAGAAGAAGGCGGTGTAACGATACAAAGATACAAATATGACTTGACAGCTGGCTATGTTTATGTTTTGGTCTATTTAAGTATAAATATAAATAGAGCCAGCTGGTTGATATTAAATATTAAAAATTATTTAACATTAATAAATTTTATACAAACAAAATCTCGTTGCTAGGCAACTAGAGAGAAGGGGAAGAATTATAAAAATTATTCAGTGTGGGACTGAAAATCTAGGAAGAGAGTAGGTCCTCACATTCGTTCTAAATTATAAATATATATATATATATATATATATATATATATATATATATATACGAAGAAAATTTATGAAATATATTGGATTATTAATAATGAGAATGATAATTCCAAAAGTTGTGACAAAAAAGAAATTGATTAAACAGGAAAATATAAAAAAAACTTTTATAATGATAATGTAGGTTATGAAGGATTAGAATACTTTTAAAATAAAGTAATAATTGTTTTACTGATATTGATATATATTTATTCATTACATTACAAATTGGCATCCCTAATGTGGGGAATCGAATCTACGAATTAAAGAAAAGAAAAAATTAACAAGTTCACGAATTAAAAAAAAAAAAAATTATGTCGGAGGCTGATAAACAAAATTTAATAGATCTTCGCGTCGCAGATTTAAGGTTGGAACTCAGAAAGCGTGGTATAGAAAGCAAAGGTGTAAAAGCTGTACTCATGGAACGACTTCAAAGGGCTTTAACTGATGAAGGTCACAATCCAGATTCATATCTGTTCGAGGTTGCTTCTTCTGCAGCTGTAAAGAAGATGACTCCATCTAAAAGAGAAAAGAAAGGTGATGAGGGTGAAGAAAATGATTCGTCGGAAAATGAAGACGAAGACGGAGCCGACGTTGACGACGTTAATATAAATCAGGAAGCAGGTTTAGTGGATACATCACATGACGAAATACGTATAAGTAGTAGTAGTAGTAGTAGTATTAGTAGTAGTAGTAATAATAATAATAATAATAATAATAATAATAATAATAATAATAATAATAATAATAATAATAATAATAATAATAATAATAATAATAATAATAATAATAATAATAATAATAATAATAATAATAATAATAATAATAATAATAATAATAATAATAATAATAATAATAATAATTATAATATAATAATAATAATAATAATAATAATAATTATAATAATTTTTTTTTTTTATATGATGGCCTCCACTCACCCCTTACAGCCATCCCAACCTCCACGAAGTAACTAACAGGGAAGCGGGGACGACCTACATGAGTAGAGCAAGTGCAGCAACAGATAGAAATCCTTGAACGCTGCACTTACCCATCGGGACGTAAAAACATGGAACGTCAAAAGAAAACACTAAATCATATATCTAAACTCACAAGTAAAAAAGCGCAGGGATTGGCAATGATACCACACCTAAGTGTGTAAAGACAACAATGATGAGAAGAAAAGAAACACTAACTAAAGACAAACAACCGAGCTAACAGCCAAGTAAAAAAACCAATTATCAAAGGAGGAGTCCAATATGACTTTATAACGCTGGTAGGCTACTCAGTTCACCTACCAACTTGTCATATGGCTGTCCCAACTGAATCAATCCATCCAACATATCACAGTTTCCCTCTTAAACGTTGATATATTCTTGTTGAATATATCAACCCCGTAACCGTCAACAAAATTCATAATGTTTACGCATCTTGCCAGGGGAGATATCCACGTCTTTACCTTGTAATCCAAAAGCCTGTGCCCTCTGGAGTTCGCATATGGCACCCTGTACGCTACATGCGCAATATCGACACTGATAGCTCCATGAATTGCCTTGTACAAAAACATGGCATCTGCTATATCCCGCCTCTTATTCAATGTCATTATACCCACTTGGGTACACTCCTCTTCGTACTGATCACCCGCCTCACACATGCCACGCTGGCGCAAGTGATACAGCAACCTCTTCTGCACAGCTTCAATACGCTGGTCGGTGTATCCTCTATCGTAGTTCCAAACAACTGAACAATACTCCAACACCGACCTGACATATGCTTGATAAAGCCGCAGCAACGTCTCAGGCCGCCGAAAACGACGTCCAACATAAAATAAAATTCCTAAGTTTCTCCTTGCTCTGGCAACTACTTTATTCACATGCGCTGTGAAGAGCAACTTGCCATCGAAGTGCACTCCCAAGTCACGTACGCTTTCGACACGGGATACAGCCATACCGTTAATGTAATAAGTATAGTTGACCTTTAAAGTCTTCCTCGAATACGTCATTACATTTGTCTTTTTAAAATTAAGAGGAAGATCATTGACAACAGCCCATTCATGAATACTGTTGACATCCTTCTGGAGCACTTTAAATTCATCAGCGGAATTAACTCTTGTGCACAGCTTAACATCATCGGCAAAAACAAAGATGTTTGAATTCAGGCCTTTTCCTATGTCGTTCATGAAAAGGATGAACAGCAGTGGGCCAAGATTTGAACCCTGCGGGACCCCTGATGTGGCTACGAATTCACTGGACACCTCCCCGGCCACCTTGACCCGAAAAGTTCTGTTGGACAAATAAGAGCCGAGCCACCCAAGCATAGCACCCGTCACACCATTGCGCCTGAGTTTACTTAAAAGAATAGAGTGAGACACCGAGTCGAATGCCTTCATGAAATCAAAGTAAACAACGTCGACCTGCTTCTTATTTTCTACTTCTGGGGCGACAAAAGACAACATATCAACAAGATTTGAAGCTGTCGATCTCCCTGACATGAATCGATGCTGACTAGAATCGACATATCTACTCAAAGAAGCATATAAATAGCGATATATCACCTTTTCGAAAACCTTAGCCGTTGAGTTCAGAACCGAAACTGGTCTATAATTAACAACTTCCTGTAGGTTGCCCTTCTAAGGAATAGGAGACACTAAAGCGCGCTTCCATGCCTCTGGAAATATACCAGTCTTTAGACTAAGATTAAATAGATATACAAGTACCGGCGCAATCAGGCCGGAAATTCCCTGAATTATGAAAGGAGGAATACCATCAACCCCTGCCGCAGACCTAGCCCTCAGCGACGCAATACATGACATGACGTCTCTCTCGGTGATGGTTGGGATATCAACACATGATATAGACTCTTCCCCCTCATCTGCATCACCTTCCTGCGCTGCACTCACCGGCCGGTAGACAGACTGGAAATACCTACCAAAGACCTCACACAACTCGCTGGCTTCGGTGATAGTCCGATCGCCTAGTTTAATAGGACGCACATCCCGTGATTCCCGAATGAAAGACTTTACGTATTTAAAGAGATTGGCCGGCTTAACATGCAATTCAGCCTCAATATTGCCAGCCCTGACAGCAGTATCTCGCCGAAGAATCTGCTTCACCTTCTTCCAGAGAGAAGAAAACTCCTCATAATACTTCGGTAACCCAGTCCTCTTAAATTTCTTGTGGATACTACTCTTGTGCTTCAAACAACGTATTAACTCACACGAGAACCAGGTAGGATAATCTTTTAACTTTTCTCTTTTTATCGGTATATACTCGCTAATACAACCAGCCAAAATATCAGAGAATCCACCAACAGCTTCCTCCAAACCAGCCAACTCATAAACATAACGCCAATCAGGATTCTTTACACTATTATAAAATCCCACGTAATCTCCCCTAGCGTAATCATACATTCGTCCACTGCCTCCAACCTTAACAGCCTCGCCGATACTTGCTACACCACAAAGGGCATCATGATGAGGATCAGGATAGACAAGAAAATCAACCTCCCTCGTCACACTAACGTCCACATTGGAACAGACTAAATCAAGGACCGATTTCGCCTGAAGGGGCAGATGAAAATTGCACTGAGACAAACCATGATCATCAAGAAAGTCAAAAAGAAGCTCAGCCTTCTTCTTCGCATAGAAATGTGCCCTCATATTCAATGTACGATCAGCCCATTCAACCCCAGGAACATTAAAGTCTCCCACAATAAGCACCCTAAAGTTCCTAAACTCCAACTTTTCGGCCAGGGCAACGAAATAGTCTTGAAATCTCTCTGGCGAGGAATCGGGAGGAAAGTAATGGTTGCCAACGAGCAAATTGACACCGTCTCGCATCCTTATCTCAACCCAAACACATTCGGCAGCTAACTCCAAATCCTCTCTTCTGAAACTCTTAAACCGCTTACTAATCGCAGTAATGCATCCTCCCCCTCGAGTTTTACCCGAAGCAGAAACACATCTGTCAGCTCTATATGTCATCCAGTTATTTGGGAAATACTCCGCCATAATAGATTCTTCATTAAAAGCAGTTTCCGTTGCAGCAACAACGTCACACTTCGCTCCCGCCACAGATGAAAGAAATTCCTCAGATTTTGTACGTAAACCTCTTACATTCTGATAAACAACACGCAATTTCTCGCTATCCATTAATTTTTGACATCTTGAACCCCCTCCTGGTCTTTGTCAGCCTCCCTGAATATCTGATCAGGCCTCAAACGTCCGTAAAAAGGTAACACCAATATCCCTCTGGGCCATACCTCAGGAGCAATCACCCGTTCATATTCTTCAAATGGTACTTCAACGTGAAAAGAACTGTAACCCTCCTTCCTGGTATTGATCCTCGTGCATGTAAAAAAAATAATAATAAAAATAATATAATAAAAATAATAATAATAATAATAATAATAATAATAATAATAATAATAATAATAATAATAATAATAACAACAACAACAACAACAACAATAATAATAATAATAATAATAATAATAATAATAATAATAATAATAATAATAATAATAATAATAATAATAATAATCAAGACAATATAACCGCGAATATGTTTCAACAACTGATAAATTTAATAACTCAACAGGGAAAAGAATTAGAAAAAAGATTAACTCAACGGGGAAAAAAATTAACTCAATTAACGCAACAGGGAAATGAATTAACTCAACAGGGAAAACAATTAACTCAACAGGTAAAAGAACAAGGTAACAAAATAGATAGTTTAGGTAATAGATTAGATAAACATGAAAGGAATATTAGGGAGATTAGGGAAGAGATAAGAAAGGATAAATTTAAAATAATTGAGAGGTTTAGCTTAGAAATAAAGAAAGATTTAGAGGATACGAATAAAAGTAACGAGAAAGAAAATGCTAATTATTTTGAAAAATAAAAGGATATGAGTAATTATAATACTGAAAATATAAGTAAAACTACTAATCCCGTAGAAAACAATGAAGTAACCTTTGATAATACAATAAAAAGTGTTGTAACTAGCAATAATTGTACCGAGATGAAAGTAAAACAAAGTTCAATTGATAATAGTAAAGATGTGGATAATCTTCCAATTGATTTAGGTCTGAATAGTGTCAAACAGTTTTTTTTTATTCTCCTATAACAAGTTCACAAACATCCTCCACATTTGATTTTTATAGAGAAGAGGATGATAATAATTTTACAAGGAAATTCATAAAAGTGAGGTTAGCTGTTAGTAGTGAATACATAATACAAACAATCAAGCCCAGTGGTAATAACAATAATTTTTTTTTTTTTTCTTTTTCTTTGTCAGGGCTCCCACACTCCCCTACACCCTGCCGTCTCCTCCCACAGAACAGTGTGCAGCCAGGTACGGAAGTCCGTCAGCAAGTAGAACGGCAAGCAGCCTTAATATACTTAAAATATGGTTAGCAATGAACTTAGCAATGAAGCCTAAAACATCTTTGAAGAATGTTGTTAAAAACGATGTAATTAATAAAGTCAATATTGGTAGGAATTTCCAAACCGAAAGAATCAAGAACCTCGTTAAACTTAAGGAATCACTAATGAGTTTTGTTAAACATAATATGCCTATAATAAATGTTGATGCTAGATATACAAATCACGATAAATGTGAAAAACTTATGTATATATGTTTGGTTATGTTCAATTATGTTCTTGTTTACTAATTTATTAAGTTTTGTTCCATTAATGTTTTCTGTATAGTTAATAAAATATTGTAAGGTTGCTTAGCAGCATATATTTAAAACATTTTGGCCAGATTTTATGACATTTTAATTTATCAAACAAATTCAAAATTCAAATTATAATTTTGGTTAAATTTCTCTTTGTTTTCAAAATTTTAATGAGGGAGTATTTGTAACGATACAAATCTTGACTTGACAGCTGGCTATATTTATGTTTTGGTCTATTAAAGTATAAATATAAATAGAGCCAGCTGGTTGATATTAAATATTCAAAATTATTTAACATTAATAAATTTTATACAAATAAAATCTCGTTGCTAGGCAACTAGAGAGAAGGGGAAGAATTATAAAAATTATTCAGTGCGGGACTGAAAATCTAGGAAGAGAGTAGGTCCTCACATTCGTTCTAAATTATAAAATATATATATATATATATATATGAAGAAAATTTATGAAATATATTGGATTAATAGTAATGAGAATGATAATTTCAAAAGTTGTGACAAAAAAGAAATTGATTAAACAGGAAAATATAAAAAAACTTTTATAATGATAATGTAGGTTATGAAGGATTAGAATACTTTTAAAATAAAGTAATAATTGTTTTACTGATATTGATATATATTTATTCATTACATTACAGAGGATGAGGAAGAGAAGGAGAATATTTTTACTTTCTCTTGCCTATATGAATATATAGGAAGGAAAGTATTGTTTTCATGTCGTTTTTTCGAAATCGAGTTTTCACCGGATCTATACGTTTTCAGACCCCCTGAACCCAAAAAACATGTTTTTAGCGATTGGTCTGTGTGTGTGTCTGTGTGTGTGTGTGTCTGTGTGTGTGTGTGTCTGTGTGTGTGTGTGTCTGTGTGTGAACAGAATATCTCAAGAACGGAACATCGTACGAACTTGAAACTTGAAACTTAAGTTACATACCACTACCGGACGCGACACGAACATTTTCATCAAAATCGGTCAACCGGAAGTAGTAGTAACTTAGTTTATTCGTATAATTTTTCAGTTTTTTGCGATTTTCTCAAAAACTGGTCCTACGATTTTTTTTAAAATCGCCTATTTTACTCAATTTTTGATTCTCTACAAGATAGGGTAGGCGCCATGTTTGCTGAAATTCTCGGTGAGGCTGTTTTCACGTAAAAACGTTGTTTTTTTAAGATTACGGCTTTAATATAAATTTTAGCGCAAAAACTTATATAATAAAAGTTGTAGAGAATTTAAAAACCTACAACTTCTGTTTCAAACATTTTTTTGTATGACGCTTAGTTTAGCAGTAATTAGCGATTTTCTGATTTTTTCTCACGAAAACGTGTGAAAAATCGATTTTTTAAAGATTTTGGCCTTAGTATGCATTTTACGACAAAAGTGTATATAACCAAATTTATAAAAAATTAAAAGATCTACAACTTTTATTAAGAGCATTTTTCTCTAAAGAGCCTAGTTTAGAGAGAAAGAGTGATTTTCCGTATTTTTAAACCAAACTGAGTTCGAATTTCATTTTGCGTGTTTCACTCATGATTGAAATATGGTTATATTTTTGAGATTAGTTGTTTGTTTATTTCTAATGTTTTATTACTAATGTTAGGTTTATTGTTAATTATTTATATTGGCAAGAGAAAGTTGTGTGAGTGTTTCACACCAGATTTTTCTTATACAATTGAGACTTTATTTTCTATTTGATTAATTTCAGAGGTTGGTAACCACAAAAAGTTTTTTGGAATTTTAAGGTTTTAAAATTTCAATTATTGCGTAATATTTATGTAGTTACATAATTCTAAGAAAATAGTCTGGTTTGTAAATTTAATGTTTGTAAAAACATCTTTTCAATTGGTTTTACTTACAGTTATTTTCTTGCTATCTTATATACTACATATTACGTATTTTTTAGTACCGAAAATCTTATAAAAATTAGAGGATAAAATAAAATTCCACAAGATTTCTGGATCATACATGAAAGATGTACGAATTCAAACTGTTCTATTTAGTAATCTCTAAAAATGAAACAAGTCAATAAACTAACTGCACTTGATTGAAATTGGCAAACATTGATGAAAATTACATTGAAACATATAACAATTTTATTCCTTAAACGGGATCGTGTAATGAAACTTAGTACAAAGAATTAAAATAATTGTACCAAAAATTTATACAGACGCTTTGGCAAACGTTCTTTGTATTTTGGAATAAAATAACTCAAATTATTAATCTTTCGAAAAACATTATGGAAACGTGGTGAATGATTAATATCAAAAATTGATTTACGAGTTACATTAGTTGTGATTGGAGACAATATTGAAAACACCTATTAAAAATTTCCAAATTAAAATTTTTAATATGAAAATTACATTGAAACATTTTACGCTCAAGAAAGAATTAAAATTGTACCAAAAATTTATAGAGACACTTTGGTAATTATTTAAAACGTTTTTTGTATTTTGGAAAAAACTCAAATTATTAATCCTTAGAAAAACCATGTTGGAAACATGGTAAATGACTAATCAAAATTGATTTAAGAGTTAAATTAGTTGTGATTGAAGACAATATAAAAAACACCTGTTTAAGATTTCCAAATTTAATTTTTTAGTAACTTAAAACAATTATTGATATTTATAATTTTAGCTAATTATATTTTTTAATTTTTATAATAATGTTAGTAATCTTTGTGTACGTGAAACTGAAAAAATATATTTTATATTCTCCTTAAAATTGATTAAAGAAATAAAAAAGAACAGTCACCAAGACCTAAGTTTTCATTTGAAAAGCTGAAAGTAAATCAATAAAACCTTTTTTATTACAGAAATAAAGTAATTTTCTATTGCACGTAGTATAACTGACCGCGATAATAAATTTTTAATTTGTAATTAACGAAGTGGCTTTGTTTAGGATTATCCTGTCGGATATGAGTATTTACCAATAACCGGATTTACTGAGCTTAGTAATAAGGCTAATTAATCCGAATAAATATTTAATAAGTTATTTTCCCAATCAAATTTTAAATGTTATAATTTCAAAGCAAGTTTATTGGTACATAATATTAAGTCAAATGTTAATGGCTAAATCCTTTATGTTTAGCTGTAAGTTTTTTTGTATCTATGTAAATTACGATCTAGTCTTAAGACTAATGAGTAATTTTATTGTAACTTAAACTACTATTGACAATATTACTACGGAGATGCTCAACAGAACCTCAGTAATTAATTTAATATAACACATTAGATACACTACGCTTATATTGTGCACTTAAATTTAACACTAATTCTAATCGTGCACTAACACTGCTCTGCCTTCAAACACTGACACTACGCAAACTCAAATGGTTTCTTTCTTTTCAGCCTTTGCACCAGATTATCGTTTTCAAGCAGCTGGATTGCTTCAAAGCTGTCATGGCAGTAAAGTCTTTCCTCATGCTTCTGTGCGAACCTCTAGATTTCGCTGGAGACGAAATCCATTCGTAGATCTCTGTGGAAGTCGATGTTTCTCATGAACCAGGGTGCGTCGACGATGTTTCTCAGCACCCTGTTTTGGAAACGTTGAATAATGTTTATATTACTTTATTTGGTACATCCCTAGAGTTGCATACCATACGTCCAGCCAGGCTGTATCGTCTGTTTATAAAGCAGAATTTTGTTATAGACTGATAATGAGGATCTTCTTCCTAGTAGCCAGTACAATTTCTTATACCTTAGCCCGAGTTCCTCTCTCTTCTTTTTAACGTGGGCTTTCCAGCGAAGCTTTGCTTCAAGTATCATACCAAGGTATTTAGCAGTGTTCGCATGCAGTAAATTGCGGTTATTTACATATACTGGAATATGCTCAACTTTTCTGTTAGTAAAGTTGACATGAACTGATTTTGTCTCATTGAGCTTTATTCTCCACTTTTCCATCCATTCCTGAACTTCTGTAATTGACCTTTGTAGTTTGCCTGTACCTTCCTCAATACTGTCATCCACGGCTAGGATTGCAGTGTCATCGGCAAAAGTAGCTACGGTATTATTTTTTAGCTCGGTAGCTGTAAGTTAAACAAATTAATATTAAAAAATCACATAATAAATTAAAGGAATTCTAGCATGTTTTGGTTATTCACTCCCCATTATTCAAAATTTCAGTTAAGGCATTCCTTAAAAAAATGTAATTTTAGTTATATGTATTATATTTCTGCAGAGATGTCTTACATCAAATTTATTTCACTGAACTAACAAAAAATGAATAAGTGAACTAACTTTGCACAGTGAAATTCTAGAAATGGTTGAGGGAATAAATTGTTAATTGAGTAAATTGTGTATTATATAAAGTGGTGTATTGAACAAAATTAGTCGATTGCGATCAATGAAGTGTGTGGGATAGGAATTCTCGGAAATCAAACTAGTTACACAGTGAGGGAGGACAGAGCTCTCCCTTCCACTATATAAGTATCCAGGACAAGTAATTTTTCCTTCCCCTGCCTTTTATACCTTAGTTTGTAATAATACGGTAGGCATTCTCAGAATCTGGTAAACCCCGGTTTGTAGTAGTGTGTATGTGTATACGCTTACGCACGCACACACTTTTAACATTGTGGTTTTATAATAGAAAGTGTTTTGTGGACTCTTCTGTAGAGATTACCATACCTTAGACGAGAAATTCTGGTTATAGCGCTAGAGACTCGCTTTTGAAATGACTGGTCATTAAGAAAAATAAATTGGCATTTCTCGAGATTTAAGGAAAGTATACACGTAGAAGTTGGTGGGGCGGTGGCTTTGGAGTAGAGGTGGGGGCTCACTTCACTAACCGAAGCAGAAGTAGTTGGCGATGAAGGTGAAATTCTGAGAGAGAAGTTACAGTAAATATATTACAGTGAAAAGCTTTTGTTTGATTCCTTCTACTATTAGTCCTGGTAAAGCGGCGAAGTTGTTAGAAGGCTCTCAATAGTTTGGGAAACTATCAGACCGCAGATACAAAAACAATTAGCGCCTTTGTAGTAGGTCTGTCAGTAATTGATTGTGAATAGAAAATGTAGTCAAGCCGTTCAAAATAGGGTCGTTACGGGACCGGTTTTGAATTAAGTTAAAAATGTGTTAGCGTAAGGGTGGTAACAAACGGTTCTGGACAGATAAACCAATTTTTTTGTAGTTAAGTGACCGTATCTTTTTATAGTCGAGTTTAGTTTAAGTTATGTAATTAATTTAATTGAAGTAACCCAATTGTAATTTATTAGTAGTTTAAGTTTAAGAAGGCGAAGGAAATGCTACAGGTTTAAGAACATTAGTGACTGGACAAACCTGAGTACGCGTTTTCTTTTGAGGGTGGTTTATGATAGCGATTTGGGCGAGTGTTGTGACCAACTTTCGGTAATGGAGTCAGCACTATAAGAAGAAGAGCAGTTTAAGTTTAATAATTAATATTGTAATTATTAGCTACGTCATGAAATAAATTACTATAAGTTTTTTTAAGTTTGTGTTTTTATTTATTATACCCAAATCTCGAACGAACCTAGGCTTAGGTATTTAAGTAAAAACTTTTATTCAGCATTGAAAATTTTTTATTCTGCACTAGAGTGGAAAGCAGTGGCCTTCTTTAAATGTCAGTAAGTTCAAAGAAAAGTATTAATCAAAATCGGTAAAACCTTAGTGTATATTGAACTCAATGTGTTTAACTGCTGGTCGTTTTAGTTTCTAGCAGTTAAAAAATATAAAAATGAATAAAATACGTAAGGAGTTCTGAAAAGACTTTAAGAAATTGAATACTTACCTAAGTGTCTCATACTGTAACTTTTCCAAAGAACTTTGGAACGTTCGAACATTTTAAAAACTTATTAGAATAATCACACATTGATGAATACACAAACACAGATTTAAATATCTGTAAATTTAAAGTAGAGTATAAATTTGTACTTAATTTATATTTTAAATTTGTTTTCTTACTGCATTCGGTTCCACCAAACCTACTGTCATATCAAAAATACTGAGGGCACAATACTGAGGATGATTACTGAAGGCGCTTTTACTTATCAAATATCTATATGCGTACACATTTATGTACTAATTTCGTGAATGAAGTATTTTTGAAGCTTTTTAACGATAAACTTCAACTCAGTGAAAACCATTTTATACATAATCTACATATACCGATTTTATCAGGCAACCCACGAAGAAGGCTCTGTAGAAGATGAAGCAGAGACAGAAATTAACTCAATTCTTTCTAATGTAAAACAAAAAAAATCCTATTGATAAATTCCTACTAATGGTGTTATTTTTTTAAGTCCTTAAAATTCATGTTTTTGATCACATTCATCAATTGTGAATTGTTCATACAGGAGCGAATAAATATTTTCAAAAGTTAAAAAGTGATAAATTTGAAGTTTTAAAAGAAACTGCTGGATAAATTTTATGAAATAGAATAGTTTTACTAATTTATTTCATTTCACCTGGTTTTACACTTTAGATATTTAAAGATAAATTTGGTTTCGTGTAAAATACATTTGGGAAGCCAAGGATATATTATCTTAATACTCTATAAGTTCAAATTAAAATGTTTTTTTCTTAAAATCCAAAATATTTAAGAATTACATTGAGTAACAATATTGTTTATACGTGGCTTTCCGTGTTATTATATTGTTTGTGAGGATTCACAAGATATACGAACATAAGTATAATGATTATTAGAACAATTATAATTAATTGTTCTTTTCGTAGGTAGAATATTGTATTTAATGTCCATTTTGAAGTACTGACAAAGTTATTCGGGTTTCATAGATACAAATAGTTTATTACGTAGAATTGATTGGGGGTATCAATATCAGTTTGGTCAATGGAACTAAGCGATTCCGAGCTTAATATTTTTACACTTTGTTTAGCTTCAATACATCGGGGGAAGATTCTAGTTTGAAAAAAATCGGAGGAAGTGACTTCATTGTTCACTCAATACAAAACGTCAAAACTCCTTGGCTTCTTTCTTTAACGTCCTATTCAATCTTTTCTTCGGCATAAATATTGTAACCCCAGTAAAGTACCTTGTAAGCCGGGTTAGAAGGGAGGATTCACAAAACATCCCCTCGTGAGACATATATCTTGAGTGCCAATCCCGCTATGCTGAGCTTGCTTGCTGTGTCTTGCACTTCTATAGGTCGCGAAAACACCTTCGATTCCCCTACAATACTCACTCATTCCTTTCAGGGAACCCTCAGTCACAAATTACCTTCGACATCTACTTTTCTCGCCATCTCCGAATATAAGATACATCAGACCTCACCAAGTAAATCTCTACCTCATTTCAAAGTCTCATTAATATGCATTCAATAGAAGGTCTCAAAGATTCAAGGATTAAAGCAATTCTAATTGATAAGTTGCTATGAACAATACAATTAAATCGGGAATCGAGTAAGGGAATCAAGTAATTGACATTTAATGGAAAGAAAATCACTAATATTAACAAAGACAAATGTGCCTATTAGAAAATGTACTTATTAACATGTTAAAAATGTAATTGTTATATACTGCAGTTGCATTTTATGTATAACCTTTACCCGTAAATGTTGAGGCGCTGCAACTCCTCGACAACTCAAACTTTAAGGCTACACTGAAGCCAAAAAACCTTAAATTTGGTTTAATTTAGGAATCTTATATTAATCTATTTTGTAATAATTATAATTGTAATAAATTTACAGTTTCGCAATTGTAATAATTATCTTGTGAAATCTTATGATTTGTTTTATAAAGTAAGAATTATTTTAAAAAACAAGAATGTTTTATTTTAGAATATGAATATGTTACACTAGAAAATAAGAATTTGTAGCTTATTTTTAGAAAATAAGATTACCTACCTATAATTATTGTTGTTCTTTAAATGTATTTTTTATTTATTTTTTTATGAATTTCATGAATCAATTATTATAAATTTTGTGTATTTCTGAGTGATTATATATTATGTATTCCTATACGTATATATTATAAATAAGAGTAGTTACATAGCTGCACTTGGTAAATTTAACATAGGAAATAATAGCAATAGAAAATACTAATTTTTAATAACGAGTAGCTTTAAAGTTATTAACGTATTTTTAATCATTTACAGACTTTACAATCAAAATGTCTCCGTTTAATATCTAGAGCTCCGTACGATGTAAGTAAGGACACTTAACACTCCGATTTCGGGATTCCTACAGTTGAAGAAGTACCACAGTTCTATTATCAAAAATTATTTCAGAAATTAAATCCAAATCCTTTAATTCAAGAACTTCATCGCTTTCACCTTCCTGGAAATCCAGCTTGGCGCCAATAGAGATCTTCTCTGAGTTCTAACTGAAATAATAATAAAAATAATAACAATTAAACGAACTAATTATCATATTTAATACGTACTTATACACCCAGAGAAATACCAGTGGGTATCAATCTTTGTCTTTATGTTTCCTTTCATGTTACTTGGTTATGTACGTATATTTTCCTGTATTGCTTGAGTTCCAGCTGCGTGTAGTTGGAAGGAATGCAGTGCGTTGTTGTAGTAGTGGGAGAATGAATGAGTTAGTAGTGTTTCACAGCTGCTGCATTTGTAGTGGTAGCGTGTACTAACTAGACTAAAAACATATTCTTATCATCCGGCGCATTAATATAACAAATACCTACCGGGTTATTAACTTGGTCAGATTCATAATATTTAACTTACCAATTTATATCAAAATATGTAAAAAAATAAATGTAATAAATATAAACAAATATGTTAAATAGGGTAAGTTTGAAAACGAATGTTTTGTATAAGAGTAATACAACAATCCTTCTTTCAGCATGCGTCACTCATTCATTATACCTCACCCGTACCCTTCACCCCGCAACTACGCGGAGCTTGGAACCGCACAATAGTCATATATTTGTGTACTGTTGAAAATTAAAAAAAATTGTTTTGTTAGATAATAACAGTAGTCATTGGGTTTTATATTTCTTATGATAATCTTGTAATCTTTTGGTAGTTTACGATTGAATAAAATTGTTCGTTAGCCAAAGAAAAGTTACAATAAAAATAAATAAATAAAAATCTTTACCATTACTCAATTAAAAGATTGTAAAAATATTTACTCATTTTTTTTTCAAAGAATACATCCCAGTGGATAATACAAAAGTTGAACAGTAAAAAAAATTAAGAAAAATAGAAAACAAACACAGGAAAATCAAATAATTTGCACATAACATGAATAACATAGAATACAAAGTACTTAGAATAAGAAGTAGCGTAGAAAGTAACAACGACAAAAAACAATAAACTTACTGTACGATAAACAAAATTAAATAAGGAACGAAAAATATTTAGGGTACATGAGTAATAAAGATCTGAACAACACATAATAAATTATAATTACAAAAGTGAAATGTTAAAGAATATTATGAAATCTATAAAATAATATGGATATCTTTTAAGCATTACATTTATATATTTTGTTATTAGATTTTCTTCGTAGGCATCGGTGGGTTAAGTTTTGTCTTGACATATGCTGTATTAGGGGATTAATGTGGTCTGTTAACTGTCCGTTAAATTTTGAGTATTTGATTTTAGCAGTTTCTGATACAAAAGAAATTTTTTAATCGGAATGCAATGTTGTTTTCTTTGCCGTCCCAAAAATTTCTATACCAATTTAACTTCAAAATTTCATTTAACCCTAATTTTACCAGGTTTGTCCTCACGTTCCATGTTGCCACTACCATACCCAACTCTATTTCTTTGGGAGTTCCGTTTTATTAATCCATTACTCTCAGAGGAGATACTGTGATTAGTGTCTTTTACACCTCTAACTCTTCCGTTGGTAAATGATTTAATCATTCAATTGGCTGACGATGTGATAAGAAACACAACTATTGTTTTGTAGCCCTGGAACTAACAGATTGAGTGCAAATAATTTAACACTCCACCTCCTTGTTATGGGCAGATAGTTTCTTTTAAAAAAATTAAATTATGGCAACTTTTAAAAGCTTCTGGTAATTTAATAATGTATTTTGTTCCTGCATAAGTAGGTTTTTGTTGAACAATTTTGTGTTGTAATTAGCAACATATTAATCTATTCTGTTTCTTGTGTTGTATTAATGGACATTTCAATTATGTGAAAGGTATTTTGCTTTACATAAATTAAGATGAAGTACTTTAAGGTCTGTAGTGTAATGAATCGTTAACCAACGAGCGTTTTCCGGCTAAATTCAGCTGCGTGGGAAACGGTGATATTTAAATGAAAAACTATTAATAAATCTAAATTACTACTGAAAACTGTCACTACAAATAAAAAAAAAATAAAATATCAGAGAGTACGAAATTGATTTTATTAAAAATATTATTGTTTAAATGAAAAATTATTGACTCGGTATGAAAAATAAATTTTAAGAATTTAAATTTTGGTAAAAGTATTTAGTAATATTTTGTTTAGTTACAAGATTTTTTTTTTGTTTAACGTCCGACTGTTCTGCAATTACTGCTAATGCAGACGATGAAGGATGAAATGATTTTTGTAACGTATGAAAATATGCCGTGCCTGAATGGGATTAGAACCCAAGACCGCATGATGAGAGGCGAGCGCGTTACCAAATACTCCAATGCGGCCGGCGTTTAGTTAGAAGAAACACCTTACCACTGATGATGACAAAATGATTGATTGATAACAATGTTGGTATACTTAATAAAATATTTAACAGATGTTATTTATGTTACATTTGTGATAGGTTTGGTATTCAAATACCTACAAATTAAAATGTTCATTTCCATTGTTAAACATTGTTATCCGTGACCTTTTGTATCAAATTCGTATTCATCACAAATAAATTAAAATGCAAAATTATTTTTAAATTAACAAACAAAAATTAATATTATCTAACAAATTGAGTTTATTAACAAAATTTTAATTTAAATATGAATAATTTTTGTTTTATAAAATTGGAATTTAGAAAAATATATAAAAAATTATTCAAACTGTGAAAATCTTCATGATTTTCTTCATGATCTTTATGATCCTCTGATTTTGAAAAACATTCATTTTTAAATTAACATCTGATTTGATTAATCAGCTGTTTTAAATGTCACCAGGTAAAACTCTGTTGAATAAGGGATCTCTTATTTAACGGCCCTGAGTAAAACTAACTGTTACAGGGCAGATGGTAATTTTTATTGTGGAGACAAAAGACGATTTAGGTATTTGCGGTTACTATCTAAAGCTTAACACTTCACGTCTACATGTTTGTTTCAAGTAAGGAAATATTTTTTTATTTTTTTTTTTAGCTTTTATTTGTTATTGGGAACTGTACATTGTTGACAATTACCCAATTTGATCGCTGCTTTTTGCTGTATTTTTTTGACATGGATTAGACATGAGTTTAAACAGGGACCCTCAGCAGAGTTTGTTCATGCATGGCTGTCAACTGGTCACCATACAAAGTCGCTTGCCCAACCGGTGTTACTTAACAAATAATAGCGACTTTCTACCAGCTTGACTGACTGGGCTGGCCGAAAGGCCGTAAGCAAATATTAAAACAATGATGTAAAATTGAACTAGAAAACAGAAACATAGAAGCTCTATCAAAGGCTATTCAGCTTCCTGATGTCTTTCCTTTATCTTTGTGTCATCGTGTCACAATCACCTCATTCGAAATCATTGTAAATCACAGAGCAGGTAAATATAATATTATAAAATTCTGGTGTAAAACCCACATACAAATATCTCTCTTGACAATGCAAATAATGAACAATATAACCTAACATTAGTAATAAAGCATTAGAAATAAACAAAAACACTAAACTCAAAAAACATAACCTTATTTTAATCTTGAGTGAATGATGCAAAATGTAAACCAACCTTAGATTGCCTTAATAATACGGAAAATCACTCTTTCACGCTAAACTAGGCTCTATACAGAAAAATACTAATAAAAGTTGTATATTTTTTAATTTTCTATAAATTTTATTATGTACACTTTTGTCGTAAAATGCATACTAAGACCAAAATCTTTAAAAATAAATTTTTATACAGATTGTCATGGAAAGAAATAGAAAGTCACTAATTACCGCTGAACTAAGCGTTATACAAAAAAATGTTTGAAATAAAAGTTGTAGATTTTTAAATTTTCTACAACGTTTATTATACACTTTTGCCCTAAACTGCATATTAAAGCCGCAATATTAAAAAACAATTTTTTTTCTACGAGAGCATAGCCTCCCAAACAATTTTAGCAGACATGGCGCCTACCCTATCATATAGAACATAAAAAGTTTAATAAACGAAACGATTTTTTAAAAAATCTCAAAAAAGTGAAAAATTATACGAATAATTTCACACACACGCGCGCGCGCGCGCGCACGCACACACGCGCACACACACACGCACGCACGCGCGCGCGCACACACACACAGACTTATCGCTAAAAACATGGGTTTTGGGTTCAGGGGGTCTGAAAACGTGTCGAAAAATCGACATGAAAACAGTACTTTCCTTCCTATACATTCATATAAGCAAGAGAAAAAAATTAGTAATCCTAATGAATTATAATTATAATATTAATGATAAGACGAACGTAATAATAATATTTGTGAGAAGACCATTTCAATTTTACATTAAGATTAATCGCTTATTACTTTTGTAATTAGGTTAAAAAGAAGTGAAATAACATATTTATTTTTTAATGGATAAGATCGAGTATTGCCAGAGGCAAACAACAACAAAATAATGAATTTCGAGTTGAAGCTGCTAGCTACTGTATACTTATAGAGTAGAAATGCACAGACGACCGGATGCGCGGTGTATATGTGGAAAAGGGGAACTTACCCCTTGATGGAAACTTGAAAATTTGATGAGTTACAAAATAAAATGTGTAACATAGAGTGGTTGAATGAGCAAGTAAACCAGTAGACTCTCCAAAAAGGGGGTTGCTGGAGTTGACGGTGTATACAACAGTTCATTGTTATATAATAACATGACCTAAAACTCTTTATCAACAATTCCGTAAAAGAAAAATAATTCTACAATGGGTATATATAATTTAAAATCGTCTTGGATAATGTGTTTATTTTTTATACAAACCATTTAAGTGTTTCGAGCACAACGAATTACAAACTAAGTTGTTTCCATTATGAACCGTATTGATTATTTAATGGAAATTCAGAAAAATAAATTTTAATAAATTAATTATTAAAATTTTAAAGTAAATTGGATGTTTGCTGGTTTGAACCTCTGGAGGCTTTCCTAAGTAAAACGAGGTGGGATTAGAGGTGGTTAACCATGCCTTCTTCTATAATAGAATAGAAATTTATGCTTATTAGTATGCCCGGCCCTCCTAAAAGCATCTACTTTCCACCCTGCAAATGACACCTTCACTTCGTTCACTACAAGTCTGCCTTTATAAAACAATTCATTACTTTGAGGAGATAACTCTGACTAGTGTCTTTTACACCTCTATCTCTTTTGTTCTTAAATAATTCAGTCATATAATTGGCAATAATGTGATAAAAAACAGAACTATTTTTTTCTAGTCCTGGAACTAGCGGATTGAGTGCAAGTAATTTAACTCCACCTGTTCCACCTTCTTCTTACGGGCACTAAATTGGATTAAATTGATTATGTGAAAATTTGAATGATTAAAAAAGAGGTTTAAATATTTTAATTAAAGAGGTTTTAGCAAAAACAACCGTAGTCCAAAAGAACGCCAATTTTAGTTATGCTTGCTATCTTATAGTGCACCCTGGCGTCCATTATGTGTTCAAATCATTATAGTAAAAACAGCCATACTTACATTAATACAGTTATGTTAAAAATTAGCTATATTTACAAAAAAAACTATAGTTCATCTTGTTTTATACAAAAAGTGCCACTGTCTCCTTGGAATACGTTTATTTTTAATAAAATTTAATATACTGTTAAAAAAGTGTATTCTTTACTTGGTTTCTTTAACTACCGCATAAAATGGAATCAGCTGAAAGTGATAGAAATCAAAGTAATTTACTGTTTTTTATTATTTCTTTTTTTTTTATTTTTTTATTTTACGGCCACAAAGGACCACTTAAGTTCAATCTTTCAACGTCTAGCTCTTTCAGATGTTCCACCAAAACGCCCCCGCAGTTGTCGCTCCCGTACTTCTCCTCTTCTTCGCCAATAATTCTTCAATGTTTCAGATCTTCTCAGTCTCTCAGCGTCCGAAATCACCATGGCTTTCCTGACCCTCATTTGTTCCCTAAATTTAACCGATCGCTGTTTGTATGTCCTGTAGCTCCCTGACTTAGTTTTGAGGTCAGCTATTGTGATGTTTAGTTCCTCCATATCCTTTTTGACTTCCTTTATCCAGTTTGGTGTCATCTTCTTTTGCCAGAAAAACTCAGTCATCCTTTTTGTCAAATTAAAATAAAAATGAATTAAAAGTAAAAATTTTGTCTGTGTATTAACATACTATTGGCTTTAAATAGACATTCAAATAATGAATTTTCTTTTCTCAAAAAGTATACAGAATAAAGTTACCACAGTGTGTTATCACATGTGTGTAAAACAATAACAACAGACTGGAGGACTTTTTTAATCCTCCTGAAAAAATTTAATTTTTGGACTTTATTTGTTTTTGCTAAAATCTCTTCAATTTTAGACATAATTGGACGTGACGTGTCTTTTGCAAGCAAAGAGTAGGCCCGACATGACGAATACATTAGATAGGTTTAAGTTGAATACATTAATAAGTTTTATTTGCGGGACGATACGTAAAACATTGAAGCACAGGACTAGGAAAGATACACGTTTAAAGTTGTATCAAATGGTGGTAATACCTTTGGAAGTGAATATGGAATTGAGGTGTGGGTATTTTTAAAGCGGGAAAAAATAGGTTTCTAAGAGTGGAGAAGGGCTCTCTTTGCTTTAGAGAATAGGCTAAGAAATGTGGATATACATGGAGAGATGGGAATTATTTGCCTACATGAGAGAATGAAATTACACAAGAGGTACTGGTGCAGCCATTTGAAACGGATCAGGGAGGACCGCTTGCACCGTTTAGTCCTCGAGTATAAACCCACCGGTAGGAGGAGTGTTGGACGCCCGAGAAGAAGATGGTTCCCGGATTAGGCCGAGGTACCTTATTCATGAAGTAAAAAAGAAGAAAAGATGATAAAAAGGAGAAGAGACAGCTATTGGTCTACTTCCTCGACTGTCATATTCATAAAAACTAGAAAATAGCAATATCTCAATATCGCAATATTGTTTTCTTTTATTTTACCTGATGGCTAATGCAGGCGGTAAAGAGTGATACAACGAGTAATAAATAAATGTCAGACGTAACCGTGAATTGAACCCGCGGTCTCTGTCATAGATGCCACTTACACTAATCATCACATAAACGGATATCTGTTTTTATTATATTGATGAATGTACTGTCACCGGATGGTAAGCATGAATGGGTATGGGAAAACTTTAGATGTTTGGGAGCGCTGAAAAGGCCATTTAAAAGTCGGTTAGTGGACGGCTGTGTCGTTCGTAGTCGTCTTGATGGTCGAGGAGGTGAACGACACGGCGTTTTCTTCTTTCAACGTAGATGTCCTCTTCTTGCCTCGGAGTATTGCGTCGAAGGCTGTTTCGTCGGGATCGTGCAACACTCTTTGAAGGAACGCTGTGGGCATCACTCGCGGCAGTGGGTGATGACGGTCCCAGTCGTGGCTGTTCCGATGTCGGGTCGGTGACTGGAAGCATCTTCTTCTCTCTTGTGGGGTCTTCGATGGGTCTTCGTCGGTGTTCGGTAGCCGTGTGCTTATGGCTGTAGTCGGGTCGGAGCTGTAGAACTGAGTGGAATGGACGACGACCGAGCTTAATGCAGTGCGTTTTATTTTAGTAACAAGAAGGGCGGTTAATAGCCGTCTGCATTACCAAATATGGTCTCACCACTCTGTCAGTATCATTGAAGGTGTCTCTCTGTTGGCATGTCGGAAGCTTTATCATCGGCAGCACAGGACCTAATCTGGGGGACGAAGGTAACAATATATTTTATATTTATTATATATTTTTTTTATATTATATGACCGCATAGGATCACTTTAGTCAGTCCATTAACCAAGTCTCTTCGATGGGATTGCTCGGGCCTTGCGGTCCTCCCAATACTTCTTCATACGTTCCGATCTTTGTGCCCTTTCTGATGTTGAAAAAATTCGTGTTGTGAGTTTTCTTCTTGTAAGTGTGAAGTGGGTGTATTTGTTTTGGATTTTATTGATTAATTTTTTTCTTGTCTGTTGTATTGTCTGGAGTAAGGCCGATTTCCTTCAGATCCTCTCTTATTTCTGTGATCCATCTGCATCCTGTTGTGGTGTTTTTGGAGTTGAGGTTGTACTTAACCAGTTGCTTTAGGAGTCTTGAGTCTTGCATCCTCATGATATAACCAAAGAATCCGAGTCTTCTCTTACGCGTGGTGTCAGTAATGGGTTCAAGCTCCCTGTAAACAACTTCGTTGGGTATAATTCGCCACTGCCCATCTTCCTGATACTTTTTGTTGATGCAGGTTCTCCCAATTCTTCTTTAGATTTTTTGGAGTAGTTCGGTCCTTGATTGCTCATTCAGGTGGAAGAGTGTTTCAGATGCATACGTAGCCTCTGGTTTTATAACTGTGTTATAGTGTCTTAATTTCGCATTTATGGATAAACATCGTTTGCTGTAGGTGTGCCAGGTTAGCTTTTGTGCTCTAGTTAATTTGTTAGTTTTAAATTGGATTGAGGGTTATATTTTATTATTTTTGAGGGTATTATATTTTATTATTTTATATTATTTTTATTTTGTATTTATATTATATTTTTATTTTATATTTTATAATTTATTATTAATAATTATTTATTATATTTTATTATATTGATCTACCCTTGAACATGGGAAACCATAGTTGGGTGGATTAATTTTCTCACAACGAATTAAAATAAATAGTTTTTAGATTATCACAGTATAATTAAGGAAATGAACATTTATTTTGTATTGCTAATTTCTTGTAAGATATGGGAAATAAATAAATAAATATTAAAAAGTAAGCCAATTGAGACACCCTAATTACGAATTTGTTCATTTTACGAATTTTTTTGTCTAATATTTTACGTATGAGAGCAGTGAAATGGTTAGATGCATAAAATACGGTGTTTTTTTTTTCTCAAAGCGTTTATTAAACCATTCAAAAAATAAACAAAAACAACAATATATGTAATTAAGTAAAATTTATGAAAGTTTACATAGTATTTCATTTCAAAAACCGAATTTCAAGTGCCGTAAAGTTTCTAATACTTCGTTTTTGAGTTGCATGATGTAAAGTTTATTTGTTTCAGACTACACAGTATCTAACGTTTGTATTTTGTTTTACCAAAGTTTAATAAACATAATATTACGGAGATCACAAGTTTGTAGAAGCTTTTTACTTATCTACCTAGAAGGTTTGCAAAGTTACGACGGAAAAGGTGGGCCGGGAGGGTAGACGATGGAGAGGTATGTCATGTCATATTCTCTACTTCGTTGTAAAGAGTAGTCTTTTACGTTCAGACTACTTTTGTAACTGTGGTTGACAAACAAGCAATTAACTTAACCGTTATTTTGTCAAAAGCATATTCTATTACTTTATTGAAGTACCAAAGTAAATTAATAAAGACTGCATTTATGGTCTTTAAAACAACTTTCTCGGAATCTGTTTTTATTGTTTATATTATTGTTCTCATTATGTTTTACTATTCATGCGTCGTTAACTCCTTCCTTTCATTTCTTTTGTTTCTTTATATGTTTTGAGATAACTTAAGTTTTTGTTTATCAGAAATTAAAATGTCGATAAACATTATTTTTAGGCTTCACAAAAGATTCTAACCTTATTTTCTTGAACGTATTTATTAAAGTTACATTGTGTTTAGATTTGGTAGAATTTTGTTTAAAATATTAAACTGTATTTAGTGTCGGAAATAAATGCTCAAATAGTAATATTTTTATTTTTGTTCTTAAAAAAACTTTATTATTATTATTATTATTATTATTATTATTAGCGTATTCTCCCTTAAAGGAAGGCGATAAGCAAACTGAATCATGTTTTTTTCTTGTTGTTCTTTTTGTCCACCCAGTACTCTCAGTACTTTTTATACTTTTTGTCCCAGTGTGTGCGTGTGTGGTGTAGTCGAGCATTGACACTACAGAACCCAAATAAAAGAGGAGTTGGTGATACGCAATATTTATTGATTCTTTTTGTAATACGTTTAAATAATGAATTGTTCTTCACCGAATGAACTTAATTTTCAAACAATATGTGGTTATTAAGAAAAATTCCAAGTAATATTAAGAGAAGAAAAAATTATTACTTTTGTCATTTTGAGAGAAGGAGGAAACATGGTTACTCAAACTACAGGGAACAGGACTACAGGGAAAATTGAAGGAAAATGGGGCCTTGGTTAAAAACGAACATCCACGCTTAAAAACCAGAAATAGTGCACTTATCTCAATTCAAATGACCTTTTCTGATCTGCAGGGGATACGATAAGAGAGACAGTGATGTCCACCAACGTTCACTGGGGATATGGCACTACAAGAAAAAAAAACTTTAAGAATATTAACAAAATATTTGTATTTTCTAATTTGTACTCTTAATAATCTCGTTTAATTAAAGTCAAGCCTAAAAAACCTTCATATGAGACTTGTTTCTATAATTTTACCAGTATGTCATTGTTATTGAAGGATTGATTACTGGCGAAGTCAATAAAGATTACCTCTTGTTATTAAATTGTTGTTTTTAGTTATATAAATGCATAAAGTGCTTCGGTTATTTGCTATAGGGTGATTCAAAAAGAGCGCCGGTTTTGATATATCAAATTAAGAGATTTATTTTATTAAAAAACTGAAAATAAATACATCAACAAGTTCATCTTACCTTCCGATTTCATGTATGAAAAATGATGTCATGCATGTGTCCTCCTCTACTGCGCTGGCACGCATCAACTCTGTCCATGAAACTGGATATCACTGCACGACAAGTTTCGACTTCCATTTGCCCGATAACCCGTCGAATTAAACCCCACATACGGCAGTTCTGTTTATTAACAAAACCGTTTAAGTGGAAGTGCGCCTCATCACTGAAAATGATTTTGTTTGCGAAGGTGTCATCATCCTGCCGTTTTGTCAATACCCAGTCAACAAACTGTCGTCTCTTCTGGTGGTCTGCCACTTTCAAATGTTGCGTCAACTGAATTTTATACGGGTGATATTGGAGATCGTACCGAAGAATTCTCCGTACAGAAGAACATCGTAAACCCAATTGTTGAGAACGGCGACGTATTGATTTTGCTGGGCTAACAGCCACACTGTCACGAACCAACGCAACGTTCTGCTCAGTTCGGCCAGAACGACGACGTCCAGAACTTTTAAGGTCGACTGTTGAACCCGTCTCAAAAAACTTTTTCATGAGCCTGCGAACTGTTGATTCATTCGTTGCTTCATTACGTCCTAGAGTACCGCGAAGTCGCCTGACAGTAGCCGCATAACTCTCTCCACTCTGGTAAAATGTTTTGACGATTAACACTCGTTGTGCAATAGTAAACTTCTCCATGGTTAGACACAGACTGCGAGAGTACTGCACTGCGAACAAGAGAAACTACAACTGAATCGTCAATCGGAATGTTCTCCGAAATAGAAATGAGGTCTAACAATGTTGCCAACCGATAAACAAAAATTTACCAGCCGTTTAAAAACCGGCGCTCTTTTTGAATCACCCGTTATTAATAAGGATTACTGTACAGAATTGGTAGGTTTTAATGTGTTGTAATTTCAGACTGGAAATCGACACCAGGACCTTCTGCTTTGTAAAGTGCAGCACAATCTGACATTCTAACCTCTGAACCACGTAGACGGGCATCAGTAAATTTATTTTACCAACAAATTATCAAACACTCAAGTAGTTTGATGCAATTTCTTTGTCATTTAACAATAAATGTTTTTTTCTCGTATTTGTTGGGCCAATTTTACACCATGTGAGGTGACTTAAGACGTTTCTGAAAGCTCTTTTTGCAGAACACATTCTAAGCATTCGTTCACTGTATGATTTTATCGTTTCTTCTGACCACCCGGTGTTCTATTTTTGCTCTTCATAGAAGTCCTTCTTAATTAGTTGTCTGATATTGGTTCAGTTTATTAAGTTTTCTCAGTTCATTTCGGTTCCTCAATATCCTTTCTGACTTCTTTAAAACATTTATCCGACACCTGAGGTCTATTGTTTCGAGTCTTAAAAATTTGTTTTGTCAACCGGTTCTCATCCATTTTATGTAGCAAAGCGACTGTAAAATTTTAGTTTATTTTTAAAGAAATTATTTTGAACGGAATTTAAAAAATTCAAATTGATGTAATTGTGAAATAGATAAAGTAATATTAACTAGATTCAAATTTCTGTCAACTTGAAGGATTATGTTTTAAGTAAGTATAATACTGTAGCATTCCTAGATAATGAGGCATTTGTGAAATTATGTTACGTACAGTCCATTCGAAGTAGCATGATAGTAAGTCTCTGAATGATGGTATCTTTTCAAAAGAAAAAGTCCCTTTTCGAAAGTAAAATTTCCCTTTTAATTATTCTTTAATTAACCATTTACAACTCCTACCTTTGACCAATATGGAGCTATGCCTGTCAGATTTACTGCTGTGCAAAACCATCGGTGTTAGCAAAAATTCAGCGTTTCCAATCAAAGCTTTTATGGAGGATAGTTAACGCTCCTTATTATGTAACCAATAAAACGAAAACGCTACACTCTGACCTAAACGTACCCTACATAAATGAAGTTTTTTTAAAACTCTATATAAAATTTAGGAAGATACTTGTGAACCACCATAACCCATTGATCTCAAATCTGGCTATTCAGACTCTCCCAAACAATCCAATAAGACGTCTAAAACGTCGATGTAGCCGGGACCTCATCAATTATTAACGTAGTACTGTAATTGTCTATCCATTACAGTGTTCTAAATGCTGCACTTCATGTTACACTTATCTATTCACGTCAGAGTTCTGTCGCTGGACTGTGTCTCCACTCACGTTTATTTATCATGTTAATTTTTTCCAAATTTTGTGTTACCACATTCACTGATTGTTTCTAACAGATTGTGAATTTCCTAAATAGAAAAAACATTATTCTTAAGAAATATATTGCAATTTCGAAAATCAAATAGAATCATTATTTTTTTTTGGCATTTGTTACTGTGTTGCATTCAGTAACCCATGAATTGAATACACAAGACGTGGTTAATTATTAAATTAATTATTTTTATATATGTTATTCTATTTTATTAAATAACAGTTATTTAATAAATTTGATTTCCATTTTTTATGTGTTTGGGAAAATTATTTTTTTCTTTTCCATTACTAATTTATCTTTTGAAACGCTTTCATTCACTAACAGGGAAATTTAACACAAAGAGAAATCTCTTAAGTGGTAACACTGACGCATGAGCACATTACAAAATGTCCGGAGTTCTTTATTTCATTTAAGTAATACTATCATGCTATTTCGAATGGACTGAAAATTAAATACAGAAGCGCAAAATATCACACTTATACTCATAGGCCTACACACAAACAAAAATACACAAGTCTCTATAACATTAGGAAAACGTGATGGTGATTTTGCAAAGGAAAATATTTCCACCCCTCGAGTTTATGTAGTAACACCATGGTCATTAACTAAGCTTATACAAACGAATGTTGAAGATGCAAACCCAAACACGGGCGTTCTGACTTATTGCGAGAGCAAGAGTATGGTGGGGGCCTGGACTTTAGATTAGGAACGTTGCGTTGGTTCGTAATTCCATACCCATATTTTATGAGGCGCCCAACAACGAGAGCTAGGATCTAACTGGGATTAAAGAAGCTTTTTAACTACTAACCCCACACCAAATCGTTTGCTTCACAAATATTAATACATCTGCGCTCTTAAAATCGTTTCTCGATTTTAAGGAAATTTAATTGATTCATTTCATTTATATCTTGCTGATATTCTTTTTATTATCGCATATATCCCCTGATCTCACGTTTCATTTGATAATAAATAGCAGGAGAACATTTTGTAAGATATTTTAATGTGAAAAATGTTTTTGTTATTTAAAAAACATTATATTTTACGAACTTATACGAATTTTTACTAATTTCTACAAGGTAAATTTTTTTAAAAGTTTGCGACAGTAATATAAATTTTAGGACAAGTGTACTGAACCCTTTTTTACCCAGTGAGGCATAGAAGTCACATTGGAGTGAAATAACAGACATAAAAACTTTAATTGTTAGCGACTACTTTTGATTAAAGAGCGCTGGATATGAAGTGTAATAATTTTCTGTACCCTAGCCAGGAATCGAACCTGTGACCTTCGCTCTGCAGTGTAAGATGCTGACCACTACGCCACGGACGCGATCATTAATTTCTTTTTAAAGTTAGTTTTAGTCTTAAATATTCGTGTTCATTTACTAAAATAAAGTAGCATTTTTTCGAGTATGTTGAATGTACATACAAGTATATTTTTTAGGCTGTAAATACTGATTTTGTCCATTTTACCAATATTTTTGAATTGTAACCTTTTTTTTAAATAATGCTTTGCTACAAATCTAAGCAAGAGAATTTTGTTTAGGAAGCCTGCACATGATTTTTACTTATTCATATTGTTAGGAACTTTGATACCATCAAGCCCAATGTGACATATGTGTCACACTTTTTTGTCACGCCATCAAAAAAAGGCTGAAGGTCTAAAAAAAAAAATTATTTCACTTAAATGTCAGTAAAGTGTATGAAACAATGTACAAATATTTGTTTGTGTAAAGTTAACAAATTTGGGATTGAAAGGGTTAATTAACATTGTAGGAAATTAATAAATTACAACTTTTATTTTAAGTTTTTTCTACTAAGTTTGTTTAGCGTCATTTAGTGATTTTATGTATTTTTCTATGCTCATAAACAGGCAGATGAAGTGTTAAATTAATTGCCCTCGATCTGTTGGTTCCAGAGCTACAAAAATAGTTTTGTTTCTTATCACATAATCAGCAAATTATATGACTGAACTATTTAAGAACAGAAGAGATAGAGGTGTAAAATACACTAGTCAGAGTTGTCTCCTCTGAGAGTAATAAATTCCACTATACACCCAAACCCTGTGGTGAATAAAGAGAAGGTGTCATCTGCAGGGTGGAAAGTGGGTGCTTTTCAGAGGGCCTGGCATGCTGATTAGAATACTCTTTCAACTTAGTGAGGAAGGCAATAGTAAACCACCTCACTACTTGTTTTTAATAGTAAAACTTAGTAAAACCTCTAGAGGTTCAAACCAGCCTTCCGGCTGTTAACCTAAACAACATGTATTTTTCTCAACAAAATCGGTAAAAAATGAATTTTTTTTTGATTGCGTCTTTGGTATGCGTTTACAACAAAATGTACGAGTATATAATCAATTTTATAGAAAATAAAATATCGACAAATTTTATTCCAGGCATTTTTTTCTACAAAGTCTAGTTTAGCGTCAATTTCCGTATTTTTAAGTTTTTCTGAGGTTTATTTTAATTTAGCATCTCATTCATTCATGATTCAAATTAGGTAATGTTTTTCATATTATATTTTTTACTGGACGTCAAACTTGTCCGCCTGTGATGCTGAATAACATTCATATCCCACAGGCGGTGCGATATCTTGGCTTGTGGTTTGACAGGCGACTTACTTGGAAGCATCATCTGCGTACGAAATGTTTAGAACTTAACTGCCGCCAGAAGTTACTCTTCTGCTTAATTAACCCTCGATTAAGATTGAACCTTCACTCCAAGATTTTAATACATAAATCCCTATTAAGACCAAACTGGACTCATGGTGTCCAGCTCTTTGGAACAGCGGCAGAGAGTAATTTAAAGTCGATCCAAGCCTTTCAATCAAAATTCTTAAGACTTGCTTCTGGCGCTCCATTTTATGTAAGTAATAAGACCCTCCACGACAATTTCAAAATTCCTGCAGTAAAGAAGCTAACCGCGTCCTTGTATAGTACGTTTCACAAAAGTCTAGACGACCATCCAAACCAACTAGCCCGTGATCGAGCTACAAGGAACTTTCCAACTGTGCGTCGTTTAAAGCGAAAATGGAGTAGAGACCTCTTGGTCTGAATACCGGACAATACCCGAAGTTTTGAACGGAGAATGTACCGCAGGGTACCTCTTCTCCTTAAAGTGAAATTCCCCACCGCCATTTAAAAATCAAATACGGAAGTTGTGCAGCTCAATGTACAGTTCCTTAATAAAAATTAAAGACAAAAAAAATATTTTTTACTAATAATGAAACGGAGATTATATTTTTCATTAAGTGAATTGGAAAAAAATCGTATGTTTTCACATCAGATTTTTTAATATAATAATTATATCCGTATCTGGTAATTGTTTCTTTTGTTAAACAGATCGTACATTTTGCTGTTAAATAAAAAAATACTCGTATTATCTCAAAAAAAATATTACACATTTTAAAACAGTGTACAACTATAACAAAGAACATGTAAATTATATGTATATTGGAAGAAAATGCCATGAAATGACACGAGAACCAGTGGATGAAGCGAAAGAGTGATGGAATTAAGTGAGGAAGATACATTGAATTCGATCAGTGTTCTTTGAATACTAAAATCTAATTGTGGTCTCTTGCGCACTACATATTGAATTTATGGGTTTGTAATACCTGTCTGAAACTAAGACTGTTTTCACTTGAAAATCTTAAAAGAGAATAATCTTGGATAAAAAGTATCTATTTTATAAAATATCCTCTGAATCTAAAAGTAATAATTTTTGTGTATAATAATATGCTTTTGTTTCTAACTGGAGATGTTGTAATTTACCATCAGTGAATCTATTTTCTTTAGAGTCATTACACTGCACAGCACTGGGCTTTATATTGAATTATATAGACTGTAACACCTAAGCCTAGATTTGTTCAGGATCTGGTTATAATAAATAACAAAAAAAATTGTTTGAAACATATAACAATTATTTGTTGACAAAATTAATGATTAGGCTTAAGGAGAGACTGTACTTTGTATCCCGTCAATGTTAAATTTTCTACTATTAGGTACATTTTTCATAGGATTGGTAAAAGATAGGGAAATTAAACTTTACACACCATAGGTGTCGGGTTTCTTCTCGGGCTACTGACATTTTTTCAATTTAATCTTTGAACCATACCATTTTTTTAAAAATTACGAATAACATAAAATTTTTGCAAATTGATTTCTACGTTTTTTGCTTATTACCTACTAATTTTTGGAGCACCTGAGGAAATCATAAAATATCGGTATATGTGAATATACAAGATAATTAACTGGTAAAAATTTCAGCCTGACAGGTTTATTGGTTTTTGAGAAAAATTTACCTAGTGTTAAAAATCTAAATTTACGGGAAAACGCAAGAAACAAGAAAGCACAAATCAAAAACAAAATTTACACAAAATGTAAGTTTTCCATCAACAGTTGTTTAGAAAGCTAAACCAACAGCTGAGAATACAAAAAAACAGTGATGCAGATTAAAAACTAAAATTCTCTTTGCACTAAAACGAGTATAAAATTGTGAAAAATATTCGTTCGTGGTAAAATATTAATTTTTCTGTGTAAACTTGATAAGAACTTATTTTTTTTGTAAAAAAATTACTTTTTTTGACGTAATTTAATGTTTTTTTTTGGCAGATTTAGGCCTAGACTATTGAAAACCAAAAAAACGAAAAATCGAAATTTTGAGTTTAAACCATCTACCTTTAACTAAACTCGACTACAAATGAGACACTGCCACTTAACAATCAAAACAATGGTATTTTATCTGTCCACAACCACTAACTATTACGTGTACGACCACGTAGGCTTACTGTTAACGTAATTTTAAACAAGTTTCGTAATGACACTATTTCGAAACAGCCGGGCAACACTACTTCCATTCAGCACTGACCAATTATTAATAATTATTAGCAATTATTAACAATATTATTAATTAACTCACTACAAAGGTTACTAAATGTTTAAATACCTGCGGTCTGATAGTTCCTCAAACGATCGAGGCCCTTCTAAAATTTTTCTGATGTACCAGAACATGTTAGAAGGAATAAAAATAAAAATAATGTTTCAACTAGTTTCGATTTTTGAGAAATTTAATTCAAAATATTTTTTTTAAGAAATAGTCTTTATTAAGAAAAGACTAAAATGAAGTTAACCTTCAAAGTTGAAACACTAACCATTAGACTGACCAATGGCAAACAGATTAGGATTGTGAGTAGGGGCAAGTATCTTGAAGAAATTGTAACCTGGAATTCAAGTGAGAAGGCATCAAAAGAAGGCAGAACAACTAATTGAATCAAGCACAATGAATCACCTGGCCATTCTACAAGAAGAAATCTCTTTCGATAAACTCAAAGTTCCAACATTATTTCTTCGTTGTTAAACCTTAAGCAATTTACGCTAGCGAAACACTTTTCAAGTTGAACACTAAATCAACAAAATATAAGCTATAGAAAGCCGACGGAAGAATCATCAACAAAAACCACCAAGTGGATGGACATTGGAAATAGCTGCCAACAGAGTTGTGAGTCGGGAAAGTGAGTCAATTTTAGATACAATGCGGAATCAGAGAATAGTATTCATCTTTCATATAGCAAGATTATCCGATACCAGGCTAGTGAAAGAGCTCTCGAAGGGGAGACTGTACCATGTATCCCGCCAGTGTTAAATTTACTATTTTCAGGTACATTTTTCATAGGATTGGTAAAAGATAGGGAAATGAAACTTTACACAGTTAATCGTTATCGAGTTCCTCTAGCTACTGACATTTTTTCCAATTTAATCTGTTGAAGCAGAAAATTGAAAACAAATAATGAATAACATAAAACTTTTACAAATTTTTTTCTACGATTTTTGTATATTGCTAATTTTTGGAGCATCTGAAGAGCTCATAAAAGTGCGGGTATGTGTGCATGTACCAGATGAATAGCTGGTAAAAATGCCAGCCTTCTAGGTTTAATGGTTTCCGAGAAAAATGTACTTAAATTTTAAAATAAAAATTTACGAGAATAGGCAAAAATAAAAAGGCACAATTCAAAAACAAGGTGTACACAAACAAGTAAATTTTCCATCAACAGTTGGTTAGAAATCTGAACCAACAGCTGAGAATATTTAAAAAATAATGTAGACATTTTAAAAAACTAAAATTCTATTTTTTCTAAAACGCTCAATATAAAATTATGAAAAATATTCGTCCTTGGTGACATGATAATTTTTCTGGGTAAACCTGCTAAAAACTTAATTTTTTCATTAAAATAATTTTTTGACTTAATTTAATGGTTTTCTGATAGATCTAGGTCTGAACTATTGAAAAATATAAAAATCCAAAAATTGAAATTTTCAGTAAAATCATCTCACAGTCTCACCTTAAACTAGTTTTGGAAAAATAAAACCAAAAACGATCGGTTTAAAGAGATCAGGATGATTTAGTCTACAGGAATTAAGTATAACGATGCAACAAACGCAGACAGAGAGGAGAAGAGGATTTTGAGAAACAGAGACATGAAACTAGGACTAAAAACATTTGGACGAAAATACTTTATTACTGGTGAATAAAAGGCGACCAGGTCGTTGCAAATGATAAAGTCTTGGGAGCAGAAGATGATGCTGAAATACAAATACCTAGCTTGTACTTTGAGGGCTTAAATGTATATAGATTGTTCAAGTGGTCCAACGTGAGCATAAAAAGAAAAAAAATTCTTTTTTCAAATTTACGACCATTCAATCGATATAAATTAAAATACCATTGGTCGCCTCCGTAGCATAGTGGTTAACGTTCTAGCCTACAATGCGAGATTCCGGGTTCAATTCTCGTCTACAGTTTGGACATTTTTACAAGTCAAATCAGTTGTTCCAGTTACATAACTCACCGTAGTCATTAATAACCAATTTATTGATGGAACTTAAAATAAACTAAAATAAAAAACCCATTGACTTGATGACAGTTATAAAAATAACATAAAATTTGACCTTATAATAATCCGTAATCATAAAAGATCAACCCATTTTTAAAAAGAGAAGAATTGTATTACTGAAAAGTATTTTTTATGTTCTGGTCTGCATTACTTAACCAAAGGTAGATTTAAAATTTTATAAGTTCAAAAATATAAAATGAGAGAGAGAGAGAGAGAGAGAGAGAGAGAGAGAGAGAGAGAGAGAGAGGAGATATTTTACAACACCATAATCCAAGATACTTTACAGTGTGAAAATAAAAATACTTTTTACAAAAAGGTCAAAAAATAAACAATTTCGCAACCAATATTATTACACGTACGTGACCTTATTTCCAAAAAAGGAATATAAATATTAAATTATGAAATAAAGTATATGAAGAGCAAGTAATAAGAAAGGTGTTTTGTGCAAAATTCAAGAACTAAAAAGCCTTTGCACCCGATGGGATATGGAAGAAGTAGAAGGTGGTTGTGGAGAAGGTAGGAATGAGGGGGGGGGGTTGGTTTAGAGAAAGAAGGGCAAGGTGAAGCAAGAGAGTTGGGTTAAGATGTCCCTATTTCTTATGTGAGGCATTAACCCTTTGGGGATACGATATGTTTCTTATTGGCCGTAACAGGACTGCTGTCTGAAGGTATATGTAGTGAACCAGGTGGATAGGGGCACTCTCAACCCTCCAGAAGGTAAGATGTGGTCTGTATATGGACCCTCCCGGGAACCCACCATTTCGCGACTCCATACCCCTTTACGCCGGTCCGGATATTTCTTCATGTCTCATAAAAAATGTTCCCTCTATTCAATAAATAAGTCTCGTACTGGGGTACGGATGGCTGACATCTCTCATTTTATTTCATTTCACTTTATTCGAGAGCATTCTGGCATGCCGGTGAAGAGCATACCACATAATGCAGCGACCTGCTTTTGGGGTTCGCTCCCTTTTACACACACCGATACGGCGGCTGAAATACTACTTTTTGTGATGTTTCTTTTGGTACTTTGATGTAGCTTAATAGAATATTTTTCATATTTCATTTTTTCCTCCAACTGTATGTGTAGGCCCTTTTACGTTATAAATTCGTTAAAATTTTTATCAAAATAACTGAAAAAATGAAGCCGTTTTTAATTTTTATTATCAAACTTCATTGCACTTTCTGTTTTGTACAAAACAGTAATATTTATTATTTCCCTTCGAAAAGAATGTCAGTTTATTTCACTCCCCCTTGTTTGAAAACATATTTTTTATTCTTTATTTGACTCTGTCAGCAGTAGCTTACATAAACATTACTTCTACTATAAAACAAAGTTTATTAAAAAATATACAGAAATGAACATTCTGAAAAGAAAACAAATAATTAGTAATACCTACGTGTCTGTAATTACGAATGGACATTAAATTTTTAATGAAAAAATAATTTAAGGTGAGACTGTATGATGGTTTTCACTGAAAATTTCAATTTTCGGTTTTTTATGTTTTTTAATAGGTCAGAATTAGGCCTAAATCTACAAGAAACACATTAAATTACATCAAAAAAATTATTTTAATGAAAAAATTAAGTTTTTTGTATCCAGAAAAATGATCATTTCACCAAGAACGAATGTTTTGCGTAATTTTATACCAATCGTTTTAGAGAAAAGGGAATTTTAATTTTTTTTTAAAATATCTGCGTTACTGTTTTTGATAGTCTCAGCTGTTGGTACAGCTTTCTAACCAACTGTTGATAGGAAATTTACTTGTTTGTGTACATTTTCTTTTTGATTTGTTCCTTTTTGTTTTTTGGCTGTTCCCGTAAATTTAGATTTTAAAATTTAGGTACATTTTTCTCGGAAACCAATAAACCTAGCTGGCTGAATTTTTTACCAGTTATTCATCTCGTACATGCAGAAATACCGACATTTTAATGACTTCCTCAGATGCTCCAACAATCACTAACATGCAAAAACGTATAAAGAAATTTGTATATATTTCATCTTCTTCTTATAGTGCATCTCCTATCGGAGGTTTGCTATCATCACAGCAATCCGGACCTTGTCGACAGCAGCTCTGAACAGTTGAACACTGCCACAGTTAAACCAATCCCTCAGGTTCTTTAGCCAGGACACACGGCGTCTTCCGATGCTCCGCCTTCCACTAATCTTTCCCTGGACTATCAGTTGAAGAAGCTTGTATTTCTATAAATATTTCATGTTATTCTTTAATTTGTTTTTAATTTTACGATTGGCTCACAGATTAAATTGAAAAACTGTGAGTACTTAGAGAAACCTGACAATTAAAAGTGTGTAAAGTTTCATTTATCTATCTTTTACCAATCGTATGAAAAATGTACCTAATAATAGCAAATTTAACATTGGCGTGATACAAAGTACACATACAGTCTCCCCTTAAATTCAGTGAAACAGAAAAACTAACGGAAATTTTATAAATTTGACCGATCTGTTTATAACCAACTAAGAATTAACTTGGATAAAATTAATTTGGGTTGAATACTGTTTTCAACCCTTTACGGGTAAATTTTTTGAAATTTTAAAGATGTTATTCTTTTACCATCACTGTACTGTACGTTACATTTCCACCGAGTTTCAGCCATCTAACTCGTCCTGAACTTAGTCAATAAAAAACCCTGGTTTAAAGATTGGACACCCTTTTCAACCTTTAGGGGTAGATTATGGTAATTGTTTTAGTTTCACTATAAATAACATCACCGAAATTTAGTTATTTAACTCGTGTTAAACTTAGTAGTAAACAATAAATATTGGTTTAAGGGTTGAATAACATTTTTATTTTAGGAATGGTTAAATGGTTATTGCAGTTGAACTATAAGTAACATCTCCACCGAGTTCCAGCCGTCTAGCTAGTCTGGAACTTAGTAAACGGAAAAAATCGGTTTAAAGGTTAAACACCCTTTTCAACCCGTTAACGGTGAAATGACGAAATCATTTATGTTAACTTTTTTATTTGCCCTAAAAGGAATATTCAACGTGGAAAGATTGTTCTTCGAAGTACTCACCACAATTATAAGAAAAAGGCACTTTCAAGACAAGCCAAAATTATAATACTGTGATAAAACTTGTGTGTCTGTACGCGAGTGAGTGCCTTAGAATGACCGGGGAAGGTTGGTCAAAGAGAAGGAGAGAAATTTGAGAGAAAATCCTCCGCAAGATAATGAGTTCAAAGATAGCAGACGGACAATATTGATTACCCGGTTGATAAAACAAATTTTTGAGACACTAAAAAGTATACTTAAGGTGTCGGATAAATGGTTTAAAGTAATCAAAAAAGATAATATTGAAAAAAACCGGAATAAACCGAAAAAACATTATACCCGAACCAAATTCAGATAGATAATTACCGACTGTAAGGGTTTCAATGAACCACAACTACAAAAACAGAAAACCTGGTGGGCAGAAGAAAGTAAAAAGCCAACCATGAGCAAATGCTGAGAATTTGGGCTGCAAAAAGAACTTCTAGATACGCCTAAAGTCAGAAAATTGTTTTAAAATTGGGCCTATACAAGGAAAAAGGGAATATTCCCTCTAAATTTTAGTTTTCTAGTTATTGTGGAAGTAAGGTAATTTATGATGAGTGAATCAGTCAGTCAGTCAGGGAAGGATTTTCTAATTATAACAGATATTTTAAAATGATTACGGTAATTTTATATTAAGTGAATAAACTATTAAGTTAGTTTGAATATATAGATCGTTGAAAACTGTAAGCATTTTAGGTCGTGTCTCGGATAATATGGAATTGAAATTCATGTTATCATTGAACGAGATACTGGAACTCTATCTGTATTCTCATACGTCCTATCTATCCTTTATATTAGCAAACATGATCTGCGGTTGGTCAGCAAATGGCTGACATTGGATAGTAAAATTTCATCCCATACAGTATCATTTATGGTTATACACTTATACCAAACGAGGAGTAGAACATAAACATACACACGCGCATGTTCCTTCACTAACGTAAATGTCCAATAGAGATAGGACTAGTGAACTAAAATAACAAAACGTACAACGGCCGTTTATACGACATACTATCAAGTATGCCTGAATGTAGATACATGTGTGTGTATGTACGTTTTTGTGTGAATGTCTGGGTACTAACAATATTAGATAAACCATTACCAGGTAAAGGAGGATGCTGATAAGTCATTTGTTTTTATTATTACGTTTATTTTACCTTTTTCTTATTAAAACCTCATTCTTAACCGATTTTATAATACTGTATCACCATTTTTGCAATTTAAAGTAATGCATACAGGTTTCAAAAGTACTCTTAATTATTATCATAATGAATTAAATAATGAATATTATATACGAAAATTTTCAATAAAATAGTAAGTTATAAGTTAGTGTTGTGTTGTTGTGGTTTAAGTTAGTCGTTTTCAACGTTTTAGACACCGTTTCCCCTTATTTAGGTTGAGTATTTTGCCGATATCTCTGAATAATGTTGAAAAAAAGTTGAAAAATTGACAATAGCTGTTGTAAATTTTACTTAAGGATATGAGTGGATATTTTTGTAAGTAGTGAATCCGTTTAATGAGGAAGATTTTAAAACTCTTTTACCTCTCTAGTCTATTGGTGAAAACTGTGAAAAAACACATTATTTAAATAGTTTTCTTTATTACTTTTATGAATCTGATTTAAATATTTAAAAAATTAAATCCATCTTTTTGAAATTAAATACAGTAATTAGTCTTTGACAAATTGAGGTAGAGTTTATTGATCAGTCTTATTCTGTTACATTATGTTTTAATTAACTTTTGTAGTTTTCTCTATGCAAAATTCTATTATAGATTTTCAGAATAGAAGAACCTGAGTCGAAAAGCTTTTCAACAGAATGGAAAAGATAGTAGTCACTAATTTGTCTTTCATCGTCATATCTCATAATTATTTCTTTTTTTCTTTTTTTTATTAATAAAAAATTCATTTTTAAACTTTGAGAAATTATGTAATTTGAGGTGAAAAATTCAGGTACCTGACTAGATTTATTAAAATTTTAACTAAATAATTCCTTACCTTTTGTTAATTAGGTTAATTATGAAGAATTTATACTCATTTTTGATAACGTCCGTGTTCATTGTTCGATAATATTTTAATCTCGGGTATCGGCCACCTAGGGGATGCTATTCCCCTATTTATTTTTAAAGTTGTAAAACTATTTTATAAAAAAAGTGGCAACAGAAGTACTGAAAACTTATATCACAGATCTAGAGGTTCAAGCCAACAATTTTTTGTAAGACCGAAAGTTAATAAATCCTTTTTTGCTAAAACTTTTGTTTATTTAGGTCCGAAGTGTTTTAATCTGTTGCTTATTGAAATTAAAAATAGCTTAAACATGTTAATATTTTCAAGAAAAGTTAAAGATTGGCTCAATGACATAACTGATGTTGATTCATTAGTAAGAATTTTTGGTTAGTGTTGGTGTTTTACCGTTGCTGACTTGTAGTGCTTGCTATTCAGTCCTTGTAGGAATTTACTGATCTTGGTAAATAATACAACAATAATAACTGATTTTAGTGTTAGTCATGTACAGGTGAATATCTGCTTTGAAGACTGACGCCTTGGTTAATATTATTGTTAAAAATAATATACTTAACATGTGCTGTAGCCGCCGCTACAATTTGAATGGTCATTTTTAGTGTATGACGACATTGATTTGTAATTCATTTGTAAACTTGTTCTTATGTATTTTGTTTTTTTATATAACCGCCGTTTACTTGAGTTGGTGGTTATTTATTCCTAGTAGATAAGATATAATTTTGTATTTGGATAAAGTGGAATGAATGAATATTATTATTATTATTCCACCTCAAAATTTTTAAAAATTAAACTGTTCCACTTAACTTTATCTTTTTCTTACAGTACCGATCCGCTACCGAATGTTGGCAATCATTTAAGTAATAAAAATTCTATTTGCTGCTGCTTTGAAGAGTCATGTATTATAAGTTACAAACCAGGACCTCAAGATATTTTAGTTTTTTTTTATTGTGCACATTACTTCCTTTTCTTTACCAAGTGTTTGAAGTACACTGATGTTTGATATTTTATCCATCGACGATATTTAAAAAAATTTTCTATAAGTCCATAACTCAACCGGTTCCAGTCTGTTCGTCGTTGCTTCCGTTAAGGTCCAAGATTCCACTCCGTAAAACAAAATGGAGAATATGTGCCATTGGAGGAGTCTGATTTTCAATTTCAAATTCACTTACGCGTTGTGAACAGATCGGATATTTGACTGAACGCTGTCATTGTTTTTTCAATTCCACTTAACTTAATAAACATGAAAAACCAGTTAAATTATTGTAAATTTTTGAAAATTTATAAAAAATTTGCTGATTAATTTTTCAGATAAGATTGTGTTTTTAAGTTTAGTGTGTATTGAAATTTAAAGAAATGAATGAAACGCAAAATTGAAATGTAAAATAAATTGAATGATTGAAAAAGAAAACGAAAGAATTGAAAAATTAACAAAGAAATGTATTACAGAAATTATTAATTGTTTGTTCTTATTTATTGATGAAACTATGTTATAAAACTAAGTATTTTAAAGAATTATTGATGAATATAATTATTTATTGCAATATATATTTGAATGTTAATACGTATATGTAATAGCTATGAGCTCAAATTAATTAATTTTTATACTACTTGAATTTTCCTCGGAGACTTGTTCTTTCTTCTTGTCTATCCATTGACCGGGGATCAAATGGAGCGTCGAGTCATAGTTGCCATTGGTTTTATAGTCTTGAATAAATTTAATTTTAATCTTTTCTTCATATTTTAAAATAATCAAATTTATTTTTTTTTGTTCCATAATTAACTAGATTTTTGATCCTTTAATATTTTCCTTTACTTATTTTTATTATTTAAAATTATTTAATTAAAATTATACTATCTTTGTTATCCTGCTTAAATATGATATATTTGGTTTCTGGAATAAAATTTTTGAATGATTATTTTCTACTTATAATTCATCTTGATATATTTAATTACTGTTTAGAATATTTAAATTTTAAATTAGAAGTTGTTCAACTTTGATTGTTTTTAAATTACTTCTTGAATTTACAAAAATTGGTTAATTGAATTAGATCATCAATCAACGATGTACTGAAACATAGACTGCTATTCTACAAAGTGGTCAGTAAGTTTTATTAAATATTTATAGAAATCTGTATTCTTTTCAGAAATTCAAAACAATAAAATATTTGGTAATCTTAAAATGAATATTTTGAGACTATTGGTTATTTTATTGAAACTGAAACTTTCCTCTTTTCAATAGTAACATGAAAAAAATTTAAATTATACAAAAAATTATTTAAATAGCCTACCAAAGATAATGCGTTTGGAGTTTTCATTTATAGGTTGCGTAGAATAAATGAAAAGTTAAGCGTATGACATTCGATTCAATTGTACGATAAGAAACCATAAGAATAAATGTTTGGAAGTAGGAATGCAAGAGAAAGGGAATCGGTAATTTAAGGAAATAAGTAGATGATATTGCAGAAGAAGGGTGAGTTGATAGGGTCAAACAGCTCTAGCGGACATTTGTACCTGCTCGGAGGACTGTTATTTGAATAATGCATACGGTCCAGAGGGAGTCGAGCAATTCCATGCAATGAGTGCGACGGGACAGCCAGAAAAATGGACATGTACGAGAACTAGAACCCCCTCCGATCCAACTCTTTCTACCCCCTTCAAATACACCAACCCCTGACCACCCCGTAACGGTAGAGATCAATCGAACAAAATACTGGTGCACTGCAGAGAACTGAAAACATGACCCCTATCTGCCCGAGGGTTCAAAAGAACACTTTTCTGTATTTTTAACTAGACTAAGTTTCAACAATAAAAAATTTATCAATAATAAACGAAAAAATTAATTAATTGAAATTTCTAGTTATTGATAGAATTCCCACTCAATTGTTTTATTGTCAAGGAAGCCTATGTTTTTGTGTTCTCAACTAAAAATTGTTCAATTTATCAATTAGTTATGTACCTTGCAACAAGAAAATTAATTGTTAACATAGAAATATATTCAAAATTTTTTATATAAAATGGGATATTATTGAAGTAATGCTACAATGTAATTTTTCCGCTATTTTCAGTTTAAAGATGTAATGGGTAAATTTGTATTTCATGTGTTGTGGTAATGAGCAATAGCATGAAGTTCAATCCATAAAGTATAATCGTTCGGGATCTTGGTATAATAAATAAAAAAACATACTTCTTTTAACTTATAACAATTATTTATTGTACTTATAACTTATAATTGAATCAAACACCTTAAGGTGTTTCTAAATTAAATTGGAATAGAATATTAACTTACGTTCTTTTCTGTAAAATACGCTGTTAGACCAAAAGAAAATTGTGCTGTACAATAGTATTCATTTATTTATTTCACACTAGTTTACTTTATGACTTAAAACAACTTTCTGCAATAATAAAAATTGTAAATCATAACTTTAAGAAAGAAAAATGTTGATTTTTGGGGCTATTCACGTTCTTAATCGTTGTCATAAACAGTAGTTTACACCTTAAAAAGATTTTTGCATAGAATTACGTTTTTGCATAGAACTTTGTATCGTCTCTTCCACTAGAAATTAGAGCATAAGCTTCAAAAGAACATCCACTTTCATTTCCTAATTATAAGGAAATACTTTATATCCTTAAGGATAAGCCATTTCTTAGTGTTATATTACTTAAAGAAAGCCAGACTTATGTGATTTTTGTGTACATTCAATTAGTTCTAAAATGCATTAAAGAAAAAGTGTAAAATTCTAACTTATGGGCTTTCTGCAGTTACTAATTCATAACAATTATTTATTTAAACTTATCTAGATTACTAGCAAATTACAATCGAGTTACTTTAAATTAAATTAATTACAAAATTTAAGCTTAAACTAAACTTGACGTTAAGTAAGACAATGCCATTTTACAAATCAAAACATATTATTTACCCTTCGACAACTACATTCTAACACTCGTACGCACATACACTATTCAGGACCGGTACCGTAACGAGACTATTTTGAACAGCTCGACAACATTTTCCATTCACGATTCAATTATTGGACTAACTCACTTCAAGGGGGCTTAAGACTTATATTTTTATACTTGTGGTCTGATAGTTTCTTTGGACAATCGAGACCCGTATAACACTTTATTCATTCTACTAGAACAAAAGAGAAGGAATTTTAATAAAAACAAACGTTTCTACTAGTTTAGTTTTCCGAGAACTCCTATTCAAAACATTTGATTTATCGCAATCCATTATCCTTACTACTTCATACCCTTTGCTCATATCAGACAGGTGGAGTGTTAAATTATTTGCACTCGATCTGCTAAGTCGGCTACGGGTTCTGTTTCTTATCACATGGTCAGGCAATTAAATGACTGAATCATTCAAGATCAGTAATAGGTAGAGGTGTAAATGACACTAGTCACAGTTATCTCCTATGAAAGTAATAAATTTCATTATACAGTCAGACGCTGTGGTGAATGAAGTGAAGGTGTCATTTGCAGGGTGGAAAATATGTGCTTTTCAGTAGGCCTGGCATGCTGATAAGCATACTTTTCAACTCAGAGAGGAAAAAATTGTAAACCATCTCGCTCCTCGTTTTACATATTAAAACCTTTAGTGGTTCAAACCAACCATTTGGCTGATGACCTAAACTACTACACGATACCCTATTTTATTACAATGAAAAATTCATTCCTTTAGCTATTTCTAAAATATCGCAAACATAGTTACACTATTTTAACTTAGAACCTGACATAATCAGGTTTTAGGATTTTTGGAAATTATACGTCCTGCGAGAAGAAAAATTCTTTTTATCGGCCGATTCTCTAGATGTAGACGGGCTTTTAGCCGCCAAATTTGGGCACAGACTCCACTTTGGTTTGTTGCACAAGATTCTAAGAGTTACAGAAAGATCAATGAGAAGAGCCGTGTTTAGGAATTTCTCTACGGGATAGAATGAGAAGAAGGTAAACTGAGGCGGTAGAAAGAAAATTAATGGAACGCGAGTTTCAAGTGGAGATGAGTTGGACTTGCGACAAGGTAGAGCAATAAGAGATGGACACACGGAATACTTCATTACAGATTTTATAAAACTAGGAGAGGTGTTGGAAGACCGTAGTTAAGATAAGTAGATGATGTTAGATGGACGACTGGAAGAACAACTCAGTACAGGAAAACATGGAAAAATTAGAAGCGACATTATTTAGTATCGGATGGAGAAGGGTCACAGAGAAAGAAGAAACATATTAAATAATTTCTGACAAAATACAAACAAACACATTCATTTCAGTGTGAACTCCAACAAACAGAGAATGGAGAGATTCAAACATGTATATACACTTGTTTTATTCTCATTTTACTGAACTCCCATCGGAGCTTAAAATCGTAAAACGGAAATGGATGTTGAAAATTGTTGGTTTCAACCGGAAAAATAAATTGTTTATATTTTAAAGAGAGTTAAATAAAATATCACTAAAAAAACTCATCAAGACTCTAGAGTTTAGATATATATACTGTAGAATATGTACCTGACAGGAAATTTTGTGGTAGGGACAAAATTACGGTACTGGGGTAATGTCCGGGAGTTTACTGCATACGTTTCCTTTTTTTAGGAAAGTGTTTTTAGAAGGGTGCATAAAATATTTAGCGAAACATTGAGTATTGCAAGGGAATTTCATTTTATTCTTATAAATATTAAATACAAAATTTTATTGGAGAGAATAATTTCGTTGTTTGACAATGCAGGTTGATTGTGATGGAGACTATTCGACAATAATGAATAGTTGACATTACTGTTGCCAGAAATTTGTCCACTACAGATCCACGATTATGAAAATATGAAGGAAAAATCTAGTAGCATAGGGTTAGAGAGAAAACACCTTGTACAGGAAATCCCCAATGATCCGTTATAAGCGTGTGGATCGGAGGGCGGACGACCGGGAAAGACGGATTAAGCGGAAACGTGCAAAGAAAATTTGTTATTTTTCCGAAGCGAGTTTAGTATTAAATGATCTTTATTTACCAATTAATAATCAGAATAATAACCAAAAAATTTGGCATGAAACACTTGCACGACTTTCTTTTGCCAATGTACATTCTGAAAATATATAACCAATGTTTATTCATTAGTAAGCAATGTATGAAAAACACAAGGTAATTTTAATCATGAGTGAATGACACAAAATTAAAGTCAACCTCTCTTGCACTAGAAAATCACTAACTGACGCTAAACTAAACTCTGTAGAAAACAAATGCTTGAAATAAAAGGGTTTTAATTTCGTATAACGTTGTTTCACGTTTAGTTTCCTTTCAAGTAGCTATAACTTTTGCCATAAAATGTCCGCAATCTTAAAAATCGTATTTTTTACCGAATTTGATGCGCAAAATACAGAAAATCACTAATTGACACCTAAATAAGAATTGTAGAAAAAACTCTCTAAAAAAATTGTAGGGTTATAAATTTCCTACAATTTAAATTACATACGTTTTTACCCTAAAGTACATATTAAGTCCGCAATTTAAAAGAAATTACCACGGAATACAGTCTTTAAGAATTTCAGCAAACATGAACATAATTTATTATATTAAAAATCGTTCCAATAAAAAAATCTTATATTTTATTTATTTGTAACCCTAATTTAAAAAATTTTGAAATAAAATTATTTCCGGGTGAAGCCGAGACGGGCAGCTAGTGTTAGAATTTCTGTATGAATAAATTTATGAACGTATATACACATATGATGTTATAGGATACTATTACTGAATAAACTGTTACGTATCGTCCTCTACACTTTTGTTTCTATATCATGGTGTTGCCCACAACAGGCAGGTGAAGTGTTACATTATTTGCACTCAATCTGATACTTCCAAGCCTGCAAAAAATAGTTCTCTTTTTATTAAGAATAGAAGAGGTAGAGATGTAAAAGATACTAGTCAGAGTTATGTCCCTTGAAAATAATGACTTTTATTATTCAGTCAGACGCTGTGGTGAATGGAGTGAAGGTGTCATTTGGAGGGTGGAAAATTTAACTTTGGAGGGTGGAACTTTTCAGTGAGCCTGGCATACGAATAAGCATTTCAGGCTAATTTTTAACTCAGTGAGGAAGGCACTTGTAAGCCATCTCACTCCTCGTTTCACTTAGTAAAGCCTCTAGAGGTTCAAACCACCCTATTTGCATATTTATACACTTACGTATGTAAATACGTTCAAAACAGGCAGGTGGAGTGTTAAATTATTTTCACATGATCTGCTAGTTCCAGGTCTAAAAAAAGTAGTTCTGTTTGGTGTAAAAGACACTAGTCAGAGTTATCTCCTCTTGAGAGTAATAAATTTCATTATACATCCAGACCGTGAGGTGGATGAAGTGAAGGTGTAATTTGCAAGGTGTAAAGTAGATGCTTTTCAGAGGCCCTGACTTGCTGATAAACATACTTTTCCACTCACTGAGGAATGATTGGAAAACGCCTGTTTTACTAAGTAAAGCCTTTAAAGGTTCAAAGCCTTTCAGCTGGTTTGACCTCTAAACAAGTTTGATGACCTAAACAACATTGATTGAATATATTGGTATGGTTATTGAGATATCAATATCGAAAATTAAAAATATTATTCCTATTATGACAGCAAGGTAGAGAGGTTACGGAGAGGTGAATAGGGAGGAGTTACGTTGGGCCCAATCCGAGGAAACTTGGAAGAGGAAAAAATGATGATAAGTTTTCCCGTGACGAATAAGACGGAACGACGGATAATTAAGATTTTATTGTAGTATATGAAGATTTATTGGAGTATTTTATTGTAGTATAACAAAAGAAGATAAATTGAATGATAACATAAAGGGGAAACAAAATTATTGGCAGATACTAATCTTCATTTCCTTGATTATCTATTTAATTTTAAAACTAGAAATTTTCCCGAATATATTAACCGTGAAAAATTACAGTGAAAAGCTTTTAACTTAAATCGTTACCTTTTGTTGTTGTATAGTATTTGTGTATGCACTCATTAGACAGCATAATGTTTTATAAAACCGGTGCTATGACGGAGTCAAATAACATTAAGCAATTTATTATTCATTTTGGTCCTTCCTCCTGTATAACAAAAATTACGTTATATAATGAATTATAAATTGCTGTATAATGTTAAACTATGAAACATATCCATCGCCAATTTAATTTCAGTTTTAAGCGAGTTCAGTAATGCATTTATATTGTTTCGTAGAGTTATTAAAGAGAAATATAATTGTCAGCCAGTGACCTCTATTCACTGATAATATTATTACACTAGAAACACGAGAAAGATAAAATCAGCCGTCAGCAAGACAAAATTATATTTATTTAAATACAGGAAACAATAAAAAGTAAAAAACTTATACTCTTTCTTTTGTTTGAAACAAAGGTTTAAGGGGAGCACTATATCTCCTATCTAACCCATGTTAAATTGACCTCTTTTTAGGTATACGTTTCTAAGAAATCTTTAAGAGTTTTCTTTAAGAAACCGCTAGCGATACCATATCGAGAATGTTTTTTGAAAAATGCAAAAAAAATTTTTTTGTAGAATTTTTTATTTTATTTTGAACTTAATAATAATACTGCAATGTTTCTAGTACCATATGTCACAATTATACTGGGAAACATGCTCAAAAAATTTTAACCTTCAAAGTCAAAACAGTTTTCTCAAAAACTGTACCTCTATGGATAAAAGTGAATTTGCGGGATATTTGAGCTGTAAAGTTTTACTTACCCTAAAATCGGCCTGCACCATAATATTGATCTTCACTAGACTGTTCTTTTTCTCAAATTATTTCCTTTTTTTCTCTTGTCTTGCTTCTTTTGACACACTTTCCATTGCCTTCTCAGCTTTCTGTGTTCTTTGAATATCGGAACTCTTAATTGTTTCCACAGATTAACTTAATTAAAAGAAATTCTGGTCAAAACATTACTTTAAAAATCTACATAGCTTCCGTAATTTCTATGGTACAGTTATAATTTTTATATATAATTACACAGAAAAAGATACAGAAGGCAATGGCGCCAAAAATAGAAAAATCGATTATTTTTAGATTTTCGAGGTATAGTGCTCCCCTTAAACAGAAGGAAAAAGGGTAAGAGGCAAAAAAAGGTAAACAAGATCAGGTGTATAAAAATTAAAAATGAGTACCAATCAATGAAGGTAAAGTCGTCACCGCAAGTCAGCTGTATAACAACTGATTTTCGAAGATGAAGGTTCCTGGTTCAAATCCTATTAAAGGTAATTTTATACGGTTTTGAATTCTAGACAGCAGTTATCCGTGTATGTTGTTGGTTGGAGTTCAATTAACCATATTCTCGCAGGAATGATTGCTCTGAATCTGTATAAGACTCCACCTCATTATACGTCATACATATCGTCCGCATCTCATTAGGTTACGGGGTTGCTTATTATTCTAAATTGAACAGCTTGCAATGTGCACGCATTAGAGGTGCACAAAAATAAATAAATGAAAGTGAAATGCATAGATGGACGATAAAACATGAATGTAAAACAGGTTTAGACTAAAGAGAAACTTTAAACTTTTTTCTCTATTTAGGAAATTCAAAATCTGTTGGAAACAATAAGTGAATGCGATAACACAAAATTTTGAAAAAAAATAACATGATAAATAAACGTGAGTGGAGACACAGTCCAGTAACAGAACTCCGACGTGAATAGATAAGTGTAGCATTAAGTGCAGCATTTAGAACACTGTAATGGATAGTCAATTACAGTACGACATTAATTGATGAGGATTCCGGCTCCATCGACGTTTTAGACGTCTTATTGGATTGTTTGGGAGAGTCTGCGTAGCCATATTTGAGATCAATGGGTTATGGTGGTTCACGAGTTTCTTCCTAAATTTTGTATAGAGTTTTAAGAAAACGTCATTTATGTAGGGTACGTTTAGGTCTGAGAGAAGCGTTTCATTGGTTACATAATAGGGGGCGTTAACTATCCTCCGGCAAAGCTTTGATTGGAAATGCTGAATTTTTGCTTTAAATTAAAAATGTTGGGTTTATTATTTTTGGCTCTTGAATCATCAAATAAAATATCTTATAATTAGAATACAAAATCAAATACTTAGGACGCTTAGAAACGTTATGGGTACTGAGGATTGCTTGGTAAAAGAGTTCTAAAAAAGTTATTGAAAAGCCAAGGTGTTTTAGTATTCCTGTGAATCTTTAACTAATAATGAGACAAACAGAAATACACAAAATAATTTTTTTTTAAATTTTTAACAGTACACAAACATATGACTACTAGAAAATGTGTTGTACGTACATAAACAAGTAACATGAAACGAAACATAAAGAAAGATTGTTACCCATTGGTATTTCTCTGGGTGTACACGAAAGTATTAAATATGATAATTAGTTTGTTTAATTTTTATTATTATTTTAGTTAGAACTCAGAGAAGATCTCTACTCCATCTTCTTTTTAGGCGCCGGGCTGGATTCCCAGGAAGGTGAAAGCGATGACGTTCTTGAATTAGAGGATTCGGATTTATTAGTATTTTAGAAAAGAATTTTTTATAATAGGACTAAGCTACTTCTTTGGCTATAGGAATTCCGAAATCGGAGTTTAAAATGTCTTTACTTACGTAGTACGGAGCTCTAGATATTAAACGGCAAAATTTTGATTGGAACGTCTGTAGATGATTAAGATTACTCGATTTTGCTGAGCCAAATAACTGGACTCCGTAAGTCCAAACTGGTTTAAATAATGATTTGTAAAGCAAAATAAATTAAATAACAAATAAAATGTAACTTATCTCTGTTGAAGTTTGATGATTCATTTTAATAAATTATTAATTAAAATATAATTACTGTTTGTTACTTATTAAAAAATTTAATAATTATTGATTCTGTACTTATCCCGATAAAAATATGAAATTGATACTTTCCATATAACTTCCCAACATGGAATGGTTCAACAATACATAGTAACATACGCATACGGTATTGACTATTAATATATTTATAAATGTATCTGATAATTTAATTAATTAATGTTCATGATAGTCTTTCATTAAATAAAAATAATATATTAATAAAAAGTAATTTATAAATTAAAATAATAAATCATTGTTTATTAAAACACATGTCCTTTTCACATGTATCTAGTACTGTGAACTGCTAGAGTACTTCCTTTCTTGGTATTTAAGCAGACCATTGTCTGGTTTGAGTTAAAAAAATAACTCAAAAACAAAAAGTAATACAAAGTTCAAACTTAAAACTTAAGTTAGATGATACATTTAAAAACTCTACTTGAACATTTTCATCTAAATCTGTTATGGCAGGAAGTTATACAGGTAAAACAGGTGGACATTTAAACCTTCTTAATAAAAGCATGAAGTAGGACAACTGTATTATTTCAGTGATTCACCTCTTTAATTTTTCAGGCAAGAAATTCTTCTATGCTAGATTCTCTTCAGATTTTCCAACTTTACTTTATAGGATGAGATAAATATTAGATTAAAACTCACCAAAAGTGTTATTATTTGCATAAATTATTCAAGAATGTTTTATTTGGGTGTTCTAAAAATTCCAAACAATATTCCTTTTACAAAAATGCACAAAAGAAGAAACAGGTAAAGTCACATTCTTATTATTGTTTACCTAAAGAAATATATTTTTTTTAATTTAACGTCGCATCAACTACAAAGGTCATTAGCGACGACGTTGGGGTGTAACTATTGTACAATGAAGGATGAAATGATTTTTTGTAACGTATGAAAATATGCCGTGCCTGAGTTGAGTTAAAAAAATAACTCAAAAACAGAAAACAATACAAAGTTCAAACTTAAAACTTAAGTTAGATGATACATTTAAAAACTCGGGATTCGAACCCAGGACCGCATGATGAGAGGCGAGCACGTTACCAACTGCGCCAATGCGGCCGGCAAAGAAATATTTTGTTTTTATAGATATGCAATAAAGCGATTATAGAAATTTATAATTCTTATTCTCGATAATTTTACTGGAGTATGGAGTGTATAATTTTATCTCGTTCTTTCTACGCCTTTCTGGAATAAGGAAAGGTATATACAGAAGCTCTTTTGAGAAACAATTCAGTAGTGATCTGCTGGTAAAGTGAGTCGGTATGTAAACAGTCAATGCTTGAATTAGTGGGTGGAACCGTTTATGTATGTGGTATTGATGTAGAATCTATCATACGGTTAAATAGTGTATATTGATTATCAGATTTTTTCTCGTATATAGGGCCAATTTTAATCCACGATAGGTAACTTTAAACGTTTCTGGAAGCTTATTTTTCAGCCCATATTTTTAGCATTCGCTCACTACTTTCCTTTTTGCTTTTCTTCTGTTCACTCGGTGTTCTGGTTTTGCTCTTCTTGGTAGCATTGAACACATTCAATGCTGAGCAATTATGAGGTATCTCTCCCGTCGGACTGATTACTTATGATAACTGATAACTGATTACTGATTACTATGCAGCGTGTTCTCAGCTTGCTTTATGTAGGGCTTACAATTTATGTTTCTAACGTTTTTGTAGATTTATTTAATTTGCGACATATACATTATATACATATAACATATATAACATATATATATCCATATAACATATGGATATATGTTTGCTAACAACATAAAAGTAAACAATTCAATGTTTATTTTAGGTTTATTTTCGCCTGTTATAATAATTGAATTTCTTGTCTGAATTTTACTATTTACTGTTACGATTTCCGAGTAATTTCTTGTATAATTTTAAACTACAAATAATATATTTTTAAAGTAAATCTAAAAATGTAAGCTATTTTGAATTGATACCTGCAAAGATACTAAATTCACGGCTTCAACTGTAGCCTGGAAACCCGTTAAAAATACTAAACGAGTATACTAGGCGTACTAGGGGGGTATACGAGTATACGAGGGTAGAAGATCGTGTTACGAAAATTCAAAAACGAACTGCACAGTTACAAAGAAAATACCTTTTTGAGGGCTATATAATCGCAAAAAACTGATGGTTTCCAGTATTAGGCTACCAAGTTCCAGAATTACTTAAAATGATAACAAAACAGAACCCGCTAGGTGAGACGGCAGCCTGGTGGTAACACCAACCCATGACCCGCTAGTCGAGCCTCTAGTACTGAATGTGTTAAAATCCGTAATTAGTTGTCTGAATTTGGTTCGGTTCATTAAGTTTTCTAGGCTTATTCCGGTTTAGTCAATATTTTTTAAACCATTTATCCCATACCTTATACATACCCCATACCTGTCAACCGGATGTCATTCATTCTATACAGGTATCCGTAAAATTTTAGCCTTTTTTTTCTAATCGTTTCAATTAATCGTTCATTTTCCTAGTACAGTTCTTCTCGACCTCATAACCTATATTGTCCGTCTATCTTCGGACCAATTATCGTGTGGAGGATCTTTCTCTCAAATTTCTCTGATTTTTTTAGATCAACCTTCCCGGTTATTCTAAGACACACAGGTTTTGCTGTTGTTCGGGTCATCAGCCAAAAGGCTGGTTTGAACCTGTCGAGGTTTTACTAAGTATAACAAGAGTGAGGTGGTTTACAATTGCCTTCCTCACCGAGTGGAAAAGTACGCTTATCAGCATGCCGGGACCTCTGAAAAGCACATATTTCCCACTCTGCAAATGACAACTTCACTTCGATCACCTCGGGGTCTGACTGTATAAGAAATTCATTACTTTCAGAAGACATAACTCCGATTAGTGTCTTTTACACCTCCACCTCTGCTGTTCTTAAAAGATTCAGTCATTTAATTGGATGGCCATGTGATAAGAAACAGAACTATTTATTTTAGCCCTGTAACGAACAGATTGAGTGAAAATAATTTGACACTCCACCTGTCTGTTATGGGCAGGGCACAGGTTTTATCACAAGGTTTTATTACTGTATTATAATGTCTAATCTTGGCTTGTGTTGAGAGTGCTTTCTTCTTATGCAAGTGGTGAGTTCATGAAAATGCACCATCTTTCCTCGTCTGTTGTTGTCCGCTTCTTTATCCCTGGTCTTTCGTTGTATTATTTTCACAAATTCGTTGTATTATTTTCCCTTAATTAGCCTATATTTTAGGCTACTTGAAACTATCAACTTTTCCAATTTTTCCGTATTGTGACTTCAGGTGACGCAGGGGTGTTTTGATGTCCGTTATGTATTAGGTGTTTATCAGATAGTAAGTAAAGGATTATTTCTTTATTAATTGTAAATGACAATCTTTTATTTTAAGTCTTAAGTTTAATAAAATTTTTTTATCAATTTAATCTAAGCAGTTAAATGATAATTCATGTAGTTATAAGCTTAAAGTTATTGTAGTTCATTATTTTGTTGATAAACAGTTGTTATAAGTTTAAAAAGAACTTTGTATTTTATTTAATATAGCCATACCTCTAAAGAACCTGGATAAAACCTTACAATATTTATGTATTTACAATTAAAATTGTACTGGAACAACAAATCTATAAATTAGATTTCAGATTTTTTCCCTTTTAGATTAAATTATCAAATTCAAAGATATACGTAATTTACAATAACAGTAAATCCTATTTAAAATAAAACGATACACTAAATTTGAAAAAATTACATTTTATTTCTTTTATTAAGTGTTTCAAAATACTAAATCAACAAACTTTAGAAACACTATTACTGCATTCTAATTTAAATGAGGTCGTTCATATAACTTTATGTAGTACTAGTTACAAATTGTTGCTTCGCGCAGAATAAGTTAGTGTTCTTGACCGAAGTCCGGAAATTAAGTTCTATGTTCATTGGAACTACTGAAATTGTAGGACCGGGCATTTCAAGCCATAAACCCTCAAGTTATTATCAAAACTATTTACAAAGCTGTAACTGTTTGGATGATATCAAGCTAGAAGCAAATTAGTGCTGCCGTAAATTGCTATTATGGTGACAGCCAAATGGAAAATGTTCACTGTTTATATACACACTAGAAACAGAAGTGTAGTTTATAATTTCTCGAGTAAAACATGTCTTACAAATAAGTAAGTTACATGAGTGGTAAATTAAAATATATGGTAGAAATGTTGCGCTTATTGACAAAGTAAAATAAAGACAAATTATGACGTTTAATAATTTCTGAAATTATCTGTAACTTTTATTGAATTCTTTAAAAAACTCTGATGCAGCTATATATCAACTCATTTTTCTCTAATCGCCACATTATTTATAATGAATTTATATGGAGTAAATTTTCATTAAAATTTATTTACATACGATGTACAAAATGTCGTCAAAAATCTCTTAGTTTAATTTTTTAATTTTGAAATTTTTTTTTTACTTTTCTTCATATTAAGACACTTATCTCTAAGGTCCGTTTCGGGATCAGGGTAAATTAAATAATTAACAAATTATCGTTTAAAATCACAAAAATATATTAAGTACATTAAATTACAATTAATGATGTTACTTAAATCTACGAATGAATTTCAATTAACTTACAATAAATAACAAACTAATTACAATAAATAAACTAAATCCTACTTACAAACGATACCACATAAGCTTAAGACAATACACAGTGCACGTTGATCTTCTTCAAACGTAACTGTTAAGCATTACGCAGTATACACTCGTCGAAAACAGATCAAAGACTAAACTTCAAAACGTCGTGTTTCTTACTTAAATGAAGCTTGGAAGTCACGAAAAAGACAGAGATTTTGGATGTAACAATAAAAATACAAGTTTTTACAAAACATAAACAACTCATTATAATTGAATAGAATGATTACAAAAAGAACCAATCATCTAGATACCCGACTCCTTCAGATAGCCGCACAACAATAGGCAGACCTATACTGTACATAACCATTTGTGTATTATATTTATATTTCTTAAAAACCGTATTTATTATCTACTTCTATTATTATTTACATTAATACCTTTTAAATCTCAGTCCTTCTCGAGAATTCTCGAAGACACTTTCCCTTTAGATATTGTCACAATATCATCGACAAAATTTGCAGTACTGATAACTAGTAAACACAATTAAGAATGATGTTGTATTATATTGTAACACCTTCGCCTAGGTTCTTTCGGGATCTGGGTATAATAAATAATCTGGATATGATCGGGTACCTAACTAAAAAGTTTCAAGTTTCAACTTCGTCCGATTTCCATTTTTTATTTTATTTCGTTGCATTGCAACAATAAATTTCATTCTTTTACAAATCTTAAGAAATGGTGGCAAAAAGTTTACATTTTGTTGGAGTGGACTTTGGATTCCCAAGTGGACTTTGCAGATGTTTGATGGATAGGTACGTTATAATTCCAGTGTATTGTACAGTACCTTTTGTAATCAGAATGTTTATTAAATGAATGGAAATAAATAATTTATAATTGAGTTCTCAAAAAATACCAAAAATATGTATTTATATATCTACGAGTATATACATGAGAAAAATTTTAAGTTTCCACGAGACAATCATATTTAACTAACAGTTACTTTTGAAGAATAATTCAGTAAAAATACGAAATTTAATTCATTTCTTTTTTGTATTTTTGTTAAAAAACCAACTAAACAAAACAAACTTTACTTACGAAAGTCTAATAAGATTTTAATGAAATTTGCAAAGGGGTCGAAGCGCACGCCCTGACCCGCGCCGTATAGTATGATACCCCATTCCCGCCGTCACTTCCCTTGTAACGTATTCTCGCCAAGGGAAATACAATTAATAACTTGTCGCTGTGTCAGTAGTCCCCCGTGGAGCTTCTTACAGAAATGAAGACACATTTCACCCCAGGGACCGAATCCAGTAACCCCCCCTTCTATATAGTTTGATGCTGAACCCGTTATATTTGCCATATACCAAACACCTACTGGATCTTCATACATATATTACGTATCTACACACTTATTTGTACATTCGTTCTGTTTGTACTGGTATAGCGTTGATGTTGAATATGTTCTTCGTTAATTCATTTCTGGTACTGCAGAGTTATAAGCGCTATAATTTAGTGGTAATCAAACTGGAAATAGAACACTCTCGTACGAATCAACAACCAACCGACAATACTCATTTGCAAATACAGTACTGATGAATGATACACAATATCTCTCCCCCTTTTCTCTTTCGCATGTTTTATTACTCCCAAAACCCTACCTTACCCAAAAACATACACTTACTAATTCATTCATTCATTGTGATAAAACCTTACGGCGTCTTCATCACATACAACAAAATTGCTTCAATATCTATTGAAATATTACTAACTCTGTTTATTATAAAGAAAAAACAAATACCCTTATATACATTTATTTTTGATAACAAAAGAAATTAAAAAAGGATCATATGTAAAAAAATTGGTTGTGAATTTAAATGTAGATTACATATAAATTTACAAATAAATAAACCTTCCTTTGTTTAATAAACCGTTCAAACAAACATAACAAATTTTAAGTAGATAAAAACATGTAATTTTGTCTACAATACTTTTTTTTAAATTAACATTTTTTGCAATCAGTTTTAAAAAAAAATAAACTATAAACAAATTTTTTGAATTTACAAATCTCAAGTTGAGGTCTCATTAGTCTTAGTACTTCTCATTATATCAATTACTCATGTGTTAAAAGAGAAAATTACTATGTACAAAGATATTTACATTTTACAATATAAAATATTTTTCACTATAATTTTTGTACACTTAAACTCTTTCAGACAAGCCCAAAATATGGTAACGTTTAAGGTGCCTGACTTTTTCTGCATTGTTTAGAGGATTTATGGCTAATTCATTTTTGTGACTTTCTAGTCTTACCTGATATTTTCTATTAAAACGCCTGATTTCGTCCATTACATCAGGAAGGTTGCAATAATGTTGTATTTCCGCATTCCTTGCAAACCATGGCGCCCCTGTTATAGCCCGAAGAACCTTATTCTGGAACCTTTGAGTTACCTCTATGTTACTTCCGCTGGTAGTTCCCCAAAATTGAACGCCGTACAACCAAATGGTTTAAGTTAAATTTTGGTAAGCAACAACTTATTCTCAAGAGAAAGTGAAGAGTTCCCGCCAATCAGCCAGTACATCCTTTTGTATTTTAAATTTAATTCATTCCTCTTCATTCTCGCATGGGTTTTCCAAGTTAACCGCCTGTCAAGATGCATACCCAGGTACTTCAGAACTTCACTTTGTGGTAAATCAACACCTTCAAGTTTTACTGGTAGACAAGTATTTCTCCGCATTGTAAATGTAACATGCTGCAATTTTGCAGTATTGATCTTTACTCTCCATTTTTTAAGCCATGGTTGGATTTGATCTAAACATTCCTGAAGTTTGTTTGAAGCAACTATAAGATCTCCATTATTGTCTACAATATGGGACGATATGAAAAGACTTTAGCAACTAATCTTCACATCGTACGGACTGACACTCTAAACTTACAATCTGAAATTTTTGATAACAGACTAGACTAACAGTAACACTTATACGACTATGAAATGGTCACTATAAGGTTACACACAGTTACCTAACAAGGAAACAAGAACCTTATAACTGTAGACACTGAAACACAAAATCAATTGTACAACATATCCCTGAAAAATACTCTACCTTAAACACTATACAGAGACAATTTCACTTGCCAGACATATACAAATATTATGTTAATGACATATTCTACAAAGTACATAGAAACACTAAAATGTATGAAACTTTTAAATATTCAATGACATAATAACTAATAAAAAAAATACATTCGAAAAAATACATTAAAATAATGTTAGAAATTTAAGATAACCGTTCAATCATTATAAATACTTTTTGTAAACTCAGTCTATATTGTTGTAATTCTTTGTTTGCAATGGGGTCGCTAAAAATTAAAAATGTTGATGTGACCATAGTACAACTAACCTAATTGTAAAAATAAATATTATATAAACATCTAGATATTTACTCATTTTACTTCTACGTTACAATCGATTCATTTTATTTGAACAATAAGTAATTAATATAGAAAAGAAATTGAAAAACTTAATGAAGACAAACATCCATCGATCCGTGATCTCTGGGATAATTTACGAAAAAACATATATCACCTGAATCACTCCAGATATCTAGGAGAATATATATCAGACGACTTAAACCAAAACCACATGATTAAAATTGTGAGCCGGAATCCGAAAAGTGGCTTGTCAAACATTTTTATTTTAAGCTATTAACCTTTTTAAATTTAGCATTAAATTCTGACCAATTTCATGCAAATTTCAGACTCAAAAGTTGTGTAAGTCACGGTGACTTAAGTTTTTGATAAAAGATTGGTGTTAAATGCATTTTAAAATTTTACATCACACTTTCTAAACTTTACATTTAAGAACAAATTACACATAAAATTGATGTTTGACAACGCTGAACGTTCTTTAAAATGAGTGCCTTCATTTTTATTTAGTGGTTCTGCAACTGAGTCCGGTAGCTTCGACTCGGGCTCAAAATACCCAATGGAAGGTCTCGGGATTCTTCTATACCAAATACTCTGATCTTTTTGAGTACATAATTTACTGTGTAGTCATTCCTACAGAAGTAATTAGGGCCTACATTGAAAATACTACCGGACAAAGTCAACTCCACAAAAAAATCCAAATATCGATGTATTGACCCTAACAACTCATTTATCTTCCGACAAGGAGTTCCTTTCCGCTTTTCACTTCACAATTAGAGTTAAAAAATTAAACACACGGACTAACGCAAATTACAAATTGGAAAGTCTTTCTCCGGATACAAAAATCAGGAACTATAGAAGAGTAGTGTTATCAGAAGCATCATATGCGACAGAAACTCTAAACTATGTTATTCTCGTTATATACTGTCACCGGATGGCGACATTAAGTGGCTAACCTTATCATTTTGGTGGCCCTGAAAAGGGCCGTTTAGGTGTGTGTCCGCCGGGGCGGGCAGAGGTGTTTGATGGCCCTGAAAAGGGCCGGTGTAAGCGGTAGTCGTCGTGGCGGTCGAGGAGCTGGGCGACACGGCGTGTCGTCGTCCAGCGGAGACGTCATCTTCTTCCCTCGCAGTAGTGCGTCGATGGCTGCTTCTTTGGGTCCGGTGGGCGTAAGGCTCGGTCGAGGGACCGCTGTGGGCATCGCTCGCGTTAGCGGGCGATGATGGTCCGGTTGACGGCTTAAGGTGACGGGTCGGCGAGCGGAAGCATCATCTTCTCTCTTGCGGGGTCGTCGATTAGTCCTCGCTGGAGTCCGGCAGCCGTGTGCCGTGGAGGACGTCTTGTGTGCTGTCTGGTTCGAAGTCAATCCCTCGGAGTCTTGATTGGAATTGAATCCCTCGGCTCAGTGCAGCGCCCTTTATATAGTCGCCGAGAGCGCTGTGATAGAGAGCGGCTACTGGCTTGGCCTTGATGACAAAGGCCTTTGCGGTACGCAGCCGAAAGGTTTGTCGCTATGCCGTCAAAGGCCGGGAGAAATATTGAAGCCGGCAACACAGTAAATGATTAATTAGAAGGGGTGGCGGTGACAATACTATAAATTATTATCAAATTTTTTTATGTTTTTCTAATTTTATTTTTATTTCACAACTCTTGAGTTATCCAGTGGGACGTATTATTAAAGTTTTTTTTCACATCATTTTGTTAATTCAATATAAAATAGTTAAACTTTTGGATGGTTATACCATATTATATATTTATGAATAACGAATTATAGTTAAAAGAAATAGTATATTTACTATGTTATTATATCCATAAAAAGTATTATTACCTTTAATTAAATTTATTAACAGAATGGAAATGATCAATTAATTAAATTGTAAAATAAATGCTTCTATTATTGGTCTATTATTAATAATAAATTCATTGAGTTTGAAATAAATAAACTAAATAATTTATTGAAAAGATATTTTTGTCTCGTTATATTGAATTTAGAAATAATGTAATTGTCTTTTTTCAATTATGCAATTTAATGAAAATAAAATTTTCTTTTTTATAAGATGAAAGTAATGAAATTAAAAGTTTAAATTGATTTGAAAATGGTTGTATTACTATTATTATTTTTTGAAGTAATTAAAAACAATATAAATGTTAAGAAAAAAAGTAAACTAAAAATTAAAACAGTAGTTTTGATTAATAAGATTTTTCTTTGTTTTCCATTAACCTTCTAAGTTTGATCACTTTTATTTTTCTCCTCTCCATCAATCTTCCTTTTACTACTTTTGCGTTCACTTATTTTCCTTCTTCATTCTTCGCTTTAATCACTTGTTTCTTTACTCCACTAACAATTCTCTTCATCATCCTATTCTAGACGGCAAGTACATTTTTCACTGTTCCCTCTCCTTTTATTTGGGTTTCAATTTTCTCCACAAGCAACTGCAACCCTTCCATGTTACGGTGTCTATCATAACAGAAGCTTGACTATAGCATAGGGCCACAGATGCGAGTTCGCTTTGCTAATGCCACTATATTACCATCCACCCCTATAAAGGATCATTTATGGTCTTTCTTTACTGGGGAAAAACCTATAATAATGAGGTAGAACCGGGGGGGGGGAGTTACTCACAACTCCCGGCTCTTATATACGTAATAACCCAAACCCCTCCTTCATTTATTCCCTCATAGAAACTGTTAATTGAACATGTCCGTATAAATAAATATATTTCAAACAATTCAGTTACAAAAATAATACAGCATATAGTATAGTCTTTTATAAATGTGTATCTATAAATAAAGCACTTTCAAAATTCACTAGTGAAATTTTCCTTCTGTATTAGACTGTATATTATCAAAACCAAATAATATTTCTTCAGAATTTCTGAAAAATTAAATTCATAGAAATTTATTTGAATGAATAATTAATTTTTCCCCGGTTAGTAGGAGTTCCGCAACGTTTCGTTATTTTTCCAAACTTGTATAACTGCTATAAGGCAATAATTTGACAACTACATAACTGTCACAACTATTTTTTTTACTCAAGATGGGTAATTTTCCTTTAGCAGATGATCTACTATCGGTTTTATAGTCATATACACCCGAGTTTGAACCCTTGCAACTCCAAAACTATGAGTCGGTTTTTAACATACTTTACATCAAAATTTAGCACATTTTATTCTGCGTTGACCTATAATAAAGCTATATTTTTAATGTTGTTTAAAAATTGCCATATCGAGGTTGGAAGAAAAAAAGACCCGGTTTTTTTGCTACCGCAACAAATTTCATGCGTTTAGAGGCGTGTAACTCAATAATTATTCGATTGAAAAAATTGAAATTTTAACACAACATAGACAATTATATTCTTACAGCATGTCCGAAATTTCAAATTTTTACGTTATATAAATTTTTATTTATTAACAATATTCTGAACCCTTGCTATCTCGGTGACCGCTCGATCATTCGGCAAGGGTAAACTTTCGTTTTATTCAGCGTAAAAGACTTAGTACAGATATGTTAATGACATGAAATATTGATGGGCCAATATTGCGGTAGAATTTTTACATTTTGAAAAATAGACTAGGTAATGTGGGGTTGGGCGCTACTATCTATGTTGTTTGAATCTGACTGCTTACCTGTTTTGACAATGGAGTCTGTCAATTCAGGTAGACAGTCTGACAGGATGTCACGTACACAACCTGCAACATGGATAGTAGCGCCCAACCACGCATTATCCAGTATATTGTTAAAAATTTTTTAAATTCTACCACAAAATTGGCCAATCAATATTTTCATGTTATTAACATGTTTGTACTAAGTTTTTTACACTGAATAAAACGATAGTTTGCCCGTGCTGAAAGATCAAGCGGTTACCGAGATAGCAAGGGTTCATAATAAATAAAAATTTAAATAATATAAAAATTTGAAATTTCGTACACGCTGTAAGAATATAATTGTATATATTGTGTTAAAATTTCAAATTTTTCGGTAAAATAATTATCGAGTTACACGCCTCTAAACGCATGAAATTTGTTGCGGTAGCAAAAAAACCGGGTCTTTTGTCTTCCAACCTCGATATGGCCATACAATATTAAATTTTTAAACAATTTTAAAAATGAGGACTATTATGGGTCAACGTAGAACAAAATGAGCTAAATTTTGATGTAAAGTATGTTAAAATCCGACTCACAGTTTTGGAGATAAAAGGGTTCAAACTCGGGTGTCTATGATTATGAAACCGATAGTAGTCCATGAATTTCACACATTCAATATCATTTTAAGTAACACTGATAAAACAAATTTACTTTACGGCGAGGAATATTACTTATACTTCTCTTTATGGTTTACAGTGTTCTCTCAATCTGACAGTTTTTGCTACCTTAAATTATAAAGTGATATAGATAGCCAGTCACATGGTACGCTCACGAAACTATCAAAAGAAAAGCATTAGGTGACGATAGATTCTCGTATCTTAATCATATTTATAACGGAGTACTACCGCTCGTTTTAATACGAGTACGGCTATCTGGAAAAGGAACGAGTACAAAAATGAATTACTTATCAAACCATGGAATAAGCAGATCACGATTCGACACAACCAGTTCACGAGACTGGGATTTTATTGTGCCTGTAATAGGAAGATGAAGTATTATATTATTTGCACTCGATCTACTAGTTCCATAGCTACAAAAAATAACTCTGTTTCTTATTACATGATCAGCTAATTAAATTACTGAAGCATTTAAGAGCAAAAGAGGTAGAGGAAAAAAGATAATAGTCAGAGTTATCTCCTCTGAGAGGAATGAATTTCATCATCGTATAGTCAGATCCTGTGGTGAATGAAGTGAAGGCGTCATTGGCAGGGTGGAAATTTTATGCTTTTCAGAGGGCCTGAAATGCTTATAAGAATACTTTTCCACTCAGTGAGGAAGATATTGGTAAACCGCACTCTTCGTTTTACTTAGTAAAGCCTTTAGAGGTTCAAACTAGTCTTTCGGCTGATGTCCTTAACGACAACAACAATACACTGTAGTTCATTACACGTTCATACTTCTCGCGTGGGTTTTCTCCATTTTTTCAATTTCATTAAAACGTAAACTGCGAACAAAGAGTGAATGGTCGAAGTGCACCCGATTATTTAAAGCGGTTTCGATTGATCCATCAGAGTTGTTGTGTCGTAGTGAAAGTAGAACTTCTGGATACTGTTACAAGCTCGAAGTTATTAGAAGAGATTAATTTGTGTCCGTGCATTTTTATTGCGTGTTTTGTGAAAGTTGATTTCTGAAGTATGAAAGTATTTGAAAATAGAGTGGCAATGATCGTTTCGCAAAGTGCAATATTTGTAAAACACTTGTTTCCAGAGTAGGTTCTAACAAAACGACCTCTAATAAGCTGAAACATTTGAAAAGCCAGCACGAGTTTACAGGTATTAATAAAAAAACAGGATAAGTAATATATTCAATTTTTTGTTATTATTTTTACACTTCTTTGATTTTTGGTATCGAAATCAAGAATCAATTTCTTCTTTCGTAGTATCGGAATCGATATTGAGAATGGACACATAACAAATATCTTTTGATAGCAATTAATGACTTTTGTTGTTTAGGTCATCAGCCGAAAGACTGTCTGAACCTCTAGAGGCTTTACTAAGTAAAACGAGGAGTAAAGTGGTTTATGAAATTGCCTTACTCACTGAGTGGAAAAGTATGCTTATCAGCATGCCAGGCCCTCCGAAAAGCATCTACTTTCCACCCTGCAAATGGCATTTTCACTTCAATCACTTCATTTAGGGTCAGGCTGTATAATGAAATTCATTACTATCAGAGGAGATAACTGTGACTAGTTTCATTTAAACCTCTACCTCTTCTGTTATTAATTGCTTCAGTCATATAATTGGGTGACCATGGGATAATAAACAAATTTTTTTAGCCCTTGAACTAGCAGATTGAGGGCAAAATTTAATTCTACACCTGCTAGTTATTGGGAAAATTAATGACTATAGATACTTAAAAATTCAGTATAGAGTTGTTTCTGAAGAAACGATGAGAATATTGGATCCACAGATAGGATGTCATTGCAAGATGTAAGGATTTAAAAAAATAGGGTTTAGATGTCATAAATTGGAGAGAAGCAATAAAAGTTTCTACAAGCAATAAAAAGTTAAGAAAGATAAATTAAGTCTTATGTTATAGTTTACACAATTTAATTTGCTTTAATAATAAATGAATCATCAAATTCCAAGTGTTTTATGTATAAGTCAATTTAAAATTTAAGTTCATAAATTTTAAGCTACAGCCTACACTAAAATGAAGTTTGCTAACAGTGATATTATAAATGCCTACTTGTGTATCATTATAACATAATTTACAACCAGCCTTGTTATATTCAAAGTTTGTAATACTATATTATTGATACCGGTAAACTTTGAAAGATTTATTGTAATAAACGTTACACATTACGATGTATGTAGGCGCATATTGTTATTATTAATTTTAAGTATTTATCTTACTAGATTACAGAGCTTACAGATCTCTTACTACGAGGAATATCTCTAAAGTAAATAACGTTTCATTGTTAAAAAATGTACTTTGAGAATTTTTTAATAAATATTTTTTATTTCTCTTAAACTAACTACAACATACCTTAGACTACTTCACTATATACGAGGTGTGGCTATTAAATAACGAGACTGACGTTGTAAAAAATTGTATTTTTATTTTATACATAATCACTTATTGTCACCTTTAATATACACTCCTTCTCTATCCCTACAACGCTCCACAGGAATTTTCCATTGTTGGAAGTCATCTTCTGTCAACTCCTTCAGGACACGTGCCGCTTTCTCTTTTACAGTTTCCACAGACTCAAATCTTGTCCCTTTTAATTCAGATTTCACCTTAGTGAAATCTGAATATATATACTGATAGTTGTAATAATTTAGTGTTGGTTTGATAGGTAATTGTGATATACGATGGAGTCGATAATACGAAGTCTTTAACCTATGATTCAGTGAAATACGTATTTGTCGTGTATGTTGGTTCCATGTCAGTCTCATATCTAGTGTAAAGCCTTAAAATGTCACTGTTTAAATGTAAATGTTAAACTTAAGTACTTTTAATTTTATTGTAAATAAAATTATTAAAAAACCATCAGAATGGTCAAAGATTAAGGAAGAACACTTACAGATTGAGAAGTACTTTCGTAGCTCATCAGCTCGTTATTTTTTTTAGAGATATAAATCTTCCATGTATGTCATAATAATTACTGGAATTATGTTAAAGCATTCCTGTAATTGTCATGACATACAGACGAGGTTAATATCTCGTAAAAAATTGTGCGGTTTTGAATTTTGAAACAAGCTAATAATTAATTAATAATAATTTCGGGGTAAAGCCACGAAAGTACTTCCGTATTTAAAAATACGGAAGTACTTTCGTGGCTGTAAATGAAAATCAACATCTGTAGAATTTAAAAATTCTACAGATGTTGATTTTCATTTAGTGACTAATGATTATAAATTAGGTTTTGTTTTTCATTTTACATTGTTTACACATAATTAAACATAGGTTATATTTTTCATTATTTACAATGGCAAGAGAATATCACGTAAATGTTTTAAACCGGATTGTTTTTTCCGGTAAGTATCACAGACCTCAAATATCGATGAATTTTTGAGTTAATTTATTTTCGCTCTATTTCATAAAACATGAACAGATGGTAATGTAAGTAAGTAATACAGTAAGTTTTTTTCAAATAACAGTATTTGCAATCAGTTTTTTAAAAATAAACTACAAACAAATCTTTTGAATTTATAAATCATAAGTTGAGGCCTCATTACCCTGAGTACCTCTCTCATTACATCAATTACTCATGTGTTATAAAAGAAAACTACTACGTACAAAGATATTTTACATTTTACAATATGGAATACTTTTCACTATAATTTTTTTGTACATTTAAACCCTTTCAGACAAGTCCAAAACATGGTAACGTTTCAGGCGCCTAACGTCTTCTGCATTGTTTAGAAGATTTATGGGTAATTCATTTTCGTGACTTTCAAGTCTTGCCTGATATTTTCTACTAAAACGCCTGACTTCGTCCATTACATCAGGAAGGTTGCAATAATTTTGTATTTCTGCATTCCTTGCAAACCATGGCGCCCTTGTTATAGCCCGAAGAACCTTATTCTGGAACCTTTGAATTACCTCTATGTTACTTCTGCTGGTAGTTACCCAAAGTTGAACGGCGTACAACCAAACTGGTTTAAGTAACATTTTGTAACGCAGCAACTTATTCTCAAGAAAGAGTGAAGAATTCCCACCAAGCAGCTAGTACATTCTTTTGTATTTTAAATTTAATTCATTCCTCTTTATTCTCACATGGGTTTTCATGCAGTAAGTACAAAATAAAATAATTCAACGCGCATTCCGGAAAACTAAGTTTTGTCAGGAATGAATACAAAATATCAAATACAAAAAGTAAAATTTTAAAATAGATAATTTGTAATAAATCCTAAAATACAAAATGCGTAATAATAATATATATTTTTCTATAATTGTACGGTGGATTAAATAAATCCTTTAAAAATCTTTTCCAGCGGAAACTTTTATAGTAAATAATTTTCAACGGAGATTTTCATTTTAAGTATTTTCAAATCTTGATTGACGTATTAAATAAATTATCATTCATGCAAATGATCTTGGAATGTAACTGTCCCTCAGAATTCAGAATAGTAAAAGGGATATTACGGTAAGAATATCTCGCGAATACAGGTGGGAGTCGAGATTTGTCATAAAGTGTTTCCATGTCCGCTGTCATTCATTTTCTCTATCTGAAACTAACTGATATTCTCTTTCTCTCTTTATTCCACCCTCAGCCATTTCAACACTTGACAAAGGTAATATCAGTGAAACGCTGAAACGCGACATCATTCTCCAAAATGTTACCGGGGATTTTCACGCCACTTTATATCACCGTTATAAACTTTCCACTATATTTCCCAGTCCACTTTAATTTTTCAATAATATACGAATAAAAATTTTCGTTTCCATTTAAAAATATACTTACAATAGCACCTTGAATATTTTTATTTTTAGCCATGACATTATTTATAATGAAAATATTGTAATATTTAAACTAGGTTGTTCAATGTGAAATTACTTTTAGTACATTGCGTATAAAACTTACTACAAACAGGTTAATGTTAAAAAACAGGTTACAGTTAATTTGGAATAAGTAATGGAAGAGTTTAACAATTAATCTACTGACACTTAAGACTTACAACCAAAGATTTTTGATAACAGATTAGACCAAGTGACACACGACTATGAATTGGTTACACTAAACTGACACACACAGTCACCTGATGACGAAACACGAACCTTTTAACTGTAGCCCTAACCACTACAACACAATATTAACTGTATAAACACCTTGTAAAATGCCCTAACTTGAACACTATACGGAGACAAAGCATGCCAGGCCCTCTGAAAAGCATCTACTTTCCACCCTGCAAACGATAACTTCACTTCATTCACCATAGGGTCTAGCTGTATAATAATATTCATTACTTTTAGAGGAGATAACTCTGACTAGTGAATTTTGCACCACTACCTCTTCTGTTCCTAAATGTTTCAGTTATACAGGGACCGGCAGAAAAAGTAGATAGTTTTGAAATTAATGAAATAAATCAGAGATAAGATGTAAAAATAATTTAATAATAGTAGAAACATCATTTCTTGACATTTTTTATTAAAGCACTTAAATTCTAAAATTCACTTATTTTGTTTTAAAAATTACGTCAGTCAAGTGATGACCCTCATTCTGTACGCATTCATGTAATCGTACTTGGAAATTATCCGTTGCCTTCACAATCATGTCGTTCGGTATCGCCGCTATTTCATTTCGAATTGCTAGCTTCAGATCTTCAGTTTTTCGAGGCTTTACGACATACACTTTCGATTTTAAATACCCCTAAAGAAAAAAGTCACATACCGAAAGATCTGGGGAGCGAGCAGGCCATGAAAAGTCACCATTTCTTGAAATCATGTATTCTGGAAACATTTATCGTAACACATTCATTGACACTCTGGCAGTGTAAGCAGTAGCCCCATCTTGTTGGAACCAAACATTTGCAGTGTCAACTTCACGACGTTGTAACTCTGGTGCAAGGACAGTATTTAGCATTTCGACAAAACGACTTGAAGTGATCGAAACTGCTAGACCGTTCTCTTCGTAAAAATATGGACCTATCACTCCGAATTTAGCCACTGCGCACCAAACTGTCACACGTTCACAATGAAGTGGTTTTTCGAGTAGGCTACGAGGATTTTCTACCGCCCAGTACCGAAAATGTTGTTTATTTACACAACCAGATAGGTGAAAATGGGCCTCATCTGACATTATGATTATTGAATCGTTAGTTAAAATATTCGGAATTGATTGTGCACATTCTCGTCAGTTTTGGAAATCATGTTGGCTTAGTTCTTGAACAGTTACGATTTTATATGGATGAAAATGAAGATCTAAACGCAAAATTCTTGAACACTCCAATCTGATATTCCTAGCACAGCTGCGTGGTGTGCAACAGGGCGACGTGGACTTCTGGCCACTGATAATCGCAAAACATCTGTGTTTTCTGGAGTTCGAACGCTACGTGGATGGCCTGTAGGTTTCCGTTTTAAAGATGAAGCCGTTTCTCTAAAATTTTTAACTCAACGCGTTATTGCATTGCGACTACCGTATATACTTACTCCAAACATTGTACGGAACAAACGCTGGGTTTTGACTATCGAGTAATCGTTACTAAAGTAAGTCTCTATGACAAAAGCACGATGTTGTGCGTTCCACGACTCCATTGCAACTGTAATGGCATTGAGCCAGGGAATGAAAGTCATTGACCCGGTTCTCCCCACTCGCATTGTTGCGACGTACAGTCAGATAAAAAACCATCCACTTTTTCTGCTGGTCCCTGTATAATTAATTTACTGACCATGTGATAAGAAACAGAACAATTTTTTTGTAGCCCTGGATGCAGCAGATCATGTGCAAATAATTGAACACTTCACCTGCCTGTTATGAAGAAACTTTTTGGTAGAAATTTCATTCAATTGTGTTACGGATACTGAAGTTTTTTTTACTTCTCTGTTGATCAAAAAACTACATTATATGATAATTAATTCTTAGTTAATTAAATTAATTAAGATTTGACCGTGTAATGATAATACTCTAGTAGTATACCCATAGTATGTGTGTTTAGAACGATATAATATTATATTCCGCATTATTAGAGATAATTAGAGCTAACATAGTATGCCAGTCGAAGTCAGTGACATGTGTCGTGCACTAACTAACCAAGTGACAGACGATCGGGTGAGCGCTTTAACCCGTAAACAAGATAATGCTACTCAACTAAGACACGGAATCAAATACAAAATGGAAACAATGCCACTATTATTAGTAATATATCACGTTTACTATCAATAAACAACCAAAAACTATCTACAGATTATTGTTTAAATTATTTGAAAATTATCTCGAAGTAATCGTAACATTAATCAACAAATCCAGAGAGAGATAAAGTATAAAACCTAACATAATATACTGTATCAGTTATAAAAATCAAACAACCATTGTGTTGTTTACTTTCTCTTGCCCTACATGAGTATACGAGGTGTGGCTATTAAATAACGAGACTGACGTTGTAAAAAATTTAATTTTAATTTTATACATAATCACTTATTGTCACCTTCAATATACACTACTGCTCTATCCCTACAACGCTTCATGCGAATTTTCCATTGTTGGAAACATTGCTGGAAGTCATCTTCTGTCAGCTCCTTCAGGACAAGTGCTGCTCAAAAATGTTTGAAATGAAGCTCGAAAAAATGTTTGTACTGACACTTTGTACGCGATTGAAAATGACACAAATGTTTTGGAAACGATAATAACATGTGATGAAACGTGGTTTTTTACAAATAATCTGGAAACGAAATGCCAATCCATTCACTGGAAGAGCCGAACTTCACCGAGAGCCAAAAAAGCTCGAATGAGCAAGTCAAAATTTAAAGCAATGATGATTGTTTTATTGATGTCTATGGAATTGTGTACCTTCACTGGGTTCCTGAACGCCAAAGAATTAATCAATATACCTTGAGATAATTTCTAAACTACGCCAAAGAGTAAGGAAAAAACACGCCGAAATGTGGAAGGACAAATGGGTTCTACACCAAGACAATGCGCCAGCTCATTCCGCGTTATCTGTCAAGAGGTTCCTAGCCAAGTACAGAATCTCAGTGTTAGAACATCCACCTTATTCACCAGATCTTGCACCATGGGACATCTACCTGTTCCCTAAGGTGAAATCTGCATTAAAAGGGACAAGATTTGTGTCTGTGGAAGCTGTAAAAGAGAAAGCGGCACGTGTCTTGAAGGAGGTGACAGAAAAATACTTCCAGCACTGTTTTTAACAATGAAAAATTCTCATTGAACGTTGTAGGGATAGAGAAGGAGTGTATATCGAAGGTGACAATAAGTGGTTATGTATAAAATAAAAATAAAATTTTTTTACAACGTCAGTCTCGTTATTTAATAGCCACACCTCGTAATTTAGCGATTGTTGTGTGTGTCACTTTTTGCAATTTTTTCAGAAATGGCTCATACGATTTTTTTAAAAATTGCCAGATACTAAATTTTTTTATGCTCAACAAAGTAAAGTAAGGCCCTTAACTGCTGAAATTCTTGAGGGGGCTGTGCTTTCGTAGTATTTTTTTTAAGATTGCAGCCATAGTATGCAGCACTTTACGACCAAATTTATACAATCGAAGTTATAGGAAGTTAAAAAACCTACAACTTATTTCAATCATTGTTTTCTACAGATCTTAAGTTTAGTGTCAAATAGTGTTTTTCTGTATTTTAAATTTCTACAGAGGTTTATTTTCATTTAGCGTCATTCACTCATGATTAAAATTAGGATAGGTTTTTCATTTTATATTGTTTACTAATGATTAAACATAGGTTATGTGTTTCATTATTTATATTGTAAAGAGAAATCGTATGATTGTTCCACATCAGAATTTTTATATTGCAATATTCTGTTATATATGTTTCAAAGAGCATAAATAAGATGTTTGAACTTTTTTATTTAAATTTATATTTTTTAAAAAATACAAAAATCTTTTCCAGACACAACTTTGAAGTTAATTAGTTAAAGATTGGTTGAATTTGTAACAATTTATCTGTTTGAATTACTTTGTTCTTAATTACAAAACAATAATTCTTTTAAGCTACTGTAAATTTTTATTTCTGAATGAATTATTTCAGTAGAGTATTTTTATAACTTTATTTTTAATTGCGGCTAACATTGTATGAAGACTTAAATACTTTGTTTCTTTATATAAAATTAATATTTCTGCAACTGACAGCATGACAGAAGAGGATGAGGTGGGGTTAATACATAAAGTTTCTAACGTCAAGTAAAAACTTATTCAAAAATAATTCTTTAGTCATGATTTGTTAAAAGGAAGTTCATATGCGATCGGTAGGGCGGACGATACATTTGGTTTTACTCTCTGAAAATACGTATCTCAAGTGAAGGGAAAAAGAGGGATGTACAGGAGAAAATTGAAATGAAACATTACACAAAAAGGAGAGAGAAAATCATTTTCCCTCCGGACATAGTCTACATTTATATATTCCTAACAAACGAAAGCTACCTAACCGAATCGTGGTTGGTACGATTACCATGCTATCTCTTATTTCGACCTATCGAGTAAACGATTGTTTCGAGTCCGATATCTCCGCTCAGGGAAAGAGGATACAAAATTCTGCATCGGACAGGTTGTATTTTGGTCTGTCATGTAAAAATCCTCTTCATTTATTAGTAGCTTCATTTCCAAAATACATCCTGTATGTTTCATATTGTATTACTTACATGTACATTTCATGTAGGCTACTGTAAACTCACTCTGATTTATTTCATGGTTTAACTTAGTTTATTAAAGTTTAAAAGTTGAATCCAATTCGTATTAAATATTTCCTTAAATTAATCGATATTAATTTTAAAGATTATTATTCTAAGATATACACCTCCTAGACATTATTCATTCAAAATTGTTTAAAACTTTTACTTAAAACGTTATATGTTTTATTATCGCAAATTTCTAAATTTGATTTTCAGTTACTCTTGACCTATATAAAAAATATAGTATATGTAGCAGAGGAAAGTATTATTTTCTTATCGATATTTCACTGGAAATACACGTTTTCAGGTCCTCTGAACCCCAGAAATATATTTTTAGCAATTAGCCTAAGTGTCTGAAAATGAAACATTTCAAGAATGGAATATCGTATGCTGGAATTTAAGTTAGGTATCACTAGGTAACCTGACACAAACGTTTTCGTCGAAATCGGTAAACCAGAAGTAGTACTGTTTATTCGTGCAATTTTTAACTCTTTTGCAAATTTTTCAAACAAGATTGCTATGATTTTGTAAAACTCACCACATGTACTAAATTTTTTACACTCTACAAGATTCGATAAGTGGCATGTTTGATGAAATTCTTCGGGGGCTGTGCTCTCGAGGTAAAAAAAATTTAAATAATTGTGGCATTAATATTCATTTTACAGCAAAAGTGTAAATACGTAATTAAAGTAGTAGAAAATTAAAAACCGACAACTTTTATATGATTTTTTTCTACAACGTTTAGTCCAGCGTCAATTAATGGTTTTCGCTCATCAAAATCTGAAAAATGGAATTTTTAAAGGTTGTGACCTTAGTACGCATTTTATAACAAAAATGTTTTATCAAAGTTTTTTTTGGTTTAACGTCCAACTGTTATGCAATTACTGCTAATGCAGACGGTGAAGGATGAAATGATTTTTTGTAACGTATGAAAATATACCGTGCCTGAATTTCATTCGAACCCAAGACCACATGATGTGAGGCGAATACGTTACCAACTACGCCAATGCGGCCGGCGTTATTAAATTACTGGTTGTGAGTTTACAGCTGTTAAAAATATCCAATAAGCCTATGATTATGATTAATAAAAAAATCTTGAGTGATGCACTTACACGTCTCTTACCAACGTAAACATTAAACAATATAACCTATTTTTAATCATGAGTGAATGACGCAAAATTAAAATCTACTCCAGTAGGACTTAAAAATATGAAAATTCACTAGACGCTAAATTAGGCTCTTCAGAAAAAAAATGCTTGAAAGAAAAGTTATAAGTGTTTGATTTCTTATAACTTTGATAGACTTACAACTTTTGTTTCAAGCATTTTTTTCTGAAGAGCCTAAGTTAGCGTCAATTAGTGAATTTTCATATTTTTAAGTCTTACTGAAGTTGATTTTAATTTTGCGTTATTCACTCATGATTAAAAATAGGTTACTTTTACATTTTATATTGTTTACTCATGACCGAACATACGTTACATTGTTTATTATTTACGTTGGTAAGAGACGTGTAAGTGTTTCACTCAAGATTTTTTTATTAATCATAGGCTTATTGGATATTTATAACAGCTGAAAACTCACAACCAGTAATTTGATAACATCTTAGAATTATATGAAAAATTACTTGAAGAAGTATATTCAAAAGTGAAAATCCCACGGGATACATTCAGAGAACTTCCATTTTTAACGATTAAAATTTAATACAATTTTCTATTCATCGAAATTTTACAAGATCCCGTGATACTGATCTCATTATTCACATAAAATTTACTTCTACATTTTTACCGGAATTAAATTTATATTTTACGAACTTTCCTTGGTTAAAAAATATATATAAAAATACGTAATTACGTGGGAAACGGAAGCTATGACCGATTACATTATGTGTGTTGAACATTTCTGGAAATGAATCACAGTGCATTGTAAAACATTATAGACTACTGATGATAGGTGAAAGTCCGAGCCCTCTTTGCTTCAAAAATGTTAAATCTCTTGACTTAAAATGTTCTACGATTTTAACAAGAAGGCTTGAAAACTTCAGAAATGTTCCGTATTGGCTTCATCAAAAAGACTTAAATGTCGAAATAACCGTAATATTATTTCATTATTTATAACTGTTTATCACACCCTCGTTACTTAACAAAAATTTTAAATTTGGTAAAAGTTGATTACTCTCCACCAGGTACAACGTTCCATCTGCAGCCACGGGATCAGGGGATAAAACAGAATATTAAGTCCATTACCTTAATAAAATTTTATTAAATATAATTTTTGTTAATAATTCGATTCATAATAAAACAGGTTTATTACAGTGCATTTCAAAGAGTACATTATTGAGTTGTCAAAGGTGTGGCGGAATGACGTGAACTCCGATTTAATACTACGACGTTTACAAAAAGCTGGTTTAAAAGCATCCTTGACTGACGAGTAGACTGAAGAAATTTTAGATATCCTTTCTGAAAGCTAGAAATGCTTAAAAATACAGCTGTTGCAGGCCAAAACTCAAAGGTGATAGATTACTTGAAAGTTGACTACGAAATTTCAATTCAAGTAGGCCTACCCTGACTACGAAGAAATTACCACCAAAGTTATAAAAAACCTAACAACCTAATTAACCTGAATTTAGAAAACGATTTTCCATTATACTAAGTTTTTGAAAAACAAATTTTTTCCTATCTCCGATGAAGAATCACTATAAGGAAGTCTGATTGTAAATAATAACTTAATAATATAATATTGGCCTATTAAAACCTATATGGCTATATGGAATCCATCTGTTCAGTGCAGCTGTAAAAAGTAATATTTCAAATTTCAAGCTTACGTTTTTATTATCAAATCAGCAAAATTACAATCTATTCTTTTACACAGTAACAAGAACAATAAGTAATAAAAGTAACATTGAATACGACAACGTAATATTATTATACATAAATAAAATAAAAGTCTAAGATAACGGTTTTTTAGTTATTTTACTTCTTTTTAGATTTTTTACTCTTTAGCTGAAATAAATAAATTTTGAAATTATTTAAAATTGAAATGAAACAATATATACATACTGTATGAAAACAGTATAAAGCATACGGTAAAGTATATAAAAAACCTATAAAAATAAAAGTCTAAATAAAAATCTTATAAATACATACTATACGCTTTTGTCCTGTAAGTTTATCACGAAATGTTTTAGATGTCCGTTCAGTCTTTGTTCGTATGTTCTGCTAAATCGTGTAATTTCTTGTCTTACTGAGTTAGTTCTTATGTCGTAATAGATAGCTACATTTGTTTTGTATCTACTACGGTATCCAGAGAGCCGTTCGTAAATATTTTGTTTGAAAACGTTCTGTAATGTCACTGGAATTTTTTCAGTATTGAAATTTTTTGTTGCTCCCTAGAGTTGTATCCCATACATCCAAACAGGCTTTAAAATTATCATGTATATTGTCAGTTTTGATTCAGTTAATAGTTGTGAGCGTCTCACAGTTAACAAAAACATATTTCTCATTTTTTATTACCCATAGTACAACATTACCTTTACCTTTACCTTTATTCCCATTACCTTTATTTCGTCAAAATGAATTTCTTCCACGACAGTCGGCGGTCCAGATGGAGCCCTACAGTTGATTTCACGTTTAAAATACAGTACGGTAAGTCCATATAAGCAATGTATTTCATATGAGAGTTTGAGCGCTACTACACTAAGTAAAAATATCGACTCCCCGACGCAACACGTTCTCATCTACAAACTCCTATTGAATAACATAATACGAAAACATACTTGTTATTTGTATCGTTTTAAAGATCAGGTACCAAAAATTATTGTACTAATGGAATTGTCTTTTTTTAAATTATTTTAAAGTAAAGAATAGTTATCGTTTAAATCTTGTTTGAATAACAGTCGTTAGTATCTCGGAAAGATCTAAAAATGGTAATAAAACTCCCTGGACGGACAGTGAGGGTTACGAAGAGAGAGACGTCATACCCCTTTCTCTTATACGTACCCACGGTCTCTCATCTAAATATTAGAGTAGGCCTATAATAATAAAATTTACAGCGTAATAAAATACGATTCATTAGGAAGTGAAAGTATTTTTTCAGAATTTTTTGATTAAAAATGAGCTTGTTAGAACGTGGTATGAGAAACTAAATATTTTTTCCCGTGACCTTCTGATGGTGTTGGTAGAGGAGAGTTATTGTTTGGCTGTGCCTGATGTTTTCCGTACGCCTGATAACACAATGGGTTCTCATAAGAGCTGTACTGCATTCTGAACGTGAAATTGAGTATAGGTGTTTCACATCTTCTGACTGTGGCACCACAATGTCATTCAGTATTACAGATGGGCACGTTCATCTACGAAGAGTGAATATCACATGTTCAAGTTCATAAATCTAAAATCTTCAGAAAAATTGCATGTGCCCTGTACCACAATATTAAAATATAACCCTTTAAAAGGATCTAAACATCCTCTTTGTGAATGAAGTTACTTCAAGTTTTCAAAGTCAACCCTTTCATCAGCCCCCTTTCGAATTCTATAGTACGACGTCTAAGAAGAATACCTTAAATGAAAAGATTAAAAAGAATATTAAGTTGCGATCTACTTAAATTATGAGTAACATTTAAACAGCCTAACTGAAGGAGTTTATGTCAATAGACATTTTACTTTTTCAAAATTTAACATATTTTTTTGCTCGTTGTCCTACTTAGTGGTTATTTATATTGTATGTATAATTATTTTTAACTGACAAATAAAAGTGAAAAATTTTTCTCCTAGGATAAATCAAAATCTAATGCAGTATTAAACAACAAATAAACACATAAAATTTTCATGTATTTTTACTATTATTGTTACCACCACTATTAGATTTGAAGTTCGTAAACGAGTATTGTATTTCACTTGAAAAAACTTTTCAAATAGAAACTGTTGAAAAACTTGGTAAAATGTTGTTCTGCCATTTACTCGACCAATTTTGTGGAAATCCCAACCGGTCATGAAGAATTCAAAACTTGGACGGAACTAAATATTTAACTATTTCCAGTCCTGTTGACTCTAGCTGAAGCAATAAAATATACATGTTGAGTTACCCTAGCTACTATACACATTTATAATGTATATAATTTCAATTTATTCCCTCCATGGAGTAAAAAAACCACGTTCACGTTAATGCTTGGTAAATTGGAGTAGTAATTTTTATGTGTTACATAGTATATTTATATTGTTACATACTAGCGCATACCAAAATGTAGTAATTAACCTATGTGGAATAATTACTGATGCTCAGATTCAATGTTTTATTTCATTATAAAAATTAATTGACAATTTTCCCTTGTGATGAAAATTTAAATGGTGATTAATATAATATGTATATTGTGAAGTTTTTATTTGGTCATAAAATTTACTGTACAAATGTATTATTTGTAGTAATTTGATTAAAAATTTTATCGAATTGTACTTACATAACAATATATATTAATTATTACCCCGATTACAAGCTAGACCTATGAGGGAGTTGAAAAATTACTTATAAAAGACTTATAATATATTTGCTCGTAACCAGCAGGTGGAGTGTTAAATTATTTGCACTCGATTACTTAGTTCCAGGGCTACAAATAATAGTTATATTTCTTATCTCATGGTCAGCCAATTATATGACTAAATTGAAAAACAGAAGAGGTGAGGTGTAAAAGACACTAATCAGTTATCTCCTCTAAGAGTAATGAATTTCATTATACACCCAGACCCTGTGGTGAATGTAGTGAAGATGTCATTTGCAGGGTGGAAAGTAGATGCTTTCAAGAGAGCACGGCATGCTGATAAGCATATTTTTCCACTCTGTGAGTAAGGCAAAGATAAACACTAAAAAACCTAATTAAAAGAGACTAATCAGAGTTATCTCTTCTGAGAGTAATGAATTTCATTACACACCCAGTTTCTGTGGTGAATGAAGTAAAGGTGTCATTTGCGGGGTGGAAAGTAGATGTTTTCGAGAAGGCCCGGCATGCTGATAAGCCTACTTTTCCACTCTGTGAGTAAGGTAATGATAAACACTAAAAAATATAATTAAAAGAGACTAATCAACTAAACAGAGTTATCTCCTTTGAGAGTAATGAATTTCATTATACACCCAGTTTCTGTGGTGAATGAAGTAAATGCTGAAAAGCATACTGTTCCATTCTGTGAGTAAGGCAATGATAAACCACCTCACTCCTCGTTTAACTTAGTAAAGCTTCTAGCGGTTACATTACTCTCTGAGAAGATAACTGTGATTAGTATTTTACACCTCTACCTTTTCTGTTAGTAAATGTTTCAGTTTTATAATTGGTTGACTATATGATAAGAAACAAAACTATTTTTTGTAGCCCTGGAACTAGCAAAAGTGCAAATAATTTAGCACTTCACCAGCCGGTTATGGGCAAACGAAACTATTAGCACAAAGAAACAAAACCAACACCTACTACTTCAAGATTGGAATACTTTCTTAATTGAAAAAGCTGGGTCATACGAGAACCAAACTGAAAATTTTACTAAGTAATGTTAAAATACAAAAACATTTAGTATAAAGGTTCTTATTAATATTTTATAAAAATTTCATATCAATATTAAGTTTATTCCTCTAGTCATTCCGGTCAATAAATTAATTAAGTATTAAATTGTTTGCAAAAACGTACATGGGACCCACACATAACAAATAAGGCTAGAAATGTCAGCTAGGAACTTTATGTCAGGGATTGTGGTGTAGTCGTAGGTTACTGCATAAAATAGAGTTGTAGAATCAGACGTACAAGCATGAAACTTAGAAACACGTGTAGAACCAATCCGATCAGCTTTTGCATTTGATGCATGTGTTTTACGACGAGTAGGTATAGGCTTGCAAGCCATTTCAGCTAGAATATCAAACCACCAGCATCTAATATGCGGCAGTATTTTGTTGGCGAATGTATGAATAATAAAATAAATATCTCTTGAAGAAAATAAAAATAAACAGTTTTACGTTTTTGTCTGAACAAAATTAAGATGTTCCATGTATAAAATAAATATATAGGTTGTAAAATAATAGTTTATTAGTAATAAAATAATTATTCTTCCACATTTAGATAAAAATATAAATAATAAAATAAAACTTTAAAAAAATCAGGTTCTTGATGAATCTTTACGTTTTTGATATAGTTCTTGTAACCTTTACAAATTAAAATGATATAAATCCTTTTTCGCAATTAATTTCCTAAAACAGCAAAAATACTCACAAATTAAAACATTTTAAAATATTGAATTTACCTTTACGATTTTATTAACCATTTTAATCATTCAATTTCTTCTACTTCTACTTTTAATCATCGTCATCTACAGTCGGAATCATTATTATCTTCAGATTCAACTACTTAATATTTCAAGATATTAATAGACAATTCAGAGTCAAGTTTAGTTCCTTTTTGTTCTTGACTCTGATAGTATTACTTTAGTTGAAGAGGAATTACTTAGATGGGCTTTATTCTCTTCATTGCCAAAAACATTTTCCAGCCGATGTATGAATAAAGATATTATTTGTCCTACTGAATTTCCCAGTTTATAACCTCACAGCTGGTGTATTGAAGGAAATACGGAAGAAAAGTGTTTTGGTTTTGACTTACATGTTCAATATTGTCTTGAAAACTACATTCCTTCATTTAGCGGGAAATGACCGTAGGTTGGTTCACTAGCCAAGCCCCCTCAGGATCAAATCTTACAGAACAATTAGTTGATTATCCATTATTTTCAAACTTTAAAAACAAAGACGGTACTGAAAGATTACTTCGTATTTTTACTTTCTCTTGCCTTTATAAATATATAGGAAAGAAAGTATTGTTTTCATATAGAATTTTTTAAATCGAGTGTTCACTGGATCTACACGTTTTCAGACCCCCTGAACCCAAAAAAACATGTTTTTAGCGATTGGTGTGTGTGTGTGAACAGAATATCTCAAGAACGGAACATCGTACGAACTTGAAACTTAAAACTAAAGTTAGATACTACTACCGGACTCTACAAGAACATTTTCATCAAAATCGGCCAACCGGAAGTAGTAGTTTATTCGTGTAATTTTTCACTTTTTTTGCGATTTTCTCAAAAACGGCTCTAACGACCTCATTTACTAAATTTTTGTGCTCTACAAGATAGGGTAGGCGCCATATCTGCTGAAATTCGTGGGGACGTTGTTTTCTCGTTAAAAATGATTTTAAGATTGTGGCTTTAATATGCATTTAAGTGCAAAAATGTATACAATAAAAGTTGTAGAAAATTTAAAATCCTACAACTTTTATTTTAAACGTATTTTTGTAAAACGCTTAGTTTAGCGGTAATTAGAGATTTTCTAATTTTTTCTCACGAAAACCTGTAAAAAAATTAATTTTTTTTAAAAGATTTCAGCCTTATTTTAACAGTTAACGACAAAAGTGTAAAATCAAATTTATAGGAAATTAAAAGATCTACAACTTTCATTTACAGAATTTTTCTCTACAGAACCTAGTTTAGCGTAAAAGAGTGATTTTTAATATTTTTAAGCCAAACTGAGGTTGATTTTTATTTTACGTCTTTCACTCATGACTAAAATAAGATTAACTTATGTTTTTTGAGGTTAGTTTTTTTTAAATAACTGTAAATCTACGAACTGCTCTCATAGAACAATGATATATTGTAAGTATAAAACATGAGTAAGTAATACCCCTTGGTGTTACTCTTTAAAATTTCCCATTTTGTTGTATTGTTCTTACCAGGCATGTAGAATAAATTACACAATCACATATTAAAATAAATCTGTAGGGTGTAGTTTGTATAGTCTTCTGTGTGTTCCACTGTTGTCTAGGAGATTGATGGCTTCTGGATTCTGATGATTTTCAAGTCTTGTTTGGTAACTGGTGCAAAATTTCTATATATCGTGTACCGTGGGAGTGTTCGTGTCTCTGTGCAATATAGTGTTAGATATGTACCAAGGCGAGTCCATGATGTTTCGAAGTATTTTTGACTGAAACCATTAAATTATTTCAATGTTACTGTGACTTGCTGTGCCCCAGAGTTGTATCCCATATGTCCACACAGGTTTATTTCCAATGTTTTATTACTAATGTTAGGTTATATTATAAATTATTTGAATTGGCAAGAGAAAGTTGTGTGAGTGTTTCACACCAGATTTTTGAAGATGTATTCGTATTTTTTGGTCACCAGTTTAGTTTTATATCTGAGGATCCAACTGTTCTTCAACTTCATAGAGTAGCTGATATTCTCGCTGCCGCCTTGAAATATAAGCAAAGGCTTGTTTATCGACAGATGCCAAGCTTTAGATAAGTATGCGTAGGAGGGAATGTACTATGTATAAGCATCTACCATAACTTTTTTATATATTAAAAGCAATTATAAAAAGAAAATTAATTCGGATAAAAACGAATAAAGTTTATAATGTTAAAAATTAAACCAATTTTAATTTTCAACATTTTTTATCTCTTTGTAACGGTCAAATTTAACCAACAAATATTTTGATTAAGAATTTAATTACAGTAATGAAGAAATTAATGGCGATATTTAAAGCAGTCAAATTTAATTTCATAAAACAATAACGTGCTTGCGGTTTTCTAACACGCTTCATAGTTTAACAAAGGTAGTTTGAAAAGGACGATAAATAACTTCATTGAGTTTTTCGTTACAGTCAGGTTCAAAAAATTCAACGTTCTAATTCTATTTAGCTTGAATTATTGTATAACTTTTGTAATATTAAAAAAAATCTATTTAGGACATTTAACAACAAAGTTTAATCGATAATTAACATTATATATTATGTATTTCAACACAATTATATTTCCCAAGTTCTTGACTAGAAACTACCCTTTAACAACAAAGTGATCAACGAGAAGGTATTTAGTTGGTGAATGGATAAGCATAATTAATAATGGCATACAGTCATTATTAAGACGTTACTTATGTATGATAAGCAAAAAGGAGGGGATGACGGATATTAGCTTATCAGTTTATTGTCTTTTACTGTTCAAAGACAAGAGAGTTGACGCGGGGTTTGATTTACCCTTCCCGTGATGTAATAAGATGTTGAAAAGATACGAGGGGGGATGACGATGGGGGTAAATCTATTCTATATCGCATAATATAAAATACCTTGCCATCCCTTCCTGTGAATAATAATGTATTATATTCTACAGTAGGTCTGAACAATTAGGGGTATATCTTAGGCTAGACCACTAAAATGCTACAAGTGAATAGACAGTGATATATTATGCATTTCTCTTCATCATAAAGAGAGAGAGAGAGAAGGAGAATATGACAAAGATGGAGATACCATAATATAATACGACGTTACGCGTGAACGTTGTAAATAAATATGACAATAGATTTCATATAATATAATCACACAAAGACATATACCGGGTGGTTGAAAAAAGTTTACCATACTTAGTTTCAACCCGAAAAAACTATTTTTTGAAATTATGCCAACAATTTTTAGTTTTTTTTCTGGCGGCCATTATGTACTTTTCAATAAAATTACGTAGTATATCATGAACGATTTTTTTATTTAATCCCTCATGAGTGTACGTTTCCTCTGTTCAGTTAAAAAATTATTTTGCAATAGGGAAGGATTTAAGGCTGGTAAAGAGTTTTTCAAAGAGGTATGTAAGCTGAGGACTGGTGAATAGGAGACATGTTGATATCTATTTAGGGTTTGGGTCGTTTGACCTATATATTTAAAGGTGTGTAAAGGTTATATGTAAAGGTGTTCCACATACAAAAAAAATATTTTCATATTTTTGTTCGTTTAACAGTGGGCGATCGTTGGATGCGTGCGGTTTACTGAAAATATTTGAAAAGGATTCGGGTAGGATGATGATTAGTTTCGTTTTGAGTTAGGTTTGTGGAATTCGGGTTTTTATGTTTTGTAACGTGAGGAATAGGTATTAGGCTGAGGGTTATAATGCATGCCACAAATGAATGGCGGTATGAGGCACCGAAGAAAGAAAGTGTCGAGAAGGCTATTAGCCTTGTAAATATACCAATGATGCGGAGGCTATTGCCAGTGATGCGGAGGGGGTCATCTGCCCAGTCTGTGTAATTTTGCACTTAAGTAACTGAGGGCGTTAAGAAGGTCTGCCGATAAAGGCCTTTGGTCTAGGTAAGGCAGGAGGATGGTTGAGCCCCGGAAAGTCCAAAGGTGGGTCCTTCATACATCAACTAAAGATGTTCAGTTAAAAAACAATAAACAACCCCATGACTCAATGAGATGAAAGTGATGTGTAAATTATGACGTGTAGTTTTGTGTAGACTTAGGTCGACTATTCCTAAAAAAGTATGGCTATTGAACCAAACCATCAAAGTACACTATAGTGCTCGCTACGAAAGAAGTCCGCTGTGAAGACCAGTTGGCCCTTAACCAATTTAATAGAATTTTCTATTTGCATCACATGTCCATTTTTGTTTTAAATGCAAGAGCCTACTATACTCGGCTCAATACTGTTGTAAAAATATATAGTTAAGTCGAAAAATCATTTCCCAATGTTCAATGGGAGTGAAAATAGCACTTTTTTAAATGGCCGCCATATTAAAACGGAAAATGAGATTTAACATTTTAAATATTCATATTGAAGAGAAACCTGTGATCTTGAACATACTTAAACTCCAATATTTTATGTAAAACCTGAATAAAGTAACAGATGTTTAAAAAGCGCTTTAACAGAAAAACCGGCTAAAAACTGGGTACTTTTTATGCGCAAATCTCCGACAAATTTAAAAAAAATCTAAGTTAAACGAATAAACCCAGAAAAGAACAGGGTTTAATTTGCTATAGCGTTAAAATTTTTCCGTTTGGTTGTTTTTTAAATAGAGCTCTTCAAACACAACGGACTTTTCTCGTGGTGGGCACTATAATATCCACTATCTATTTCTCAAATCCGTATAAAAGTAATTACCTTTGGATTTGAATCACAGAACCTTTGTCTTCGAAAATCAGCTGTTAAACAGCTGACTTGTGGCGATAGCCTTATTGCTAGACTAACCAGTAGGGACGTGAAAAAATTATTGAGATAATAAAATATGTATCGTTTTAGTTTTATTTAAAGCCGCATCAATATCTTGGTAATTAGCAAATACTTTGGGTTGAGGAACAGTGGTTTATTGTAATAATCTTCCATATTCATGCCCGGGAATCGTACTCGAGATCTTCGCTTTGCGGCGTAGCACGTTAACCATTGGCCTAAAGAGGCGGCCCAAAAATAAAAAAATCTGGTGTGAAACACTCACACAACTTTCTCTTGCCAATGCAAATAATTAACAATAAACCTAACATTATTAATAAAATATTAGAAATAAACAAAAAACTAACCTCAAAAACATAACCTTATTTTAATCATGAGTGAATGATGCAAAATGAAAATCAACCTCAGTTTGGCTTAGAAATACGGAAAATCACTCTTTCTCTCTAAACTAGGCTCTGTAGAGAAAAATGCTTTAAATAAAAGTTGTAGATCTTTTAATTTTCTATAAATTAAATTATATACACTTTTGTCGTAAAATGCATACTAAGGCCGAAATCTTAAAAAAATCAAATTTTCACACATTTTCGTGAGGAAAAAACAGAAAATCGCTAATTACCGCTAAACTAAGCATTATACAAAAAAATGTTTGAAATAAAAGTTGTAGAATTTTACATTCTCTACAACTTTTATTATATAACGTTTTGGGCTAAAATGCATATTAAAGCCGCAATCTTAAAAAGAAAATGTTTTTACGTAAAAACAGCCTCACGCAGAATTTCAGCAAACATGGCGCCTACCCTATCTTGTAGAGAATAAAAAATTGAGTAAAACAGGCGATTTTTAAAAAAATCGTAGGACCAGTTTTTGAGAAAATCGCAAAAAAGTGAAAAATTATACGAATAAACTACTACTTCCGGTTGACCGATTTTGATGAAAATGTTCGTGTCGGGTCCGGTAGTGGTATGTAACTTAAGTTTCAAGTTTCAAGTTCATACGATGTTCCGTTCTTGAGATATTCTGTTCACACACACACACACACACACGCACACACACACACACACACACACACACACACACACACACACACACACACACAGACCAATCGCTAAAAACATGTTTTTTGGGTTCAGGGGGTCTGAAAACGTATAGATCCGGTTAAAACTCGATTTCGAAAAATCGACATGAAAACAATACTTTCCTTCCTATATATTCATATAGGCAAGAGAAAGTAATTAGTGTGCATATTATAATTTTAGTCTGGCAATATATGTTTCAGTTTGAAGAGTAGTTCGTCGTGCCAGACCTTGTCAAACGCCGCACTTACGTCTAAGGAAACTGCTCCTGTGTATTCCTTTCTTTTTAGACCTGAAGCTATTAGATCGACGACTCGGTGTAGTTGGTGAACTGTAGTATGCTATGACCGGAAACCAAATTGATGAGTAGGTATAGAATTTTGATCATTAACGAAATACAACAAGCGGCGAAGAAGTTTTTAAAATAATTTTGAGAGAACGGAAGTAAACTGATGGGTCTGTAGAATTCATGATTTAATTGAAGAAAAAAATACAAAATTTCCGTTAGACGGAAAAATTTTTTGGGCATAACGTTACTCTTTAGACTGATAAGACAAATCATGTCTCGAAATTAGGTACATTACTTTTTAAGCACCGTGTAAGTCCTCTTCATATTACATCTATCTACTCACATGTATGCAACCACACTAACACAACTATACATCAATATATTAATTTAATATCGCCAGTGATATTCGCGTAGATGGGTTTTGGTATTCCTTAATTAAATATAGACAAAGACATGACAATGATAAGCCTATAGATTTATACTGTAGATCAATCAAAAGGCCTTCCTTTGTTGTAAAGTAGTTCCTATAAACCAATATCCCTATTATTATATAGACTTCCAATTTTATTGGTTTGTAAGTCCTTTCAAAATTTATATTACTTTTCAATGTTAAGAAATTTAGATAAGTTTTTGCAGTATAAAAAGACTATTGAGAAACACTAACACGACTTTCTCTTGCCAATTTAAATAATATAAAATTTTAATCTATGTTTAATTATGAGTAAACAATACAAAAAAGTGAAACATAACATAATTTTAATCATGAGTGAATGATTTAAAAGGAAATTAACTTCTATTCGACTTAAAAATATGGAAAATCACACATTCACGCTAAAATAAATACTGTTTTAGCTTTAACGTGTAATTTTGATTTAAATTTTGGAACATTGGTATTCAATTAATTTTTACTTTCTTTTGCCTATATAAATATAGGAAGAAAAGTATTGTTTTCTTGTCAATTTTTTGAAATCGAGTTTTCACCGGATCTACAGGTTTTGAGACACACTGAACTCACGAAACATGTTTTAAGCGATTGGTCTGTGTGTGTGTGCGAACAGAATGCCTCAAGAATGAAATATCGTACGGTTTTGAAACTTGAAACTTAAGTTAGATACCACTAAAAGACCCGACACGAACATTTTCATCAAAATTGGTCTACGCGAAGTAGTAGTTAGTTTATTCATGTCATTTTTCACTTTTTTGTGATTTTCTCAAAAATGGCTCCTACGATTTTTTTTTTAAAATCGCCTCATTTACTAAATTTTTTATGCTGTACAAGATAGGGTAGGCGCCATGTCTGCTGAAATTCTTGGGGAGGCTGTTTTCTCTAAAAAATAAATGTTATTTTAAGATTGCGGGTTTAATATGGATTTTAGCGAAAAAATGTGTAATAAGAGTTGTAGAGAATTTAAAATTCTACAACTTTTATTTCTAATATTTTTTGTGAAACGCTTAATTTAGCGGTAGTTAGCGATTTTCTTTTTTTTCACACGAAATGTGCAAAAAACGATTTTTTTAAGATTTTTGCCTTAGAATGCATTTTACGACAAAAGTGTATGTAACGAAATTGAGGAAATTAAAAGATCTACAACTTTTATTGAGAGAATTTTTCTCTACAGAGCCTAGTTTAGCGTGAAATAGTGATTTTCCGTATTTTTAAGCCAAACTGAGGTCGATTTTCATTTTGCGTCTTTCACTCATAATTAAAATAAGGTTATATTTTTTGTGGTTAGGTTTTTTTATTTCTAATGTTTTATTACTAATGTTAGGTTATATTGTTAATTATTTGCATTGGTAAGATAAAGTCGTGTGAGTGTTTCACACCAGATTTTTTAAATTTTATATTACTATTTAAGTTTATATTGTTTCGGTTTAAATATTCTTTGTTAAAAGTTTGATTCTCTGTTCGAGTTTAAAAGTTCTTCAAGTCTGTAAAATTTACTCTGTAGAAAAAATGTTTGAAATAAAAGTTGTAGGTATTTTATTTTCCACAACTTTAATTGTATACTCTTTTGATCTAAAATGCACTTTTATGCCGCAATCTTAAAAACAAAAACATTATTGCACTGTGAGGGCACAGCCGCTACAAGTATCAGCAGACATATAGATTACGTTATCTTATAAAGCAAATAAAAGCTTTAATATTTAAATTTATCATGGATGCACATGCTTGCACAAAAATATATATCATAGTCCTAGCTAAAATTAGGTGTAATTACCCAAATTCTGTTTCGTTGACAAACCTTAGTTTTTTTTTAATCAATCCCTAATGTGTGTACGTTGCAATCTGTTCAATTCAGAACAATAAGCAACCCCATGACCCAATGAGATGAGGTGATGTGTATGACGTGTAAATGAGGTGTAGTCTTGTACAGACTCAGGCCGACCACTCCTGAGAGAGTATGGTTAATTGAACCCCAACCATCAAAGTACACCGGTAATCACTGTCTAGTATTCAAATCCGTATAAAAGTAACTAACTTTACTAGGATTTGAACCAGGAACCTTCGTCTCCGAAAATCAGCTGTGTAACAGCTGATTTTGGCAACAATTTTACCTCTAGACCAACCCGGTGGGTTTTTTTAATGTATATTTCCTTACCGTTAAATAAAATGCTGTACATTAAGGTTTCTTTTACGGTCCTACTGAATTTGCTTCAAAACAAAGTCATCCGCTTCTCTGTATAATTTATAATATTATACCATTGTTTATACTATTTTAGTAGCCTACTATATTCATTATTATTATAAAGGCGGGAAGTTTATAAAGATATAGAACCCATCACAGTCGCAATGAGAAAGAAACGGGTGTCCTACTTTCGTCACATCCTCAGAATGGCACCTGACAGACTTCTCTATAAACTAGTTAAACATGTTGAAATCCAAATCCCAGACCCAATACGCATGCCATAAAGAAGTACTGAATGACATAAAAGGACTGAACTTAACAGAACAAGACTTAATCGAAAAATCACCGAAATACAAACAAACAATCAAAGTCCACAACATCCGACTTACGACGCATGCACCTAAGAAAGCATTCAGGGGTTTTTCAAAAGAAGTTCGCAAAAAGCATTCGAGGAACCTCAAAGAATACCATCGAAAACTGAAGGCTTCCAAGCTACTAAAGTGGTCCATTGTGACTAAACAACTAACAAAAGGCGGGATATTGCAGATGCCATGATTTTATTTAAAGCGATACATGGAGTTATTGATGCTGATATTGTGCATAATATAGTGTACAGGATCCCATATGTTAACTCCAGAGGGCACAGGCTCTTAGACTATAAGGTGAAGACTCGGATATCTCCCCTGGCGAGATGCATTCGCATTATGAATGTTGTTGATGGTTGCGGGTTTGATATATTCAACAGGAATATATCAACGTTTAAGCGGAATATTATTTTATGTTGGATAGATTGATCCAGTTGGGACAGCCGTATGACAAGTTGTTAGGTGAACTGAGTAGCGTGCTAGAGTTATTAAGTCATATTGGACTCCCGTTTGGTTGATTGTTGATTGACTTGTCTGTTATGTTGCTGGTTTGTCTTGTCGTAAACGTTTTTGATCTTTATGCTTTGGGTTTTATAAGTTTCTTTCCACACTGTAAATGTGGTATCATTGCCAATCCCTGCACATTTTTACTTGCCTATTTAGTTATTTATGTGGTTTTCTTTAGATGTCCCCTATGATTTACTTTCAGATAGGTAAGTGCAGCGTTTTTAAGGATTTCTATCTGTTGCTGCACTTTTTCAACTCAAGTACGTTTTTCCCGCTTCCTTGTTAGTTCCTTTTACGAAGTTTAGGATGCCTGTAAGGGGTGAGTGGAAGCCATCAATAATTATAATAATTAATTATTCTAACATTCTTTGTAATTATTGTTTTTATTACGTACTTTGTTGTTTAGGTCATCAGCCAAAAGGCTGGTTTGAACCTGTAGAGGTTTTACTAAGTAAAACGAGAAGTGAAGTGGTTTACTATTGCCTTCCTCACTGAATGGAAAAGTATGCTTATCATCATGCCGGGTCCTCTGAAAAGCACATATTTTCCACTCTGCAAATGACACCTTCACTTCATTCACCACAGGGTCTGGCTGTATAATGAAATTCATTACTTTCAGAGGAGACAACTTCGATTAGTGTCTTGCAACTCTACCTCTTCTGTTCTTAAACAATTCAGTCATTTAATTGGGTGACCATGTGATAAGAAACAGAATTTATTATTTTAGCCCTACAACGACCTGATTGAGTGTATATAATTTGATATTTCACCTGTCCCTTATGGGCAGTACGTACTTTATATTATGTTAAATCAGAGGAAAAAAATCACTGGATTGTACTTCTCTTTATCTCATAATTTTGTGTTAATTTCTTTTATTGAAATATTCCAGTCAGCTGTTGTGAAACTGTATAATTCTGAAGTTTAAAAAAAGTTTAAAGAATCCCGTTGAAATCTTACTGAGGATTGGCGTCTCTACCAAATACTTAAGTAGAGTCATGCTATATGTTTTCCATCGTATACACTTGTAAGTTGCTTGAACAGTTGTGAAACGATTTAAAAAGCTTTAAAATATGAATAGAAAAACAAATAAACTGAAATGATTTAGATCAAATTTTAAAATTTACTAAAAAATTTAATATAATTTATTATTTCGTCCAACAGATTTAATCGCGGTATAAAAATGTTAATCTGATTCATGAATAATCGGAGGGCTGATTTAAACTGTATGACAGATAACGTGACTTTGCTTAATATTTCGGTATTTATCCATTTTATAACAATACTGATGACTGTAATAATTATCTGCCAACAATGAAAAATCGACGTCAACTGAACATTGCGTGTGGTGAGTGCACAATGTCACATTCGAATAGATTTCAGCAACACAACTGAACCTACAGACTTTTGCCCCCTCTAGTCTTGATTAATAGTGGTGCCCATGCGATGTTTTAATACGACTTGGATAAATCACACGACTGTTGGGGTTCAATCCCCCCCCCCCCACCACTTGCCTTTTCATTACAAGCCGGAAGGAAAGTCGCCTCTTGCTCCTTTGATTTCCTACCCTATCCCGGCATCAACTTGTGCTTATTTGACGCCTCCTATTTCCGGTTTCTTGTGTACTTCATCTAATGCACGCGTTATTATAACTACGTTTCTATAACGTATTGAAGTATGAAATATTTCTTGAATTTAAAACTAAAATATTCGTGATGGCTTTTCTGTTATTAAACGTTAATTCTCTTTCATACTACATCTAATAATATTATACGACAATTTCGCATATGTATGTTTGCATGTCCAACTATCCTTGAAAACGGCTCTACTGATTTTCCTGAAAATAAAATATTAGTTTATTAAGGGGAGCACTATACCTCCTATCTAACCCATGTTCAATTGACCTCTTTTTAAGTACACGTTTCTAAGAAACCGGTTAAGAGTTAGGGGTTTTTAATTTTTTGTGCCTTTTCTATGACATCTTTTTAAGCTCTGGTTCTAGAATTATTAATATAGAGCTAGCGCTACCATTTCGAGAAATTTTTTTGAAAAAAACAAAAAACACCTTTTGTTGTAGAAGTTTTTATTTTATTTCGAACTTGGTAATAATACTGCAATGACTCTAGTACCATATGTCACAATTATACTGGGAAACATGCTCAAAAAATTTTAACCTTCAAAGTCAAATAGTTTTTGAGAAAACTGTACCTTTATGGAAAAAAGTGAATTTGCGGGAAATGAGCTGTAAAGTTTTACTTACATTAAAATCAGCCTGCACCATAATATTGATCCTCACCGGACTGTTCTTTTTCTTTGAATAATTTCCTCATTTTTTCTCATGTCTTGTTTTTTTTGACACACTTTCCATTGCCTTCTCAGCTTTCTGTGTTTTTTGAATATCGGAACTCTTGATTGTTTCCACAGATAAACTCAATTAAAAGAAATTCTGGTCAAAACATTACTTAACAAAAATCTGCATAGCTTCCGTAATTTCTATGGTACAGTTATAATTTTTATATGTAGTAATTACACAGAAAAAGATACAGAAGGCTTATAGTTGTAAACTATGTGTAATTAAAAGAAAATTGAGTCCTGATCTTTTTCTCCAAAATTGTTCCATTCAAAGTTAGATATTCTTCTTCTTCAGATGCTTTGTAAAAACGATGGCTTTTATTGAAGACCTCTAAAATTTTATCGGCTTCTTGACGATAAAAGGTACCCGAACTCACACCATATTTGTCCCTGAAGATTCATCAACCATGATGCCTTAACATCAATCTTCCACCAAGCTTACCCTCTATTATTCCTTGCATGTTATTTTCCAGCATTATGAACTTCTTGTCTCTCATTACATGCCCAAAATACTTTAACTTTCAACATTTACAATATTCTTCTTCATTTCATTACTAAAGGTTGGTCACAACACTCGAAAATCGCTCTCTATCATGAGAGAATTTCAAAATAATGTACGTACTCAAGTTTGTTCAGTCTCTAATACCATTCAACCATGAGCTATTTTTTCACCTAGGTCTGCGCTTGCCCTCAACTTTACCCTTGAGAATCAATCTGAGAAACTTATACTGTACTTATTAGCCCATATATAAATATCCAAGGAAGGCAGGTACTTTCTTCTTTTGATTATGCCCATCAACTCACGGTCCACACCCAGACATCTCAGAGAATTGACGTTGGTAACATGATCGGTCCACAAAATCTGGAGCATTTTTCTGAACACTCACATTTCGAAAGTTTCTAAACGATGCATGGACTACATACTTAAAGTCCAAGTTTCCACACCGTATACCAGGACAGTGAAGTATACTATATCTTACAGGAAGTGAATTGTTAGTAAGCAGGTGATAATTTACAAGGTGTGAGGTATTAAGTAACGAGACTGACGTTGTAAAAAATTTTATTTTAATTTTATACATAATTACTTATTGTCACCTTCAATATACACTCCTTCTATATCCCTACAACGCTCCATGCGAATATTCCATTATTGGAAACAGTGCTGGACGTCATCTTCTGTCACCTCCTTCAGGACACATGCCGCTTTCTCTTTTACAGCTTCCACGGACTCAAATCTTGTCCCTTGTAATGCAGATTTCACCTTAGGGAACAGGTAGAAGATAATAAAATGTGATGAACGTGGTTTTTTTACTTATTATCCGGAAACGGTGCGCCAATCCATGCACTGGAAGAGCCGAACTTCACCGAGAGCCAAAAAGCTCGAAGGAGCAAGTCAAAATTTAAAGCAATGATAATTTTATTTTATATCCATGGGATTATGTACCTTTACTGGGTTCCCGAAGGTCAAACAATTATTCAATATTACTATCTTGAGATACTTTCTAAACTACGTCAAAGAGTAAAGAAAATACCCGAAATGTCGAAGGATAAATCATGGGTTCTCCACCAAGACAATACGCCAGCTCATTTCGCGTTATCTGTCAAGATGTTCCTAGCTATGTACAGCATCTCACTGTAGGACATCCACCTTATTCACCAGGTTTTGCACCATGTGACTTCTACTTGTTCCCTTAGGTAAAATATGAATTAAAAGGGACACGATTTGAGTCTGTGAAAGCTGTAAAAGAGAAAGCGGCACGTGTCCTGAAGAAGCTGACAGAAGATGACTTCCAGCAGAGTTTCCAACAATGGAAAATTCGCATGGAGCGTTGCAGGGATAGAGAAGGAGTGTACATTAAAGGTGACAGTAAGTGATTATGTATAAAATTAAAATAAATTTTTTTACAAAGTCAGTCTCGTTATTTAATAGCCACACCTCGTATATTAGGCAAAATACTTTTATGAAAAATTTTAATGTCCACTATCATAACACAAGAAACAGAAACGATTATTATGTGGCTAACCACACCACAAAATTGTTTCAACAAAAACCTATTTTTGCGGCAGAAAATACATCAATAAATTACCCCAACTTTTAAATTATTGTGATTATTTGCATTCCTTTAAAAAAAATCTAAAAAAAATACTTGAATAGTGAAATTTTTTAAAGTGTAAAACAATTTCTTTCTAAATAGTGTATAAGTAGAATTTGTGTGATTGTAATATGTATTTTAGGTGTTATAACTTCTTGACATGTCCTATACTCCTTCGGGAACCTCTCGGACGTAATGGAAAAAAGAAAAAGAAAAAAGACAATATGATAAGTGAATATGTACTATGTATACTATTTTTACAAAATAATAATTTGTGTGTATCTAAGTATTTCTAAATAACAAAAAATAAGAATCTATTTCATATTTCTATTTTTTATCCATAGAGCTTTTACCATAATTTCTCTTTCAGGCATAGTGATTTATATTTTGCATCACGCATTTTGTTACAAGTGCAGCACAGTGATGCATTTTGTGAATCACTGTAAGCAGTCTTAGTTCTATTCGCACAGCGATGCAAGTTTTGGTACACATACTTAATAGTTACCAAAAGGTCCGACAGACAGCGTCCGTGTCATGAAATACTTATTGTTAGCGCCAGTCGTACCGGGGTTAATTCAAACTGTTTTCCCCGCTAATCACAATTTGTTCCTGTCTCCGTTTCCGCGTGACTTGTCAAGTCACGTCATCCGTATCCCCTTTTCCTTTTGAATATCCGGCTTCTCCCACACACACTCTTGTCTTAGCTGCCGTGATGTATGGTTGCGTTCTTGTCTCTTGCGCTTAGCGTGTGGCGTGGGTTGGTGATGCCCTGCCAATCTCTTCGTTTACAATCAGTTCGTTTCGTTTCTCGTTGGTTTTCTACAAACCTAAACTGTTCGTTATTCTATGCTTAATGTGAACTTTATGCAATTGCTCATGTGTTTTTTATTGTAAACTGTCGTAGTGTGTTCATTGCAATGTTACCAGTGTGCTTCCACGTGCTTATCTACAAGTTTCAAGTTGTTAATGGATTCCAGGTAAGAACGTTTTTCCATTATTACGGTTAGTTATTCAATAGTGTGTCTCCCTATGTTTTTTCCCTACCAATTATGTCCGTTACCTTTCGTTATTTTATTCCTCCTGTTACTAATTCATTTTGTTTATTCTTTAAAACGTTTTTGCTGTGGTCGGCAGCCGCTTAAAACTGACCTGGTCCTCCGAATTAAGTCAATTAATCGTTTACTAAGTTCTATAAAATTATTCAGTTTAAATTCGTTTCATTGTCTTTTATCCAGCGTCTTACAAGCGCTAACATTATTGGTCCTGTTCCGGGCATCGGATATCTATCAGTGATCTATGGATACAGTCAATTGCATATACTGTTTTATTATTTCATTAAATTCGTTAATTACACATTGTGTAATCATCTTGTTCATTGTGTTACATGCGGTTAGGCTTGCCTGTTTCGTTTCGCGCGGTTAGCTGTACCGTGTTGTAGGGAACAACAACGCTATTTCTATTCGTGACGTCACACATAAACCAGTCTTGTAGCTCGCTCTCCGATCTGAACACCAGCCACCGGTCGTCGCCATTGTTTTTCTGCTCCGTCTTCATTCAATCGCTTCGCTTCAGTGCGCACAATCTCTCCGCCTAGGCCACGCCTCTCTCTCTCTTGACTAGACAATCAAGTTCATTTCCAAACTGATCCAACCGATCTGTTCGCTGCGGTGTGCTGTTGACGTCACTCTGTTACTTACTAACCTATTTCGATCAGCTGATCTCTGTTTACGTTTTGTCAATCTGCATTTGTTAATTAATTTATTCGTTTTATCTCTTTCGACATGGATGATTATCTGTCTCTACTTAAAAAACGCGAGGTTATTAATAACCACTTAACTCGTTTTGACAAATTTCTCAAATCTGACGTCGAAATAACTCAAGTCAAATTGCGGTTAGAAAAATTCATTGATCTATGGTCTGACTTTGAATTGATTCAAACCAAACTTGAATTACTTAAACCTGATAATAACTTCGAAATCGAGCGCACCAATTTTGAAAACAAATATTTTCAATTAATCGGTTCAGCACAACAAATAATTCAATCGCTAGATAACACTGTGATTATTTCAAGTCAACACAAAATCAATAATTCGCCATTGGTCCAGTTACCTAATATTCGCTTACCATCCTATGATGGTGACATAACGAAAGTCCAGAACTTCATAAGTCTGTTTAATGACTTAATCCATCATAATTCTGATTTGTCTCAAGTGCAAAAATTGCACTACCTGCGATGCTCGTTGAATAACGAACCTCTTCGCTTAATTGAACATTTACCATTGTCTGCTGATAATTACCTATTGGCGTATAATTTAATTCTTGACCGTTATTCAAATCCACGTAGAATTGCAAATGTACATCTAAATCAAGTTTTTAATTTCGTCAAATCTGATTCTCCAAGCTATCAATCGTTAAAACATTTCTTAAATGTTCACGAAGCTGCTATAGGTGCTTTGCGAATACTCAATATTAATCTACTCGAGTATCTTTTATTTGAAATCGCTTATTCAAACTTAGATTCTGTTACTAAACTCAGCTTTGAAGACCATAATCCTGCGTCCACCGTGCCTTCGTATGAATCTTTAATCTCGTTTGTTACTGCTAAAATGCATTCTTGTGAATTAGTCAATCCTTCTCAATCTATCGATAATGTTCGTTCTCCGTATTCAAGTAGTTCTAACCTCGATAAACCGGACTCATCATATCCGGCATCCGCTGATCGCCGTACTGTACAAATTAATCGTAATTCTACATCGCCGCCTACTCGTTCTGACAACATACCTTCGTTTTTCGTCAAATCAAACTCAATTAAATGTCTTTCGTGCGAATCTAACCTGCACTCAATTCAAAACTGTAGTGAATTTCTTTCGCAAACCGTGGATAATCGCTACAAAATTATCTCTCGGCTTAAACTGTGTTTTGCCTGCTTCGGCCATCATGATCGTCGCAACTGCAACTCAACTAAACATTGTCGTATCTGTCATTCTAAATCTCATAACACGCTGTTACATTCTGACCGTAACATTCAACAGTCGAATTTATCTGCCTCTCCCGTTGTTAAATCGCATAATTCGCTAATCGCTAATTCGCCTCCACTCATCGAGCGCCCAGTCAACAATTCTCAATCTCCCGAGTGTCTACTTGCTAATTCTTCGCCGTCGACTCATGCTACTGCTATCGCAACTCCGCCAATTAATTCCTGCGCTACCTGCTCTGCTAATAAGCCGGTACCTACTGTAAATTCGTCTTCGTCAGTCGTCGCTGAAAAATCTACCGATTATTCTCTCTCTTGTCGCCTTGACGGTCAAACCGCGCTGTTAGGCACTGCTATCGTTCACGCAGTCAATTCATCCGGTAAAATTGTTCCACTTCGCGCTATCATTGACAATGGCTCTCAATCAAGCCTTTTAACCTATAGCGCCGCTCGTTCTCTTCAACTCGACATAGCGCCTACCACTAAACGCCTACAAGGTATTTCATCGCAAGTTACCTCCGTTAAGGGCACTACAAACCTTACAATTCAGTCGCCGCAAAATTCTAATTTTCGCCTACCGCTTCAGGCTACTGTTATTCAAAAAATATCAGACCGCCTACCTGCTTCTCGAATTCACAAGTCCGTCGGTGAACAGTTTTCTCAACATCTGCTAGCTGACTTTCGCTTTCGCAGCCCAAATCCAGTAGATTTACTGCTTGGCGCTGATTACTTTTCCAAAATACTCGATTTTAGTAACACGCCTTTAATAAAAGGCACTCCATCTGCTTTATCAACCGTATTTGGTTATGTTGTGTTTGGCAAAGTGCCCGACATCCAGCCACCTAGTTCTGTCACAAATAACGATTCGCTTTTATCATATGTTTTCCCTGATAACGCTGAATTCTCGTCGCCTGCTACTGCTGTTGAGCTCGCACCGTCTACTGTTAATTCGCCTAATTGCTTTCTTGTTTCGCCTGCATCTGACAACGATTCTTATCGCCCTACTGTTTTAACAAATCGTCTTCGTAAAACTTCAGTCTCTTCGCCTTCAAATCGATTCGCCGCTTCGTCCGAGATCATCGCTGTTGATTCTCGTCTCGCTTCGCCTACTGACTCCGCCAGTATCTCGACCGATCTTGCTGCTGGTACTTCGTCCATTCGTCGCTTCAAGTCTACGCCTCGCTTCAAGTCTACGCTGAAGGCTCCCTCCGAGTTGTCTTCAACTAATTCCTCGTCAAATCGCTTCTCGTCGTCTCTCGCACACTCTGTTAACAAACCGCTGCAAATCGCTTCGCTAAAGGGCAATCGGCCCTCCTCAGTCGCTTCATGTTCTGCTAACGCTCTTCGCGCGCCTTATGCCCCTCTTGGCGGGCGGGGCCCCAATCGTCGTACACAATTTTCACAACCGGTGAATAATTGTAATTTCAATTCTCGTCCTTCGTTCAACGCCTGGTGTAATCTTCGTCAATCTCGCACGTCGCCTCAACCTCAATCACGGATTCACTCTCCATTAGTTAGTGAAGTTCGCCGTACCGCAATTCAGAATTCTTGTCGCTTTTGTTCACCTACTCGCCAGTTCGTTTCGCAACCCGCTTACCAGTTAGCTTCGCCTTTGGGCAACTAACTTTTCTCCGTCGTTTCACTTCGTTTCCCGCTTAACTTCATCTACCTTCGTTTTCGCCTCTTCGTTTGTTTTCTTCGTTCGTCGTTTTCTTCGTCTCTTCGTCACTTCTGGTTGTCAACCCTCGTTGGCAATCACCTCAAGATCGTTCCGTTACTCGTTGGCTTCCGCGCAAGCCGTGGAAGATGCTCCGTTCGTCGTTGGCCGGGCAAACCCGTGCGTTTGTCACGCCACATCAAGATGTGTCCGTTCTTCACTTCTCTCGTTCTACGTCTTCAGTTGTCGTCGATGCTACGCTCATCGTTTTGCTACGTTTTCCGCTCCCTGTTGCTTCAGGGCGGGCGGCTTCGTTCTTCGTCTTCTTCCTGCGTTTTCCGCTCCCTGTTGCTTCAGGGCGGGCGGCTTCGTTCTTCGACCAGTTCTCTGTAAATCGCTTGCTTCGATTTAGGCGGGCGGTATGTTAGCGCCAGTCGTACCGGGGTTAATTCAAACTGTTTTCCCCGCTAATCACAATTTGTTCCTGTCTCCGTTTCCGCGTGACTTGTCAAGTCACGTCATCCGTATCCCCTTTTCCTTTTGAATATCCGGCTTCTCCCACACACACTCTTGTCTTAGCTGCCGTGATGTATGGTTGCGTTCTTGTCTCTTGCGCTTAGCGTGTGGCGTGGGTTGGTGATGCCCTGCCAATCTCTTCGTTTACAATCAGTTCGTTTCGTTTCTCGTTGGTTTTCTACAAACCTAAACTGTTCGTTATTCTATGCTTAATGTGAACTTTATGCAATTGCTCATGTGTTTTTTATTGTAAACTGTCGTAGTGTGTTCATTGCAATGTTACCAGTGTGCTTCCACGTGCTTATCTACAAGTTTCAAGTTGTTAATGGATTCCAGGTAAGAACGTTTTTCCATTATTACGGTTAGTTATTCAATAGTGTGTCTCCCTATGTTTTTTCCCTACCAATTATGTCCGTTACCTTTCGTTATTTTATTCCTCCTGTTACTAATTCATTTTGTTTATTCTTTAAAACGTTTTTGCTGTGGTCGGCAGCCGCTTAAAACTGACCTGGTCCTCCGAATTAAGTCAATTAATCGTTTACTAAGTTCTATAAAATTATTCAGTTTAAATTCGTTTCATTGTCTTTTATCCAGCGTCTTACAAGCGCTAACACTTATGTGACGTTTAACCTTATAGTTTACTGTTGAATAATCGTGTTTTGCACGTGTTAAATACTTATGAGCACAAATGTTTTTGTGCAGCACAGGGTTCAAAAACGTTGAAAGTCCTGTGCCTGAAAGAGTTAACTAGATAAACAGTTTACATGATTCATTACCCTCACACAAACATAAATATCTACTTAAGTGGGCATAAGCCTTTTTCTACGGTATAACTCGAAATTACAAAAGGTTAGTGGATATTTTTGAAAATTTTATCAGTACCTTCTTGTGTGTAACTGGTCTTTTTTGGCCTAACAGGAGTGTTAAAGTTAAGTGTAACTTTATTTTTTAACCATTTAAGATATTCTACTAGTCTCAGATCGGCTATTGAGCGTCTAGGGAAATACGATTTTAGAGCAGGGAAAGAAAAAAGTTAGTACGAGTACCGTCTTGAATAAACAAAAACGAGTGAATGTAATGTCGGTTTTAATGAAATTATAATGTGATGTGGAGAATGTTTAACTCAATAAGGTATTTGCAGCTGAAGAGGTTATCTGCACAGTTAATCATACTGTTATTAATTAAAATAACTTATAACTTGAAATTAATTTTTATCTTTAGTTTCTATTTTAATAAAAAATAAAAAATTCGATTACTTGACCGACGTTCTAAACTTAGCACCTCAAATAAATGATTACTACACTTAATAAATAACTACATGTAAGGGAATTGAATCAGTAATTTCAGAAAGCCCATAAGTCAAACTTTTGCTTCTTTTGCTTCAGTATATTTCCGGAGTGAATGAATGTAAAAATACCCTCCTTACAGAAATCAAAGAATTTTGGGTTTCCTTCAATAATATAATGCCAACAGCTGATCGTAAAGACTTTACTCCGGTTGAGAAGAAAATGGGTGATATTTTGAAGCTAAAGTCTAAAAATTTAGAAAATACAAAGTTTCTGCTCCAAAATCTATATGAGAAATTTGCTACAAATTGATGATGATAGGACAAAAAATCCGTGAATATTTTAGACAACCTTTTTTTTTTGAAAATCAAGAACTTCAATTTTTATTGTAGTGAAAAATTCCTGAAGTCACTAATGTAACAAATAATATTATAATAAAATTATTAAATACTAACGAAATAGGATAACACAATTTTCTTAGGTTATTTAAGAACGTATTTCATACAAAACGAAGAAAGTCAACATTTTACTCTTGTTTTACTTCAGGAACTACTAAAGATTACTTCAGAACTATTAAAGATACTTCAGTCTAAAGATTATTTTGAATAAATTATACAACCCGTAAGGTCCTATCGGGCCACGTTTTGGAGGTAATCAAAACCTATTCATACTACGCGAATTCAGGCCATACAAAATTATTTGTAAAATTACAAAAAAAGTAAAAAGAAGTGAAATATAATAGATAAGAAATATTATTCCTAGTTTATGTTGTTCTAAAATAAGTCATATTAATTTTTAATACAAAGGTTTTTGATATTAACTATAGCAATTTCAATAGAGAGTGTACATGACTCATAAAAAGCGACCGATGGAGATTTCCAGCATTTATTATTTACAGTAAAAATGCTTTGAAACCAGATGCCCAGGGTCCGATCCCTGACAATAAATTCTAACTAAGTTAATATACAAAGAAGTTAAACCACCGTAAATTTTGTCTATGAATTTTACTGTTCTTTTGGCTCAAATTTCAGCACGGACACTCAGTAGTAGTGATTTAAATGCATAGATAACAGCTGATAACCTAAACATTTCGTTTTTCCAGCTAGTGATTTAAAATAATGAAATAGTTTTCTACCACCTACTTAACTGAAGTAGGTGGAGTCTGAAGAGGTATGCTATCCTCAAACTTTTTTATTTGTTTAATAGCAGGTAACTCTGGTGGAGTCAAATGAAAGTCATTGTTCAAAAATCAAGAAGCGTTGCAAAATATATTCGTTTTAGTCAGTGTTGATCTACAAAAAAAATCCTGGGTCTACAAATTTAGAAAAATTAAAAAAACGGATGGAGAATTGAGAAAATGCACTACGAGAAAGATAATTACAGAACAAATGAAATCTTACGATTAAAAATGTAATGCATAACGCTTAATTTATAAACTTTCACGATCAGTTTGATCATTTTGTAATGATAACTTCACATCGATATGGATATTCTACTTGATTCCTGCCTAAAACACTACCATAGAGCAGTCCGTTAAAAATCTTATTAGGAGGATGTAACTGTATATGTGAAAAATCACTGCATATGAGAAAATTTTATTAAGAGGATTTTACTGTACATGAAAAAATTTTATTAAGCGGATTTTATTGTGTATGTGAAAAATTGTGGAACATTCATTTCCACATATTTCACATATATATGAAAATATTTTATTTAATAAAAAATAAAATACTACAATATCAAATAAAATAATAAAATACATATATATATACATTATATGCACACATACATAAAATGTATGTAGTTTATGTGAAGAAAATTATGTCAAATTTTCTTCACATATTGTATAAATGTGAAGAAACCGAAGTAGAAGCGAAAATGGAGTAGAGACCTCTTGGTCTGAATAACGGACAACACCCGTAGTTATAAACGTAGAATGTACAACTTGGTACCTCTTCTCCGTAAAATAAAATTCTCCACCGCCATTTAAATATCATTATTCATGTACGGAAATTGTGCAGCTCAATGTACAGTACCGTAATAAAAAAAAATGTATATGTGAAGAAATTTACTGTATAATATGAAAAATTTACATACAGGCCATACTGTATATATGTGAAAAACAACTACGTAGTTAAAATACCGTCAAGATATTCATTACGTATACCAAAGAAATTTCCATTAATATTATGCAATGTAGAATGTAGGAATAAAAAAAAAAGAAATACATAGGTAATAGTTTGCTTTTAAAAAAGGTTTAAAAAAATGAAAGGAAGTAGAATAATTAAAAAACTGAGGCATTTAATTTGTAAATTTGTATAATTAACATAAATGATGGAATAGTACATAGCAGATGTCGTCGACAAGTGCAATGCATATTAATTGCTTCATTGCTATCCTCCATTTGGTCCTAGATGGGTATGATGGGTAAAGTGGGAGTAGTAGGTTGAATGTTGGAAAATGGATGGGGATAGTACAGTTTTCAGTAGGGTTTTCTCTCTTCCTCTTTTACCCCATTACACAGAGTGGGGGCAATCCACCATATATATCAACGATAAGAGACGAAGTTATGTTTTGAACAACACGTTAGCCGCTTCGGAGATCGGTTAAGTGCTGTGCTTAGCGTTTTCTGTACCCGATGTATTTTACCCGTACAACAGAAACCAATTCAAACCGTTTTCAAAATATAATAGAGCAATAGGTTCTCTCGTGTTCATTTTACTAAGGTCATCACAAAACAAATTAACTCTAAATCATCTGCAAAATTATTTATTACCTATTGTTTTCTTTACCCTGATAAAATATTTCATTACGTAATATTTTACGGATATATTTAAATTTCAATCATACTGAAAATCTAATACGAGCAAAAATATGTTTTTATATTTAGATGCTATCTTTATTTGAAATTTTGTGAGTTTTCTGGTAAGTTGTGTGATGTCTAATTCTACGGTTTGTCCCTTACTATTGGAAGATAAAAAAAATATTGTAACACTGTTAGCAATATTCTAGACGTCAACAAAAACACATAACATGTTCGCATTCTTTGAACAAGCTCTTCATTAACAATGCGATCAACCCAAGAATTATTTTAAAAAAATTGACGCGACCACATTTCAAAACACATTTCCACCACATTTCAAAACTGCTTGACCTGCTCTATCATTTTTCCTTTCATGATAGACATATTTGAAGGGAAAAATATATCTGCGGCAACTAATTAATACCTGGAAAAAGAAACCAAACGGGACAAGTCGACAGAAGAAGCCGGTTGGATTGGGCAGCATTTGGGAGATTGAATGGTACTGAGAAATAAGACATCCCACAATACTTGAAGACCAAGATACTCAACACTCGTGTTGTAACATTACAGCTGAGGAAGCTCACTGCATATTTATTGCTAATATTACAATATTCACCCATATGCAATATGCTCATAATGTTTACATATGTCAATATGCTCATATGCTCATAATGTTTACATATGTCAATATGCTCATATGCTCATGTGTCATATGCAATACCCATATATTGCTCATATGCCATACCAATATTGCTCATTGCAGTATTCTCACCAATTAATTTTATTTTTATTTAAATGAATTAAATTTAATTGTCTTTCCATCTAAGAAGTCTTTTATACTTCTATCTAAAGAAACCTTTAGTGGGTCGCTACAAAATATGATATAAAGTACCACTTTCCGGATAATGAGTTACGTATTTTATAAACTTTCTTTTTAAAAATCATCTGTGATTGGATATGGATGTTACATCTTTTAATTTTTCTAATTTAGCAGTTAGAGTTGTGTTTTTGCGAATTTTCATGTTTTGCGTTAAATTATTCAAAATTCCACACGAGCACATTTCAAAATCCTGAATCGTCTTTCCATTCAAGAAGTCTTCTATTCTTCTAATCTAAGAAAATTGAATACCTTCAGTCTGTCGCTACAAAATATTTAATAAAGTACCTTTTTCCGGACAATGAGTCATTTTATCAACTTCCATATTAGCAATCATCTGTGATCAAAAGGATATGGGCGTTACAACTTTTTTTTTACTAAACGTAGCTGTTAGAGATATGTTTTTTGCCTATTTTCATGTTTTGCGTCATTTTGTTACGTAGAGGAAGGATTTTGAAATTAGATTTACGTTGAAATAAATTCTAAAATAACCAGCAAAGTTACAAGACGTTAAAAAATACTTGCAACCCATTATTTTTTGTACATAATTGAAACCTAATCATGTACAGACTAGGTTCTGAGAGGTTTTTATCATCTTGGATTGAAATAAAACTTTTTTGATGAGGTATACGATTATATCGTAATCATCTACATTCATCCGTAAAAATCCATCTACATTCAAATAGAAAATTATGGTTTAATCAACCACGATGTTAACCCAAAAATTTGTAACCCTCAGAATAATCTTTTCATGATAGAAGCATTTCACAGATAATCACGTAAACAAGTAAAATTAGATTTTTTTAACTATATTTTATTCTCATATTAAGATTAAATTAATACGCTTAGTTTATTTGGATGAACTATTGGATTGTTAGTGATTGCAGTGTAATTTTGGATTATAATAAATATGGATTTAATTTAAAGTGCTGCTTTCTGGACCACGGAATCACTGTTTATCTTTCTTTCTTAGCATTCATCTGTGATTAGTAGAAGGGTATGGACGCTATAACGTTTTTTTTACTAAACGTAGCTGTTAGAGATACTTTTTTCTGCATATTTTCATGTTTTGTAGCGTCATTTTTTAGGTAAAGGGAGGATTTTAAAATTAAGTTCACTTGGAGTGCAAGTGCAGTTTGCACTCTGAAACAGTAACAACTTTCCTTACTTAGTCAGATTTTTACTTTCTCTTGCCTACATGATATAGGAAGGAAAGTTTGTTTTTATGTAGATTTTTTGAAATTGAGTTTTCACCGGATCTACACGTTTTCAGACCCCCTGAATCCAAAAAACATGTTTTTTGCGATTGGTCTGTGTGTGTGTGTGTGTGAACAGAATATCTCAAAACGGATCATTGTACAAACTTGAAACTTGAAACTTAAGTTAGACACCACTACCGGACCCGACACAAACATTTTCATTAAAATCGGTCAACTAGAAGTAGTGTAATTTTCGTGTAATTTTTCACTTTTTTCGATTTTCTCAAAAACTGGTCCTGCGATTTTTTTAAAAATCGCTTGGTTTACTAAATTTTATATACTCTACAAGATAGGGTAGGCGCCATGTTTTCTGAAATTCTTGGTGAGGCACGTAAAAAAATTGTTTTTTTTAAGATTGCGGCTTTAATGTGCATTTTAGCGCAAAAATGTATAATAAAAGTTGTAGAGAATTTATAATCCTTTATGTCAAACATTTTTGTGTATAAACGCTTAGTTTAACAGTACGTATTTAGCGATTTTCTTTTTTCTCACGAGAACGTGTGAAAAATCGATTTTTTAAGATTTCGGCTTTGAGTATGCATTTAGACAAAAAAATATAATCAAATTTATAGGAAATTAAAAGATCTACAACTTTTATTTAGATCATTTTTCTCTGCAGAGCCTAGTTTAGCGTAAAAGAGTGGTTTTCCGTATTTTTAAGCCAAAGACGTGAGGTTGATTTTCATTTTGCGTCTTTCACTCATGATTAAAATAAGGTTATGTTTTTTGTGGTTAGGTTTTTGTTCATTTTTAATGTTTTATTACTAATGTTAGGTTATATTGTTAATTATTTGCATTGGCAAGAGACAGTTGTGTGAGTGTTTACACCAGATTTTTGTATTTTATTTTACTTTTTTTTATAAATATGTCAAAAAGAGTTAAATCAGGTTAAGATCTAATCCTTAAGAATACATCATACCCAGCGAACTTTAACAGCAAACGAATATTTTTAAGTACTGTAATAAACTTTTGTCCGTTTAGTTGAACATTGATCACGTCTTCCACTGAAGCAAAACTTACCATGTATAATGTTAATATACTACTGCGGACGTATGGAATCCAGATAAAGTAAACGCTCTTTAGTTTGGCATATAAACAGCACGTTCTATAATTCGGCATCTAATTTCATCCGATCCTTTCTGTCAAATGTTTTTCACTTTTTCTTACGTTATCCATGACTTTATAATCTAACAACTAGGATAAAAGAAATACTAATGATACTTGATGCCCATAACAGACAGATTGAGCGTTAAATATTTGTACTTGATCTGTTAGTTCAAGGGGTACAAAAAATAGTTCTGTTTCTTATCATACAGTCGGCTAATTGTGACTGAAGCATTAAATAACAGAAGAAGGAGTGGTATAAAATACACTAGTCAGAATGTATTTCCCGTATAGCATAACAATAATCTGTATCATTGTGTCTTTTACATTGTGTATATAGCAACTAGTCAAGAGTATATCCTGTAAGAACAATGAATTTCATTAAACAGCCAAACTTTGTGGTGAATAAGATGAAGGTGTCATTATCAGGGTGGAAAATATGTGCTTTTCAGAGGCCTGGTATTCTGACAAGCATACTTTTCATTCAGTGAAGAAACAATAGTAAAACACCTCACTCCTCGTTTTACTTAGTAAAGCCTCTAGAGTTTCAAACCAGCCTTTCGGCTGATGACCTTACCGACAGTGATAATTGATATCTGGCTTGAAAGAAAATCACTCAATAATAGGATTCCGAAAGGACTTCAAAAGTAGATCTTGATAATTTAAAATAGATTTTTTTATATCGCAAAAACCATTGGCTATATCCCACTCAAAAATGTCAATTTATCTTAATAATACTTAAATTCTGTCTTCTTCTGTGCTGCTTACCTAATCTTTATGTATTATAAAAGATACTGTGAAAAAATAAAACCTCATTTAAATGATTTAACTCAAAATATGGTAATGAACATATTTTTTAAATTGTATAAGTCTTCGCTTTTTTAGGAGTAGGAATCTCATCAATAACACTAAATTGTCATTTTATCATCATCATCAGCAATATTACCACCACCAAATACCATCATTATGAAGTCGTTGCCACTGCCATGTCCAATTTATCATGTCCTTCTCAATCGTAGTATAGTAAAATTACTTCATTATTTAAATCGAACAGAAAATTATTTAATCGAACACTAATTAAAATTAACAACATTTTAGCACTCAATTTGGTAGACAAAGTAGCGGTTCATAACACAACAATTTTTTTTATAATTTCACAAAATTTCAGATTTGATATATTTTAAAAAACACGTATGTTATTTTTCACTGTGTCATTTTATTTTTTATTTTTATGTTGTCTAAATTTTAATTGAACCTAACTAATTTTTTCATTACGTTTTTATCAAACACCTTTGTCACCTTTGTCAAACGAATTAAAAATTATTTTATATAAATCTGTTTAAAAACCCATGTGGATTCAATTGTGGGGTACATCCTGCACTTCAAACATAAACATATTCGAACGTTTCCAGTCAAAATTCTTGCGGTGGGCCCTGCAAACTCCGTGGTACATCAAAAACACCTATGTCTATGCCAATCTTAATAATTATTGACTCAGTGAAACAAACTAGCCTATATCAAAATTCAGCCGTAAATATGAAGAAAGACTCAACAATCATCCAAACTTCCTGGCTCTGAATCTACTATATAACATTGATACCGGGTTTTCAAAACTGGAAAGAAATAGTGTTTTTGATTTAGGTTATAGGTTTTCAAGAACATTGTTACGCTTATTATACATTTTTTTTCTAACTGATATACTTCAAAGTCATCATTGTATTTATCAAAAATATTAATTTATTACTATTTTCAATTTCATTAACATTATAAGTAAATCGTAATCATGTTAATTAACATTTATAAAAATTACTGATTGTTCTATTTCAAGTGAACAGATTGTAATGTTGCAGAACTGTAAAAATATATGTTTTTATATAAATATGACCTTATTGTGTTTGTTTATGTATTCTTTGGAAATTTTATACTAAATGTATTTATATGTCACGTGGTCGCTAATGACCTTGTAGTCGATGCGACCTTAAATAAATAAATAAAAAAATTACTTCATCCTAGAGAAAATGCTGATGGGTGTGACCTCTCTGTTTAATTTTAATACATTTTTCCGCTCTGACCAAACAGTACTGTTAATTTTACATTCAGAACTGACTAGAAAAACATGACAAGTTTTTCTAAAATATTATTATCACAAATGTGTGCAATTTTCTACCATAGCAATCTTTTTAATTCTCAATTATTGGAAATTCATTACTAATGGCTACAGGAAACAGTAATATATTTTGCTAAATTTAAAAATAAAATTTAAATAAATATTTTTTACTATTACAGAATATTATCAAATGAATAAACAGTTCATTTATTATAAAATACACCGTAAAGTCTCTCTGGAATATTGAACTATTGACCTATAGCAATATGTTATGTTGTATATGCTACAACGTAACCCATTCTGTAATCCATTGTCTTCTGGAGATTGTTAACTAACTATTATGTTCTATATGTTGGCAAATTAGTCTTACCATAATTAATTAATTAATTAATTAGTTAACCATGTAATCTATGGTAAAATTTAATATATTGTTGTGTTAATCAGGGAATAGATAATTGTTGTTCATTATAATATAATAATAAAATAATTTAAACAAAATTGATATATTAATTAACCTAAAATTACATTATTTAATTAAATAATTAAAATCAACAATGAATTAGTTGTGGTGTCATAAAAGTATTGGTAATTAGTTTTATGTTTTCTTGAGTTCAATTTTTCACTATTAAAGTGAACAATAATTTTTTTATTATTTCTTGTTTCTAATTAGGAATCATAGGGAACGAGAAAGTCAAGCAGATAGCCAAACGTTTTATTATACGCACCAACAAAGTAAATGCAAAGTAAACAAAGTAAATAAATGAATCACCGAGACTTTTAGAGGATGTTCAAAATAAAGTTAAAATTTATAAAGAATGAACAATGACTTTAACTACTAACTACACATAGTGCGTGTGAGTACGGGTGGTAGGAAGTGCTTGTAGACAGGTAAACCAGGTTTTGATTGTTAAGTAACTCACTTATAGTCAAGTTTAATTCAAGCTTAAGTTTTGTAATTAATTAAATTAAAATAATCAACTACTTTTGGAAAAATAAAACCTAAACGATTGGTTTAAAGAAATCCAGGATGATTTACAGGAATTAGGTATAACGATGCTACAAACTACAGACAGAGAGGAGAAGAGGATTCTAAGGAGCAGAGACATGAGACTAGAAGTAAAAACATTTGAACGAGAACAATACATCATAACTGGTGAACAAAGGAGGGCCAGATCGTTGAGAATGAAATTGTTTTGGGAGCAGAAGAGGAAGCCGAAAGCCAAATATCTAGCTCGTACTTTAAAAGCTTATACGTGCATGGACTCAAGTGCTCCAAAGTGGGCGTAAAAAATAGTAAGCAATTTTGTATTTGCTGGAAGCCTGTTTGATTATTAATTGTATCAATAAATATTGTTATAAGTTGAAAGAAAGTCTCTCGGTTATTTATTATATCCAGGTCCCGAACGAACCTAGGCTTAGGTGATACAATATTTAAACCACGATGTTAAATATGAAACAAATTACAAAACCCTGTTACATAAACAAAAACAACCCAGGACAAAAACAGGTAAGAATAAAATTCAACAAAGATTTACAATTTATGACCAAAAGAAACATTTATTCAATATCTAAAAATGAAGAAAAATTAATAGTTATTCTATATATAATAATTATATTTTGTCACTAAAAGTTTTGTAGTACAAAATGATTAAGGAGAAATGTACAAACCGCTAAAATTCAGATAAAAGTTCATTTACAAATAAAAAAGGAAATTTTAAAATAAGTACAACCAGCTTAATAAATTTACACATTATTTTAAATTAAACATTTACTAACAATTAGTAAACAGAAGTAAATTAGATATTCTTTATAATTGAAAAATAATTACATCTCTAAACTATTGCTACTATAATTGGAAATTAAAAATAAATATACAAAGTTTCCTTATCTAACAATACTGACATAAAATTAACAAATAGTTTTTTTTTAATTACTAATTAATTATTACAGTAATAAAGTAATAAAATGATCTTGAAAAAGGAAAGATAAAATAGATAACAGTGTTTCCAAGATCATTTTATAAATCATTTTTCTTCTGATAAGCTTGACTATGGTCACCACTGCTGATGATTGTCACCGGGCAATGAAAAACAACTGGCGTGCAGCGTTTCTCTTCCTAGCTTAGACCTTTTACATAAAATTATTGGATCTGTTTTCTAAAATCTATAACAAATACAACAATTAAAAATTATACATTTAGTAATGTTTAAACAAGGATTATTATATTTCGTTATTTAAAATAAAACAAAAAATAAAAATGAAAATTAAATTTGTACTTATAAGATGTAACCCTCCTGCAAAATGCGTCTGAATTAATTTACAGAGATTACTGGTGGCAAATTTTAAGATTTTTATCCATAATTTTTCTTAATCCTTCCGCCCATCACACCCAGATGTCAGAAACTGCAAGAGATACAAAAAAAACGGTTTCCGGATTCGTAATTTAAACAAAACGTTAGTGGGCTTAGATTGGATTTGAAGCACCGGTTGGACCGGAAGTAGCCGAAAACCGGAAGCCAAGAAATCAAAGTCAGAAACTACAAGAGATAGCAACAAACTGTTTTCAGATTCGTAATTTACACAAAACGTTACTGGGCGTAGATTGGATTTGAAGTACCGGTTTGACCGGAAGTAGCCGAAAACCGGAATTTAAGAAATCAAAGTCAGAAACTACATGAGACAGCAAAACAATTTTTCGGATTCGTAACCTAAACAAAAAGTTAGTGAGCCTGAATTGAGTCACCATAACTTAAAGGAAAATTTTCTTAGAAATGTTCTACAGCAATGAGATGCATCGTCTCATAAAAATGATGTTTTTTTATTAAATTTCAGTTTGCCGATCAGGGCATTACTGACACGATTTTCGGATATTATGATAGTCGGAGTAAAAACGTTATCTCAATAAGCGGCGTATAATGTAGTCAGTTCCTTCCAAACAACAAACAACTTTAAAAAGTTTTTGAACCTTTAAAAACAAAGCTTCAAATATATACTGTTAGTTAATTAAAGAGAAACCTAATTTTCCTTTAATTTTATGTTTTTACCATATGGATAATGACCATGATAAGATTACAGAAAACTAAAATAAATTATAATAATAATTGAAACGCTATACTTCATCAGTTATAAAACTATATAATATAAAATACTTATTTACAAAGAGTAGATAACTTATTAATCCTTGTTTAACATTTAATATTGAAAAGATTTCTACACAAAATAAGGGATTTTAAACACACGGAGAATATTATTAACACAGTAAACGAAGTTGGAGAGATAATTATTTCAATAAATACGGTTCGTTTTAGAGAAAGTAGAGTGAATTCCATCTTATTCAACATTTGGTGGATTAAAATGTTTAAGAATTTATCTAAATGATTCAAATACGTATTATGAATATTTTCACTCGATTATTAAAGTTAAATTTTTTGGTTATTTGAATGCGCATGAAACGCTCGGTTATTAGAATAGATTTGGGTTAAAGATAATAGAACAATAAATTATAACTTGCTAAACTTTCCAGATCCTAGCCAGAAATCAAACACGGTTTAATATTTAAAAATATTTTTTGGCGTTATTTAAAAAAAGAAACTACAACTGTGTAACAATTCAACACAACCAGCAACTTAAATGTCAATAGTTTGGTATCATTGTTTTGATTTCACTTGTGTGAGGCAGTCGACCAGCTGCAAAATCTCATTAAATTATTAAAATTAAAATTATTAATTTAAAAATTTCATTAAATTTTTATAAGTGGTGTTGTTCTCTATGTTCTTAGGTAAAGTCATTATTTATTTGTTTTTCATCATGTTTACTACTTGTAAGTTGGTTTTACAGTAGCTAGTTAAGATTTAAAAAGTAAAGAAATATAATTTGTATTAGGAAACATAAAAATGATTTAGAAACTATGTAAATATGTATTTACTTTAATGTTTCAATGTATTTGTATAATTTAATGATTTGGTAAGGTAAGTTCTACATGAGCCAGTATGAAGGTAAATTGTAATTGAACTTTTTTTAAAAAAAAGAACTATAACGAAACATTATTGTAAACTTTGATGAAATTTTATTATTTAGTTTATTTTACCCACCAGGTTCGTCTAGTAGCAAAGTCATCGCCGCGAGTCAACTGTTTAACAGCTGATTTTTAGAGACGATGGTTCCATGGTTCAAATATTAATAAAGGTTGTTACTTTTACACAAATTTTAATACTAGACAGTGGTTATGGGTGTACTTTAATGGCCGGGGGTTTAATTAACTATACTCTCACAGTAATGGTCGGCCTGAGTCTGAACAAGATGACATTTCATTTACAAGGCATACATATTACTCTCATTTCATTGCGTCATGGGGTTGCTTGTTGTCCTTAAACTGAAAAGATTGCAAATTATACACATTAGGAATTTTTAAAATAAAATATTTTTTTAAGATCCCATCAACTTTTGTTTTATTACCAACTACTATGGGTTATGGTACAGAACCAATGAGTTTAAACGTGAAATAACTTCAGACCTTAGCTGAAAATCTAACCCAGAAACTTCGGCTTAGCTGTGTGTAGCGCAGTCCAGTTTTTTAACCACTGGGCCACGAAAGCGGTCAAAAATAAAATAATACAAATCTAAAAGAGGTCCAAAAGTTTACGTTACTGTAAAATAATTCGGATTCCCTCAAGGATCAATACTTTCTCATATTCGTTTTGCATTTATACAGTTAATCATTTAAAAAAAAAATATGCTACCTCAATTACAATTATTACAGTTTACTGGATTAAACGAAAACGTATTTGTTGAAATAAATCACACATAGTGCAATAACAAAAAATAAATAATTAGAAGAAAAATTAATATTTTAAGTAAGTACACACTAATTATAATAATCATTATCAATAAAATCTGACGATTAATAATAATTTATTATTTAATAATTATATAATTGAAGGTATACGGCGAAGCCAGCCAGATTATTTAATTATTATTAAATTAACTTTATTAATTACATAATAATGTGTTAATGAATACAAGAAGATATTGTATTTAATTTTATTATCCTTACTACATACAACTTTTTATTTTAAATATAATTATATTTCAAGTAAGTTTTTCATTATATCATCAATTATCGAGTGAAATATTTAATAAGTTGAAAACGAAACGAAACAATCTGGTATTATATAATATTTATTTATTTGTGTAAAGTCTTTTACAGTTTTCATGAAATATTAACAATTATGTATTCTCGTCGGGACAAAACTCCTTTGAACAAACCTATGGTTAATTTACTTGTCTTACCTTTCTCGTAATAGTTCTGCGGAAGATTTCTCCCTAGTGTGCTATTATATCTAACGTACTATTCATACCAAAAACACAATACCGACGGTATACAATTCAAGAGTCATTATACGAGTAAACGGTCAGTATTTTTATAGAGCTAAAACATTAAATTTTAGCATAAATCATCTTTTTAATCTCCTTTGTGAATTTTTTGGTAGGTTTGGGTGTGACAATGTTTATATCTTTGGATTCGTGTGGTTTATTAATTTTGAATGGAAACGAGTGTACAATTTGTTATTGGTTGTGTATACTGTGCTAGGATGAGGTCTCTGTGTATGATAGAGTTTTGTACGTAGTAGGGATTACATATGATTTATTATTCAAACGTAAACAGGATAGAAACTTTTCAAAACAAATTTTTACGTTTAATCATATTATGTAGAAATTGAATATGACGTTGTTATTTTATTTGGATATCTGTCCGGTAAATAATTTTCAAAATTCTGAAAAAGTTAAGGAGTAAAAAATTATGTCATATTATAGGGCGCTACTGTAACGTTATCTGACAATAATACAACACAGTGCCCATAACGGGCAGGTGGAGTGTTAAATTAATTGCACCCGATCTGTTGGTTCCAGGGCTACAAAAAATAGTTCTGTTTCTTATCACATAGTCAGCTAATTATATGACTGAACTATTTAAGAACAAAAGAGGTAGAGGTGTAATAGACACTAGTCAGAGTTATCTCCTCTGATAGTAATGAATTTCACTATACAGCCAGATCCTGTGATGAATGAAGTGAAAGTGTCATTTGCAGGGTGGATAGTGGGTGCTTTTTGGAGGGCCTGGCATACTGATAAGCATACTTTTCCACTCAGTGAGGAAGGCAGTAGTAAACCACCTCACTCCTCGTTTTTACTTAGTAAAAGCTCTAGAGGTTCAAACCAGCCATTCGGCTGTTGACCTGAACAACAACAATACAACACAAATAGTGTATAACACATACATGGTCAAATGGTATAACTACTTATAAATAAAAGAACTAACCTTCCCAAAAAAACCTTTCAAAAATTTATTATTTACTATTTTGAAAATTCACTAAATTTTAAAATAACATAATACAATATAAAATATACTTAGGAAGCTCTTAACTTTCCAACAGTGTAGGAATTTTTGTAATCGATTTGTTTCTGAAATTTCCAGGTATAGTCACTTGAGTCACGAGTTTTCCCTTGTTTGCAACGAGGGGAAAGGGGGAAAGCATCAGTGCGCATGCGTGACTGCTTTAATTTCAGTACGACAAACATAACAACTTATACTATACCCAGAGCATATACAGTATATCGTGGAACCTTTTGTAGGTTAACTGTACGAATATAACTGTTTGTTACCGTAAAAACAAATGTCGGTTTCTCGAAAACGTGGTCGAACTATTCACAGTGCTGAACGCAATGTAATAAAATGTTGTGAAGTTGAAGCTAAAAAAAATGCCTATTCATGCCTTTTAACAAAAGCCGTGAGCGAGCGGCTAACTACTGTGATGTTTCTCTTTTTACTATTCGAAGAATAAAAAAGGAAATTAAGGACGTGAAGAAGCTATTTTTTAACAGTTTTGTTGACACCTGGTAAAAAAAGAAAACGGTTAGGTAGAAACTAAAGTGACTGATAATGAAAACGCCATGACAGCAATAGTAAAGAAGGCGATTTATTCGTAGTTACAGTATTTCTCGGAATAAACCACAGCTTACAAAATGTATCTAGAAACTGCACGGTAGTGAAATATACGTTTAGTGTCTCACTGTTGAGGTTGGCAGCACTGCAAGTGTTTCACTTGCCTTCCTCACAGCCCATACATACGCAAAAGGCAATCTCGTCTCTTCAATACCTATACAAACGTTACTTTCTTATAATATTGGTATTGATCTATTTTCATATGAACATGTTAGTTGTTAGTTTAACCTCACACAGATCTTTCAAAAATATTCTCCGTTTTACAAGTTTTTTTTAACTTTATTTATTTTTATCTACAACTGTACGGTTTTGCACGACTAAAATATATGCGTTTAATATATATATATATATATATATATTTAAAAAAAAGACGTCACACGTTAAAGGAGGACACTACTCATTAGTAGGACTCCCACAGTTAATTACTACAGTTAGCATTTTCACAATTTAGTTACTAAGATTATTTAATTAATAATAGTAAGTTGAATCATCGGGCCGACTCAAAATAAAGAGGGAGAATACAGGCTCAGAAGTAACGAAGAAGTATATTCCTTCACCACACCCATAAGAGAAGTCATCCAGCAGAGACGACTGGCATTCTTCGGCCACATAGCGAGGATGCACGACTCCAGACTAACGAAGCAGTTATGGAAGTACTGGGAGGGCAGGAAAACTACAACGAGATGGCACAAGGAGATCCACGAGACGATGCTGGTGAATGACATTACGGGCGAAACACTTCTCAATAGAACAGAAATGAAGCAGAAAATTGAGAATCTAAAGTGCTTGGGAGGGCCGAGGAGAACGGGAACGGCCTGGACGGAGGAGCGAAAAAGATCACATGCAGAAAAAATGAAGGCAGCATGGGTCATCCGGAAACTGGCTGGAACTAAGAGAAATGCATCCCTAGTAGGATCTAACAAGAAATAATAATAATAATAGTAAGTTGGATAATTGTTTTTTAACAAGTTATTCAATCATTTTTGTTGTGCTTCGGTTAGGAAATAGGATGATACGTCCGTAAAATAATTTGTAGGAAACGCAACATACGTAAAGTATACCAAGTTACTTACGAGAAGACAAGCGTTGTCATGGTAACCACATATCATAATAGTGTTGTACCACCGGTTCCCCGCTACAGCCGTTGCTCGCCTTCTTGTAAGTAAACAACATTAGGTTGATGTATGAAGAAGAAGGTTCCGTACTTCAAATCCAAGTAAATGTAGTTATTTTTATAAGGTTTTGCACTTTAGATAGTGATTATCTAAAGTTAAAATACCTCTAAACCCACCGGGTTGATCTAGAGGTAAAGTCGTCGCCAAAATCAGCTGTTTAACAGCTGATTTTCGGAGACGAAAGTTCCTGGTTCAAATCCTAGTAGAGGTAGTTACTTTTATACAGATTTGAATGCTAGACTGCGGTTACCGGTGTACTTTGATAGTTGGGGTTCAATTAACCATACTCTCTCAGGAATGGTCGAGCTGAGTCTGTACAAGACTAAACCTTCATTTACACGTCATACACATCATCCTCATCTCATTGGGTCATGGGGTTGCTTATTGTTCTGAATTGAACAGATTGCAACGTACACAAATTAGGGATTACGAAAAAAAAGATAGTGATTATCGGTGTACTTTGACGGTTAAAGTTTAATTAATCATACTTCTTAACAATGGTTGCCCTAAGTGATTACACGTCATAGATTTATGATCTTCATTTCATTGAGTCATAGGGTTGCTTATTATTTTAAATTGAACAAATTGCAATTTACTTACACATTAGGTTTAGAAAAAAAGTGTAGTTGAATAAAAAATTAAATTCTTCTCGTTTTCTTAACACAATATTACGTTAAAAATTATACACCAATTTTATAAAATAAATTATTATAATAATTTTATTAGTGAGAATAATTTTTTATAATTATTATAATTTTATTTTATTTTCATTATTTGGGCTAAATTAGTAGAGACTGAAGAATGAGATTTCATAGATTATCGTTCTAAGTTATTTACATACTACACGCAGTGGAAAACCTAGTCTGAAAATAATAATGATAATTAATAATTATAATAGTTATTATTTTATAATTATAATACGTATTAATAATGTATTATTATGTTTACAATAATAATAATAATAATAATAATAATAATAATAATTATATCAGTTTTTAATTTCTTCTGGATATGCAAAGAATTCTTTAAATATTAATTACTAATTAATTAAAACTATAATCTAATGATATTTATGTACAATTTATCAATTAATTAATTAATTATATTAACTTATAATTATATCTTACAAACTATAATTTATCAGTTTCATTTTATAATTTTTTTTATAGTTTATAATAATACTACAAAATGATTGATTTTTTTTAGAAATTTCAATGGGTTTTACCACAATTAAATAACAATTACTTACGATTAATTTTCTTATAATAACATACAGTGAAATACCACAAAACGTAAAAGTACAAAAATGGTCCAATTAATAATATAATATATAAAAATGATATTTTTTTATCTTTTGTCACAATTAATCAACGTATTTTTTTTGTAGTAATTAATACATGCAATTGTAATTAAAAACATTTAACATTATTTTTTATTAGTTATCATTATTATATTATTTTATTATTAACAATAATAATCATAATAATATTACTGTAAAATATTAGTTCATAATGTCTTATATTTATTTAAATAAAATATAATATTTTAATGTCCGTCTGAATATACATAAAATATTTAGTAATGGCTTGATTAAATGTTATGAAGCTTCTCGCTATAAACAACCGGCAGGTAAACCTGATTAGGAGGAGTAAAAATACTATAGCTGGATCTCACGTTTCCGTTAATTATATTCCAGGTCCGATCTGGCATTTTTTTATCACTCATCTTCACTTGGCATCCTTCTCACCGACTGCATTAGCAGTAATTGCAAAACAGTCGGACGTAAAACAAAAACAAATATTTTCGGTTTATTGTTTTATTTTAAGGAACGATGGATTTGAACGTGTAATAATTTTCCAGGTCCTATTTTTTTTTCTTGGTTTAACGTCTGACTGTTTTGCAATTACTGCTAATGCAGACGGTGAAGGATGAAATGATTTTTGTAACGTATGAAAATATGCCGTGCCTGAGTGGGATTCAAACCCAAGACCGCATGATGAGAGGCGAGCACGTTACCAACTACGCCAATGTGGCCGGCAAAAATTACAATTGTGTGAGAGAGAGTACATACAGCAATACAAAATGTGATCTACCTGTTTATGAGTATTAGTGTAAAATGATGAAGTCTTGCTGAAGTGTTGCCTTACTCACGTATGAAGGACATTTTTTTTTTTTTTGGTTGAACGTCCGACTGTTATATATATTATGTTATATTATATTATATAATATATACAATCATTATATATATTATTATAATATATATATTACATTATAATATTTTATATTATGTTCTATAACTGTTATATTACGTTATTGTATGAAGGACAGTTTGTTATCAAACGCAAGATCTTATTCCGAAATTTTGCTATTTTGCTATATTTTTTGTTATTTTGAGAATTTTGCTGTATTTGTAAAATGTATGGCTGAACGGGTCACAGTAAAAGTTTGTAACAATCAGATTTTTGTCGGAGCAAAAAATGGGAACGTTGGTGTAGAAGATTTTAAATTTACTTATTTAATATAATTTTTCCAACAGTGCAAAGAAACCCAGCATAACAATCAAAATGTGTAATAAAAAATATGGTGTTAATGATATAAAGAAAACACCACCTTGTGACATTGCTCCAGAAAAATTAATACTGTATTAAATATTAATTTAGAATTAAATTATTGTGTTAATTTAAAAAATATTGAGAATAGCTAGTTAATTATGAAAATTATATAATCCAGTGAATCAATTGACTAATGTATTCTTTTAATTAACTTTACCAAAAATGATTTGAAAAATGAGAATTTGTGTTAAAAATGAATCCTTTTAGTCAAAAATTTGTTAAAACTAAAACATAAATTTACGTCGAAGGAAACATGGATAACCTAAGAGTTATTTTGTGTACTAACAATTTTTTAAAATATCAATTTTAAATAATTTTTTCTTTTTAGTTTATTTAAATTCGCATCGTCAGGTTGGTCATTAACTACTGCTGTGGGTTTTTGTACTGTAATGGTGGGTTTTAACTTGTTAAAATTTCCAGACTCTAATCGGAAATCAAACCTGAGATCTTTCGCTTTGTAGGCTAGCGTGCTAGTCACTACGCCATGGAGGCGGTAAATTTTAAATTTTCTTTGCCTGTTACTCTAATTTAACGGAATATTTACTCGTATGTTTTAATTACTTCTTTTTTTAATTTTTTTTATCTCTATTTAGGAAATTCACAATCTGTTGGAAACAATCAGTGAATGTGATAACACAAAATTTTAGAAAAATTAACATGATATACAAACGTGAGTAGAGACACAGTCCAGTGGCAGAACTCCGACATGAATAGATATGTGTAGCATTAAGTGCAGCATTTAGAACATTGTAATGTATAGTCAATTACAGTACTACGTTAACAGATGAGGTCCCGGCTCCATCAACGTTTCAGACGTCTTATTGGATTGTTTTAAAATACACATATTTTTAAAATATATATTCTTTTACCAAATATTATTTATATTTTTCGATTATTCAAAAATCTAACTAAAATATAAAGCTAAACAAAATTAATAATAAATATCATCAATTAAGGTTTGAATACAATTTATTTACGAGTAAATTATATCAAGCCATTTCTGTTTCAAATTTATACAAAAAACACAACATATACTTTAACACATAAGTAAAATATTTATTCAAAACATATTCAAAAATAATACTTATATTTATGCTATTCACAGATAAAATAGTAACAAAATATTAACTAAAAATATTAACTTATTTGACTTCTTAATTACTCGATCATTAAGAAAATATTAAAATAAATATGTTTTCTATATTATTACAACATAAAAATAAAAGATATTGCTTTTTGTAAACGTTTGTAAACAATATAGGTAATTAAAGTATTGAAGTTTACACACCGGAATGTATTTTCTTAAATTTTAAGAATAGTTTTATCAATTATAAAACACAAATATTTCTAGTGAAATACTTAAAAGGAATATTTAAAAGATTATATAAATTAACTTATTAAAATTTTAGCACCAATTAATAGAAACAGTTCATTTAAAAATATAAGAACTGTTTCTCACTGACACGTATAAAAAAATTAATAAGTATATAAATGAAACACAGTACTAGTGAAATAGATTAAAAATTAATTGAAGATTTCTTAATTTCGGAGAAACTATATATTAAAATAATATAGTACTTAAACAATTTTGTTAATACATAAATACAAAAACTAAATGTAATCTAATTTTGTGAATAAAAAAATAGTACAGAGTATGTGGACATTAAGTAAATAATAATGTACAAAAATAGGTATAGATTATTTGAAGAAAAACTAAAAAAATGTATAATTTATAATAAATTTTATACATACAGAAGAAATTTTAATACAGAAAATAATGAATAATGAATACTATAATACAGTAGTTTTTATAAACGAACTGAAATTTAAATATTAAAAATTATAAAATATAGTATTATTGCTAATATTATTACAATAAAATTTTCGTTGTTAATTTTTTTTTAATATTCACATAAAGTCGAAAGGTTTAGAATATTTATAGGGAGTCCGATTACCTATTTTAAAATCAATATTAACTTTTAGTCACAGTTCTAAAGACCTGTAGAATATTATGATTTTGATTCAATATTTTTTTTTGTAAATTTATCTTTTAAATCCGTTCATGCATATTTTATTGTTTGAAATGAAATTAGAGTTTTAAATAAATTTACAATGTCTAAAATCCATTTGCTATGTCTAAAATTCACAACATTTTTTGTTGGAAAATTAATGTCAACTCCTAGCACAGTTTAGGTATACTGTCTGTTCCGGGCCTATAGAAATTCATTACAATCTTTTCTCTGCACCACTCATTGATTTTCTCTTGCTCCAAAGCTGCGCATCTCTATCATGATCTATTTTTCCGACATGTTGTTTTCATTAAAAGAAAATCGTCCATGCGAGGAGTTGGAAGTTACATTCATCGGGTGCATCCCGTGGGAATCGGGGAACGTTCCACTAAATTTTCAAGTTTAAGATTGAAGGGTAAGGGGTGAAATTAAATATCCATCTACAAAAAATAATCATTCCTATTTGGGACAATCACCCTTGGATAGAAGGAAGTACTTCCAACCTAAGTTTACTGTGTGTTCAGATTTTCCTCCCATATTTCCATCTATACCTATTTTCCCTATTACGTAGGGCCATATTTTGGTGGCTGGAGCCACCAAAAATTCCCAAAGATGGAGAAGGTGGAAGTGCCCAAGAGGTAGATCTCTGAATGTAAGATCAAAGCCCTTCCAGAGGGTCTAAGCTGGCAGCCCCACCAATGGACTTACGCTACAAGGCGTTGGTAGCTCCTTTTACTCACAAGTCTCAAGAAAAAAAGTATTGTGTATTTATTTTAATTTCTTTCGTAAGGAACTTTTTAGCCATTAGTAACTTCCAAACTGTACGACACACGTCTAAAGCAAAAATAGAGTAGAGACTTCTTGGTCTGAATAAAGGACAACACCAAACTAAACGGTGAATGTACCACTGGGTACCTCTTCTCCTGAAAGTTAAATTTCTCTCCCCCTGTTCAATATTAAATATTATTATATGTAAATTGTGCAACTCGTTGTAAATTAAAGCAACAACAAATCGTTTATTAGATATAAGAAACGTGGATAACATCTTTCGAAAAACGAACGGATACTACGAGGAATTTTTCAAAACACTAATTGGCATATTTTACAGTAAAGAAAACTGTAGTAGTAATAGAAAAATGAATTTTAAACTTTATAAGCGTGGTAAAATCAGAATATATTTTTGTTTTTAATTTTATAAATCCAGACTCCCCATAAACAAATTTCCATGAGCTATAGTAAAAAGTTATTTTGGAAATTAGTTAGAAATCGAAAAGAAAGATAAGAAGAAAGGAACAAGTAAAAGAAGAATAAAACGAAATTGAAGTGATGAATTCCAAGGTATTTGATAGAATTTTTAGAAAAATATTGTATTAGTTTAGGCATTACATTTTCTTTCTATAATAGTATAATATAATATATTTAAATTTCATCTAGCAGCATATTTTTCCGAAGACTAGAGTATTTTTCTATTACTTTTTTCATCTTTTTTTATTTCTTTGAACAATCTAGAATTATATTCTATATTATTTCATATTATTTACAGTTATATAAAACTAATTATTATGTTCTTTTTATTATCAATTATAATATTATTTAGATAAATGGTCAATTATTGTTTAATAATAGTATATATTATTTATACCTATTCGGTAAATACAGGGTATTCAAAATTCAACGAGAATAACTCCGGAGCTAATTGTTTAGTTAAAAATAAAAAAACCATTTTTCATACAAACATAAATTCGGAAATACTGCATTGTAGAATCGATTATAAAACAACTTTATTATCTAAAAACAATTAATAAAGATATCAATTACATTCATAATAATACATGTGTGTAATGCAAGTTCTAGGCACAAAACACTGATTTAAGCGATGATTATTTCGGATGCTAAAACTGCTTTGGTGTGGAACACTGCTTTTGGCTTTGAAAAATTAACAATAAAAATCACTACAAATAGAAACCAGACTGATAATAATGGACGAAACAACGAAAAGTAGTTTTACTTTTTTTTCTCTATTTAGGAAATTCACAATCTGTTGGAAACAATCAGCGAATGTGATAACACAAAATTTGGTTATCAAAATATTTGGTTATATAAAATATAACTAAATTTTTTTTTAAATAATTTTTGTAATGAATCGGCAATTACAGTTTATCAACTTTTTTTAATTATTATATCTTAGTGAAGGTAAAGAAAACGATGAAGGTTGTGAAAACTGTGAAACGTCAAAAGCTGGAGTACTTTGGTCATGTGATAGGAGGCAAGAAAAATGTAGTATGCTGCAAAATATCATGTAGGGAAAAATAAAAAGGGTAAGTGTGGTCCGAATCGGCGTAGAAAATCATGGTTAAAGGATTTTCATCATGATTAAGGAGTATTGGTACGGTGTGAGTTTGTTTACCTTTTTTGCCAGGGAATCGACAAAATTTAATAATACTATTTTTCAGGGCTGATGAGCTCTGAACGTACGCATTGCCCCTTATCCACTTCATAGCTAGCCAATGACTTGCCAGCAACGTTGCCAACACTTATATATAGCTACGTTATATATTTCGTCAGCCCTTCTTTTTGTCTTTTAATAACAATTATAACCTATGAACATACGATCAACTGTCAGGCAAGACTTCAAAGTCACAAAAACGAATAAGCCATAAATCTTCTAAACAGGGCAGAAGTTAGACGCCTGAAACGTTACCATGTTTTGGGCTTGTCTGAAAGAGTTTAAATACATAAATTATAGTGAAAATTATTCCATATTGTAAAATGTTAATAACTTTGTACATAGTAATTTCCTCTTTTAACATATAACTAATTGATATAATGAGAGGTACTCAGGGTAATGAGGCCTCAACTTGTGATTTGTAATTTCAAAAGATTTGTTTATAAATTATTTTGAAAAAAAAATTATTGCAAATAATGTTCTTTAAAAAAATACATACAAACAGGTGTTATATTACAAAGTATGCATGTTAACGCACTCTATACTCGATGTGTTCAATATAAAATGCAAGACATGAGTGAACTACTGCGGCTCTTATACGCTTGCGCGCGTAATGTTTGTCAAGCTGAAACATACGTACAATCTGACAACGCTGGCAAAACTTCTGATTGGTCTAAACGCGTGGACATCAGAGGTCATCAACCGTGGAAAGCATTATAGCCTTGATAATAATGTTCTTTGAAGACAAGGTCCCTGAAGAACTTTTTAATTCAATATTGATTACAATTATGAATGTTAGTTTTTGGCATTTTCTACAAAGTTGTTAAAAATAGATTCCATTTTGTTCAATAAATAATTTTTAATTTTTCAGAAATTCCATTCTAATGCGAACGTATTGCCCGGAAAATTATTAATAGTTTCTAAAGCTACTCATATTTGACACCGTAAGCGTGGTGTCCAATGCAGCGATAAGAAAATGATACGATAAGCTACTCAACCTTAGCTAATTCGACAATACATTTCTCACTTGGCGTGTTCTAGGTGTACGCCATTAAAACAAAGTACAACGATGCGATTCCAATTCGACACCGATATAATTTAATTGACGTCATATTGGTGTAAGTGAAATAACTTGTCGATCATTTCTAGCAGTAGTATCAATCAACTTTTTGGTTTATTTACACTTAAAAATGTTATTCCAGAACTGATCTAACAAGCGTAACTATCTAAGCTTATTCTATTAAACTCTTTAATTTTTTTTTCATGGATGAGAGTGTTCGCGACAAACCACTGCCGATCTGTGTTTATATTGTAAAAGTTATAAGGGTGTACTCAATATTTATAGGTTTTGTTTTTATTTCCGCTTATATAAGTAGTACATATTAATAGACAGAAATATAGGGTACGAGATCGAGAAGAACAGTACCAGGGAAACGAACGATTAATGGAAACGACTAGAAAAAAAATACTAAAATTTTACGGGCACTTGTATAGAATGGATAAACGATTGACAAATAAAATTATTTTTCAAACACTAAACAATAGACGTAATGTATCGGATTAAAGGAATGTTTTAAAGAAGTCAGAAAGAATGTTGAGGAAACTGGAATAAATAGAGAAAACGTAATGAAACAAAACAAATTCAGATAACTAATTTCGGACTTTAAGGACTTCCATGAAAAGAAATAGCAGAACTGTCCGGGTGGACAGAAAAAAGGAGGAAAGCCTACAGTGAACGAATGATGAGAATGCGGGCTGCAAATAGTTTCCAGAAAAGTCTAAAATTACCTCTCCTGTTCTAAAATTGGCCGTACACTAGGAAAAGTAAATAATAAATTTATCGTGTGACAAACTCATTATTACAACTGCGTTTAAAAGGTGACATGTTGCGTATCGTATCGCTTGTCACAGATCATCGTATCGCAGATAAAAGTTGTATCGGGTGATAACAGATTAAATTACGCCCACTCAGTGGGCACAGAGCCTTAAACTTTTCTCACAAGACGTTTTCCTGTAGGTTTTGATAAAGTGAATTGTTTATTCAACACAGATTAATACACAAAAAGAGATCTAAAGAATACCTACACATTTCTCACTTTTATTTAATTTCATACGAACTCGATATTATCGATTTTATATGAGTATTTAAAATTATTTTTAGTTATTGTTCACAATCACTTCCTGAGAGATTTCAGTTGAATTTTGAATCACTTTGTATAATTATCGATATTATCCGTACGGAGGGAATTTATATTTTTTTTATATTTTGAAAAATTATTTCAGCAAATTCCCTCCCAATCCTATTTGCAAGCTTTCGGGAAGAACTAGATTATAGATTATAGAACTTATATAGAGATATAAACTAAATATTTTATAGATAGAAAATCGTTTAGCCAGAAAGATTTATATAGATTTTGAAGATGTACATCGATTAACGGTTAATAGTACAGAGTCTAGTGAGGTAAAAAAATAACAAATTACTTATTACACATTTAAAAAAGTCCGATTATATTCATATCTATATTATTTATATTGTTTACAGTAAACAAATGCGTTTCACTTATTCTTATTATTTATCACAAAAACACCTATTTACAAACACTTTTACATTGAAAATTCTTTTTAAACTTAAATAGATAATTAAAAACTTAGCTTAACCTATTGTAGAATAATAATATCCACTGAACTAATTCGTTCAATGATTCACGTTGAGCAGAATTTTAATTTTTTGCCACAACCTCGTCGTATCCATCATGTTTATTTAATTTACTTAACACTGTCAACCAATAGCAACAATTCAAATTGTTCATCTTGCTTCATTTAAAAAGTAACGCACTAAAATTATTAGAACACGGTTCGTCGTTTATCAGTTTTGTTTATTTTTCTTTATTATAACACTTCATAGCATTAGACATAGTTATTGCTGTCAAAATTTTCAACCACGTTTCAACTTTGTAATATTCTTATTGAATCATATTGTTTTGAAAGTTCCCTGTAAAGTCCGAGCACGACTTAAATTTACAAGAAATAAATATTTATACATCTTTTTTTTAATTCCACTAATTGAAATGTTCCATAAAAACTGTTTCATTATTTAGACTTGTTATTTTATTATTTTTTTTCTTATTATCTAGCATTATTATTTAAAATGACAACAAAAATTTTATTTAAAAAATATTGAGCAAAATAACATCAAAATTTCGTATTTATACACAATTATTTTTACAAGTATGAAAAAAAATTACAAAAAATTCTACAAAAATATGAAAGTATAGTTCAAACCAGTGATGATAAAATTTAAACATTTTTATTCTGAAATATTTATAGGTTGTTTTAAAACATTAAATAGTGAAACATAGGCGAATTTTACAAAAAATAAATATGTTTCTCAGAAAACATTATTTTTGAGTGTCTTCTTGCGACTTAAATTGTGTTAAACTGTATGAAATGTTGTTTAATATAAATAACCATATTTAAATTTATGTAAAAGTAAATGTTAATTTAATAAACATTAATCAATAGGCTATTGATAGGTGAGTGATACCACTTTCCCCGAGTAATGGAAAAACTTTTTTTGATAAGTTTGCCGCAGCACGTATAAAATTTCTTTGTTAACTCTATCAATTTTTTGGGTTTTGTTTTAAGGCTTGGAGTCTTAGACGCTTAATGATTTAACGAGTAAAAGACTTTAAGAATTTAAGATGTGGCTCTAAAGAAGGATGCTGAGAGTCTCCTGGGTGGATCGTGTCTCTAATGAGGACTTACTGAGACGTATGCAGAAATCAAAAGAAGTCATGAACACGTTAAAGATTAGGAAGCTCAAGTATTTGACACATACGAGAATTGATTGGATAAAATCCTTGCAATATTATCCAAGAAAAGCTAAATGTATTATTACAATCTTTCTGTGAAACGTTAACTGGGAAACCTACTTTTTGGTAAATTGGCAAGTAATATTACCAGAACTTCAAAACAAACCTTTCTATTACATTCAATCGCTTATCTAGTAACAAGATGCAACCTTAGTATACGTTTTGGAATAGAAATTACTTACAAATTTTTCATAACGAAATTGTTGTAGGGGAAAATGGCATATAATCCCAGCATTGATTTTTACTGAAATTAAAAATAACATATTTTTACAAAAAAAAAGAAAAAATTGCAATCTTAATAATCATTTTAAACACCCTTGTTATATTGTATAGATAAATACTTATATCTTGAAAACAAATATATATTATTTTATAAAAAAAATTAACATAAAATTATAGTTTATCATTTATACATTCTTTTTAAATATAATTTTTGAATTGAAACAACATATGAATTGTACATACATCTTTTGTACCACATTTAAACATATTATATTAAAATTATGTATAAAACACATAATCATATTATTACAAGTGCGTAGAAATAGAACAATTATAAATTGTGTCCGCAAAACCAAAATGAAATAATAATAAAAAATGTGCTTATTTACAAATCTGTGCGAATTAATTAATAATATAGAGTATTAGAATATTATATTATATAAATTAAATTGTTTTTTCCACAATTCACACATGCACACACTTTCTTGAATTTTATTTATTTTTGTTTTTCATTTTTTTACAAATACAAAACATTATTTTATAATAATTAAATTCTAACGAGTTAACATACAATCACCGATCATCAACTGATATTATCACCACAAGAAAGACACTGGAGTGAGTAAGTCTTCAATAGTAGATAGGCCTACTTTGTTTGAAAAATATAAAGCAATGTTTTATAAATATTTACTATTATTAATTACATAAAAATTAAAGTATTCCATAAAACAACGACGTAATACAGTAAGCCCTTTCTTGTGATCTTGATTATTTTCAAGGTAACAGATTAATACTTTAATCTTTTTGGTGGTTATTTATAAAATATAGTCTATTAATTTTATACTCTGAAAAGATTTAAATTGTGTAATTATTTTGTACATCATTTCTTTTTTCATTTAATGGAATTTAATGAATTTTAATGAATTTAATGAATTTAATGAATTTTTTCATTTCATTTTTTTTTTAAACTATAATATACTTTTCTTTAGAAAACAGAATTTATTGCAAAATAGGTAGGTTTTCACACTGTTTAAACCAATTTTTTTTACTTTATTTAATTAAATTACAATACAGCCCTACAATGACAATTAGCAAATTTAAATAAAGTTGTAAGATTAATTATTTGAATAGATTTTTTAGCGTTGATACTGCTGCAGCACCTTTCGAGAAGGTCCATTGGCTATTGAGCCTTTTTTCCGCGGATCATCTATACTCTATTTCACGTTCAGAATGCAGTACAGCTCTTATGAGAACCCGTCGTGTTATCAGGCGTACGAAAAACATCAGACACAGCCAACACAATAACCCTCCTATGCTGACACCATCCGAAGGTCACGGGTAAAAATATTTGGAGTTTCGCTTACCACGATCTAAGGAGCTCATTTTAAATCAAAAAATTCTGAAAAAATACGAGGGTAAGTCAATTATTATCCGCATTTTAGTTATATTTTTGTTTATGTTGGCAGTACTGTCGTTTTGCGTTGATGACGCATGCTTTGTTTATTTGTAGTTATATGTATGCAAGTTTCAAGCTGCTAGGTTAGTTTCGTTATCGCTGTCGTGCTGTTAATCATGGCTACTCCGCTTTCTATTTGCACCAAAGAAGAGCAACGTTCAGTGATCCGATTTTTGTGGTCGGAAGGTGTATCAGAAGCCAAAATTCATAGAAGACTTTCGGTACAGTACTGCAACAGTGTTTTGCCACAACGGAGTGTCTACGAATGGATTGATAAATTCAAAAATGGTCGCACAAGTGTTACGCACGATGAAGGAGCCGGACGACCGTTTACCGCCGTAAATGAAGAAAACATTGATCGTTCACGTGAAATGATTCTCTTAGACAGACAAGTAACTATTGACGAAGTGGCACATCGCCTGCAAATTATTCATGGTTCTGCCTACGAAATCATTCACAACACACTTGGGTTTCATAAAGTTTGTGCACGATGTGTCCCAAAACAACTGACACTGTTGCATCAAAAGCGCTTAGACATCTGTAAAAAAACATTTGGATCGCTATGGTAACGAACGGGACAACTTCGTAGACAGGATCATTACTGGTGACGAAACATGGATCCATCATTACGAGCCGGAGAGTAAACGGCAGAGTATGGAATGCAAACATAAAAATTCGCCTTGCAAGAAAATATTCAAGACCCAACCGTCCGCAGGAAAACTGATGCTTACGGTTTTTTTGGGACTTACAAGGTCCAGTACTGGAACATTATCAGGAAAGGGGGACAACAACAAACAGTGTACGTTACAGTGAGATCCTTACTGCCAAGCTAAAGCCTGCAATTCGAAGCAAACGCCGAGGACTGTTGTCGAAAGGTGTTGTGTTTTTGCACGACAACGCCCGTCCGTATACTGCTGTCCACACTGTTGAAACGCTCCAGAAACTCAATTTTGAAGTACTGGCTCACTTCACTTGTTTGGTCAACTCAAAGAGACATTTAGGGGCCGTCGATTTACCTCGGAAGAAGCATTGAAAGAAGCGTTGCATTCCTAGCTCGTATCTCAACCAAAAACCTTCTTTTATGAGGACATCAGGAAATTTGAACAATGATAGACCAAGTGCGTTGAAAAGTAAGGGGACTATGTCAAAAAAGGATTTGTAAGTTTCCTATTTGATTACAATAAAATTTTATAACTACATTGCGGATAATAATTGAATTACCCTCGTACTATCGCTTCCTAAAAATAGTATTTTATTACGCTGTAAATGTTATTATTATACTCTAATATTTAGATAATAGACCGTAGGTACGTTTAAGAGAAAGGGGTATGACGTCTCTCTCTTCGTCACCTTCACTGTCAGGCCAGGGGAGTTTTATTACCATTTTTAGACCTTTCCGAGATACTAATGACTGCTATTCAAACAAGATTTAAAGATTTATCAGTAATTAAACAATAACTATTCTTTACTTTAAAATAAATTAAAAAGACAATAAAATTTATAAACAATTCCAGCACTATAATAATTTGTACTTGATCTTTAAAACGGTACAAATATTTAAGTATATTTTCGTATTACGTTATTCAATTAGGAGTTTGTAAATGTGAACGTGTTGTGGTGTGGAGTCAATATTTTTACTTAGTGTAGTAGCGCTCAAACCCCCCATATGAAATACAATGCTTATGGACTTTCCGTACTGCATTCTGAACGAGAAATCAACTATAGTGTGAACCATGAATGCATAACTACTGTATGTTTAAAATACGTAGATTGTGAAATTAACTATAAAAGTATTTTGTTATATCCGTGACGTACGGTAAAAGTGCAATGTTTTTATATATATATTTTTACTTTTACCTACAAAATGTGCAATATTTTTTTTACTTTCCATTTTTAACTTTTTACATTTTGTTTTAAATTTTCTTAATGGTTCTATTATGATAGAGAAAATTATTATTTTGACATAATAGCATATTCCCGATGTTAATTATGATTAATTATAAAATCCTTAAAAAATCATGGAACATTAAATAATTTATCTGTTGGTTTCATTAAGAACTGTAACCACAATCGTAAAAAAATTAAATGTTTTTATTTCCATTAAATAGAAGTTACCGTGAAATTTAAATACTAAAAGGGTTTACTGTACCATGATTTAACATATAGTTACATATTATTATTATTAAAAATACTTTATATTACTACACATCAAGTTATTGTTTTAAATTTAGTTTTCATCTACTGTACATAATATACTGTTTAAAATCTAGGTAAATGACAATTAATTTTTAATTAAAAATCGATTGATTAATTAAATATGGATAAATAATTTTATAATTTTTATCTAATCTCCATTTAATGTATTAATTAATTAGTTATATAATTAAGAATACATTTAATTACTATCTATTGTAACACATAAAAATACGTAAAAATATTAATTATTGCCTATTCAGATAAATTATTAAATACTTTTCAAGGTAGAAGTATTTTTCTCTGATTTAGATTAAGGAGATTAAATATTATGTTTATTTTTCAGGAATGTAAATGTTATAAAATAAAATCAAGTTAATTCCACTGGAACCACTCTACTGAAATTAAAAAAAGTTTATAAAATATTTTATGAAAAACTCTGAAGTAAAATTAATTTTTTTAATGTATTTAATACAGTTAAAAATTTATAGAACAAATTGCATATTTTTCAATATTTTTTTCATTTTCTCGTACTCGTATTTCTGAATACTATGATCACAGTCATCAGAATCAGGTGGTTTTGAATACCACAGATTATATTTATGAATTGGTTATGTCATAAGATACTTAAATTTCATGAGAATATTTATAAGCAACAAGGAACAGTAAAAAAATCTATTAAATGATTCATCCACCGCCGCTTCTATGGTACAGTGGTTATAAACACTAGTGTGCTGCACATTAAAAACTGATGGTTTTGGGTTCAATTACCGTGTCGAGTCCAGAAATTATTGCAAGTTAAACGTAACTCGTAGTGTTTGGTGATAATAAGTGATTTTGTACGATAATAAACAAAAGAAAAAATTTATTTTTTAATTTCTTTACGTAAAAAACTTCTGGCACTACAAAATGGCCTAAGCGCTTATTTTAACAAATAAAAGAAGAGCTCAAAAGATAAATATTACAGATTTAGACTGTCTCCATCAAAAAGAGTAAAGAAAGACAATTTTTGAATTAAAGCTTCATAATAGGGCAATACCGGTGGTTTTTAACCGCGGAATATTCTTCGAGATGGCCAATTATAAAACTTTTGTGATGAATGCAAGCTCCAACAAGTAAGTCACGTTTTGGAAATCATATTTAATAATTATTTAAATATTTTGTCAAATAATACAAAACGTTCAATAAAAAGGTTAATGTAAAAAAGGTTCCTGTAAGTGAAAAAAGACTACTTATCGGTTTAAAAATTAATAGAGCTTATCAGTCAAAAAGATTGAAAAAATCTGGAAAATTACAAGGAAAGAAAAAACCAGATGTAAATAAAAATAAATGAATGAGCTTGATCCTTGCAGGCTTTTTGCGTAAATGTATTCTTTTATATAAGAAACAACAGTACTGCTTTTAGCCGAATACCCCTGAATAATAAATTTTGTAATACAAACAGCATCCATGTTGCCCAGTTTAAATGAAAGAAAATGGGTGAGCATTCATAATTCCAAAGTAAACTCATTTATTTTGAAAAAAATGTTATTTAATCATTAAAGAATAATAGCTTTTTTTAAAGAAAAAAGCTGGTATAGGTTTTCTAACTTCTTTAGTTCCCATGGAATTATTTCAATTATTACTTCAGAGTTTTGTTTAAAAATATTTGTTTTAATAATATTATATTATAAATCTTGTAGTAAATTCTAATGTTCTATCAATAAAAAAAAAAAACATAAAAAAACTAAAGGAATATAACTAACGGGCAGTTTATCAACACAAATGATATTTTAATTAAAAACCCATGATTTAAAAAAAGTTACCACTCGTCTAAATACTTAATACAAGTTGATTTGAGTGAATTTGAACATTTAAATAACCGTTTTATTTAATAATTGTAAAGGTTACCCTATTGCTGGAACATATCCTAGGTTTTTCCTTTGAAGAAATAGGTGAATTTCAGTGAAACGTGGTCTATCTGATTCTTGTCTTTTCCAACACTCTCCCATCAGGTCGTAAATTTCTCTCGGACAAGATGGAGGTCTTGATAGTAATCTCTGATGACCGTCCCCTTGGTACCAGTGATTACAATTTTCTACTACTTGTTCGTTTGTCATTTCCGCAAACGGACGTTGGCCACAGAATACTAAAATTTCCCATAGAAGTACTGCAAATGACCAGACATCACTTTTCGCTGTATGTTTTCCCTGAAACAAAAGAAAGTATATTTTTAATTATACGAGTATAATATAAGAGCATACACCCATAACAGACAGGTGGAGTGTCAAATTATTAACATTCAATCTGTTCATTGCAGGGCTAAAATAAATAGTTGTGTTTCTTATTACATGGTCAGCCAATTAAATGACTGAATCATTTAAGAACAGAAGAGGTGGAGGTGTAAAAGATACTAATCAGAGATATCTCCTCTGAAAGTAATGAATTTCATTATACAGCCAGACCCTGTGGTGAATGAAGTGAAAGTGTCATTTGCAGAGTGGAAAATGTGCTTTTCAGAGGGCCCGGCATGCTGATAAGCTTACTTTTCCACTCAGTGAGGAAGGCAATGGTAAACCACCTCACTTCTCGTTTTACTTAGTAAAACCTCTACAGGTTCAAACCAGCCTTTCAGCTGATGACCTAAACACCAACAATATCTAAAAGCATCACAATTTATTGTAGGCCTTCTATGATAGTACATTATTTAGAGTATAAGACATGTAAAAACTGTGAAATTAGTGCAATGTGTTTGTTGAGAGTAGTGTGCACACTACCACTACCACTACCACACTAGTAGTGTGTACACCAGAAAAAAGGAAACAAAGTCTCTTGGTAAATAATGAGAGAGATCTTATTAATATTAAATAAATAATACAATTACAATATCCTGGTATTGTTACGCGAGGAGAAAGATACGGTCTGTGGAAGTGTTTATGTAGGGAACCGATCAGGGAAAGGAAATCCGGGAAGAAGAGGAGTCTGATCGTCAAAGAATTTAAGAGGATGGTACAGCTTCTTTTTTACAGATCTTTTAAGCGCTACGATGTCCGAGGTAAAAATTGCCATTATGATAACCAACGTCCATTAAGAGAAGAAACTCAAGGAAAATAGTTCTCAGTAAGAAGATTTGAACTGGAACAAAAACCACTAATAGTTTGCAAGAACGTAAACTATGTTTTTACTCCATCATCTTGTTAATCAAAGTCGACATTGCTACAGTTTCATTGGACGTTAATTACGGAGAATAATTTTATTGTAATAAAGTGCTTCGCCGAATCGAAAACTTGATAATTTGAAGACCAAAAGTGACGAGGAAGAGTACAGTTACAACTTCAAATGAAGAGAAACCGGACACGTTAGGAAATTGACGAAATCAGTAATTTTTATCTTAAAATAGTATACAATATTCATATTGTAATATTCGTAAAGCGAAAACAGAGCCATCAAACTCGGTAATTTTGTTTAGTAATTTAAACTCCAATGTTTTTAAAATTTTAGTTACATTGTATTACTGTAAATAGTAACAATTACTATTTAGTATCCTATAATAAGAGTATACTTCTTGCCCATTACAGGCAGGTGGAGTGTTAAATTATTTGCACTCTATCTCCTAGTTTGAGGGCTACCAAAAATAGTATAAAATAAATTTGTGTCTTATCACGTGGTCAGCCAATTGTATGACTGAACTATTTAAGAACAGAAGAGGTAGAGGTATAAAAGACACTAGTCTGAGTTATCTCCTCTGAAAGTAATGCAGTTCATTATATAGCCAGACCCTGTGGTGAATGAAGTGAAGGTGTCATTCGCAGGGTGCAAAGTAGATGCTTTTCGGAGTGCCCGGCATGCTGATAAGCGTACTTTTCCACTCAGTGAGGAAGGCAATGGTAAACCACCTCACTCCTCGTTTTACTTAGTAAAACCTCTACAGGTTCAAACCAGCCTTTTGGCTGTTGACCTAAACTATAACACTATACCTATACTGGAAGTTAACTTTCATGCCAATTTTTCTTTTAAACTAATATATATTTATTGTTTCTTAATAAAAAGATTGTACATAAATATAATTATTAAAAACTATTTTGGAAATGATTACAAAACATTTTTAAAAATATTTTTTAAATTTTGTATTGTAATAGAATTTATAAAAGATTAAGGAACGCATTATAAGACAGATTTACTTTTCCAATTATTTTAAATGCTTCAGTTATTTGACCTTATGAACTTTAAACTTTGTTGAACAGGAAATTTATCTTTAGATTTCAATTAGAAAGATGACATTTGGTTCTAAATACACAAATAACGTTTTGGTGTTTCCACGGATAGAAAGCGATATCTTTGATATCCAATGAAAACTAAACTTTAACGAACAAAGTTACTACTATATACAAGTTTAGCGAGATATATAAATTTACTGACATATGAAATGAATTTCATGTATTCATTAATTTCAAATTTATATTTAAAAATGAATAATTTCAAAAAGTGACCTTTGAAATTTATTTAAATTTACACTACTCTATTTAAATAAACTAGTTTATGTCAGGTTGTGACATATATCTATTTCTAAATCTACAACTCGTCATCTAAGTGTCAAAAACATTGAAATCAATGACATGATTACGTGCAAATGTGGATTAAAATAGATGCGGAGTAGGACGTGAAATGTATTCAGCGAAAGTGATGTTTCTAATTTAGAAATGGAGTAAATTTTGTATACTACGTCATTGAATTACGTCATACAGCTTTGTCTAATTTATGAATGGAACTACGTCAATATTCAACCACTATAACACTAATATTGCATACGTTACGAATGTAATTTAATATAGTTACAAACATTTCATTTCACTATATCTCACTCCTACATTTAATATTAGTTTTAAGCATTTTTGTTCAGCATGCTGCAAAATTTAATATTTCAAACAGAAGTTCTAGAGAATCTTTTAACAGATTCATATTTTTTTATGTTACAATATGAGATGTGGCAATTAAATAACGAGACTGACGTTGTAAAAACTTAATTTTAATTTTATACATAATTACTTATTGTCACCTTCAATATACACTCCTTCTCTATCCCTACAACGCTCCATACGAATTTTCTATTGTTGGAAACAGTGCTGAAAGTCATCTTCTGTCAGCTCCTTCAGGACATCTGCCGCTCAAAAATGTTTGAAATGAAGCTCGTAAAATATGTGTACTGACAATTTGACGCGATTGAAAACTGGTGACAATAAGTGATTATGTATAAAATTAAAATAAATTTTTTTCGACGACAGTCTTGTTATTTAATAGCCACACCTCGTATATCAAATCGCACATCCAATATTACTGTTAGAAAAATTAATAAAACATTTAGCAGTAGGAATCTTAATTAATGTTAATTAGATTATTCAGCCGGTTTTGTGTTTTCTTTGTTACTGTGGACGGATAGAATAAGAAACACGTCCTGATAAAGCTAAATAAAACGATGGAAGTTATAAATACTGTGAAACATCAAAAATTAAATTGCTTTAGTTATGTGACGAGAGACAAAAAATGCAGAATGCTTCAAAATATCATGTAGAGAAAATAGAGGATAAACATGAACCAGGTTGACGTTGAGTGAAGTTTTCGTGAGATTTCCATTATCCACTTCTGATAGCCAAACGACAAAATATAAATGACCTTAATGTCAGCCCACGGTATCAGAGAATATAACAACTAAGAAGAAGTAGATCATTTATGGAAACTAAAAATAGTGGATCTATTGTTCACAAATAGATCAGACATAACACTTTAATACCCCGCTATTTATAATAATGAAGTACTGACCTTTTATGAGAGTGTTACTTATCAATAAAGTTTGTTAGTAATGTTTGACAGTTTCGCTGCATAAAATTTAGTTATATCAGACTTAGTGACGCAAGTAAATAGCTAACTAAATAAATTTAAATAGAGTTAGTAGGAGGACAGACAATTTAAATTTAGTATATTAACCTTTTCACAAAGTAAAATTATAATTCTGAATCTTCTACGTCACAGAACAGATGATAAATTTAAATTTAAACCAACGATCATCATATCAAAATGACTAAATTTACGTTGTTTATTTTTTAAGTTTAAATTTTCTTTTTCTTTTGCTCAAAGATTAGGCACCCCTGCTTATTCCGAACCTCTGAAATTTGCCCATATCTTCCTCGTGCGTCCTCGGTCTTTCCTTCCCTCTAGTTTGTAATCCAGTGTCTGATTAGATATATTCTATCCTGTCCACATTCTCTATTTATTGTAATTTATTTTGCAGTTCCCTATCCTTTCTGGAGAAGATATTGAGCTCTTTCCATATTTCTGCGTTTTTATAACGATTTTCCTTACTACATCCATAATGTTCGTCGTGAAAGTTTCATTGCAGATGCCTGTAATCTTATCTCATGTCTCTGCTAGCACCCAAGTTTTGCTGGATGCGAAAATTTCGTTTTTAACCCTTTCAGTGCTGAAACAATAACCTGCCATTAAGCCTGCGATTACCACCCCAAAGCCTGCCATTGCCGATCAAAATTTCAACGTTACAGAAAAATAAAATTTTCTGTTAAAAATTAAATTTTATTGTTTTCATAAAAACAGAAATCGTTGCAACACTAAAAATATTCAAATAGTTTATTTAGTTTTTTTTAAAGTCGCATCGACAGCTTGGTCATAAGCAACTAAAGAGGGTTTTGGTACCTTAACGGTGGTTTTAACATATTAAAATTTCTAGACCCTAGCCGGGAATTGCCGGCCGCGTTGGCGATGTTGGTAACGTGCTCGCCTCTCATCACGCGGTCTTGGGTTCGACCCCACTCGGGCACTCCCACTCGCACCCCACTCGGCATCCCACTCGGGCATGGCATTTTTTCATACGTTACAAAAATTCATTTCATCCTTCACCGTCTGCATTAGCAGCAATTTGCAAAACAGTCAGACGTTAAACCAAAAAAAAAAAAAAAAAAAAAGCCGGGAATTGAACCCGGAACCTTTTGCTTTGTAGGCTAGCGTGCTAGTCACTACGCCACGGAGGCGGTTTCAAAATACATTATTGCATTAATTTTTGTTTAAAAGTTTTTTTTGGAAATGTTCAGTTATCCGGAAGTTGGCACTTTATGCATAACTTACGGACGTCCCGTAAATCGGTTAGTATAACTTCTTAAAATACATCGACGTCCTGTTTTCCGGACGTTGGTACTAAAAGGGTTAAGTAAAATTTATTTACTTTTTTAGTTTAGGCCTATTTAAAGTCTATGGAATTGAACCCTTGACCTTCTCGTTGTAGGCTAGTGCGCTACCACTACGCTACGGAGGCGGTCTTTATCAACATATAATTTATAAAAGAATTTTTATAAGTATTTTATATAAATTGTATGTGTGGGTGTTTAAACTCTTGGTATTTTTAAGAGACAAATCAATTTGTTAACAGACTTTCCTGTTTTCCATTTAATTGCTATAACAGCATTATTAAGATCCAAGGTTTAATATTATAATGAAAGACCTGTATAGACTATTTAAAATTAAGCTAATTATACAGTGCGCATTTAGAAAATACAAAGTTTCTTAAAGGAAAGTAAACAGAGATCAGACAATTTAGTATTTTATCGGGTATTACAGTGCTTTTCACCTACGCACCTTAACGTTAAAACCATCAACAACTCTTCTGAGTCAATCTCTGACAATTCTTGTAATATTCTCAGCAAATACCGTGGCGTCATGGATTAAAGTATTTTATTTCAAGGAAAATACGCTTAGCAAGTATTTTTTTAAAATCTAACACAAATAATATTTTCCGTGGCATTTTTATTTTAAAATATTTTATTATTTAAATATTTCTTTGTTACATAATGTGGGCGTTCATTATCATGCGAAGTATTTTTGACTGATGAGCTTTAATTTTCTGTATGTGAATATGTTTTTACAGTCCCAAAACTTTCGGTACCGTAATTTATTTTTCATTTAGCGTCATTAACTCCTGATTAAAATTAGGTTATGTTTTTAATATAACACAATTTATTCATGATTTGTAGGTATACTGAGTGTCCCTTGGAATTTGAACCAAAGGGAAGCAGCATTAATTTTAATTAGTTTGTTTATTTTTTTTTCTTCCACGAATAAATGAAGACTTGATCAGGAATCATTAGAAAATGTTTTGACCTTTTAAAAAACTATCAATTTTGATACATTTTAAATTGTATTCTAACTTAAATACATAAAAATTCGTAACCGTTCTCTATTTAAGTATTGTAAATTTTATGATTATTCATATTGTATGTTTGGAGTAATGGTAACGTTGTTATGTGGAGGTTTAGAGATAGGTGGAGGGTCGAATCCATCTGCGGAAAATTTTTTATTGTTAATAAAATATTGGATATATAAAACATTAATTATTTATCTATTATTTTATTTAGATAATTGTTTTATCATCTAAAATTATTACAACAATTAGGTGTCTCTGAAAATTAAATGTTACTGAAGAAAATATATTAAGTATTTAAAATAATACTGAATTTGCTTACAAAAACAGATTTTCAAGTGAATAATCTTTTTTTAGATCATAAAAAACTGTCGAAATTAAAAAATAAATATTTTTTAAAAATATTTTCAATAATTTTTAACAATAAAAAAATTTTCCGCTGATAGATTCGACCCACACCTCCGATATCTAAATCTCCACACCATAACGTTACCATTACTCCAAACTTACAATGTGACGTACTCATAAAATTTACATTACTTAATAGAAAACGGTTACAAATTTATGTATTTTATGCTAAAATACAACTTAAAATGTATCAAAATTGATATTTTTTAAAGGGTCTAAACATTTTCTAATGATCCTGATTATAAGAATTCTTCATTTATTCGTGGGAAGAAAATATTAACAAACCAATAAAAATCACCGCTATTTCCCTATACCGGGACACCCGGTATAGGTGTGTTCATTATTCACATAGGCAAAAGAAAGTCGTGTGAGTGTTTCACACTAAATTTTTTTGGTTTAACTTCCAACTTTTAGGCTAAATAAGGCTAATGCAGATGGTGGAGTGGGCAGATGAAAATGAATGATGGTAAAAATGCTAGGCCTGATGGGAATCAAAACTGGGATTACTGACGTAGAAGCCAGCTGGACTGATATTACTCCAACAAACCGGTTATCAAAAAGACGGGATCAAAGAGACGGCTTAGAACAATAGAAATGTAATCTAAATTCTTCTTTGTAGAACTGATTTATAATCGTATAGTTTTCCGAAAGTTAAACCGAATCTAAGAAAAATTATTTTAGAAATTGACTCTAAACAAATTAACTCGATGTTGCACAAAGACTTACAAATCCCACACGTAATTGATATCACGAAACAACTATACAAGACGATGCATGACAAATTTGAATTAGATGACAACCCTCTCATACAAAACACTAGGGCGATACCGGGTACTCAGCGCAGACGTTTGAAGCGCCTCTGGCCAGGAGATATTCTTGGCCAACTGTAGGACTGTGGTGATGACTGCACGCTCCTTCAAATAAATCAAGTTTTGGTACTTTAGCTTCACATTTAGAAATTGTTGTAATAATTTAATAACAGATACTAAATTTCAATTAAAAGAGTCAAAAAAAAAGAAGAAATTAACTCTAAAATTAATTACTATTTAGTACCAGTAAATGCTTTGTACAAATAAATTTTACTGTATCTTTTAATATGCACTAAATACTGAATAAATTCGAATACGAAACATAAAAATTTTGTGGTCACAAAAGATTTAACTTCAGGACATAATATTCATTAAGAAGGATGATGTACAGACCAAAGTTTAAGCTTATCTGAGAGGACGTTGATTTAAAACGTGAAACATCAATCAAAATTTATAATTTCGTTAGCAACCTGAAAAACTTTTTGTTTGTTCATCAAGAAATACATTATTAATGTAAACTAGATTATCTAATAAACAGGCATACGTAAAAATATGTAAATTCTAACTAATTTGGAACAATAAATTCTAAAATGATGTAGTAGATATAAAGAAAAAATTTCCAAATTAACTTTTGGAAAAAGATTATTTTTGATAATATTTTATAAATTAATTTTTTTGTACTGTGTATGTCATGATTATGTTTTGTAACATAATTCCAGTTTATTTTGAGTACCATCAGCAGCTAGTTTTGACTACTTTGGATTAAGGAACATCAAGTCTAGTCAAGTATCAAAACGGGTGCTTTCGCTTTACACCGTGCTACGCTAACCACTACACCACGGTAGTTGTAATTTGGTAACTTTTTATCATCTAATATTTTGGTTTTAATAAGATTAATAAGGACAACTTTTTGGTTTTACGTTCGACTATATTGCACATGAGTGCTGGTGCAAATATTGAAGAATGGAAAGGAAAATGATTAAATTTATTGATTAAATAATCATGTCAGATTAAAAGCGCAAGATCGTACCAGTCATTGAACTCAGAACTCCTGACACAGGAGCTAACTACAAAGAAACACTACACCAACAGACTGTTCAGAGAATAATGAAAAACGAAGAAAGTTGATGAGGGATTTCTAGACGGTTAAAATATAATTAAAATAAATTATCTTAATCCATTTTATTTTACAACGTTAATTACAGATGGATTCGTCTAAGTTTCTCAAAGTGAATCTTTCTATAATTTCTTTTAATACGAGGTGTTGCTATTAAATAACGAGACTGACGTAAAATATTTTACTTTTATTTTATACATAATCACTTATTGTCACTTTCAATATACACCTTTCTCTATCCCTACAACGCTCCATGCGGATTTCCATTGTTGGAAACAGTGCCGGAAGTCATCTTCTGTCAGCTCCTTCAGGACACGTGCCGCTTTCTCTTTTACAGCTTTCACAGACTCAAATCTTGTCCCTTTTAATGCAAATTTCACCTTAGGGAACTGGTAGAAGTCTTATGGTGCAAGATCTGGTGCATAAGGTGGATGTTCTAACACTGAGATGCTGTACTTGGCTAGGAACCTCTTGACTGATAACGCGGAATGAGCTGGCGCATTGTCTTAGAGGAGAACCCATGATTTGTCCTTCCGCATTTCGGGGCGTTTTCCTTACTCTTTGACGTAGTTTAGAAAGTACCTCAAGGTAGTAATATTGATTAATTGTTTGACCTTCGGGAACCCAGTGAAGTTACACAATCCCATGGATATCAAAAAAGCAATCATCATTGCTTTAAATTTTGACTTGCTCATTCGAGCTTTTTGGCTCTCGGTGAAGTTCGGCTCTTCCAGTGCATGGATTGGCACTTCGTTTCCGGATCATAAGTAAAAAACCACGTTTCATCACATGTTATTATTTCTTCCAAAAAATTTGGGTCATTTTCAAACACGTACAACGTGTCAGTACAAACATTTTTTCGAGTTTCTTTTCAAACATTTTTGAGCGGCACGTGTCCTAAAGGAGCTGACAGAAGATGATTTCCAGCACTGTTTCCAACAATTGAAAATTTGCATGGAACGTTGTAGGGATAGAGAAGGAGTGTATATTGAAGGTGACAATAAGTGATTATGTATAACATAAAAATCAAACTTTTTACAACGTCAGTCTCGTTATTTAATAGCCACACCTCGTCTATTCACTAGTTATAATAGTACGATTTTTAAAATCATAACTGAACCAAGCAAAGTATTGAATCGTTAACAGTACTGTTCTGTTTATCTGCGTTTGTGAAAGGAAGATATGGTATTATAACAGCAGTTTTACTCGGTAGTCTTTGATATAATACAGATAATTACTTACACTTCTAGGACGAGAGCTGTCATAGTATTGTTAAACAACATGATTATAATCACTGTTAGTTCCTAATTTTGTCAATTAAATACTTTCCATTATATTATCAGACAAACAGTTAAAAAGACTTAAATTTTGTCAATATGATGGATAATTAAAAAAAATTAATTACTTATGTACATTTTATTTATTACTTTTTTAAACAATGTGTAATTCTTTTGCAATGAGTAACCTTATAATTGAGACAATTACAAAAAACAATCAGTAAATTTAATAAAAATATCTTTAAAAAAATGATAAATGAAAGTAAGTTCTAATGAATTTCATAACAAAAATGTTTTCAGATAAAAATCATGAATTTATAACTAAGAAACTCTTGGGAAGTTGAAAGTTTTATTAAAGAAGATTCTTAGAAAAAACCGACTTCTACTTTTCCACGTAAAGGCGATTTATATTTCACAATGGATTATCTATTAATATATTTTTTATTATAATGAACAGAAAACAAAAGAGCCTAAATGAAAGCAACAATAATTATACCTAAAACAATAAAATAAGGAAGTTATTTCCGTTGTGTTCTATATTTATTTTAAGAGTTAAAATAATGGTTTCATAAACCAAACCTTCAACCCCGAAACTATATTCATAAAAAATCTGCCATTTATTACCTTTACTTATTATTTTAACCAACCGATTAGTCTATAGTCTATTCACCGAGTCTGAAGACACGCAGTAAACAAATGGATCACGTGATCGCTCTTGATTGAACGCATAAACAAGGTCATTATGCATTCTTCTAACACCAGTCTTCGTTACATTATCCCTAGCTAAATATGCAGTGCGAGTTATTATTAATTAAAATAGATCATAGATTTCAATAGATTTCATAAATCATGAAAATTTGTTAAATTTTTAGAACAAAAGAAAGGAATAATTTTTACGTAAGCGCGGTTCATTGTCCAAAAGCCGGCGTCAGTTAGGCAACCGGCAGTACAATTATCACGTAAACAACGCATGCATGGATTTCTTAATGCTAGCCTCTAGACTCTATTTTACGTTCAGAATGCAGTACAGCTCTTATGTGGACCCGTTTTGTTATCAGGCGTACAGAAAACATCAGGTACAATCAATAAAATACCCTCCTCCGTTGACACTACCCGAAGGTTACGGGCAAAATTTTCAGTTTCAGTTACCATGCTCTAACAAGCTCATTTTCAATCACAAAATTCTGAAAACATTGCTTTCGCTTCCTAATGAACTGTATTTTATTGCGCTATAAATGTTATTAGTTTACTCTGATATTTTAAATAAGATACGCTCGTACAAAAATGGACGTTTATATTTCGTTATATTTTTTGCGTTTCACATCATTTAATTTTTTCTTTCTACGACGACAAATGTGTTTTGTTTTGTTATAAAATATAAAAAATTATCTGTAATTTGATATATGATAAGTTATATGTCAAACGGAAACAGAAATAATGAACGGGTTTGAAAAAAATCACTGATGTTTTCGTATTATGTTATTTAATAGGAGTTTGTAAATGAGAATGTGCTGTGGCACAGTCGATATTTTTACTTAGTGTAGTAGCGCTGAAACTCCCATATGAAATACGTTACTTATGGATTTCCCGTACTGCATTCTCAACGTGAAATCAACTATAGACTCCGTGAATTCAGTATAGTGTTAAAGTTGTCCACAAGACAGCTGTTTGTCAGCTGTTTTTCGGAGATGAAGATTCTGTGGTTCAAATCCTAGTACAGGTAGTTAATTTTATATGGATTTGAATAATCGACAGTGGTTACCGTTATACTTTTATGGTTGGGTTCAAACAACTTTCTTAGAAATGGCCAGCCTGAGTCTGTAGAAGACTACACGCCATAGATACCCTTCACATATCATTTGGGTACATGGGGTTGAATATTATTCTAAATTAGATTGCAACGTACAAATATTAGGGTTAAAATAAATATTGTATCATTTTTGAAGATATATTTTCCTAATTCATGAACGATTTGGAATTTCTTTATTCATATAAAAACCAAATTTGAGGTATCACATAAAATATAAATTCTCCAGTCACAAAGTGAAAAAATTAAGGTATCTTCTGCAGTATTACTAAATAATTAATTCAGTACGACAGACTCTATAAAATTTATATTTGTACCAATATTGTAAAACCGACAGGAAGCTGTGTTTCATTTCTCTTTACTGGATTGATAGATTATTAAAAAAAAAAAACAGATAATATTGAGAAAGATCTGAAAAGTAATCTTAAATAAAACTCATAAGATATATTATTTCTCTTTGTAATACTATAGAAATAAGCATTTCATTTTGTAATTGATAATAAAATCGTGTATTTTATAGATACCGAATTTTATATTTTTAAGAGAAAATATTTCTCTAAATAAAATGCGATGATAATATTCAATCTGTACAGTATGCAGGGGCAAATACTTTTCTTTGAACTTTGATTCATTCCCATCAGTGAATGGCTTTGATCTTTTCGAAAATTTGCACACACCGCTGCCCTCATTTCCATATAATTTTTCCGTAGATTTCACCATATTAAAGAAAATAAAATATCGTTTTTTCATAAAGGTATACAGAATAGGTTATGTTCTCTTTATCTTTTATAGTGTTTTAATTTTATTATTCATATTTAAAAAGGGAAAAATATTTATAGAAATGTTCAACTCTGAAAGGTAAATTATTATACACTACCTTTCAATATTTTTTATGTATTGAATTTTATGTTGATTATAAAGTATTTTCTAATGTATTTTTAAAGTAAATACAGACAAGTTTTGACTGCACTAATACAAATTAAAAATTCTTGTTACAATTGTTTTGTAAATGAATAACCTGAATGAAACATCAACAAACAATTGCATCGTCCAAGATGGATTGAAATGTTGTAATATTTTACAAAAAATTATTTTATCTGCCTAAAATTGTTTTAGTTAAAGTGGTGTAATACATAACTTCAACCAAGCATTGCAAGGATATTTTTTCATAAATTAAATGACATTTGAGAAACAAAGTGTTTTTCTTTAGACTAAATATTTTTTTAAAATAAAATGGAGATTGTTAGACCATAAAAATTACGAGAAAAACCATTTTAATTTAATTTTTCATGCCTGTTTCATTTCATTAAAAAATCTCATAAAAAATCATCATAGTTTATAAATCATTATCATTAAAAATTGACACCACATTCCTTGAAATATTTTTTTTTCATATAACTTTTTATTTAATGCATAATCTGTTATAAATAACAATAAATGAAACTTATCAATTAGACACAACTCATGAAAAAATTACAACCCACTGGTGTAATTAACAAATTATAACATGAAAACATTTCATACTGTTCTTAATTAATATTTACAATCAAAATTTTATAGTGATTTTTAAATAAATAAACAAAAAAAAAATAAATAAATATAAAATAAAAAATAACCAAAACTTCCTTTAAAACGAAAAACAAATAAGAAGTAATAAATAATAAGCACATGATTCCGAATATATGTACACCTAACTTTTCCGAAAATAATTCGAAACGTTCATTCAGTAATTTACAACATTCACACTCAAACACGACAGTCATCTACAAAACACTAACATTATATTATTTACAATTTTAAAATCACACTATCAGAATCGCCCTGGGAGATCCAGTACTGTAGCACGTTTTAGCCTATTGACATCATTACTGTTGTCTAAGAGATTCAGTGCTAAGTGATTTACGTGGTTGTTTAGACGTTCGATGTATTTACAACTGAAACTTCGTATTTCTTCTCGTACCGTCTGCACATCCATATCACGATGTATATCGGCATTGGTAATATACCACGGTGCATTCAGTATGGTCCGTAGAATTTTTGATTGAAACCTTTGCAGAATTTCGATGTTTGAAGTTGATGCTGTCCCCCATAACTGAATTCCGTAGGTCCAAATCGGCTTCCTTGAAATATTGCACGCCGAAATCGGTCACTGAATCGATTCATATTCATGTCACATTCCCGCCATTTCTCATTCATTCCATCTCATTTACTAGTTGTGCTTTAAAAATTGTACAGTTGTAAATAAAAATTAAATTGAACCCAAAAAAAGGAAATGGTGACCTCCAAGGCCCAGTGGTTAGCTTGCAACGCTGTAAAATAGAAGTTCTGTGTTTCGGCAAGACTCTAAAAAATTATTACAAATTCAAAATCACCGTTCCTTAACCTAAATTAGTCGCTAATGACCAAGGTTTTGATGCAACTTTGTTTTTTGCCTGTTCCCGGAAATTTAGATTTTTAACATTTTGGTATATTTTTATCGGAAACCATTAACCTAACACGTACAAATTTTTAGTAGTTATTCTTCTTGTACATGCACATACACTGGCATTTTTATGACTTCCTCAGATGCTCCTAAAATTAGTAATATGAAAAAACACATAGAACGAAATTTGTAAAAATTCTATGTTATTCGTTATTTTATTTTTTATTTTATGATTCTTCAGATTAAATTGAAAAATGCCAGTACCTAGAAAAACCTAACATCGATAAGTGTGTAAAGTTTCTTTTTCTTATCTTTAACAAATCCTATGAAAAATGTACCTAAAAATTGCAAATTTAACATTGGCGGGATACAAAGTACAGTTTCACCGTAAACAACAGCATTTTATTATAAAATAATATTTACAATATAGATAGTATTATTAAACGTATCTTAAAACTATATTTATAAACTGATACATAGATAAATCAATTTTTAGAAGTTTTCTAAAAACTTTTTAAATTATTAAATTTTGTAAAACTTGAGTTTATTACAAAAATTTACTTTTGAGTCATTAGCTTTCTATCAGTCACTGAGTTTCCAAAGCGTGAAATTTGTCTAACGCTGTTTATTCACGTTGTCGTGATATCTTATCAGTCTTCAGCTCCAACGGGTAAGTAGAAAATTTCCGACTGGATATTCAATAAACACTGACTGAATTTCTGTTTTATCACAAGCCTATTCAAAAGGAATCATCCAATTTCATAAAAGACATCCTGTTATGAATTGAAAATGTTTATTGGTAACAAAATATAAAGAAAATATCTCTAGAAATACACATGAAATAAGTATGTTTAATACTCTTAACAATTTTGTATATTTATATTATGTGTTCAATCTATACTAATACTAATAATATATAAAGAAGAAACGTCTGTTTGTATGAGGTAATCTCAGAAACTACTGAACTGATTTAAAAAAATCTTTCATTGTTGCATAGCTTAAAACTTCCTGATCAATTTTGCAACTGTTCTATTTTGCAACTTTAAGTAACTTTAATTAAGTGAGTTAAGCAACTTAAACTGTGACGATGTCGTATGTTTTAGTTTATCGGGTGCATAGCACATTTATTTTTTCAAAGTCCTCTGGATGGCGTATTTTTTGGGCTAGTAGCATGATTCAACTTTTGTATTTCATAGAAAAATGTGAAAAATAACATTCGATTTCAAAAACATTAAAAATTCGGAAATATTCAAAATTTTGATTTTTGTACTGTATTTCATATACATTTGTTTTCATTCAACAGGTAATGAATGAGTCATATATTTTCAATTACTCTGCACACCGCACCCTCGTTTAACTGTCTTTTATCTGAGCCATATACGAGTCAACAGTCTCTTTCTTTTCCATCGGTACTCTTCTATGCATTCTATTAAATTCTGTTAAATTGCAGGGACAAACCTTTAAACCGGTGGGCATCGATTTGAGACAAGAGTGCTTCCCTCACTCATGGACAGCTTTCCGACTTTAAAGTCGGACTTTCTAGAGCTGAAAGTGCAGAAAACCAATTTATTTTGCTGCCACAGGGCAACAAAACCACATATATTGTATTTAGAGAGGTTTTAAAAAAATTTAATGAGGCCTACATTAGCTGCTGTAAAGTGAAGCAAACGGGGGTTGCTAGTATTTAATAAATGTATTATTATACGTAAAATTACACTATAGAAAAGTATTTCATAAAATATTCTTTAATAATATAATACACTCCTGTTGTTTTTTATCCCTAACATGTGTACGTTGCAATCTGTTCAATTTAAAAACAATAAGCAACCCAATGACTCAATAAAGATAAATGTATAACGCGTAATTGAGTTGTAGTCTTACTCAGACTCAAGGAGACCATTCCTGAGAACGTATGATTAATTGAATCCCAACCATCAAAGTAAACGTTGATTAGCGTAAGGAGAGTGCTGAGAAAAACTTGCATCTGCATTATTATAGTCCTATCTGTACTGCAATAACGCAGTGACTTCTACATGAATAAGAATTGGTTCCACATTTCTAAATAAGTTTTCAGAAGATAGTATTAGATGCCACCGCTACTTTTTAACCTGTACATAGAAGGAAAAATTTGACGCAGAAATAGAAATTTAAGAAGAAACAATAAAAATGCTGAGACTCGCCGAGTAGAAGAAAAAACTAGAGGAGATCTTAAATGGAATGGATGAGATCATGAGAAAGGATTACTTCATGCAAATTAATAAGAACAAAACGAAAGTGTTGTACAATAGCAAGAGTGGTTTAGAAGAGATGGGAAATTTAAAAGTAGGCAACGAAAACATAAAGGAAGTTGGGGAAATCTGTTATCTAGCGTGTACAATAACAAAAGATGGTAGAAACACAAGTGATATGGAAAGTAGGATTGCGCAAGGTAGAAGGGTCTGCAAAATGAAAAAGCTTACCGACTACAATCATTGACTAACAGACTAAGAAATGTTTTTAAAACACTTTGGCTGTAGAATTATACAGTAGTGAAACGTGAATGTTAGGGGCTGTAAAAAGGAAGAGGATAGAAGTTTTTGAAATTTGATAATAAATTTTGAATAGGGAAATGTTAAAGGTTAGGTCGGTGGATAAAATATGTAATTTAGAGGATCTTAGACGAATGGATGAAAGAAGTATATGGAAACATCTTACTAAAAGAAGGGATAGGCTAGTGGGGCATGTCTTAAGACATCCAGGTATTGGTCTATCAATAATGGAGTGTAATATTGAGGGAATGAACTGCAGAAAAAGGCAAAGGTTAAAATAGTTAAAGTACATTACAAAAGATGTTGGGTGTTACAGATATGTAGATATGAAATGACTTGCTCAAGATAGAAAGCTTGGTGAACTGCATCAAACCAGTCAAGAGACTAACGAAAAAAATAAACATAGGTCTGGAAACGCTTCGTCAAGAATCCTTAATGACTAATGGCAGGTGAAAGAATTTTCCCGAAATTCAGTTACCCCGGTGTAAAAAGGCCACACAGAAATTTTTAAGGCTTTAGTGTTATGAACAAACTTAATTGCATCTAATTTTTTTAAGATTAAAAATTGAATTAGACAGTTTCTAAATCTGTACGTTTTATAGTTTTAAATGTATCTGACATAAAATTATATATAAAATACTTAAGAATTTATTATTTCTTTATAATTTGAAACGTAGAAAATTGTTGTAAATTACGTAAGTAAAGAATTCATATATAAGATATTGAAATTGTACTTTTATAATTAATAATACTACTAGACTACATTGTTACTAAAAACTATTTTTTCATCAGAGTGAAATAATTTTTTCATAGGTTGGCAATAACAGTGTTTCAACTATTTGTTCTGATTTTTCACTAATGGACTCGCTTAACTGATCAGAGCCAAGATAAAGAGTAAATCGACAGAGAAGGCATTCTGAATATAGATGAGAAGGAATATAGCCGGCCGCATTGGCGTAGTTGGTAACATGCTCGCCTCCCATCATGCGGTCTTGGGTTCGAATCCCATTCAGGCACGGCATATTTTCATACGTTACAAAAAATTCATTTCATCCTTCACTGTCTGCATTAGCAGTAATTGCAGAACAGCCGGACGTTTAACCCAAAAAAAAAGATGAGAAGGAAAACATTCAGTAATTTTAATTAGATGTGTTGATATATACAACTCTCTTCCACATGATTTAAAAATAACAAAACAGTTCAGTAAATTTAGAAAATATATAATTAAATACTTATTTACCATTAATACTGTAGAGCCAATGATAAATATTTGATTTTTCCGATTCAAACTGGATAGTACGTATTTCACTTATGTTAGAAATTTTTTTTTGTATTTAATATTGTTTGAAAAAAATTGTTTTTATAGTTTATTTTGTATTTTTTATATATTTTTAGTATTATTTGTATTTTTATGTATTTTCTTGTACTTGTATTTTTTACTTTTTCTTGTATAATTTTGTATTATTTTTTATTTAAGCCGCAGGCTAATTTTTACAGATAATTTTTCTCATACTACTGATGAAACCTCTGAACAGGCATTGCCTTGGAGGCCCTTTTTTCCTATTTATAGAACTAGTTTGTAGTAGTTTTTTATTTAGAATTAGGTATGTTTGTTTAAATGTTTACTGTTAGAATAACTTTTATTATTTTTATGTTCTAGGTTATAATTTTTTGTGTTAATGTACCTGCCTACAACATGGAAATAAATTTTCTTATTCTTATTCTAATTCTTGATAAATTCGTGTTAAAATCGGTTCACCCGTTTGGGAGCCACGATATCACAGATAAATACAGATACACACGTTAAACACCCCACATTTTTCGTCGGAAATAATAAAAAGTGTATACCATTCTCATTGCGCTTAATAATTATGCTTAACAACAACAACAAAAACAACAACAACAACAACAACAACAACAACAACAACAATAACAACAACAACAACAACAACAGTAACAACAACAATAATAATAATAATAATAATAATAATAATAATAATGCTTATTAATAAATTATGCTTAATATCCTTGGAATAATTATATTCACACAAATGGCTACTATGGAAAACAGTTTTAAACTTATAAGGCGTAATGGAAATTACTAGTTTTAAAAATATACAATATGTAAAAACTTGAAATATCACAATGATAGATTTGCAAGAAAAAAAAAATTATTAATACTTACCAAAAGTAAACTCTCCCAAGCCATCCATCTAATTGGTAATTTTGCTTTTGTGTCGCTTAAATAATAATCGGCGTCATATTGAGAGCAGAACATTGCATGATCCGAAATTTTGAGCATATAATTTTTTCCCACCATACAATTTCTGAAACAAAAATTAATGTAAACATTTAGTAATATTTATATTTTTTAGCAGAATAAAAGGACTAATGAAATATAAAACTATTGCTTTTGTGATCTAATACAATACATTTCAAAGATTTGCCAACGTTTTATGTGTTTTGAAGGTAAATTTTTTATTGAATAATGATGCTAACATAAGCCTTGTCTTGTACGTAGGGAATTATACGATGTAACATACTGATTTAAAAATTTCTGACTTGTCTGGAAATCGAACATTGGCTCCTGTCTTCCAAACAATCACAAATCGTCCATAATCACAACACAAAAACAGAATTGATTACTATGTTGCTTATCACAGCACTAAATTGTTTGAACTAAAACTTACTCATGCAGGTAGAAGATACGTCAATAAATTATCACCAGTTTTAAACAGCAATTTTGCCCATAACAGGCAGTTGGAGTGTTAAATTATTTGCACTCGATCTGGTAGTTCCAGGGCTACAAAAAAAATAGTTCAGTTTCTTATCACATGGTCAACCAAATATGTGACTAAAGCATTTTGGAACAGAAGAGGTAGAGGTGTAAAAAGTCACAGTTATCTCCTCTGAGATTATTTATTATAATAATTATTTATTATTTATAGGGTGGAAAGTACATAATTTTCAGAGGGCCTGGCATGCTGATAAGCATTTTTTTCACTCAGTGAAGAAAGCAATGTTGCACCACCCCACTCCTCGTTTTAATGTTTTCATAGTCCTGAAGTTTTAGTAGGCTACATCCACTGGTTAAAACATACTGGTACTAATTAAAACATTAAATCATTTGAAGAAGCTAAAATATAAAATAAACTAATAAATAGAAGAATTTTACACAGAATTTGTTTTTACCTGGCAGCTAAATCTCTATGTACAATGTCAAGTGTTTCCAAATACTTCATACCCGAAGCTGCTTGCGTAGCGAGGTATATGAGGCATCCGTAACTGCAAAAAGGAAAACAAATATTTATATTTTATTGGGAAATAAGTTTCCAAAAATTATTTAAATAGTACAATAAAAATACCTAACATCCAAAAAGAAATTTAAATTATTGAATGAAAATTGAAAATTTTAAATTGCATTTTGTGGCTCTCTCTTCACGCATTTATCGGCTACGATTTTGGGTTTGATCCCATCTAAGTCCAGAAAGTTTAAATGCACAACTTTATTTCATAACGAAGATTATACATGAAGAAAATAATTTTTTAAAATTCTTAATGTGTACGTTGCACTCTACTCAATTCAAAACAATAAGCAACCCCATGGCTCAATGACATGAGGATGATGTGTATGATTTATATTACATTTTGTAAGAATAATGAAAACGGAAACTTTACTTTCGAAAAAGGACTTCTTATTTTGAAAAGTTACCACCATTCATAGACTATCATGATATTTTAAATGGACAGTAACGACTTTACTAGGATTTAAACCTTCTTCTTCAAAAATCAGCTCTTAAACATTAAATTCATGACGACGACTTTACCACTAGACCAACCCGGTGGATTCAGTAAAATTAAATAATTAACTATAATATTAAACAAAAGTTAAAATATAACGAATAAGTTTAGTCTAATATCTGTTTTGAAAAGTATTTTCAATGATTTACAATTCACAATGATTTTTTTACAATCATTCGCCGTGAATTTTTTGTGTGATTCGTGTGATTTTTTGATCACACCTCGTATATTACATTAATAATAAAATTATAGCAACATAAAATAATTAGTATGAAAAATAAAACAAACGGAAAAAATCTGGTGTGAAACACTCACACAACTTTCTCTTGCCAATATAAATAATTAACAATAAACCTAACATTAGTAATAAAACATTAGAAATAAACAAACAACTAATCTCAAAAATATAACCATATTTCAATCATGAGTGAAACACGCAAAATGAAATTCGAACTCAGTTTGGTTTAAAAATACGGAAAATCACTCTTTCTCTCTAAACTAGGCTCTTTAGAGAAAAATGCTCTTAATAAAAGTTGTAGATCTTTTAATTTTTTATAAATTTGGTTATATACACTTTTGTCGTAAAATGCATACTAAGGCCAAAATCTTTAAAAAATCGATTTTTCACACGTTTTCGTGAGAAAAAATCAGAAAATCGCTAATTACTGCTAAACTAAGCGTCATACAGAAAAATGTTTGAAACAGAAGTTGTAGGTTTTTAAATTCTCTACAACTTTTATTATATAAGTTTTTGCGCTAAAATTTATATTAAAGCCGTAATCTTAAAAAAACAACGTTTTTACGTGAAAACAGCCTCACAGAGAATTTCAGCAAACATGGCGCCTACCCTATCTTGTAGAGAATCAAAAATTGAGTAAAATAGGCGATTTAAAAAAAAATCGTAGGACCAGTTTTTGAGAAAATCGCAAAAAACTGAAAAATTATACGAATAAACTAAGTTACTACTACTTCCGGTTGACCGATTTTGATGAAAATGTTCGTGTCGCGTCCGGTAGTGGTATGTAACTTAAGTTTCAAGTTTCAAGTTCGTACGATGTTTCGTTCTTGAGATATTCTGTTCACACACAGACACACACACACACAGACACACACACACACACACACAGACACACACACAGACCAATCGCTAAAAACATGTTTTTTGGGTTCAGGGGGTCTGAAAACGTATAGATCCGGTGAAAACTCGATTTCGAAAAATCGACATGAAAACAATACTTTCCTTCCTATATATTCATATAGGCAAGAGAAAGTAAAAATAACTGATTGTTTGGATATCACAGTAAGTATTAAAAATCACGCTTATGATAATACGCTTATTAGTTACTATTAGAAACAATATTACTTGATATACAACAGGAATTTGTAATGCTGTGCAATAAAGGAGAAATCTGCGCCAGTGAGGTAATAGTACAATCTCCTAAACTCCATCAGAGAAATAATATTTACCAGCTAGCTCGCATTATTGTGGTATTTATTATAGTAAAAAATAGAAGTGGAATTCCCGGAAAACATCTGTGCAACGATTCTTTTAATAAACAACCAATAGTTATTGCTAATGACAGTTGTAAAGGAAAGATTTAAATTTTATTCATGAAACAAAAAGTAATTTTAATATTTCAAATAAATAAGTTAACTATATACGTACAAAACAAAAACTATCCTCTTTGAGTTACACGTTTGTTATTTCTGCAAATAATAAAATTATTTTATAATTATGTTACTAGAATATATATTTATAACAAAGTTTATAAATTTTCAGGTTTGTATATTAAAATAAACAAAATGTGGATTATTTTCATGTTATTGTTCAGTATTATTATAATTTAGTTTTTTCGTAATAATTATTAAAAATATAGTTAATAATAGGGTTATCGTACATCTTTTATTATTATTTTATTATAATAATCATGTTCATTCTATCTTGCCCTATATGAAAGAAAATTATTAATTTCGTTTGATTTTTAGAAAACAAGTTTTCACCGGAAATACACGTTTTCAGGTCCCCAGAACCCTTCAAATCATGTTTTTACCGATTTTTTTTACGTTTAACTGTTTTGCAATTTCTGCTTATGCAAACGGTAAAGAATGATGATACGTGAAAATGAGGGATGAAAAACTACTAGAACTGACCGGAATCGCACCCGGCGTAGAAGCCAGTTGCGCTAACTACTACGCCAACGGGCCGGATGTTTTTACTGATTGATATATGTGAACAAAATAACCAAAAATTATTATTTAAATTAAATTTTAATTTTAATAATCTTACCTAAGCGTAGGATTGTCTTCTTCAGGACCACCAGCTTGTAACTGCAAAAAAGTTGGTAGGTCGCCAAATTCGCAATGTTCTTGAAGAATGCAAAAAGGTTCTTCTTGACTACAAATTCCGACCACTCTCACTAAATTTGCATCTTTAAGGCTACCTAGCCATCTTGATTCTCGTAGGAACTCTTGTCTGAAAATAAAAATAAAAATAAATATGGTAACTTTTTTTGGTTTCTGAAACAAGGAATCAATATGTTATTTTTTTAAATCGTTTGTTAATGTGCTTGAACATCACTTAATGGTAACACTAACATATTTTATAATACATATTATAACAATTCTTTATTTCATTGTGTGTTTATTCTTTTCCTTTGACAGTGGGTTGACTGTGTTGATTAAATTTCCGTGTCATCTACTAATTTAAAATAACTTAGTTATTATTATTATTAAATTTTAACTCTATCGATATAACAGTTGTTTTGTTGGAACGATAGCTATGACCTTCGACAGAGAGGAAGCGCGCGGATGACAACAATATGTTTATCCAATATTGTATATTATAAGTTTATCCAGAAGCCGTGTGAAGGTTTTTGTATTTTTATTGTTATGTCGAAATTTTCTGTCTTTCTCGAAATCTCCATTGAACCACCTATATAAGCGACGGGAGTTATTCAGTTTCAGTTCATTTTTTTTTTTTGTTTAACGTCCGACTGTTCTGCAATTACTGCTAATGCACTTTTTTGTAACGTATGAAAATATACTGTGCCTGAATGGGATTCGAACCCAAGACCGCATGATGAGAGGCGAGAATGTTACCAACTACGCCAATGCGGCTGGCAGTTTCAGTTCAGTTTACATTTTATCTATAATCGAGTGAGCGAACTCCATAGTGCATACCAGTACGTTAGATAAGGTCGACATTAATGTGAAATACTGTCTATGGTTAAATTTTTAATTATTGTGCATCGTTTTTGTAAGTACTACTGTATTCAGTAAGTAAATTGGTTAAGTTATTTATTGTATTAGTTAATTGTAATTAGTTTGTCGTTTATTGAGTAATTTAATCGTAAATTAGCCTACTTGTAGATTTTAGTCACTTTATTTTGCAATTCTTAGTTGTAATATGTAAATACTTGTAATTTTAAACTTAAGTGTGTTAATTATTTAATTTACGCAGATCCCAAACCGGACCTTAGAGATAAGTGTCACAGTATTATTTTTTTTTATCTCTAATGTGTGAACGTTGCAATCTGCTAAATTCAGAACAATAAGCAATCCCATAACCCAATGAGATGAGAATGATGTGCATGACGTATAAATGAGGTGTAGTCTTGTACAGACCCAGGCCGACCATTCCTGAGAGAGTATTGTTAATTGAACCCCAAATATTAAAGTACACCGGTAACCAGTGCCTAGTATTCAAAATATATTAACAAAGCTCTAATATTATTTTTTAAAAAATCAACTAATTTGGTTATAAAGTATATTAATCCGACTTAAAATAAACAAGAAAAACTGTATCAATAAACTCTTACTGGTTCAAATCGTAGTAAAGGTAGTTACTTTTATACGAATTTGAATACTAGACAGTGGTTATCGGTATACTTTGACGGTTGGGGTTCAATTAACCATACTCTCTCAGGAATGGTCGGCTTAGGTCTGTACAAGACTACACCTCATTTACACGTCACACACATCATCCTCATCTCATTGGGTCATGGGGTTGCTTATTGTTTTGAATTGAACAGATTGCAATGTACACAAATTAGGAATAAAAACAAAATAAATAAAAAATAAACTCTTGCCGGCCGCATTGGCGTAGTTGGTAACGTGCTCGCCTCTCATCATGCGGTCCTGGGTTCGAATCCTAGTCAGGAACGGCATATTTTCATACGTTACAAAAAAATCATTTCATCCTCCATTGTACAAAAGTTACACCCCAACGTTGTTCCTAATGACCGTTGCAGTTGTTGCGACGTTAAATAAATTAATAAACTGTTAATTATTTTAATTCATCAGAATTAGATCAAAAATTTATATGTGAAATGAATCTGAGATGTTCTTATAAATTTGAGGTTAACAAATTTGTAAAGGATAAACTGCTTCAGATAATGAGTTGTTAATTTTTTTTTAAAGATATTACATGATCAAGTAGATTGATGTCTAATGCCAAATGTACTCCAGACCTAATAGTAGAATTAAATTTCTCCGTGTCAATTAACCTGTCTATCACCTAATACCTAAATTTAACCTCCTCCATCCCCTTTACCATCACTCTTTGTACGTGTGAGTAGGATTGGGTTTGTCCTTAGGTTTGTATGTGATGCTTATTACAGTAAGCGCACATATATCGCCCATTCCCTGACGACTGTAGTAAGGGCGCCCGCAAGCACATTAATTTCAAGACATAACCTGTCATTCTGTCACAACCACATTTGTGTGGTATACATTTACGGGTAATGTCAGCCGTTCAACAAAGCCAGTAGGCTTATCTAGGTTAAGTTCATCATTTTAGTTTAACATTTTAAATAAAAAATTAATTGAAATTATCATTCTGTGCAATAATTCTTAAACCTACACTTAATTTCTTAAATACAATCAAAAATCAATATAAATAATAATTTTTTGACCTTTTAATAACGTTATAATAAATCTTCTGAGCCACTCTTTTGTTGTTTAGGTCAACAGCCGAAAGGCTGGTTTGAACCTCTAGAGGTTTTATTAAGTAAAAACGAGAAGTAAGGTGGTTTACAATTGCCTTCCTCACTGAGTTGAAAGAGTATGCTAATCAGCATGCCAGGCCCTCCGTAAAGCACTCACTTTCCACCCTGCAAATGACACCTTCACTTCATTCACCACAGGGTCTGGCTGCATAGTGAAATTCATTACTATCAGAGAAGATAACTCTGACTAGTGTCTTTTACACCTCTACCTTTTCTGTTCTTAAATAGTTCAGTCATATAAGTGGCTGACTATGTGAGAAGAAACAGAACTATTTTTTTAGCCCTGGACCAAACAGATAGAGTGCAATTAAAATAACACTCCACCTGCCCGATTTGGGCATGCCACTCTTTTAACAAGACAATATTGTTAAAATTGATAAAATTTAAAAATTCAATTTCTATTTAAAATAATATCTGAAACGAAATTAAAATAAAATAATTAAAATTGAATTTTTTTTTATCAAGTCAGTAAAATTACAATCTTTTCAGTTATAAGGAACAAGAACAATAAGTAATAAGTTTAACATAGAAAAGTCAAATTTACAACATTATATATTATAATTGTTACAGATGACCTTTTTGTAATTTTAAAAATTAAAATGATTTTGAAATGATTCAAAATTTAAGAAAAAAAATTTATACACATACTCATGCAAATATCGAAAATAAAAAGTTAATTGTGTTCGAATTTGTTAAGTAAATCCAACTCATTGTATCTGTTAAGTCTTGTAAACGTAGTCACTGTTGTCCAGTAAGTTTATCGCGAGACGATTTGTATGTCCGTTTAGTCTTTGTTCGTATGTTTTGCTAAATCGTCTAATTTCCTGTTTTACTGAGTTAAGTCGTATGTCGTGATAGATATATTTGTTTCGTGTATACCATGGTATCCTAAGAGATGATCGTAAAACTTTTGTTTGAAAACGTTCTAAAATATCAACATTGGTATTTTTTTATTGTCCCCCAGATTTGTATCCCGTACGTCCACACCGGCTTGAATATTTTCTTGTATAGCAACAGTTTTGACTCAGTTAACAGTCGTGAGCGTCTCCCAGTTAACCAAAAAATATTTCTTAATTTTAAGTCCATTGTCTTCGTTTCGTCAAAATGTGTTTCTTCCATGTCAGTCGGCGGTCCAGATGAAGCCCCAAAAGTGAAATTTAAACACCTAATATTGGTTTTATAATTATGTTCACCCGAGTTTGAACACTTACTAATCCAAAAAAAATTTTTAACAACATTAAAATATACTAGAATTATTTTTGGTCAACGAAAAATAAAATGAGGTAAATTTTGATATAAGGTATGTTGAATAACTCATCATTTTAGAAATGAAAATGTTCAAACTCAGGTGTATATTATGAAACCGATTATAAATTATGAAACTGGAGTAATAAAAGTAAGATTACACCCTTATAATAAGATTAACGTTGACAGTACATTGTCTAATGTTAATTTCCCTATACCGTACGTCAGATTTTTTGGGGAACGCGGTATAACCGCGTGACTTTCTTGAAGTAGTAATCCTTGTATTAAAATATATTTTAAATCAAAATCTGTTGTTTAGCTAGTTACATAGACACCCTTATACATGTTTTATATACATATTAAAAATTTGAAAGTATTTTCAGAAACTTACTTCGTTGAGTCACCACATCCTCTCCATAATGATTTTACTACTACTTGCTTCTTTTGGAATGACGACAGTCCATTGTATTCAGGAACACCTTCTGCTTCACATAGATGGACCTGAAATACAATTTACGAAATATATAACATAGTAATAAACAACTTTTTAAATAAAATAAATTTGGATAATGAATGATTAACTTATTTTATATACTGTCTGTTTATAACTTGATGGCCTCCCGCAGAGGGGAGCAATATGCTGATTGTAAAACCATTTTAGAAAACATATCGAATTTTTTTAATAACTGAAACTTGTCAGAAATAACGTATTTTTATAAAACAATGTATTTCGCATGTTTTGTTATATGAAATTATTTCGGAAAACACATGCTTAATGAGATAATGTATAATTTATTTTTTTTTAAAACCGTATTTTTTTAAATAGGTCTACATCGTCATTTTTCAATAACTATTTCACGGATTAACATAAACTTTGGCAGGTTTGTACAATAATAATTATGAAAAACGATGATGTAATAAAATTTAACAGAAAATCATTACTGTTTTAGTTACGAGGTATTTTCAAAAAATAAATTTTGTAAAATCGCGAAACACGACATAAAAACGTCAGCTTGCGAAAAACTTTTCTATCTTTAAAGATAACTGTACAATGTAAGGAAATGAAATAGAGAGAAAATTTTCATATAATTTTTAGTATTTACATCGCTAAATTTAGTTAAATCGTAATAATAAAATTTTTTATGATAAATTAAACTCCCTTGTGTTGTTATTTATAGGTATTTTAGTCAGACACGACAGAAAAACGTTGATACGAAGACATCATAAGCAATTTTTCAGAAAAGAAAGAAATATCTTAAGAGATTCGAATATTATAGAAATTAAGATTCGAATATTCGTGTTTACTCTGAAAATTCCTGGCAAAATTTATCCCTAATCTACGTCAACAATGTAACACAAAATCACCGAACAAATGGGTGGTTGTCAATAATGTACAGTTCCCGATAATAAATTAAAGCTAAAATACTCATCGAAAATCTCGCTCTTTAAAAATTTATTGGTTTAAATGTTTATATATTATTCAGCGTTGTTGGTCTACCAGCTAAAAAATGCTGTAATACTGTAATATTAATTAGTTTCTTTTTTATTATCACTTACCATTCCAAAAGATCCCTCTCCCATTTTTTCCACAACACGTAACCGATGTCTGGTAAACTCAGGGAGAGCTGTTGTTACTTCAGGAGCTCCATCAGGAAGTTTCAGAGAAGTTAATTTACCAGGCGATAAATGTTGCTCTCTTCTCTCAGACTGAAATTAAATAATGAAAAAAAGAATAACATAAAAATTATTACATTATGTAACAATTTAGTAATAATTTTTATGTAGGCCCACTAATATAAGGTGATATTAAAAATTTCAGAATTTTAGGTAAGAAACAAGTATTATGTAGAAAACAACGGCTTTATAAGTTGAAGGAACTAATAGATTGGTTAAGTAAACTTAACTCATAAAGAACTTAAAACTTATAACACTGCAACCACCAATACGTAGTGGTAGTGGTTTGCAACACCAAAATTCAAAATAGATTTTATATGGTGGGAGATTGTATTTATCATACTAATGAGTCAATAATACTTTTAAAATCAATCTAAAAATATAATTTATAATCTACTAATAAAAATAAAAAACATCATTCACAAATTTGTGTTACGGAAGTTAAAATCATCCGTTGTTTTATGAAACTACTACAAACGAAATGTAAGTTCATTAAACTTAAAGACCATACATACATTTTTTGTATGAAGTCATGTATTAGCGAAGATGGTGAACTGCGATGATTGAGATGTTTTAAATAGGAGTTCTAGGACATCGAATCTAGTACTCGTATACTAGATGACTCGGTTCATCGTAAAAAGATAAGTCGAGTAAAAAAACAGCGGTTACCCAATCAGCTGCTAAAGCGGTGACTCAGAAAAAAAACAAAAAATACTATAACACTAAATTCTTATTGAAAAATATAAATTATAAACCTCGTAAGAACGATGCTAGACAAAACGATGTAAAAAGCGAACTGGTAGCATAAAAATAACGATGACATATTTTTTTATCAAAAATGTGGAGAGATTTATGGGTTTGGATTGGTCATCGTCAAATTAAATTGTGAAATAACAAGTGACTAAACTAATATTAGATGACTAAACATTAAAATTAAAATTTTTACTTGTAAAGTTTTCTTGTTTCATCATACAGATCACAGGTAATACATATAACTTGTAATCACATTTATTTATAAAAAAAAATGGAAATAAAGTATAGGCCTACCGTTTTTATAATTTTATTGATCTGTACTTAAAACATCAGTCTTAAAATACTTTTAAAAGTATTTTGTTGTTACTTTTTAATCAGCGTTTAAACATTTTTAAATAATGCGCATACTCAGTGACTTTGTTTACTTGACATATCTTTTTTACAATGGACCGAGTATAGATGTGACTATTGAGTAATATTGGCCATGCATTTCTTATGGGAGTCTGCAACTACTATTCATGATGAAAACATTTAGCTATCGTAGCCTTTGCAAGTTCATAAGTCAATTGTGTATACTATATTAACTACATTTATTTTGTGATTATTATTGTTGCACCATAATCTACACAATACATCAGCGGAAACTAACCAGAAATGTTATTAAGAATATTATTAAACAAATAAGTTACAAAATAACTATAATAATAAATTCAATTAATGATACTGTATGTCTAAATTTAGAACATTATGTCATACTGTTTTTATAATATCAATAGAAATACTGTAGTATAAAAGTAAATATAAGGAAAGAGAGTGAGGAAGGAGAGAATTGCCCTGAACATTTAACTGTAATATGTTCTGAACAGTTAATAATTCTACTTACGTCCAATTGAACAATAGCCTCAACTGAAAATGTCATTGAGGATAAAAATATTTGTTTTATTTTGATTCCTTTTACTGTATTCCAGAATAGCGGCGTAATTGTTAGAAAGATCTCATTTGTTTTGGAAATTATCAGATGCAGGTATAAAACAGTAAGTGCCTTTGTAATCAGTCAGTGAATACGTGAATTGTGAAAGGAAAGTGTTATCATGTTGTACGAAATAGCATCGTTACAAAACCTGTTTTTCAATACGTTAATATTGCGTGTACGTACAGGTGGTTTCAGAGTTTGTGGACAGATAAATCGATTACTTCAATTTTTGAAGGTATTTATAATAGTCAAGTTCAGTTAAGCTTAAGTTTTGTAATTAATTTAATTGAAGTAATCTTATTGGATTTGTAATTAATCTAAGGTTATTAATTAATTGTGTCAATAAATGATTGATGTAAGTTTAAAGGTCTGTGTATTATTTAGTATACCCAGATCCCGAATAAACCTAAGCATATAATATGATTATTATCATTGATTAATTTATAGATTACAATTAAAACATCAACAATCAACTTAAAGTAACATTTTATAAGCAACCAAGTTGAATTAACAACGTTAATATTGTAAGATCTTGTGTAAGTGGTAGTAATTTACAATATGTCACACAATGTTTGTATGATATCACTAAAAAAGGAATTTTGGGATGTCTTGGGTAATCAACAAACCTACAGTTTCAATAGTACTAAATGACACTAAGTGATGAGATTGTTTAATATTAGATGCGCGTAACAACTGCAGAGAACTTAATACCTTGATGATGTCCGTAGCAGCGTAATAATTCTCTCTTGGGAGTAAGGTAGATGGAGCCTTGTTAAGCGCTGCAGTGCATTCGTAAGGGGGCGGCCGCGAGATAGGCGGTGGAGGTGGTGTCAAATTGTATAACGAGGGTGAAAATTTCACTTCATCTTGAAAGCTGTTCACACTCGTCAAATCCAACGACCGGCAAAGACCTGAAAAAGAAAAGTAAAATAATCTGTATTACTACTTTAAAAAAATAAAATTCCCAAGACAGATAGGCATACATAAATATATTTATAAATCCTTATTTCTGAATAGGAATTTTTTGTTATATACTGTATAGGATAAATCAAGAAGGTATTATGTTCATGTTACAATTCGATTCCCGAAAATTTACTTCCAATTTGTGACCTTAGGAAGCTATGAAATTGGTTTTCGGAGGGATACCTACCTATGTGCAAGTGAGCGCTTAAGTATTTTTAACCTACTACTCCTGCTATTCTACAACTGAGAAAATTAGGTTATCAACCAAATTAAATTAAATTAGATTTAATTACAAACTGAATTAGATGAAATTATTCGTGAGAGGGATTTTCATTTTTTTTTTTTTTTTGGTTTTACGTCTGACTGTTCTGCAATTTCTGCTAATGCAGACGGTGGATAATGATGATAATGAAAATGAGTGATGAAAAAATGGCAGACCTGACCGGGAATCAAACCCGGGACACCGGCGTAGAAGCCAGTTGCGCTAACCACTAAAAAAATTGGATATAAGTCTACAGTACCAAAATTCAAGGAATTATTTTTCACCAATGATAAATTTAAAGAAACTAGATTGATTTTAATGAAATTTATTCCCTGTGCTGCATTTTCTGGGCTTATTGAAGGTTTTTTTGAGAAAAAATAATAATTATTATTAATAGATGAGAAACTCCCGAGGAAAGGCACTTCCAGACTGGTTCAAACAGTCGTACAGACTTCTTTCACGGAAATCAAAATTACCAACTACATCTAAATTGTCTATTTACAACACCTACCTTCGACCAATCTGGAGTCAACTAAGTCAGTCAACTCTGTGAGCAAAACCGTCAGTTATAGCAAAAATTCAGCGTTTTAAGTCAAAATTTTTACGAATATGATTAATACCCCACATTATGTAACCAATAAAACGCTACACTCAAACCTAAACGTACCCTTCGTAAAAACCGTTTATTTAAACTCAATACAAAATTTAGGAAGAAACTCACGAACCACTCCATAACCCATGATCTCAAATTGACTACGCAGTCTCCCTAACAATCCAATGAGACGATTAAAACATCGATGGAGGCGAGATTTTATCAACTAACTTAGTAATGTAAATGACTAAACATTAAAATGATCTAAATTCTGCACTTATCTATTCACGTTGGAATTCTGTCATTGGACTGTGCCTCCACTCACGCTTTATTTATCATGTTAATTTTTTCGTATTTTTTGTTATCATAATCACTGATTGTATATAACTGATTGTAAATTTCTTGAATAAAAGTTAAAAAAAGTTATTTTTTAAATTTCAACGGGATGCTTCTCTTGCCATTTGTGTAGAAATTATTTTTTTTTTAATTTTTTATTTTAAATTTTCAAGTCAATTTTCAAACAGAAATGTAGACTACTAAAAATTGTAATATACATACATATCCGTACATAACAAATTTAATTGAAATCTTTTCTTTTTTATGTGCGACTGCCACGTATGTGATATTGAAATTAAATTTAAAACATTTAGGTTTTGTGCAGGTTTGTAGGTTTGAAGCATTTATAATTATAATGAGATGAGATAGGAATTATATTTAAAACAAGACAAAAATAATTACCGTGTTCATTAACTTAATTACCGACTGATTAAGCTTTCTCAAATCCACTAATCTCCCTAATTAACTCAGTGTAATGAGCAAAAAATTAACTGAAAAATTTGTTATAAAATCATATAATAACCTTTATGTAAATGAAGTTGATTAAGGTTGCTTTGATAATAATTATATTATAATTTAATGTTATATTTATGAGTTAAGTACATTATAAACAAATACTTTGATACTATTAAAATACTTATTATATTATAACATAGGCTACTTATTTTACTACATACTGATTTTATGTTTGTAGAACAAAGTAAGTTCACACAGCTTTGTTACTTTCTCTTGCCTTATATGAATATATAGAGAAGGAAAGTATTGTTTTCATGTCGATTTTTGAAATCGATATTTCAACGAATATACATGTTATCATTCCCCCTGAACCCAAAAAATATATTTTCAGCGATTGGTCTATGTGTGTGTTTGTGTATCTGTGTGTGAACAAAATATCTCATAGAATAGGGTAAAAAGTTGAAACTTAAGTTAAGTACAACTACGGGACTTGACATAAATATTTTCATTAAAATCGGTCAACCGGAAGTAGTAGTTTATTTGTGCGATTTTTCAATTTTTTGCAGTTTTTAAAAAAACAGTTCCGACGATTTTTTCTTAAAAGTCGCCTTATTTACCACGATTTTTATACTCTAAAAGATAGGGTAAGCGCCATATCTGCTGAAATTCTCAGGAGTCACTGTACTCGTAAAAAAACTCTATTTAAAACTGCGGCCTTAATATGCATTTTAGGGCAAAAGTGAATGAAATAAAAGTATATAAAGTGTAGGCCTATAGACTACAATAAGTCTACAAATTTTATTTCAAGCTTTTTTTGTACTATGCTTAATTTAGCGTCAAATACTGATTTCCTGTAACATGTTTAGGACATGACTTAGTTTAGCGTCAAAATTAGTGATTTTCCGTGTTTTTAAGCAAAACAGAAATTGATCTCCTTTTGCATCATTCACTCATGATTATGTCATGCATTTCATTTTATTACTTTGTTTACTCATGATTACACATAGATTATGTTGGGCATTATTTACATTGGCGAGAGAAAGTTGTGTGAGTGTTTCACATAAGATTTTTAAGTAACTCATGCCACGAGATATGTTTTGTATGATTTGCAACTAAGTCATAGTTTTCCATTTTAAAACTAAAAAATTACAACAATATCGCCGGAAAAATTTAGAAAACCTCAAACCTGTTTGCACAACTGGCTTCTGTATGAATTGTCTCGGGTTCGATTCCCAGTCAGGTCTGAAATTTTTCCATACCACCCCATATATTAACCTACGCAAAATATATCTTTCAAAAAAATATTTTATTTTACCAGAATTTTAAATTCAACTTAACGTTTTGCAGGAATTTTTAAACCAAAAACATTTTGCCTAAATAATGTTCTATCGAAATAATCTTTTGCTTGGAATAGTAACTTTTAAATATCATTTTAAATTTCATCATATTTAAATGTGAAATTAAAGCATCTTGGGTTTCATTCATTATTAATTTAAAAAAATTGTTAGTTTAACTTTTAATTATTCATTCTTTTCATTTGTTAAAAAACTTTTAATCATAAAAACCACTTTATGATTTAACTTTCCATAAAATCCTATGTCATTGTATAACTGGATATAGTTTTTATTTTATTTCTCTAAAAGTTTTGTAAATGACAGTAAATTCACACTAGCTTGCTATTCATTTTATCGAATCAAATCAAGTGAAATCTTGTAAATATAATGAAAACCATGTTTATTCTCCATATCTACTCTACACTACATGTACATGTATCTATTCAAACAATGTAACATTGTACAATATTTATTAACCTCAACATCTAGTTGATTACAGCATATACTATCGGGAAACAACTACTATGAATAAAATATTCCTTAACAACATACCCTATATTAGGTTGAAACATACATTTTAAAACTATGTGGTATTGTACAAACAATATATTTCTACTTCATCGTTTATTCCTAATAATATCAATCAGAGAATAGTAAACAACAAAAAGTAATAAAACTGAAAAAAAATTATAGATCGACATAAAAGATTAAAATCACATTGTCATTGATATTACGAGACAGAGTGTAGTGTGTTTGTTGCTTTTCTCAAACCTACAACTAAAAATTCAATTTATTTTTAATGAATGTTCAAAAAACTGGACCTCCATGTTTAAATTGTATAAGAAGATTAAAAAACTGAATTAATAATCTATGTTAATTCATTAGTATACAATGTAAAATTAAAAACATAGCCTAATTTAATCATAAATGAATAAGACAAAATTTAAATCAAAATCTGTAGAACAAAAAAATATTACGGAAAATCACTAATTGACGGCTATGTAGGAAAATAAATAAAAATCTCAAATAAATAAGTTGTAGTTTTTTGGAATTTCGAATAACTTTAATAACTGTTATTTAGGTCATCAGCCAAAAGGCTGGTTTAAATATCTAAAGGCTTTACTAAGTAAAACGAGGAGTGAGGTGGTTTATCATTGCCTTCCTTGCTGAATGGAAAAGTAGCCAATGCTTATCAACATGCCAGGCCCTCCAAAAAGAATTTACTTTTCTGCAAATGAGACCTTCACTTCATTCACCACAGGGTCTGGCTGTACAATGAAATTCATTACTCTCAGAGGAGCTAACTCAATTATTCACTAATATTCATGTATTGAATAAATGCAACTGCTTAAAATCGTAAATTTATTAAAATAAAAATTTAAGTAATTAAGTTAATTCTAACCTCTGACACATGGATTACTTTGGAGGTACCTAATTGCCAAAAAGTATGTAATTGTTTAGTTATTCTAAAATGTATTATAATTTTATTTTTATATAATTCTGCATACATTATTATTGTGTAACATTCTACGTTTAAACGGAAGTAGAAATTGCTATTATCATTAATGAATTAGTAGGTTGTAATAAAAAACATTAAAAATCAATGAAAATAAATGAATATAAAATTATATGCATATTATCACAAATTTGTTTATAGAATGCATTTGAAAGCGGAAATTTGCTTTGAAATGGGTGTAGTTTTTAAAGTATTTTAACAACTGTTTAGTTCCAATTACGCATCCATTAATGCATTCGCTTTAATTAATGCAAAAGTATGTATACAAAATCACAACCGAATGGATTTATTTTAAAAAGTACACACGAAAAACGTTAACAGGTTTTAAACTGATTCGATCAGTTGTAGTAACCAATGTTTTATAATTAAACCGTTAGTTCAAACGAAATTCTAATTTGTTAAAGTTAAACAGCTTTTTAAGTGTTATAAACAGATAAAGGTCTAACTATTTAAACTGTTTCTAGAAACCACTATTCTCTAAATATCCTGAACCTTAAACGAGAATTTGGTTAAGGAACACTCGTCAAGCTGACAGAAAGTTCACAGTTTAAACGAATGGAGTGCTAGGAATCTAGGAGTCTGCGTTAAACTGCTTTAATCGTTACTGTTATTTAAACTATGGTTACGTAATAATGAAGGTATTTTCACTTTCAGTTTAAATAACGCACGAAATAAAGATTGTTAACTATTAACTAATTTACAACATCAGTATTCGCGTTATCTTTAATTTAAAGATGTAATTTAAAACAGCGGAATACCAATAAAACAATTCATTTATAACTCTACAGCATTTAAAATCATTTATGACTAAGCTGAAATAAATTAAATAAAACTAAAATAAAATCTCGTGTGAAACACTCACACAACTTACACTTGTCATTGCAAAACATTAACAATAAACCTAACAGAAATAAACAAAAAACTAACTTCAACCTCAGTTTGGCTTAATAATACGGAAAATCACTATTTCACGCTAAACTAGGCTCTGTAGAGAAAAATGCTTTAAATAACAGTTGTAGATCTTTTAATTTCCTATAAATTTTATTATATACTTTTGTCGTAAAATGCATACTAAGGCCGAAATCTTAAAAAAATCGATTTTCCACTCTTTCTCGTGAGAAAAAAACAGAAAATTGCTAATTACCGCTAATTTAAGCATTATACGAAAAAAATACTTGAAATAAAAATTGTAGGATTTTAAATTCTCTACAACTTTTATTATATAAGTTTTTGGGCTAAAATGCATATTAAAGCAGTAATCTTAAAAAAACTATTTTTAACGTGAAAACAGCCTCTCCAAGAATTTCAGCAAACATGGCACCTACCCTATCTTGTAGAGCATAAAAAATTTAGTAAACCAGGCGATTTTTTAAAAAAATCGTAGGATCCAATTTGAGAAAATTACAAAATAGTGAAAAATGAAACGAATAAACTACCTACTACTTCCGGCTGACCGATTTTGATGAAAATGTTTGTGTCGGATCCGGTAGTGGTATGTAACAAGTTTTAAGTTTCAAGTTCGTACAGTGTTCCGTTCTTGAGATATTTTGTTCACACACACAGACCAATCGCTAAAAACATTTTTTTTTTGGATTCAGGGGGTCTGAAAACGTGTAGATCCGGTGAAAACTCGATTTCGAAAAATCGACATGAAAACAATACTTTCCTTCCTATGTATTCATATAGGCAGGAGAAGTAAAAAATTGTCATAAAAATATATAAGTGTTTTCACGTAAAACGTTAATGTAAAGATTTACATTTCATTAAGGAGTTTAAACTACCGTATTCGTTTCTTATAAACTGTGTTAAAGTAATTTACTTTTATTAATTATCTCTTTATTTTATTTCTAAAAGACATTTCATTGAAAATTTACATGGCTCCAGTTCTTCCGTTTAACAGCCAGTTATCAAAAATAATATTCTTGAAGACATTCTTTCGAAAAATGTTAATGAAGTATTTTACAGTCTAGTATTATTTGAAAAATAGTTGATACTAAACTTCACATTTTGATAATTATTACATTTCTTAAAATCAACTGGAATATTAATATTAATTTATTATTTTGGTTTCTAATATTACTATTACTATTAACATTACTATTTTTAATAATTAGTGTATTATTTAGGTAACCTGATAATATGTTAAACTAAATTTTTCAATTTTTTTTGGCAAACAACCTTTGATAAATTATCGATTCCTGTATTTTATTTAGGATTGCAAATCGAATGTATCTAAAATTAACTAGTTTACTGTGAAACCATTTTTGAATCGGTTGAAATGGTCAGCAGGTTCTTTTAGAAGCTAATGAATTACTCAGACTACGTATATGAATAAGAAAAAATACATTTGGGTGTCAGTTAAATTTCTTCAGAACTTCACCGAAAAGATAAAAAGAAGTAAAGTTGGAAAAAAATTGATAGTTTTCTCAAGTATTCTTCCCCTGACAGGAAATAAAATGATGAATATAAAAATAATATGGCAATTATCTCTTGGTTTCTGAAAACTTAAAAGCATAAAACACTGTAATCGGTGAATTATATCGTATTCGTAGGATTTTTATCTTAATTTGTTGAGGGTACTTTAAATGTAATTAATTTCTAAATAGTATCATTTGGTAGATTATAATTATAACAATAATTGGTAGGTTATAAACAAATTGTAAATAAATTACTCTACAGTTCAGCCGTTCTTAGTTTGCTCCTAGTGTCAACAAACCAAAGCCAGCTACTACAGGGTGCTCACTAGAGTCCACCACTTTATGGATGTCGTATTCCTATTAAGTTAACTATTTTCTAAATTATAAGTACTTAAAGTACTAAAAACATCAGTCATGATATGATGTAGGCCTAACAATTTCATTTAGAAAAATACTTTTAAAAGTATTTTGTATTTAAATACTTTTGAAAGTATTTTGTTGTTGCTTTTTAATCAGCGTGTACACATTTTGATATAATGCGCATGCTCAGTGACGTCATTTTTTGTTTACATTAGGAGAAAACTAAGAGAGGCTGGACTATAACTAATTTTGTTCTACTACAAATTGATGGAATACATGAATTTGATTAATTCGGCAAAGGAACTCAAGTTAATTCTTTAATCACTAAATTATATGAAAATATACAAAACTCACCAGCATATTCCCCTTTGTTTGATATCGTGTCCTTTTTGATAAGACATCCGTATTCTTGTTTCCCTGACGGCAGTAACTTATATGGTTCATGATACACGGATGAATTTTCACTATCTTCAGATTCCTCTCCGACAGCCATATGTCCATAGATGTTACCGCCCTTAATCCCTGCTTTTGATTTGGTTGAATGTCTTGATCTAGTAAGACCATTATTAATAATAGGTGTCGACATATTCATTTTCAAATCTTTCATGTTTATTGTGACACCAGGTTTTGTCGTACTTGAAACTAACGCTGTGTGTTTATGTAACAGAGCTACTTTCTTTCTACCGCGTCTTACCATTAGCATTACCGTGCATGCTAATAGCAGTACAATCATCGCTAGTACGCCTGTTACTAATCCAATGTAAGCTTGTGTGTTACTCGTTGGACTTGTGGCTAAAAATAAAACAAACAAACATTGGAATATTAGAGAAATTGTAAAAACGTAAAATAGAACTATAAAACTTATTATAGAACAATAAAAGTAAGTAACTATTCACATGAATGACTTAGTAAAACTAAATTATTTTTTCTCCATTTAGGAAATTCACAATCTGTTGGAAACAATCAGTGAATGTGATAACACAAAATTTGGGAAAAATTAATATGGTATACAAGCGTGAGTGGAGACACAGTCCAGTGACAGAACTCTGACGTGAATAGATAAGTGTAGCGTTAAGTGCAGCATTTAGAACACTGTAATGGATAGTCAATTACAGTACTACGTTAATTGGTGAGGTCCCGGCTCCATCAACCTTTTGACGGCTTATTGGATTGTTTGGGAGAGTCTGCGTAGCCAGATTTGAGATCAATGGGTTATGGTGGTTCACGAGTTTCTTCCTAAATTTGTATAGAGTTTCAAAAAAACGTCATTTATGTAGGGTACGTTTAGGTCTGAATGTAGCGTTTAACTGATTACATAATAGGGGGCGTTAACTATTCTCTGTAAAAGCTTTGATTGGAAACGCTGAATTTTTGCTAAAACCGTTGGTTTTGCACACCAGTAAAGCTGACTGGCATAGCTCCATATTATATAAAGGTAGGAGCTGTAAATGATTAATTTAGATGTAGGCCTAGTTGGTAACTTGGATTTGCGTGAAAGAAGTCTGTACAACTGTTTGAACCTGTCCTGGAGTGCCTTTCTCGTTATCTGAATCTTGGCAAAGAAATTGTAGTGAAATCTTTCGGTGATACTATTCAGTGTGTCACGGGTGGAGCCTGGAGCGAGATTCATCGAAGGGCTGAACGGGGTCTGGCAGAAGTTAAGGACTGGCTTGACAATGAAAGGTTGACTTTGAACATCAGTAAAACTAAATACATAACTTTTACGCTCACTTTGGTGGGCCAGCTTATTGAGTCTTGTTTGTATCTGAGGAGGAGCAATTGGGAGGAGAGGGATGGTGATTGCTGTTTTCCTATCGGTAAGGTGGACAATTTATAAGTACCGGGGAGTCTTGATTGATCAATTTTTTGAAATAGGATATGCATGTTGATTACCAAGTGAAAAGGTTGAGAATTGTGAATTTCAATCTTGTGAGATTGAGAGAGAATGTTCCGCTGAATGTGATGCGCATGCTTTATCTGGGCTTGGTGCAGTCTTTATTGCAGTATGGGATTATTGAATAAGGGGTTGCTTTCAATAACAGCATTGGGTCATTGATTTTCATACAAAAAAGTTATGAAAACAATAATGAAAAAAGACTCCTTGCATCGTTTTCAGCCTTTTTTTGAACAGCTTTCTGTCATGAACATTGGAACGTTGTACATTAAGGTTGCAATTTTACATCTAATTAGAACGAACGATTATACTTTCTTACGGGGCCGAATGCAACCATAAGAGCAACCGCTGACCTATTACAGGAAATTAAGAAAAATACGACTGCAGGACAAAGACATTTCGACTTCCTAAAACCTAAATTTCACAACTTGCTTCCGGAGTATTTTGGAGACAGGTCTCGTTATAAGAATTTCAAACTAGTGCTTAAAAAATTTCTAAGCCAGCTGAGGAAAATTTCTCATTTCGAGTCTATCATTTCTCTTCGCCACAAGGATTGGGCGGGAATTATTGTTCACAGATATATTAGTCAAATACTAGTCACAGTTGCGATTATATATTTATTTATAATACAGTTTATCTTATTTTGTTTGAATGTGCATTAATATCATATTTGTTATGTATTGTATTCGTATAATTAAGTATTTATTAAATGTATTAGTATTGTATGATTAAGAAGTAATCAATTTAAAAAGAACTAGTTTATTTTTATTTTATTTTATTTTAACGTCCGACTGTTCTGCAATTACTGCTAATGCAGGCGGTGAAATGATTTCACCGTGAAATGATTGAGGATGAAATGATTTTTTGGAACGTATGAAAATATGCCGTGCCTGAAAGGGATTCGAACCCAAGACAGCAGGATGAGAGGCGAGCACGTTACCAACTACGCCAATGCGGCCGGCAGAGAACTAGTTAAGGTTAAATTTTGTTTTATTTTTAATTTTTTTCTTTTTTAAAATAATGCAAAAAAATTGGTAGAGATTATTTTTGTTATATTTATATAAATGCTGTTATTATAATTTTGCTAATTCTTGTTTCTGTCTAATGGTTTTTTTAATAATTTGTTTTTATGCTTATTTGATAATTTTCTCTTTTTTGTGACTTTTTTATGTAATAAGTGATGTATTAGTGTTAATTGCTTTTTTTTAGCAGTGTTTACATTTGTAGTATTCTAATTGTTACTGTTGTTTATGTTGTTTTGTTGCAATTTGAGTAATCCTCCTCCAAACACTGGCTTTGCTCTTTTGGAGGAGTAATAAACGAAATAAATAAATAATTAAATAGCTAGAATACATGTAATAATGAATAAATTGAAATATTAACAACTAAAATAATAGTGATTAATTCATAATTGCACTTACCAGGTGTGACCTCTTTTCGAGCATGTGTTGTTTCTCCCCCTCTACCAGTATGTTCTTCTTCTGGAACACTATCTTGCTGCTGTTGGTAAAATTGTTCCAAAATTTCTTCTGTAACATTTCCCATAATGCCAACTGTAACAAAGAATACATATTAAATATTATTAGAAAAGTCAATGTGATTGTTAACACAGAAATAAATTTTAATAAAATATACTATGTTTTCAAATTTTTGGTTAAATCAATATAAACAATCAAAGGTACAGGAAAAGTATGCACAATGTAATTTTCTTCATAATGAATTGGCAAATGTAATTTCTACAATACACTCAATGTAAATCAAGGAAATAGCACATAATAAAATGTTAAAGAAAATCACTTTAACATTCAGATACGGCCTTACTTCTCTAAATAAATTGTTTTTAAATTACCGAACTGGAAGAACGTTTTGTACATTTTTCAAACTTGCAGTTGTGATTCTCAAAGTAAAGCCACTAATACTGCACCAAAAGTAATTAATCCAACAACATTTATTCTTTATAAAATAGCTTTACAGTTGTATCTTAAAATGTTAGTTATCTTTAGAAAATAAGCATATTTTATTACACATAAGTAAGAGTGGCTACTGAGCTGCACTTCCGTAAATGTAACATATGGAATTAGAATATTAATAGGAAATACTTTATAAGAATAGCTTTAGAGATAGGCCTATATCTCAAAATAATAGATTATCTTTGGAAAATAAGAGAAGTTAACCATTGTGTTTAATTTCGGGTCTTTTCACTTAGTCCCCCGCCACATGAGTACTACTGAAGTTTAGTGTCTTATCTTATCTAAATTGTTCTACTCAATTGTAGTAACTTACCATAATCTATTGTATTCCGTAATATAAAATATTAAATTACATACGAGGTGTGGCTATTAATTTTAATTTTATACATAATCACTTATCGCCACCTTCAATATACACTCTGTTAGCGCCAGTATTACCCGGGTTAATTCAAATTGTTTTCTCCCGCTAATCATAATTGTTCCTGCTTGATTGTTTCCGCGTGACATCACTAATCACGTCATCCTTTATCCCGACTCCTTCCTTGCATATCCGGCATCCTTATACACACTCTTGTTTCAGCTTTCGTGATGAATGGAAGCGTGTCTACCATCGTCGCGCAAAGCATGGCGTTATGACGCTACCCCGCTGCCTGCTTTGCATTCTCGTTTCGTATTCGCCTTTCGTTTCGCTCGTCATCAACTCAAGTCGCTTGTTACTATTATGTGTGTGAATTATCATTATTCAATTGCTATATTTGTATTGTGAACTGTTGCTGTTTGTTTATTGCTTGTGATGTTATCAGTGCTTCACCACGTGCGTGCCTACAAGTCTCAAGTCGTTTTCTGGACTCAAGGTAAGAGCGTCTTTCATTTATTATGAATAGTTGATCAAGTGTGTGCCTTCCTATGTTTTTGTCCTGCCAATTATGTCCCCTACCTTTCGTCATTTCGTTCAATTATCTATTAATTCATTTCGTTTATTCTCTAAGTCGTTTTAGCTGTGGCTGGCAGCTGCTTAAAACTAGCCTGGTCCTCCGAGTTCAATTCATTAATCGTCTACTAATTACGGTAGAATTATTCAGTTTAAATTCGTTTTATTGTACTTATTCAGCGCCCTTACAAGCGCTAACATTTTGTTCCTCCGAGCTGCGGATATCTAACACACTCCTTGTCTATCCCTACAACACTTCATGCGAATTTTTAATTGTTGGAAACAGTGTCAAAAGTCATCTTTTGTCAGCTCCTTCAGGACACGTGCCGCTCAAAAATGTTTGAAATAAAGCTTGCAAAAATGTTTGTACTGACACTTTGTACGCGATTGAAAATGACCCAAATTTTTTGGAAACGATAATAATATGTGATGAAACATGATTTTTTACTTATGATCCGGAAAAGAAGCGCCAATCCATGCACTGGAAGAGCCGAACTTTACCGAGAGCCAAAAAAGCTCGAATGAGCAATTCAAAATTTAAAGCAATGATGATTGTATTTTTTTTATATCCATGGGATTGTGTACCTTCACTGGGTTCCTGAAGGTCAAACAATTAATCAATATTGCTACCTTGAGGTACTTTCTAAACTACTTATAAGAGTAAGGAAAAAACGCCCAGAAATGTGGAAGGACAAATCATGGGTTCTCCGCCAAGACAATGCGCCAGCTCATTCCACGTTATCTGTCAAGAGGTTCCTAGCCAAGTACAGGATCTCAGTGTTGGAACATCCACCTTATTCACCAGATCTTGCACCATGTGACTTCTACCTGTTCCATAAGGTGAAATCTGCATTAAAAGGGACAATATTTGAGTCTGTGGAAGCTGTAAAAAAGAAAGCGGCAAGTGTCCTGAACGAGCTGACAGAAGATGACTTTCAACACTGTTTCCAACAATGAAAAATTCGCATGGAGCGTTGTAGGGATAGAGAAGGAGTGTATATTGAAGGTGACAAGAAGTGATCATGTATAAAACAAAAATAAAATATTTTACAACGTCAGTCTCGTTATTTAATAGCCATACCTCGTATATAATTAAGTTGTAAAAAAAATTAATGTAGGATTTTCTAAAATATTTTTCTCGTTTTATTGTTAATAATACTAAAAGATTACAGACACGAAATATCCAAAAAGTGTAAAAAACCATACTGGCGTGAGAATAAGAGTAAAGACCCTTTAATTTTTGTAATCGTTAAGTAGTTCGAACAAAATTGTTCTTTAGTCTAAGACTAATTACAATAATAATAAAAAAATATATAAAAAAGTAGAACAGAGAATTTTTATAAAACATTAACAATAAGAAAGAAAATATAAAGTAGCTCTATATATGATGAGGAAGAAAGATACTCGATGAGGGATAACAAAACATATGTTTTAGGAGTTTGAGTTTATACACCTGGCTGGCTTATAAGGACAATACAGACTGAAGCTCTTAAACCGACCACTACAATGTACTGTTCACGTATATACGTAGTATATACACAGTGTTATATGTACATTATTCTGGTAGCTGTTCTACTGTTTCTATTGCCGCTCGTTGCTGCTGCGTTGAGCGCCGAGCGTGATTATAAAGTAGGCTATAAATCCTAGCGCTCATTAGCCCTGAATGTAATACAAAGGACACACTGCCACACAACTTCTAGCTTGTATCTTCACCAATTAATAATGTAGCTATAACGTGTCGTCTGTGTACACACTATCCTAACATCCTTTCTAAAACCACTACACTAGTTTTTGGCTCTATTTACACAGAAACATATTAGAGATGTGAATAATTTAAACAAACAATATTTTCTGTTCAATCCACTTTCATATATTACTTTTCTATTTTATACATTTTATACTTTTTAACAGTGTATTCATTGGACAGTTTCATTCATAACTTTTTTATCATCAAATACATTAAGTATTAATTTTATTGTTCTGAATACATGCACAGGTCATATAAAACAAAAAAAAGGCTTATTTCTAAGGTCATGTAAAAACTTATACTAAATTATAAAACTGAGCTTTTGTCACCGCCACCCCTTCTAATTATTCATTTACTGTGTTGCCGGCTTCAATAGTTCTCCCGGCCTTTGACGGCATAGTGACAAACCTTTCGGCTGCGGACCGCAAAGGCCTTTGTCATCAAGGCCAAGCCAGTAGCCGCTCTCTATCACAGTGCTCCCGGCAGCTATATAAAGAGCGCTGCACTGAGCAGAGATTCAATTCCGATCAAGACACCGAGGGATTCTTTTCCACCAGACAGCAGACGAGACGTCCACCACGGCTGCCAGACTCCAGCGAGAACTAATCGACGAGCCCGCAAGAGAGAAGATGATGCTTCCGCTCGCCGACCCGTCACCGTAAGCCAACGACCGGACCGCCATCGCCCGCTGACGCGAGCAATGCCCACAGCGGTCCCTCGACCGAGCCTTACGTCCACCGGACCCGACGAAGCAGCCATCGACGCACTACCGCGAGGGAAGAAGATGACGTCTTCGCTAGACGACGACACGCCGTGTCGCCCAGCTTCTCGTCGCAGCCACGCGCTGCCTACGCCGGTCTCCTTCGAGACCAGCGCAAAGGTCCTTCTCAGGAGCAATTTAATAAGGTTTTAACCGGCCCTTCTCAGGGCCATCAACCTGAGCTACGGCTCTCGTCGCAGCCACGCGCTGCCTACACCGGTCTCCTTCGAGACCGGCACAACGGTTCTTTTCAGGACCAATTCAATAAAGTTTACACCGGCCCTTTTCAGGGCCATCAAACACCTCTACCCGCCCCGGCGGATACACACCTAAATGGCCCTATTCAGGGCCACCAAAATGATAAGGTTAGCCACATAATGTCACCATCCGGCGACACTTTGTAAAAGTTTTCAACAAATCCGATGTAAAAATTTAAATATGACTAGTTTATTAGTTTCTTAAAAAAGCTCCTGTTAGCTTGGTGTAAGATTCCATGTTACCTCAATAAAAACGAAAAGTAAATTTAATTTTATTAGTTCCAGATTCTATGGTATTTCAGTAGCCAAGAAATTTACATTCTTTGCGTTATTAATAAAAAAAAAAAAAACAGAACAATGCAGATAATCTTTTGAAGCGAAAAATATATTGTTTATACGTAGGTGAAAATGTGACTTCGTTTATTTTGATTTTGTATGTATACAACCATAGCGTTCTCTTGAATTCCCACGCGCAGTTGTTTATATCAAAAAGTGAAGGATGGTATGAGAGTTTGAGAAAAGGAAGAATTTTTTTGATTTAGTGGTAGGGAGATATGAAATCTATAAAGATGGAAGAGTGAGAAAGAGAATGATTGTACGACAACGAGAATAGAAAGGGTCTGCAGAGTGAGCTTGAAAAAGGGGACAGAAACAGGTGAGTCGAGTTCCCAAGCTCTGTTGAGGGAGAAAATTGGATTTGGTGGTGGTGTGTGCTCCATGCGCCATTCTACCACAAGTGAAAGAGATCGTAAAGAGAATAATGCTTCTAATGGCTCTCTTACAATTTTCATTCAGTACTTGTTTGCGTGTTTCGTGCTTTTGCTTTTTTTAGAGGTTAAAGTAAATTATCTCTTAACGCACAAATAATACTGTAATAATCATTATTTTGTACTGTTATATATTAAATTAGGTGTAACAAATTTCTACCGTACTGAATTTATAAACTGAATCTGTATTTAAACGTTGATGGGGTTCAATTGTGAGGAATTCTTAGAGTAATTCAATTAAATTTTAGCACCTTATACTCTGGGCCAATTTTCTACACAAAGGTTACAAACTTCATTGGAGGTATAAACTAGCGGTACAGTACAAATGAAACTAACAAACAAGGTAGAAATTGTTTCTTCACTCGTATAATTTATTTTGTGTTGTTGGCAGTTATTTCTAATATACAGTTTTGTATCAAAAAGATTTACTGTGAATTTACAATATATTTTTTTAAAAGGTCTAATTTTTTGCAATATATTTTTAAATGTATTATAAATTTTAAGCACATTTTATTGTATTTTATACAATAAAAGTCTGAATTATAAAATTCTTTTAATAGAAAACAATAGTCAGTAATGTGTTTCAGAAACTTTTTTTTTAATTCCTAATGTGTGCACGTGGCAATCTGTTCAATTCAGAACAATAAGCAACTCCATGACCCAATGAGATGAGGATGATATGTATGATGTGTAAATGCCGCGTAGTCTTGTACAGACTCAGGCCGACCATTCCTGAGAGAGTATGGTTAATTGAACCCCAACCATCAAAGTACACCGGTAACCACTGTCTAGCATTCAAATCCGTATAAAAGTAACTAACCTTTACTAGGATTTGAACCATGAACCTTTGTCTGAGAAAATCAGCTGTTAAACAGCTGATTTTGGTGACAACTTCACCTCTAGACCAACCCGGTGGGTTTTCAGAAGCTAAAAACTTGATTTAAAACTACATAAATATGTTGAAAAATAAAGTAGATTTTGAAGATGATGACCATGATGGAGATGATAATGATGCTTATTATGAAATGACGATGGTTATTATTATTATTAGTAGTAGCATTAACTTTATTTATTAGTAGTTATTTACTTTACTTATAAGCTTATAAGCTATGTCTACACTCGTGTGACGTAGCATGCGACATCGCATGCCCTTAGAGGCATGCCATTTCACCTGTTCGCACTCGTTTGAAGAGCTTTATCTAAAAGAAAAACATAACGAATATTTTTAAACACTACACTAAATTAAAGCCTGTTCTTTCATGCGTTGATTGGTTTAACTAAGATTATTTTATTTTGAAACTAGTCGGAGATGTAGCAATTTACGCATAAAGAGTACTCAGATTTTAGGCGGGTTTCCGTTAATGGGGTTTTTAAACGTCCGTTACTCCGTCAAGGTTTTTCATAAAAGAACGGTGATTATTTATTTATTTGAGCAATGTACAATAATATTATTTGGCAAAATAAATAAAACTAATGAAAGTCAAAAACCTTTAACTTCTGTGACATTTACGAGAAAAATAAAATACGATAAAAATAAAATAAGAAAACCACAAAGAATAAATAGTACGCTGAGTTTTAAATAGATATCTGTAAGGCAAGTAAAAAAAAAACAAAAACTGAAGAACATTTTGACCTTAAGTTTTAACTTAAACTACTGTTTAATAAATAGGTCACTAGTCACGTTTTATGTTCCAATGTAAGTTCTGAAATGTCAGTTGCTGTTTATACAGATATTTTACATGTGTACATATCGTAATCGAAAAATAAAAATTTTTACGCGTGATTGCTTACCGAGAATAGCTAAAGCTATGCAAATAATGACATACCTGTTACCGTTGTCCCCTTTGATTAATTACTGTGCTGCCGGCTACAAAGCTTTCGACGTAGCGACAGAAAGAACCGCCAATAGTTCCGAAAGGGGCGGTAGGCCTGTGGTGGCGTACCAACAGAGACCTTTGTCGCTAAGGTCAAGACCAATGCCACAGTGCTCTCGGCGACTATAAAATGAGCGCTGCATTGAGCCAAAGGATTCAATTACGATCCAGACACCAGACAAGACGTCCACCATCGGCACACGGCTACCGGACTCCAACGAAGACTCATCGACGACCCCGCAAGAGAAAAGGTGATGCTTCCGCTCGCCGACCCAACAGCGTAATCCGTCGATCGGACCGTCATCGCCCGCTGCCGCGAGCGATGCCCACAGCGGTCCCTCGACCGATCCTTACGCCCACCGGATCCGACGAAGCAGCCATCGACACACTACTGCGAGGGAAGAAGGTTACGTCTCCGCTGGACGACGATACGCCGAGTCGCCCAGCCTCCGACCACCACGACGACTACGACCGACGCTTCTCCAAGACGACCACTGCCTAAACGGCCCTTTTTAGGGTTACCAAAAATTAAAGGTTTTAACTCGTCACTTAATGTCGCCATCCGGTGACATACCAATAGGTTATAATTAATTACAACGTGCCTAGAATATTAGTTTGAGTAGTTAGTATTCTCTACCATGTTAGATTGATACAGAAATACGTACTCTTAGGAAAAAAATGTAACTGTAAATAACATACCTTGGTTATTAGAAGAAATAAAATTACAGAACATAATAAAACAATGCAGTGAAGGTATTTAGCATAATCTGAAGTTTGACTCCTGTAACAAGTATCAATCATTTGCTACTGCAAATGATTGATACGAATATCATCGTATTTAACAGTTTACCTAAAAAATTGTTACACTACATTTTGTGCCTCTACATTTCAGGAAAATCAAAGAGGTTTTAGAATACAACTTCAAATTAAATATGTTTTTAAGTATTAAATTGTGTCACTTAATACATATTTTTATTCTAGTAGAATAAAGAATTCACTCACCTGAATCAAAAGAGACTTCGCTTAGTAAAATCCATCTGGCTGAAAAATACAATTGTATTTTAACATATCGGCCGACTCTGTTTTGTAATGGAATAGATATGTTAAAAGCTGAATCTTTAAAAGTTTCTAGTTTTGGCCTGAATCTAACAGGAGTTGTTTGAAATTTTTCACCGTCTAAACTTAACCAAACAACTGCCATATAGAAAACCTGAAACAGATAAGAAATAAAGAATGATTAAAATTAAATTATTATTTAAAAAAAGTTAAGTTTTTCAACCGGCCGTAATCAGCCTGTTGATAGACAGATCCTTTATAATTTTAAGTCACATAAATTCCGTATCTACTTTTTAACAGAGAAACATATTTATTTGTTTATTTAACAGTAATTTTGGGTTGAATTCGTTCATAATAGTCATTCATTTTGCAAAACAGAATACTTTATCAAATTAATCTTAATAGCCTACGTTTCGAGTTTACGAGGCCAACTTTAGAGGGAGAAACGCACGAAAACTATCCCTTTGCCAACGTCTATCGAATAGATCATTCCAAACATACACATTTATGAATACATTATGTTTTTATGTTTACTATATTATTTCATGTTTATGTTTTTTTTTAAATTTATTTAACATCGCATCAACTGCAACAGTCATTAGCGACGACGTTGGGGTATAAACTGTAAACAATGGAGGATGAAATGATTTTTGTAACGTATGAAAATATGCCGTGCCTGAGTGGGATTCGAACCCAAGACCGCATGATGAGAGGCGAGCACTTTAACAACTACGCCAAAGGGGCCGGCGTATGTTTATGTTATGTTTAATATGTTATGTTTTTATGTTTATGTTGTTATATAGCATATATATATTTTTGGACTTATCGTGATTGAATAATACAAGTAACGTTCAATAATTTATTAATTTTCTTTATTTCTAACGTAATTTCGTTGCAATATGTTTAATTTAATAACCGTAAGCAACTCCATAATGCAATGAGATGAGGATGATATGTATGACGTGTAAATGAGGTGTAGTCTTGTACAGACAGTATTCAGACAGACTCAGTCTGAGAGAGCATGGTTAATTAAATCCCAACCATCAAAGTACACCGGTAACCACTGTCTAGTATTCAAATCCGTATGAAGTTAATACCTTTACTAGGATTTGAATTAGAAATCTTCGTCTAGAAAAATCAGCTGTCCTGAATTAGCTATTTACCAGCTGATTTTCGGAGGTGAAGGTTCCGTAGTTTAAATCCTAGAAAAAAAGTTACTTTATACGAATTTTAATACTATAGTTTCCGCCACGAAACAAGTCAGCTGTATTTAAAGAGCTCTATTTAAAAAACGACCCAACAGAAAATTTTTAACGCTACAGCAAATAAAAACCTGTTATTTCCTGCGTATATTCATTTAACTTAAATTTCTTATTTAAAACTCTGTCGTAAATAAAGTAATTTACGCATAAAAAGTACCCAGTTCTGAGAAGGTTTTCTTGTTAGTGTGCTTTTTACACGTTCGTTACTTTATCCAGGCTTTTCATGAAAAATCGGGGTGTAAATATGTTAAAGATCACAGTTTTTTTATGCAATGTGAATATTTTTAACAAGTAAAATCTCATTTTTGGTTTTAATATGACGGCCGTTTAAAATAGTGCTATTTTGGCTCTAATTGAACATTGGGAAATGATTTTTCGACTAAACTGTGGGTTTTTACAAGAGTATTGTGCCAAGTATAGTAGACTCTTGCATTTGTAAATAATTACAAATAAAACATAAATGAAATTACGATGGAAATAGAAAATTTTAATTAATTGGTTGATGGGAAACTGCTGTTCACAATGGACTTTTTTCATGGTGAGCACTAGACAGAGGTTAACGTTGTACTGTGATGTTTTTAATCATATTCTTCAGGAATGGTTGGCCGGAGTCTGTTTAAGACTACACCTCATTTAGACGTCATCCTCATGTATTCATGAGGATGTCATTGTCATGAGGTCATGGAAATGATCATGAGTTTGCTTAGTGTCCTTAAATTGAACAGATCGCAACGTAGACGCATTAAAGATTTCAAAAATTATGTTATATATTATTACTATTTTTTATTGTCAGTTTATATCCAAACTTATTCAAATACAGTATATATTCAAAGATTATTCTGTCGCATATTATCCTATATCTGTTAATTTTTGTAAATTAAAATTAACCATTTCATTGACAATTATTAAATTAGTCTGTGAGTATGAAGACTACACACTGTTATAAATTAATTTTTGTAGTTATTATTTTTAGCATAATGTTTGGCTGTCTGGTCAAAGTTTCCACACAGTTTTCCTTGGCCACTCCAAGTGAACATCTAGTCACTCTCCTTTTTGGTCTCTATAAAGTAGTTTAACCTTCGAATTTCCTACCATTTTGACTTGTCATATATAATGCAAATTATTTTACGTGACAATAAAATTTAAATAAACCGGTAAATTGATTTTCACGGTTATCTGGGATTCGCAAGGTCTAATTGTTTTATGACTATTTAAAAGAGCAACGTACCGTAAATAGTAAAGTATTATTCTAACATGCTCAAATAAAAAGCGAGACCCGCAATAAGGAAAAAGCGTAACGTCCCCTCAAAAGGTATATTATCTTCCAACGCGTCCCCCCACACTGCTCAGAGAACAAGATACATGCTTGAAAAGTTGAGTTGCGAGGTGTTATAACATTCTCTTTACAGCTCAGACCTGGTCCCGTTTAATTTTTATTTGTCCGGTCCGCTCAAAGATTTTTTACCTGGAAAAGATTTGACGACAACGAAGTGGTCAAAAAATGCGTACACGAATGTTTGAAACAAGGAATTGTAAAAACCGATGTAGTATCTCATTTAAATTCATAAATTTTTTTGTCTTTAATTTTTATTTTTAGTACATTGAGTTGCACAACTTCCGTATTTGATTTTTAAATGGCAGTGGGGGATTTCACTTTAAGGAGAAGAGGTACCCAGTGATACATTCTCCGTTTAAAACTTAGGGTATTGTCCGTTATTCAGACCAAGAGGTCTCTACTCCATTTTCGCTTTAAACGACGCACAGTTGGAAAGTTCCTTGTAGCTAGATCACGGGCTAGTTGGTTTGAATGGTCATCTAGTATTTCGTGAAATGTACTATACAAGGACGCAGTTTGCTCCTTTACTGTAGAAATTTTTAATCGTCGTGGACAGTTTTATTGCTTGCATAAAATGGAGCGCCAAAAGCAAGTCTTAAGAATTTTGATTGAAAGGCCTGGATTGACTTTAAATTACTCTCTGCCGCTATTCCAAAGAGCTGGACACTATAAGTCCACATTGGTCTTAATAGGGATTTGTATATTAAAATACTGGAGCAGAATTTCAATCTTCATCGAGGGTTAATTAAGCAGAAGAGTAACTCCTGGTGGCGGTTAAGTTCTAAACGTTTCGCACGCAGATGATGCTTCCAAGTTAGTCGCCTGTTAAACCATAAGCCAAGATATCGCACCACCACGGCCTGTGGGATATGAATGTTATTCATCCTCCTAGGTTGACAAGTTTGACGTCGTAAGGTGAATTAAATTCATAAATTTAAATAAAAAATTTCTATTTCTTTCTAAACTATTATTAAAACAAATTTTTTTACCATCAAAAACAAAAAACAAAATCGAATAAATACTTTTCTTTGAAAATAGAAAACGGGTAGAAACAAAATAATAATAAATTTCAAAGAATGGAAAAGACTAAATGGAAAATCAAAATAAGTATTTTACAAGTTTATTTGCCGTATTTTAACATCAGTTAAATCGTTTTACTAGAGTATTATTCTCGAGTTTCTTTGTTAGTATTTTATTTAAAGATTTTCTTTCGCATTTATATATATACTTTTAAAAACGATAAAATAGTAGAGTGCTGCAATAGTGTTATTGGTATTTCAGTTTCCTTAGCACCCGAGTAATATTTTAAGTTACGAGCTCCTAGCAATAAGGAAGAAAGCAGTAATGTAATATATCGATATTTTTTATTCTGACCCTTTTAGTAAAACATATAATATCGATTAAATAATGTGAAGTGAACAATATTGAATAAAACCATTTATACATATTAACGAAAATAACTTACATAAAATTTTACACCATGTAGACAAAATTAATTCAATTTTAGTTCTAAATTTTTATTATGTATCGATTTTTTATTTTCCAATCCAATAAAAACATATGTTGTTGTTGTTTAGGTTAACAGCGAAAAGACTAGTTTGAACCTCTAGAGGTTTTATTGTAAAAACGAGGAGTAAGGTGGTTTACTATTGTCTTCCTCACTGAGTTGAAACACTATGCTTATCAGCATGCCAGGCTCTCCGTAAAGTACCTACCTTTTACTCTACAAATGACACCTTCATTTCATTCATCACAGGGTCTGTCTCTAATGTAAAATTCATTACTCTCAGAGGAGCAAACTCTGACTAGTGTCATTTACATATCTACCTCTTTTATTCTTAAATAGTTTAGTCATATTGGCTGATCATGTGATAAGAAACAGAATAATTTTCTGAAACCATGAGATGAAATTTAATTAATTTAACACTTCACCTGTCTGTTATGAGCAAACAAGGATTTAATAACTCATTATTTAGTTCATTGCACATCATCCTACCGCCGGATGCATCTTCTATCAACAATGTCCAACCTCTTTGATAAACTTCTCTCAGTGAAATAATCCCGGTACATCAGTCTAACTTTAGTTCTCGCCATTCATTATTCAACAATTACATCGGATTGTGGATGACCTGAAGAGATGTAACTACATTGTAGCAGCCTTTCTTTATGAATGTGCAATATCTGACAAAGTGTATCATAAAGAGCATTTTAATAGTAAAATATGTTACTTCGGATATTTATTTCCACACCATACAATCGTTTCTTGAGGACAAAATTTTAAAACTTTTCAGAATTGATTGTAAACAGAATTTGAAAATATTTTGAAAAATTTGGAAAAATCTTCTTTCACTTGAATATTTCATACATTAAAACAATTTATAAAGTGAATTTTGTAATAAACGATGAACTGAATCTTTAGATAGTAGTATATGAGTAAGAAATTTTGTGTTATTTAACATTCATTGATTGGAATAGCACTCTGCAACGTAAATCTTGAAAAGAATCGTATTAGAAAATATAGCAGAAAAAGAAACATAAATAAACATATCCATGTAATATATATGTTATATGGAAGAGGAATGGTAATCTTTGAATCCACGTTTGAATATAAAACAAAATGTATAGAGGTTGGGAAACGAGTATTATCCAGAGAAAGAGAGACGGAGTGATCGAGAACGGAGTAAGACTTAACGGGGGCAACCGCAGGGATTTAGGTTTAGAGGAATAATAGAAATATGTTGGTAAGATTGCTGAGGGAAAGGAAACCGGCATCTGTTGCAATAACCAGACAGCTATGATTCTCGTCTTATACCCGTTGTATACAGTTTGAAAAGCTATACCATCGTCCAGCAACGCCCATTGTGATCCGAAAATACGCGCTTCCTGTAAGAGTTATATTGAAAGTGTCGGATTTAAGATGACGAATAAATGTAAGTAAGGGGTTGAAACGATTTATAAGGGTGGAATGAATGAAAAGCTGAAGGATCATCCCCCATGGGTATTCCACTTTTCCAATGAGAATATTTTATTTGGAACCCAAATAATCAATTCCGGTAGTTTATCTAGAAAACGTATTGATCGACGAATATACTTGGACGAAAGACTTATAAGCAGATAAGACTTGCCGTCCGCGCGATTCGTGATGGATGGGGGAACTTGTCGGACATCATTATTCTGATTTTCGCTTCTTCATGTAGATCCCTTCATGCATAAAACAGGGCCCCGCACGTTTCGTACGTCAGTTCAAGCAAGACTGAGACTGGGCCAGTAATGACAGGCCGTCCGCCCTTTTGCTTTTTCAACCCTTTGAATACCGCTTCTCATCCACCCGTTTCAGATCCACACAAATGCATCTCTCTACGAAATATTTCACTTTTCCATCTGCTGCTTGAGTACATCTTTTACTCCCCTTTCTCCTTTTATTTCTCTTCAGACGTCACTTTGTTGCTTATGTCATGGATATCCTCTACCATACCGTTACTCTATAAATAAATATGCATTAGAATTTATAATACACAACTGAAAGCACATCCAGACTCTCTCAAAGCTCCCTTAAGAAACACTCTTGAATCTTTCTCAATCTCTTTTATTCCTCCATTACAATACGATAAACTACATTTAGGTATTTAAAAAGAAAATAAATTAAAAATTATTATCTACCATTTAAATTATGAAAATATTTAAATAACACACAATACAATTGAAATAAACGATTCAATTTATAAAACCACAAATATTTAATTTAACTAAACAATATTACATTCGAATAATGTAATAAGAAATCGAATGAACCAAAATTTTCTTTAACCCTACAGCCGGCAATAACATTTTTCTAAACCGGCAGAGAATTTATAATCACGAACCGTAAAGAAATCATTAAAAATTTGCTATAAATCACAAACCTTGTCACGTGACATCAAAATAACAAGAAAACTAAGGAAATAGAATAAATACATTACTGAAATTTAAATCTGACAGGAAGGGATGCTAAAACTATTTGAAAATAATTTTTAGACAAATATTTTTCTAAAATTTCAGATGACACTACTGTTTAAAACTTTCTTATGCTTTTAAAATTCATTATATACGAATCGGTACATTTAATGGTTTTTTCAAAATAAAACAAAAAACGAATCTATGTTCAAAACTGAAGAAATACAAATGTATACAAAGATACATCATGTAAACAAAGAAATAACCAAATCCAGCTCTAGGACAGCGTGGTTTCTCAACAGAGAGACAGAAGCAGAATATTATGCAACTAAAACTATTGCATTATACGTAAAAAATTACTTTATACATTACTAAACTATTGTACATAACACCAACGCTGTCTGCAGATGAAATTAAAACTAAAACGACAATATTGCAATGCTATGAAGCAAACCCGATTTTACGACGCGACCGGTTCAAGAAGCGGTAACATCGTTGATGTTACCGCTTCTGTCTGCTGAAATTCATGGCTGGCTGTGCTGTTGGGGTAAATAATTACTTCTTTTAAAGTTTGCGGCCTTAAAATAATTTTTGGCTTGTATTTTACGGCAAAAGCGTATATATTATGAAAGCTGTAGATAAATTAAAAGAACTTGGAATGCATTGTATGGCATAAGTATAAACATGTTATTAAAGTTTCAGAAAGTTAAAAAACTTACAGCTCTTATTTCAAGGATTGTTTTCTACAGAGCTTAATTTAGCGTCAATTCTGTATTGTTAAGTCCATTCATCTAATGTCATTCAATTACGATTAAAATTAGGTTATGTTTTTTTTATTTTATATTTTTGTTACTCATGATTAAATATAGATTTATTTTTAATTTGCATTGTCAAGGGAAAGTTGTAAGATGTTTCACACCAGATTTGTCAGTTGTTTCCTATTAGGATCACAAGATTTTAAATATTACAAGAAACGTTAAATGGAGAACTTACCGTACACTTTCCCTACATTTAAATTGCGATGTTAGCATTTTTAAATATCAGCTATATTTCTAATAAGGCGGAAAACTTCATATTTTTAAATAGCAACCCTAAATATGTGGTGAATTTTAATACAAGGTAGAACTTCCACGATATTTCTGTGTTTTCATATTTTCCCTTAACGACTAACTTAAAATTTTAATTTATTTTTAAATATTAAAATAAACATTTTGTTTTTTTCTACGTATCAACGCTTAAATACAATTTAATTACTATTAATTTCAATTAATAAATTTATCTATACGTACGTAATTTATTAATCCGTACTCAACAGGTTATTATTTATTTAATGTATGAATTTATGTATTTATTATGTATAAATTTTACATACCTCAACTCCTCGTGTCGTCATATGATTTGTGTGAAGATGAACCATAGAGAATTCTCTGACTGTATCAAATTGAAATACTATTTCTAATGGACCGCCTTCTAACGTTTCATTCAACCAACCGACCCACCGATTACCTGAAACGAAAATTAAATATTTCAACTACTTACTAAACACAACATATTATGCATACAGTATTCAGATGAACTAATGTCCTCTAGCCGTGGGAGTTAGAGAATGCATAACGCTCTCACTCGCACAAGCCATACGCGCCGTTCCAATAACATTGTCTTTAATTTTACTCATTGTTGTGAGCAAGCGTTTATGCATGCAGTAAACTAACAAGCAAGATAACGACTGTAGTATGTTTTCAAATTTGGATTATAACGGTAAAGACTTTTGAGCGCATGCGTAGTTATGCCACATATCTCCCTCTCACTCGCTCGGCTATGGGACATTAGTTCGTTTGATACCTTTACAAATAATATATAATACAATATGTAGTACTTGTTAAATAAAGTCTCTTAACTGAATTTCACTAAAATAATTACTACATTTTAGCCTAAATTTAGTAGACAACTAGCTGAAGGACTGGAAAATGAAAGTGAATCCGGCGAAGTCTGTTGACATCACATTCACTTTAAATAAACAACCGGTGCCGTCGCTGTTCTTAAATAATGCACCTATCCCGAAAAATTCTACTGTTCGCTATCTTGGACTTCATTTCGATCAACGCTGGACCTGGAAACACCACACTAAGAGAAAACGGCTTCAACTAAACTTACGTTTGAAACAACTATACAGGTTTGTTTACTCTAAATCAACCATACGTCTCAAATAGAAATGATTACTCTACAATTCTTTCTTAAAACCTATCTGGATGTACGGTATTCAAATTTTTGATTGGGCAAAGCTGAGCAATTTAAAAACTATTCAAGCATTCCAGTCTAATTTTCTCCGTATAATTACCGGTTCACCATACTATGTTTCAAATTGCACACTACACACCGATTTAAAAACACCATTCATTGCGACATCGTCAAAAATAGTTATATTAAATTCTACTCAAAACTACCAATCCATAATAATCCACTTGTCAGTGATATGGCAAATCCGCCAGGCTTAATTAGAAGATTAAAAAGAAGATGGAGCAGGGATTTTCTTTAATTCTTTCTGCATGTTTATGACGAAAAAGATAAAATAATGCGAAATGTAATTTTTATTTTTTTAAAAATATGTTTTGTTACTATTGGTAATAACTTTTCTGTGATAATATGAACTTTTTTAATTTTCTTTTCATACTTTTGTATATTTTACGTTCGTTGTTATTCCAAATTTGAATCTAAAAAAATACTATCATTAGTAAATCGAGATAATGAATAACATAAGAAAAGATCATAAAGTAGGATACAAAAATAAAAATAAGTAACAATAAAAAAATAAAGGGCGATTAGCCTAATGCCTTGCACTCATACAGGTAGGTATCTTTATTCTTACTACTACTATAATTATTGTATTATTTTGATGCAATGCATATTATTAAGGATGTAATAAAATATTTATTTGTCATTAAAATGAAAACTTTATAGAAACTTCTTTAATATTTGTATATTTGAGAAAATGTAATCGGGTAGATTAAAATACATTCACGTAAACAATTGAACGAATGAAAACTAAAATCGCATACCATATATTCAAAGAGGGTGACGAAAAAGAAAGCATGAAGTCTAAGCACGACTGAGTTGCTTCCATATGTGTTGAAGAATTTTTTTCAAAGTATGTGGGAAAGACCGAGACCCCTACTCTTTGTTAGATATTTATAAAAGTACACGTGCTCGGTGTGTCGGTGGCGGGAAATCACTATAGTGGAAGAAAACAGTTATAAGAATTCAGACCACGTCAAGTACCGCGTTCGCGAGAAGCAAGATGAGGCGTAAGAAGGCAACTGGTTTTGTTGGGAGAATATAGGCGAGGGGTTTTTATAAAGAGCGATAGGGAAGAAGTAAGAGGAGGTCAAGAGAAAAAGCTTTTCCGTCGCTTCGTCAAGAAAATGCCTGGAAACTTTTACCTAAAGCCACTTAGATGCTTCAGGAAATGTGCTTTACTTAAGAGTGGTTTGAGGGGAAACGTCAAACCAGTCATTTATGCATGCCCTCTCTTTGTAAAATAAATCCGAGCTCCCTATTTTTAATGGATTGCTTTTCTCCGCAGAATTTAAGCCTTCAGTCCCTAAAGAATATTTAAAATGTAAGTTATAAAAGTATATTTATTATTTTCTTCCTTAACAAAGTACTTCGACAAACTAATAATAAAGACTCTTTACACAAATGACAGACCAATATACAAAGCCTATGTATTTTAAAACCACATTGACAAAATAAGTACCTTCATTACGCTATCATATTAAAAATAAACCAACAACAGTACTTAATTTTATCATTAAAGTGAATACATGAACTAAATGTTTTAATGGATTCTATTAATTTCAAGTACTACAACCTTCTTCAAACATCAAGCAATTTGTAATCCCATTCATTCATGAGAAACGATAATACTGAAAAATATATATACGACGTTTATTCCAGGTTATTTTCAGTGCCTATCTGGTTGTTTATAAATAACAAAACCATTTTTTAATTAGTTAATATTTGTTTATTAACAAATTGATTACTTGCATTAAATTATTACAGTTATTACTATTAGAAAATTAGGATTAACTAAACTTAATACCAGGCTAAATTGGTTACAAAATGTTTTTAACTAAACATAACTACAAGTTAATATATGACCATTTACATTCAAACAATTAATGAATGAATTCTACTTACATCAACAGTTGTACACTAACTTCCATTACGCAAAACCTGTTTTTATTTAGCACGTCTTATGTTGAAAACTGGTTTTCCATAATTCACTTCATATGAAATTAGTTACACAAACAATAATTCACTAATAACACTAACTACCTTTCCTTATTGTTTTACAACCCTCATCCAAAAAAGATGGCCGCTTTTATATGCCCCACCTTAGAATTCCAGAAGGTCAAGAATGGACTAGATAAATAATTGAGGACTGAAAATAGTGAAGGATGAATGTGCTAGAAACAGAATTTGTGGGTAATTAATTGAGAAAAATAATGAAACAAGAATTGGGGCACTTTTATCATTCTTCATTTCCATGATGTTTTGTGGCACATTCATCATTTATTCAAAAAGGAATATGCACATATTTTCTACATAATATTTTACATATCTTACCATGCAGTATTATTTTTTTGCAAAAATATTCTACAAGAAAATTTTACTAAAAGCGATTGCTAGGGAATAACTAAAACAAATTTATCATGGCGTTAGTGTAAACAGTGGCACTTTCATCATTCTCCGAGCCACTCAGTTGGTTACTGCATAGTAGCAAAATCTGTAGATCAGTTTTTTAACTAAATTATATTTTTCTGGTACTTACACATATACCATGTTACAAAGTATGGCACATTCATGTTAATTATGAATAAAAATAAATTTTGAAATTTTTGGCACATTTATCGTTCACCATTACGCAAGTCCTCAATTACGCAAAATAAAACTAAATACTGGTTTGAATCCCACTCAGGCATGGGATATTTTCATACGTAACAAAAAAATCATTTCATCCTCTATTTTATTTAGTTACACCCCAACGTTGTCGCTAATGACCTTTGCAGTTGATGCGACGTTAAATAAATGAATAAAAAAACTACTCGTAAATAAAACTATGAATAATGAACAAGAAAAGAACTTAAAGAACATTGTCTTTGAATTTATTTATTTATTGCATGCTTGTTGCGCATACGACGGGTTCTTTACACCTGACGTATGTGTTTGAAATGTTTACTGTCTGACAGAATTCTTATGAGAACGTATATATCTTCTTTTTTTTAATGTTATAGACCCTATGCACTTTTGGCAGTTGGGTAGTTGTTAAGTTTGTATTCTAATTGATGAAGCGATAGGCTATATAATTTGAATATAGTTGAAAGCAATGGTTTTCCGGTCGCAGTAAGTTTCTTCGAATTTTTATGAGGGCTAATGACCATTACTAGGAGTGAGATAAACCACCTCACTTCTAGTTTTACTTAGTAAAGCCTCTACAGGTTCAAACCAGCCTTTTGGCTGATGACCTAAACAACATTATATTTGGCTAATATTTTCTGTTGGACCAATGTAATACAACTTTGATATACAAAATATACAAATTCTAACATCGAAAGTTTAAAACGATTTCAGTCAAAGACTGTCAGACACATGTTGAATATACCCTGGTATAGAAGCAACAAATTAATTTTTACAGATCCTAAACTTAAGACATTACAAAATGAGTTTCAGAATTTAGTATTAAGTATTTTATTTAAACTAAAACTGGCTTAAACCTTTATATCCCTACTTCACAAACGATTAAAATTACCTTTGGCACAAAAATTACGTATATATTATACTTTATTGAAACCGATATGAACCTAGGGCTCCCAAATTTACGGTTCATCCAAACACTCTAATTTGTAACGCATTCAAGTATTCTAGTCAAAAGTATGTCATCTTAAAGTAAAAGCACCCTTTTACGTCAGCAAAAAACCTTACATACCGATTTAAAAATATCTTTTGTCCAAAATTCTATTGAACACCTATACAAACGTTTCACAAAAAATCACATGAACTCGATAACACACTGGTACGTTCCCTTTCCATCTTCCGCCTACCTGGTAACCCGTTAAACGCCTTACAAGTCACTGTAGCAGAGACCTGATAATTTAGCATAAACATTTTATTTTTGGGGAACCACCAATAGGCCTTAGTCCACCTCATGCCTATCATGTCATTTACACGGTCATCATCACATTTACTTTCTGTACAATTTTAGAGTAGTAAATAAAGCTTTTTAGAGAAAAAAGTATTTGAGTAAACTTTGTTGTTGATTAGGTCATCAGCCGAAAGGCTGGTTTGAACCTTTAGAGCCTTTGCTAAGTAAATCAAGGAGTAACTGGTTTACCCTTCCTCATTGAGTGAAAATGTATACCTATTAGCCTGCTAGGCCCTCTGAAGAGCATCTACTTTCCACCCTGCAAATATGACACCTTCATTTTATTCACCACAGGATCTGGCTGTAAAATGAAATTCATAACTCTAAGAGGGGATAACTCTGACTAGTGTCTTTTACATATCTACCTCTTCTGTTGTTAAAGGCTTCAGTCATATAATTGTTGCCCATAACAGACAGGTGGAGTGTAAAATTATTTACACTCAATCTGTTTGTTGCGGGACTAAAATAAATAGTTCTGTTTCTTATTACATGGTCAGCCAATTAAATGACTGAATCATCTAAGAACAGAAGAGGTAGAGGTGTAAAAGACACTAATCAGTGTTATCTCCTCTGAAAGTAATGAATTTCATTATACAGCCAGACCCTGTGGTGAATGAAGTGAAGGTGCCATTTGCAGAGTGGAAAATGTGTGCTTTTCAGAGGGCCCGGCATGCTGATAAGCGTACTTTTCCACCCAGTGAGGAAGGCATGGTAAACCACCTCACTCCTCGTTTTATTTAGTAAAACCTCTACAGGTTCAAACCAGTCTTTCGGCTGATGACCTAAACAAATATTTTTTATAAATATAATAAAGACAAAACATTCTTATAAATAATTTAAACATTTTTTATAAATAATAAAATATCAAACATCAATGGATATTTTACTTCGTTTCCACTTTCTTTGCCAAATCAGTTATTTTTGCTCAAAACAAATTAAGAGATTAAAATTTAGCAATATATAAAAGTAAAATATATCATAGAATTTTTACAACAAACAAATGAAATATAACAATGATATCGACAATACGTATAGGGGAAAATATGTATATTAATTAAAACAGTTGTTGATTAAATTATATTATTTTCATGTACTTTATACTACCAATAATTGGTAGCTTTAATTAAGGGAAAAATCATTAGCAACGGTTTAGTTGAAATATTAAATTTCTCATGTAAATATAATACTGGTCATGATGAAAAGGTAAAAAATAAAAACATGCGAGAACAAATTGTTTATTGTGAATGTATATATGAGTAGGACAGAACGGAACTACACAATATTGATTAGATATAACATTTACAACAAATTAATTAACAGATGAAGTCCCAGCAGGTCAGTTAGAGAGGCAGTTAAGGTGGGTGGAGTTGGATAGTCCATCAACGATTCTACTTTCCCCTTGAGTATTGAAATGAGGGGAAACCACTGACATATGATTCGTTCCCTTGACAGAGTTGTTCTATAACGTATCGGAACAGGATATAGTTTACCAGCCATTATGGAGTCTCATATTTTAGGCTAGAGACGTTTTAGGTACATTAAGCACGTCAGATTAATTATACAGTATCCGTAATCTATATTAATAAAATTGAGATTTTGTCTGTACAATTTTTCAAAATGCCTCAAGTTTTGTTTCTACGCCAGATCTACCAAGTAAATACCGAAAATAAGTTCAGCTAAATTTTTGACTGTTTGTCTGTTTGTCTTTTTATCTGTTTGTCTGTTTGTATGTTACGGCATCACGCAAGAACCGCTGAACCAAATTTAATGAATTTCGGTACTTATGTTCTGGACATTATCGAAATGAAAATAGGCTATAAATTTTTTAATATCACGAAGGGTTGCGGGGGTTCAGAGGAAGGGGTAAACAAAAAACTGCGAATATCTCCGTTAAAAGTCAGTTTATCAGTTAATATTAATAATAATAATAATAATAATATAATCAAAATTACGAAACGTTTGAAGACAAATAAGTTTGATTATGTACGACTAGCGTCTCAACAGGTCCGTTAAGCTTCTATTCGTAGGAGTCAGTGCTTTGAAGCCCGTTCTAATCGTCTTGAGGCTGACAGGGGCTAGCGGCGCACAAATAGAATTATATTACACTTAAAAAACGTGATGATCATTCACACTCGAAAGCTTAAAAACACAACTGTCCAGCCGGAGTTTGTCACAATATTAAAAAAAACATTTCAAATTATATTGTGACCAACCAGTTGGGTCTAAAGGTAAATTCGTCCCCACAATTCAGCTGTTTAACAACTGACTTTCGTAGACGAAGGTTCTTGGTTCAAATCCTAGTGAAGGTAGTTAATTTTATACGGATTTAAACACTAGACAGTGGTTGCCGGTGAACTTTGATGGTTGAGGTACAATTAACCATATTCTCTCAGGAATGGTCGCCCTGGGTCTGTACAAAACTACACTTCATTTATACGTCATGCACTTCATTTTTTCTCATTGGGTCATGGTGTTGCTTATTTTTCTGAATTGAACAAATTACCATGTAAACACATTAGAGATAAAACTATCTTTTTGACCCAAGTTTATTTGTTTCTAATTTTCTGATTTAATTTTGTTATTATGTCCTAAATGTATACAGTTTGAAATATGTTATGTTAAAGAAACTACCTTCCAAAAGTATTTATTTTCATTTAACTTCACCCACTATTATAATGATACCAAGAAGAAGAGATTGTAAATTATTGTTATTGAATAAAAACATCTTTGCAAGATGTAAAAATACAGAAAAGTTGAAAAGAATATTCTGGGAAAACTTAGTGAATAACAGGGCACGTCAACTGATAAAATTCGATCCATATTCATTTTAATTGTGTTTGAATATTGTTAATATTTAACTATAGTATACATTGTAATAAAAATTAATTTATAAAATAAATTAGGGCACGTAATTAATTTAAAATTAATTTCAGGAAGGGTAGTAAAGTAATAAATCCAACATAATACATCTACAATGACTAATGCTTAATTAATTAATGTTAGAACAAAGGATTAAAATTGTGTCAATGATATTACTGCACTGTAACTCTTTTTATTTCTATTTAAAACTGCATTCTTTATGTCATTAATTACGTATTAAAACTATTTAACTAAGCAGAAATAGAAAATGTAAAAGGAAATAAAACATCAAAATACATTCATTAAAGTGTCTTTAAAATAGAGAAGGTATGTCGAAACTTGTTAAAATAACGTAGTCATAACGGATTTTTGGTTAAGATTTTTATTTTTTTTTTATTTTCGCGCAATTAGATTTGAATTTAATTTATTAAATTCTGAGCTGTACAATTTAAGAGCACGAAGAAAATCCATGACCCAATGAGATGAGGAAGATATGTATGACTTGCAAATGAGGCATAGTCTTATGCAGACTCAGACCGACCATTTCTAAAAGAATATGGTTAATTGAATCCCAACTATCAAAGTATATCGGTAGCTTCTGTCTAGTTTTCAAATTTTAATCAAAGTGAAACCTTAATAGGATTTGAACTATGGAACCTTCATCTCCGAAAATCAGCTGTGTAGTAGGTGACTCATGGCGATAACTTTACCGCTAGACCAAACTGGTAGGTTAAAATAATATTACAGTACCATTGTATTGTACTCTATATATTATTTGTGTGAAGTATATTATTAGTCTTCTTCTTCTTCTACCTTTCCAGGATTAGGCATCTCTGCCTGTTCCAAACCTCTCAAATCTACCCATCCCTTTCTCGGGCGTCCTGTTTCTCTCCTGCCCTCCGGCTTATAGCCCAGTGTATACTTAGGTATCCTATCCTCCCTCATTCTCTTCACATGCTCTAATCACTGCATTCTGTTCTGAGATACCTTGTCGTTTATAAAGAAGATGTTGAATTCCTTTCTTATCGCGATATTCCTGTAACGATCTTCTCTATTCACCCATACGTATGTCGAAGAAAGACGAGACCCAACAGGATTTTTTGAATTCAAACAAGAACAATTTCGTACTCATTGCAGGCGATATGAATGCACGAGCAGGCAGTTTGCCTGTTTCCCTCCCCAGCCGGTACGACTATATACATTTTGTACTACGTGTTACTTTATTTGAGATTAGTTTATTACAATACGCGAATGTTATTGCATAATAAGCCTAATCAGTGTAATATTTAAAGTACGTAATGTAATATGTAAATACGGAACAACGCTTGGCGGAGTTTTGTAATTTAAGATATTTAAGTAAATTCGAATCTTAAGTATTTTAAATATATTTCAGTTTACATAAACCTATTGTTTCATTCTAAGAATATAATTGCAATGAAGAAGTCCAATTTAAGTAAAATTCCACTAATTTTTAATTTACATATATAATTATATATTTTGTATCTATATATTACTTACATTACACTATTATTATTGTTATACTATTATATTTCTTTTGCATCTATAATATTACTTTATGAATATAATTATAAAAATAAATAATTTTATTTCATATAAGTTTTCACTTCATCGTGAGGTCATAAGCACACACAAAATGTTTTTCTCACGATTGTACTAAGTAGAAAATAGATTACAAACAAAACATGCGGTGAGACTGAAAACAGCAAGAGGTTTGTAAATTAATACGAAAATACTTCCAGACAGATTCAAGTTCATGAGTCTGTTTCAGGAAAAGAGGTTTACCGAAAGAGGGTTAAGAGTTTGTAAGAGGTTTATGTCAATCAACACTGTCTTTATAAAGAGGTTTCTAGGACAGGAATTTAATTTTTTAACTTTTTTTTAACCCCCAAGAATACTTAAGTAAAATTTAATAATGTTACATATATTTTTTTTATCTTAAGTTTATACTTTGAGTAATAATTTTGTTATAAAATTTTTTAAACTCACCTCGTTGTATATCTGTTTCGGATGGTTCCTTTTGTAGAAAATCTTCTGGTCCATATAATGAGTCAACTAACTGACCAAGGCCTCCCTTCATAATTCCACTAGATATAATTCCATCGTAACTTAAGTCTTCTAATTCTGTGTCTGCTTGAGGAGATGTGTACGTAATTAAACTTTCTGTAACAAACAAAAGATAATAAAAAATAAGTACTAGATATATAATAAATTTAAATTAAACGTGTTGTTTAGGTCATCAGCCGAAAAGCTGATTTGAACTTGTAGAGGTTTTATTAAGGAAAACGAGGAGCGAGGTGGTTTACCATGCCTTCCTCTCTGAATGGAAAAGTACGCTTATCAGCATGCCGGGCCCTCTGAAAAGCACATTTTTTCCACTCAGAAAATGACACCTTCACTTCATTCACCACAGGGTCAAGCTGTATAATGAAATTTATTACTTTCAGAGGAGATAACTCTGATTAGTGTCTTTCACGCCTCTTCCTCTTCTGTTCTTAAATGATTTAGTCATTAAATTGGCTGACCACGTGATAAGAAATAGAACTATTTATTTTAGCCCTGCAACGAACAGATTGAGTGTAAATAATTTTACACTCCAGCTGTCTGCTATGGGCAGTTAAATTAAATACTCAAACTCAAATCTTACAACCAATCACGCTGACAGCAGAGGGATGTTAGCAATGGACAAAACGCATTACAAAAATTTTAACACCATCTCAATTTCAATGCCGGCCGCATTGACGAAGTTGGTAACGTGCTCGCCTCTCATCATGCGGTCTTGGGTTCGCATCAGGCGAATCCCATTCAGGCACGGCATTTTTTCATACGTTACAAAAAATCATTTCATCATTCACCGTCTGCATTAGCAGTAATTGCAAAACAGTCGGACGTTAAACAAAAAAAAAGAAGAAAAATCTCAATTTCACACATGAGAGTGTCAAACATGAAAAATAAAACTTAATACGGTCAAATATCTTCACGCAACTTTTGTATTTATGATCGTAAGTGTCAACCGGTTTATGTAGATATAATCAACCTTTCACCAGGACAAGCAGAGAAGTATCTGACTTGAATAACGGACTAATTTGGAACACAAAAAAACGAAAACGATTATACTTAAATGGAAGACTTAAAATATTACATACTTTACTTCAGAAACGCTTAAAATTACTAGGGGTTCAGCAATTTCGCTTATATTCTTTTCTTTTAAAATCAGTTAATCGTGCAATTTTCTCATAAACGGATCCTTTTTTAAAAAATCGCTTCATATACTATTTTTTTTGTGCTCTACTTGATATTGTAAGGACCAATCAACAAGTCTACCAAAATTCTTAGGAGGACTGTACCCTCGTAATAAAAAATTATTTTTTAATACTGCGGAGCCCTAATATAAATTTATAGCAAACATGTATTATATTAAATTTGTAGGAAATTTAAAAAAAAACATAAAACAATCATTTCAAATATTTGTTTCAACAATGTTTCGTTTAGCGTTAATTAGTAAATTTCAGTATTTTTATAATTAATATCGGTAAAAAATGAGATTTTTTCGTTAGTATAGGCCTACATATTACGACAAAATGTATATAATCAAAGTTATTGTTGTTTGGGTCACCGCCCGAAAAGCTGGTCTGAACTTTTAAAGGCATTAGTAGCAAAACGAGGAGTGAGGTGGTTTTTTTGCCACTGCCTTTCTCACTGAGTGGAATAATATGCTTACCAGCATACCAGGCCAATCGAAAAGCTACTACTTTCCACCCTGAAAATGACACGTACATTTCATTCATCACAGGGTGTGGCTGTATATTTTAATTCATTGTTCTTAATGTTGATAACTCTGGCTAGTGTTTTTTACACCTCTATCTCTTCTGTTCTTAAATGCTTCAGTCATATAATTGGGTAACCATTCGATAAGAAACATAACTATTTTTTGTAGTCCTGGAACCAGCAAATCGAGACCAAATAATTTAACCTCTACCTGTTTTGGGCAAAGTTATAGAAGATTAAAGATTAAAATTTAAAAATCTGTAACTTTTATTCCAAGCATTTTTCTACAAACCTAATTTAGCGTAAATTAGTGATTTTCTGTGTATTTTTTAGTCATTCACTCGTGGTTTAAAATAGGTTATGTGTTTTATTTTGCATTGTTTACTAATAATTCAACACGAGTTATATTTTTCCTTTTTTATAATGTCAAGAAATGAGTGTTTCACACCTGATTTTTCATGATATGAGCTACTAAGTTTTACCAGATTATGATGTAATAAAATTATGAAATGAGTGCCATTTTCCGGTTAAGGGTATTTGCAGGTATTTAGAATTAGATATTTAAACTATTTTTTTCTAATTACAAAATGATGTTAGTACTAAAGTTTTCGGAACAAATTATTAATTTTGACAGCAATAACATGATGAAATATGTTTTAAAAACACACAATGTTAAACACCACGTGACTAACTAATTTTGACTGGTAAATTATTATTAATATAATCATTTTATAAGCCACCATAGTCATAGACAATATCGTTACTAATATATTGCAGGAGCATTAACGTTATTACCTTAGCAAATCCCCTGCTACCTCCCATTACAATCAATAAATCCCTAAGGTTTAAATACTAATTACAATTAATTAACACTATCATCTAAAATATCTGTTGGTAAGTTCAAAAAAGTGTAGCTAATTATACTATTAAAAACAGCTGGTGTGAAACACTCATATGACTTACTCTACCAGTCCAAAAAGTGTAAAACTACAGTTGTCACAAAACGAAGTAAGATAGATAAATTTATAACTTACTTGAATAATAGTTTCGAATTAATTTTTTTAAATTTTTATCATCTGTACCTATACCGATTTTTTTTACACTGTAAAAACTTATATCTTGACCTAATTTTATTTTTTAATAAAAACTAGGTGCCCGTTCCTGCTTCACTCGGGTATAATTTTGTTTTATTTCAATAATTTTTAAGTAGGGTATTAAATAAAATATAAAATATGAGTTTTTGTGATTTGGAAAAAGCTGATATATAGACTTTATATTTAGAAACCTCCATCGAGTTTCAACCATACCTTGCCCGGAACTTAGTAGTATAAAGCATTACTATTTTAAAGTCGAACACGGTTTTCAACTCCTTACATGTATATTTTTGTAATCGTTAAGAGACAATTTATTTAGATGCACTGCAGGTAACATGTTCACCAATTTTCAGCCATCTAGCTCGTCTGTAACTGAGTTAACTGAAAATATTGATTTAAGGGTTGAAAATCCTTTTTAACACCTTACGGGTAAATTTTTGAATTCGTTGGGGTGTAATTCTTTTAGCATCACTATACGTAACGTCTCCACCGAGTTTCAGCCATCTATCTCGTCTGGAACTTAGACTTAGAAAATAAAAAATATTTACTAAGTTTAACTAGGTTTAACGGTTGGATACCCTTTTCAACATTTTAGGGGATTTTGAAAATCGTTAATTGTAATTTTTTGTTGTAGTATAAATAACATCACTGAAAGACATACATGTAACTAGTCTGGAACTTAGTAAACAATAAATATTGATATGAGTGCTCGCCTCTCATCATGCGGTCCTGGGTTCGAATCCCAAATAGGCATGGCATATTTTCATACGTTACAAAAAAAAATCATTTCATCCTCATTTACACACAGTTACACCCCAACGTCGTCGCTAATGACCTTGTAGTTGATGCGACGTTAAATAAAAAAAAAAAAAAAAAAAAAAAAAAAAAAAATAAATATTGAAAAGTTGAACAACATTTTCATCCTCTTAAGGATACATTTTGGAAATGGTTAAGGGGCAATTTGTAGTTTAAATATAAGTAAAATCTTCACCGAGTTACTGCCATCTAGTTTGCCCGGAAATTTTTCGAGTTAGTATGTCATTATATGTTGTTGTACGTTTCGTAAATTATTGTTATAAAAATTAGTTTAATTTAAAAAATGTAGGCTATTGTAAATGGATACGTAATTAACCAATTATATTTTTCTCAAAAAACCAATGTAACATTTGTAATTTGTTAATTTTGTGAGTGAATAAAAATATATAAGAACAACTTACTAAACGGAAAATATTGGTTGAAACCCTTAAAGGTTGAACACCCTTTTCATTCCTTAATGGTGCAATATTGAAATAATTTATGTTTAACTTTTCTATTCATCTTAATACGATAAATACATCAACCGTCAAGATGGTTATGTTAGAAAATAGCCACAAGTGCACGTAACTTTTAGTAGCTTAAAACATTTTTTCTATTATTCACGTGTCATTTATGTATGTCATATCAGAGGTTGAAAAAAACGGCCTTAGTAAATGGATAAGATTACGATGAAGATTTTGGTCAGCTCTTGCAGACAGAGAGGATCGACGTGTCTATAACATTGAGTTAAATAATAAATACCAGAAATCAAAAGTGTTATGAGTAGGCCCTTAAGACGATGGAAAGGCAATTGGTCATTAATGTAGCAAGAAGCAATTTTTTAAAGAATGTTATTGTTTAGGCAATCAGCCAAAAGGCTGGTATGAACCTCGAGAGGTTTAACTAAGTAAAACAAGAAGTGATTGGTTTACTTGTCTTCACTGAGTGGAAAAGTATGCTCATCAGCATGCTAGGCTCTTTAAAAAGTATATACGGTCCACCTGCAAATGACACTTTCACTTCATTCACCACACGGTCTGGTTGTAATGATATTCATTACACTCCGAGGAGATAACTTTGACTATTAGTGTCTTCTGTTCGTAAATGCTTCAGTCATATAACTGGGTGCTCATGTGATAAGAAATATAACTATTCTTTTGTAGTCCTGGAACTAGCAGATCAAGTGCAAATAATTTAACACTCCATCTGCCTGTTGAGGGCAGTCTTATAGAAGAAACAGAATATTATGTTATCATATTTTAAAGATAAAGATGAAGAAGGAGGAAAAAAGGAAGAGTTTAAATGTTGTAGAATTGTTAATAGTAACAATAATTGAAAAAATACAGACATATTTTATTTAGTAATTAATTGGAAATGAGATGGACAGGTTTTAATATACGAGCATTTGATAAAATGTCATGGAATAACTGGGTCAATATTTTATTTAGAATGAAATATCCAGTGGAGTAAATATATACTAACAGAAAATCCAAAGTACAGGATTACAATACTAACTAAACTATTTAATATGGATGCTAAACTCTATTCATAATGAAATGTATCCATAGCTCATCACGGAGTAATAATAATAATAATAATAATAATAATAATAATAATAATATTACAACTAGTTTCTATAGAGAGATCAATTAACACGGAGTACTAGAACAATGGCGCTTGATATCCCTAACAAAGGTAAAATTGGAATACAACAGAACGGCATCCTGATTTAGAAGTTACCTGTAACAACATGTAATTCAATGATATTCCTGGAATTATATAACAACCTACAGGGGTATGAAATGCTACTCAAATTACGTGAAACATCGAATCATTGTTCGCAAGAATTTGTTGTTAGTAATTTCAACAATAGCGTTACCAATAATGGTTATAATTACCTAAATTTGATACATTACCGTAATGCCTTTGGTCAAATTTAATTGGTACATTACATTGTATTAATACATTACATACCGTAACATAATCGTTTTAATAAAAATCTGATGTAAAACACTCAGACGACTTTCTCTTTTTAATATAAATAATGAACAATATAACCATTGTTTAATCAAGAGGTATCAATGTATTATGAAAAAACAACCTAATATTAATAATAAAATATCTCTTTCATTAGGTGACGCGACTCATGACTGGTGGGAATTTTTAAAAAAGCTTACCTTTCAATTGTGGCAAAAAACCATTAAAGATATCTGTATCTACTCTTCAAAAGGAATCAAATGACAGTATTTTTATTTCCAAATACCAACTTTGATTTCTTGAATACCGGTTTGGGTCACTTCCGGTCGAAACCGGAACTTTAAACCTAATAATTTTTGTATTTACTCTTTAGAGGAATCGAATGACACTATTTTTGTTTCAAAAATCCGACTTTGATTTCTTGACTTTCCCTTTCGGTCCACTTCTGGACAAAATCGACACTTCAAATCCAATTATTTCTGTTTCTACTCTTTAAAAAAAATCAAATGACACTATTTTTGTTTTAAAATTTCGAATTTGATTTCCTGAACTCTCGTTTTGAGCCACTCCCGATAAAAACCAGAACTTCAAACCCAATTTAGGCTCACTAATCTTTTGTGTAGATTAAGAATCTAAAATATTTGCTGCTATTTCTTGTATATTCTGACTTAGACTTTTTGACCAGAAGTGGTCCAAAACTGTAATTTCACATTCAAGTTAAGCCTAGTAACATAGCCTATGTGTAGATTACGAATCCGAAAACCGTTTGTCACTATCTCTAGTAATTTCTGATATCTGGGTGTGACGGACGGACAAAACAAAATGATGACAAATTTTAAAAATTGCTACCAATTTTATTAATGATGTAAAATGAAAATCAAACAGTAGAACTTAATATACGAGAAATCACTAGACGATAAACTAGGCTCTGTAAAAAAAAAATGCTTGAAATAAAAGTTGTATAGATTTTTTAAACATTTTTATAACTTTGATTATATACACTTTCATCGTAAAAATGCAAACTAAAGCCGTAATCATAAAAAATCGAATTTTTTACAGATTCTGATGAGCTAAATACAAAAAATCACTAATTGACGCTAAATCAAGCGGTGTAGTAAAAAGTTTGAAATAACAGTTTTAGGTTTTCTTAATTTCCGACAAAGTTAGTTAGCAACTATTGTGTGTTTTGGTACCTTGACGGTGGTTTTAACGTGTTAAAATTTCCAGACCCTAGCCGGAAATCGAACCGGGAACTTTTGCTTTGTAGACTAGCGCGCTAGTCACTATACCACGGAGGCGGTTTCAAATTACATTATTCCATTAATTTTTATTTAAAAGGTTTTTTGGATATGTTCGGTTATCCGGATGTTTGCACTTTATGCATAACTTACGGACGTCCGGTAAACCAGATAACTACGTAAAATATATCATCGTCCTGTTTTTTGGACGTTGGTACTGGAAGGGTTAATAAGTCTTAGCAGAATTTTTTATAGAGTTTAAAATTTGAAAAAGTAAAAAATAACTGATGAAAAATTTGAAAAATTAATAAAAAATTTGTGAGGAAGTATATCATATAGTCAATAACAGCTTCTGTAGATAATCTTTTGCTCTTTTTCTGTTTTTAAAATGTCAAGTTGTTTGGGAAAATAACCAAAATAAACTCAGATGTGATTATTTTCGTGAAGTACTGAATTTTCACTCTCACCCTGAGGGAAGGTTGTGGTTGCAATGGAATTATGAAAATTTAGAAATACATTATATTTTGTGTCTCCAATGATCAGTTAAAATATTAACTTCCTACTCCTTAAAACAATTTTTTTTCAGAGACTTCTCCTTTAAAGTAGATTTAGATAAATTTATGTTAATAAAGAAACAGGTTTAATTGTAAAATTCAATAAAAATTGTCCGTATGGACAATTTGTATGATTTTGATGAAATCGCTCGTGTCAGGTACCTAACATGTTTCTTACCTGCAATGTTGCAAGTTTGTTCTACAATTTTTACGTTCTTGAGATTTATTTTGTTCACGCACACCCACAGACACACAGGACAGTTCGTAAAACAAGTTTTTGGTTCAGGGTACTAAAATATAGAGCAAGAGAAAGTAAAAAACAGGTTTAATAGCAAAACCAACCAAAATTTGTTTATAAGAACAGCAGATAAGACTAAATTTTTTAAACAAATTCAGATCAAATCTTGAATCAATGCTATGAAATCCTGAGTTTTTAAAATAAGAAAATCAAACTTCTCATTTTGTTATTGCATTTAAATATATTTTACAATTTGTTAGTGCTGATTATTTACGTAGATGGAATGAGTAACAGAGTACAGCGGAGTCAATTTAAAGTAAAGTACGTGACTTCAAGATGTTAATCGCGTCAGTGTGTTTGTTTTAAAGCAAAAGGAGGGATCGATGTCACCCGACATTTGTAAGGGCTTTCTAGAAAGCATTTGCATTTTGAAACTGAAGATAGCGACCACAGCTTGTGCTTGTTAATCCTCCCATGCTGCCATCCAATACTCTGTTTATAGGCCGAGCTGCCTACAGACTGGGAGAACATTTCAACCCTAAACTACTTTCACATACCAACACAAATACACACGCCCATTTACAGTATACTATTACAGTTCACTGTTTCGTGTTAGTATATAATCCAATTTGGGATACACAAAACCGAAAACGAAACAAAAACTTTCGGGTATATTGATACAAACAAGCTTACGCACAAAACGTATTAAGAATGCTGCAAAAAAAACGTTTAAAATGAAATGAGTTTACATTCATTTCTCGTTTGCATCATATGCAAACAAAATTTACATACAAATCTAAATTAAACATTTCGATTTGTTTTGTATTATTTCTATTACGATTGTTTACTTTAACACAACTGAGCTGACTAAAGATTTTCTTGATAAGTATCTAAAATAACCCAAGACAATTTTTAATATATTTTTATAAAAAATAATCAACACTGAATTTTTAAAAATTGTGGAAAACATTAAAAACCTTTCTTATAAAAGTTATCAATATTTCAGATAACTTCTTTAGTATCTCTGCAGTTATTAAATCCAAACCAGATGACTTGCTTGACGGAAGACGTTTAATGTTATTTTTGACGTAGTTTAAACTCACAGGTTTAGACGGCACCGATAACGGAGTTGGGCACATTACGAACTCCTGAACATACTTGTCGAACTAAGTGTCTCGTGTTTGTACATGTGTTCTAAATACATTTCTGAAGTATTCTCCAAATAAATAAATAAATAAATGTAGAAATCAATAATTTACAGATTTGAGAATTTGGATTGAATAAAGTAAAAAAGTCTTAAGTTTGGTAGAGAAAATTTTTTAACATGACAAAAATAAATTTTAATAATGATTAAACAAAGTTTTTAAAATATTTTTTATTTTAAAATAAATAGTGAAGTGAAATATTTGCAATCTAAATGTAAGTTTCACAGAAAAATACATTATATATTTGGCCTTTGAAATAAATTACCATCTGCGTCACATTTTATTACGTGCATTTCAGGTAATAAAACAGAGTCATCTCTGTATTTTATTGTCAAATGAAAATAAGCTTGGTGATAAAATGATTGAGTATGAGAAACATAAAAACATACAGTATGTTAAATATAGCAGCATTTTAGAGATTCAATATTGAGTTAAAAGCTAAAGTAATAAAAAATTTATGTATAAAACGTAGCAGCCTACCTCTGAATATGACAATAAATATTGTAATTTTATATAAACAGGTTATGGATTATGCATTGACAAACTATTAATTAAGATACTAAATTGAAATTAATTATTTTACACCATTTTTATTACGTTTAACCTTAAATGAACAATAGGTAAGGAAAGTTGAAAGTTTTGGTGTCAAACTTTCGAAGTCAATTTTTCACTGGAAACTCACGTTTTCAGATCCCCGGAGTCTAAAAACACATGTTGTACTGATTGGTCTGTGTGTTTGTATGTGTTTGAACAGAATAGCTTAAAAACGGAAAAATCATACTTTGAAATATGGAACTTTAATTAAGACCTACCATGATGAGATCCTGTACGAACATGTTCATCAAAATCAGTCAACCGGAAGTAGCAGCTTACACATGTGATTTTTTTCAATTTTTGTAAGTTTTTTAAAAAACGGCTATTACAATTTTAATTATAATCGCCTCATATACTTCATTTTTTGTTTTCTACTAGATGGTGTATGTCTGAAGAAATTCGTGTGCTCTCTGGAGAAAATATTCTTTTAAGTCTGAGGCCTTAATGTAAATTTTAGGATTATTGTGTGTATACAATTAAACTTACTGAATTTTTAAAAAATGTGCAACTTTTATGTTAAACGTTGTTTTTCTACAGATGATAGTTTAACGTCAATTAGTGATTTTCCATATTTCGCACATCAAAATCAAGTCTAACAGAGGTTTTTTATTTAGTTTTGGCAGACTCTCCCAAACAATCCAATAAGACGTCTGAAACTTTGATGGAGCCGGGACCTCATCTATTAACGTAGTACTGTAATTGACTATCCATTACAGTGTTCTAAATGCTGTACTTAATGCTACACTTATCTATTCACGTCGGAGTTCTGTCACTGGACTGTGTCTCCACTCACGTTTGTATACCGTATTAATTTTTCCCAAATTTTGTGTTATCACATTCACTGATTGTTTCCAACAGATTGTGAATTTCCTAAATAGAAATAAAAAAAAAATTGTACTAGTAGTATTGTGTTACTGTTAAATTTCTCTACTCCACTGGCGTTCCAACCGTCTCTATGTGATTTCTGTCAGACAGAAAAATTTACGTTACGTGTTAAGATTATAGTAATATTATAATAATAATATTACAAAAATAGATTATAGTAATTATCCAAATTACAATTAAATTAAATTAAATTTGGAATTATAGTAATTTTGGAATAAGTTTTTTGAATTTACTTTGGAAAACAATATTTGTGAAATAACTGATGACTTTGTTGCACCATAAATTTACGACACCTCCTCAGCTGTAGCATTCGCTTGTACGTTAAGATTTTTGAACTCATGGATAATTTTGATTGTTTGTCAAAAAATCTGTATTTAACTGTTTCAGCCTGTCAATTTTTGCTTTATGATTGACGTGTATGTTCCCCGTCAATCGCCTGTATAAATACAGTTTTAGATGTTGAATTTAAATGGAATTGAAAGTGACCAAACGAAGATTTGATCGATCCATCTGAACTTTAGTAGCAATTCTAATTGAATATTATTACAATACACTTTTCTTTTATTTCACTATTCAGTACTTTGGATTTTAGCCTTTCTCAGTAAAAATTGATTTCCTTTTTAATGAATTTCAATAAAAAGATTCTGTTTTTTTTGTATTTGAGACAAAACTACAGCTGTGTAACATTTTAACACAACCAGCCGTTATAATGTTAATAGTGTTATTATTGTCTCGTCCCATGTGTGAGGAAGTCATCCACAGGTAGCTCCTCAAGATGTTTTCATAGGTTTTTTCATTCTTCTAGGTGTTTTATTTGAAGTAGATGAGGAGCAAACACTGATTGAATCTGTATTGTAGTGTAGTTAGCTGTGAAAGCGCGTGTACTATTTTGATGTTAAAAATCTCTGTAATTTTTTGTTACCAACATGTATTGGATATCTTGTGATAATGTATAAAGTTTTATTCTGAAATATCTAAATACGTTTTATGTTAGAATTTTAGCTAATCTGTTGATCACAGAACCGTAGCTACAAAAAGGACGAACAAAATTAAATTATTTGTTCAATTATGAAACCATGAATTCAAACTAACTAGTCTATATTTTTATGTAAAATTTTGTCAATATTTAAAAGCAATCCAAATAAATTTTAATTTTAAAATTGAATTTATCAATTAATTAATAGTATTTCGCAGTCCCAATCTAATTTCCATTCCACCTTGTCCCGACAATTACAATAATAATGCCAGTGTACCTATCAGATGAGACAAGAGAGAGTGTTTCACCCAGTCGTCTCTCTAATTGACAACAAACAAAACAATCCCCATTTCCATTGCTAAACTACCCTACCCGATCCTGCCTAACCCTACTATCGAAAACATCCCTCAACAACGACAACATTACAACCCTCCTAATTTACTTGGGTTATTTGTGCTCAAAACACACCAAGGATGTACACATCAAATTCAATACACAAACAAAAAAATAAATGAAGCAAAAACCGTTTGATTGATGAGGAGGGTGGTCATTTAAATAAAAAAACTCACGGTAAAAAAATATGATTTCCTGACTAGTATAAATCCGAAACTAATTTGCATGTCTGCAGTATAATTACTACGCAAATTTTGAAAACACATCAATTGAAGTTAATTTAAATGGTTTACTACGGGTCACTAAAACTGTCAATTTAAATAATTTATCTACAGTTTGTACAATATTTTATCCATATTAAATAAAATATTTAACTCTTGGGTTAATAAATTAATATTGAAATACCTAAAAAAATTACCATTAGCGGTATCTTTTAGTTTATATTTTAAAGCCCTCTTAATATGGTTTTTAATAATGTTCAGACTCTAACCAAAAATTGAACAAGGACTTTCTGCTTTGTGGGTTAGTTCGCTAACCACTACAACATGGAGGTTATTGATAATTAGGTTTTAATTTACTAACAAAGAAGGTTTCACTGAAACTGATTTGGACTCATGACAGTTAGATTTACGTCTCACCAATGGATTTTAAGTCAACTAGAATACTTAACAATTAATTACATTTTTTATAGCTTAATTTTGGTATATAGTTTTTCCTAATCTTACCCTCTCAAAACCCCTTATGTTCTTCAATTTTTTTACTTCCTCTTGCCTATATGAATATATAGGAAGGAAAGTAATGTTTTCATGTCGATTTTTCGAAATCGAGTTTTCACCGGATCTATACGTTTTCAGACCCCCTGAACCCAAAAAACATGTTTTTAGCGATTGGTCTGTGTGTGTGTGTGTGTGTGTGTGTGTGTGTGTGTGTGTGTGTGTACAAAATATCTCAAGAACGGAACATCGTTCGAACTTGAAAGTTGAAACTTAAGTTACATACCACTACCGGACCCGACACGAACATATTCATCAAAATCGGTTAACCGGAAGTAGTAGTTTATTCGTATAATTTTTCACTTTTTTGCGATTTTCTCAAAAACTGGTCCTAAAATTTTTTTAAAATCGCCTGGTTTTCTTAATTTTTTATTCTTTACAAGATAGGGTAGGTGCCATGTTTGCTGAAATTCTTGGTGAGGGTGTTTTTACGTTAAAAAGGTGTGTTTTTAAGATTACGGCTTTAATATGTATTATAGCAAAAAAATTTATATAATAAAAGATGTACAGAATTTAAAATTCTATAACTTTTATTTCAAATATTTTTTTGTATAACGCTTAGTTTAGCGGTAATTAGCAATTTTCAGTTTTTTCTCACGAAAACGTGTGAAAAATCGATTTTTTTAAGATTTCGGCCTTAGTATTCATTTTATGACAAAAGTGTTTATAATCAAATTTATAGAAAATAAAAGATCTACATCTTTTATTTAGAGCATTTTTCTTTACAGAGAGTAGTTTAGTGTGAAAGAGTGATTTTCCGCATTTTTAAGCCAAACTGAGGTCGATTTTCATTTTGCGTCTTTCATATATGATTAAAAGTAGGTTATGTTTATTGAGGTTAGTTTTTTGTATATTTCTAATGTTTTATTGCTAATGTTAGGTTTATTGTAAATTTTTTGCACTGGCAAGAGAAAGTTGTGTGAGTGTTTCACACCAGATTTTTTTCTGAATTGTTTTCTGTTTCTTGTACATTTTTTAAAATGTTTATTGTCATTAAATCTATTTCTGTTTCGTAGAAACATCGTGATTTGTTTTTAAATTCTTTTAGGTAGTCAAATAGACTGTTATTTTTTAAAGATTTTCTTGGTTTATCCTTACCAGGTGTCTGTAGAAGTTCACCTACTTTTCTTTTTTAGGGTAATAATGTACGTCATCAACTGCTTGTTATGGACATACTACAAATACATTGTGTGTTAGAAAAAAATATTAGATAACCCGCTCATTGAAGTAAGCTTGTAGGTTGTAGTAATTATTAAGTAAAAAATAAATTGTTAAGTAAGAAACTTAACGTAGCGCTAATATTAAGGCTGTGTGACGACTCAAAATCATTGACAGCTGGCTTTGTTTATGTTTTGGTCTGAAGTAAATGTAAATAGACCCAGCTGGTGGAAATAATAATAAAAAATAATTTAATTTTAAAAAAGGTATAAACAAAATGGGGTTGCTAAGGGCTAGTAGGTTGTAAAACAGAATTGTAATAGTAATGAGTGGGGCCTGGAGATATGAAAGGGGACAGTACGTTATCATGTATTCTTAATTATTAAGAATTTATTTACTAGATATTTATATATTAATGAAACAAGGTACTATTTATGAAAAGAAAATGTTAGAGAATGTTTGTAAAAGAAAAGAACACTGTTAAAAATAAATAGTAGTTATATTAATGATATACAAGACATTATTAAATAAAAATTGTAGAACAACATTTATTAAAATTGCTTTAAGAAGAAAACATAAAGTATATGTACTGTTAATGTATAATATAGAATTGAAGCATTAGAACACTGTTAAAATAAAATAATAGTTATTTTATTGATTTGAATAATTTAATTTACGCTTCAAATTTGGCATCCTAATGTGGGGAAAACTCATGGAAAAGGATTTACAAAAATAATAAGTATAAAATAAGAATTTAAATTTATCAAGAATTTAAAGAAGTCACGTCAGAAAGTAATTTTAAAAAATTAAAAGATCTTCATGTTCCAGATCTGAAATTAGAACTAAAAAGACGTGGAAGGGAAGACAAAGGAATAAAAGCAGTGCTCATGGACCGACTTCATGAAGTTTTAATTGATGAGGGCCATAATCCGGATACATATCTGTTTGAGGTTGTTTCTGCTACAGCTGCCAAGAAAAGGACTCCTTCAAAGAAAAAAATGAAGATAATAAAGATGAAGCGGGCGATTCGTCGGAGGGTGAAGAGGAGGACGGAGCCATTGTTGACAATGTTGATGTAGGTCAGGATGCAGGTGTGGTAGACACATCACATGGCGAGATAGGTATGAGTAGTGATAACAATAATAATAATGGTGATCAGGACAATATAACCGCGAATATGTTTAAGCAATTGATAAATTTAATAAGTAGCAAGTTAGAAAAACAAACAGAGGATATGAATAGCAGGTAGAAAAACAAGCAAAGGATATAAATTTAATAACTCAGCAGGGTACCAAGTTAGAAAAACAAACAGAGGAGAATAGAAATTTAATAGAAAATTTAATCAATAAAGTGAATAAATTAACAATAGACATGGTAAGTAATGTTGAAGTAGAAACAAGGGAAAGTATATTAAAACAGGATAATGTAAAAATAATAGAGAATGTAAGAAAAAGTCTAGAAGGTGTTAACAAAAATATTAAACCAATACAAAAAGGAGTACCAAATATTGTAACAGATAGTAATGACAATAAGAATAATGATAAAAATGTGAGAGGAAAACAAATATTTGAGGTTATATCAACAAAAAATATGAACAAACAAATTGAAGGTTCAGATCAGTATAAATCCATAAATATTACATTAAATGATCGAATAAACAAAGGAAGAAACGATGAATTAGATAAAGTGAACTTATCAAATATATCTTCAGAGCATAATATAGATAAACCAATAAAAGAAAATGTAGATTTAGGAGTCGTTGAATTGATTGAAGACCAAAACAAGAAAAAAGTGATTTCACAGGTTATGAACAAATTAATCTATGAAAGTATGAATGTTGTGAATAAATGTGTTAAACAAAATAACTGGAAACCGAATATAGATATATATACTGTCGCCGACCGGGGCCGACGACACGTGGCAGAACCTTACTTGTGAGTTTGGTGGCCCTGAAAAGGGCCGTTTGATTGGTTGGGGGTCCTGAAAAGGACCGTTGTAGTTGGAAGTTTGGTGGCCCTGAAAAGGGCCGTTGAAGGTGGCCGGACGCGGCGAGCTGGCGTGTGTAGTGCGGTGTCCGAAGGGTGACGGCTCGGCTACCGGATTCAGGCCTAGCCTTCCCTCAGCGGCAGTTGGGTCCCCACTGCAGCGTGACAGTGGTGGCCCCCAGAGCCCCGCAGTGTCGGGTCGGCGTAGGCCGTCGGCCGATAGCGCGGCCGAGGCGGTTCCCTCCGGGCCTGCGCTAACCTCCGTCTTCACAGTGGTGTCGGCTGACCGGTGCGGGAATGAGGCGTCCGCCACCGGTAGCGTCGTCCAGGGATGGCTTCGTCCGGGCTCGGCTGGGCTGTTCATCTTCTTCTTCTTCTTGGTTCTTCTCTGCTGGAAAGCTGGCTTGAGAATGAGCTCCGCGGACCGATACCGTTGTTTAAATACCTTCCACGCGAGTCCCCTTCCAGGTGGAGGGGAAACACTCCTTACTGCGTGTCGGCAGCGCTAGTCACGGCCGGTTCTGGAACCGTATGCATATCGCTGATAATGGTGGGAGCCGCTGGCGACAACTCCCCCCCGTCTAGGCGTCTGCATACGGTTGCAGGAGGTTCAGCGGGGTCTTGCTCCGGGGCGTTCGGTGTATCAGCTGTTGGTGGAGCAGCCTTCATTCTGGAGAGATGGACCTTAAGCCGGCTACCATTCTTGTCGACTTCGTATACCTGTCCTTTATTCTGCAACACCTTGAATGGTCCCTCCCAAGGTGCCTCGAATCCGGCGTATCGTCCACGTCCACTCGGTCCAGCGTGTCGCCTAACAAACACCCAGTCGTTTTCCTGAAAGACTGGTGCCATTCCTCGTTCTTCCCCGAACTTCTTTTGTTGATACCTCCTCTGCCGTTCCGCCGCCTCTTGTTCTCTTTGTTCGACTGGCGGTGTAAACTCCTCGGCATTTGGGTGGAGCCAATCTCCCGGTCTCTTCAACTTCCTCCCTGTGAGCAGCACGCTCGGTGGCATACCGGTTGCTGCATTTGCTCGGTTCCGCAGGGCGAATAGCACGCGTGGAATACTCAGGTCCCAAGTTAAATGTTCGAAATCTTGCTCAAGGGCTATTCGCAGCGTTTTTTTAATCTCTTCATTGCGTCGTTCCGTCGGGTTCGCTCTGGGATGGTAGACGGGAGCGGTCCAATGCGTAATGTTTCGCTGCCGGCACAACTTCTTCCACAGCCGGCTTGTCAGTGCGGTGCCGTTGTCAGTCAAAAGGACAGCAGGATACCCCCAGCGGCAGAAGACTTCCTCTTCCAGGCAGTCGAAGATGGTTTTTGTGTCTGCGCGTGGGACGGGTTTTGCTTCGACCCACCTAGAAAACAAATCGGTAACCACTACCAGAAACCTGTTTCCTCGCTTGGTCTCCGGGTACGGGCCCATGATGTCAACGGCCACGTGCTTCCAGCATGTTGTTGGCTTTCTCACTCGTTGATGGTCTGACGCAGGGTTTGGTCCTCGTTTATAGCGGGAACAAGTTCGGCACTCTCTGATGTATTTCCGTACGTCCATAGCTACTCCTGACCAGTCGTAATCCTGGCCTATCGCTCGTCGAGTCTCCTCTGCTCCGGGGTGCCCTGCTTCTGGGGCATCGTGGTAATGGCGTATGACGGTAAGACGGCTGCTAGGCGGAACGTATACGCCAGGCGGTCGCACGTGAGGGCCAGTACTGCGTCGAGTTGTCCATATGAGGCCGTCGTCATCCACTCGGAGATTCTCGTCAGCTGCGGACCCAGGAGTTTGCCGTATTTGTCGGCAGAAGGGGTCAGCGTTCTGTGCCTCCTTTACCTGCTGGAAGAGAGGAGCCGCGGTGATTTCTTGGAGTCGAGGTTGTGGGACGATGACTTCGTTGGTTGTACGACTCTTCTCCTCCGGGTGCAGCCGGTTCTCATCCTGCAACTCTTCGGTGCTTTCTTCTGCCGGATCCCGGGACAGCAAGTCTGGTAATTCATTTTCTCGCCCAGGACAGTGCTCAAGTTCGAACTTAAAGCTCTGAACCAACAAGGCCCAGCGGGCGTATTTTGTCTTCTGCCCGGTTGCCTGTTTGAGCCAAGTTAGTGCTTTGTTGTCCGTTCTCAGGATGAAATGGCGATCCTCGAGATACGGCCGATAGCGTTTTATCGCCCACACCAAAGCGAGGCACTCCAATTCATTCGAATGGTACTTCTTTTCCGCATCGCGCAATTTTGCACTAGCGTAAGAGATGATCCTCCGTTCTCCGCTTTCGGTCAGTTGATACAGCACGGCACCTATTCCCTTCTGGCTGGCGTCAGTTTGCAACACCATTGGAAGTTCTGGATCTGGCCTGGATAACTGCAGTGGTTGATTGAACGCCTGGCGAATCTTCTCGAAGGCTTGTTGAGCGCCTTCCGTCCATTTCCAACTCCTTCCTCGCAATAGATCTGTCAATGGCTCGGATATTTCTGCAAAACGAGGAATGTATTCCCGTAACCAGTTGCATGTGCCCAAAAACTTCTGTAGTTCTTTCTTGCAGCTCGGTGCCTTGTGGTTGACGATGGCTTGCAGGTGCTGCGTCTGCGGTATATTGCCGGCGGGGGTGATCTCATGCCCCAAATAAGAAACCTGGTCCCGGCCAAATTTGCACTTTTCCAGGGAACAGGTCAAGTGGTGCATCTGAAGTCGTTCCAGTACGAGGTCGAGATGGCGGAGATGATCGTCCCAGTTTTCCGAATAGACGACGATATCGTCCAGATACACCAGGCAGCAGTGACGAAGGAGACCGGTGAGGACGTCTTGCATTAGTCGCTGGAACGTGCTGGGTGCATTTTTTAGGCCAAATGGCATGACACGAAATTGATATCGGCCGCCATCTGGAACTGAGAAAGCCGTAAAATGCTTGGCCGACTCCTCCATCGGAATTTGCCAATAACCACTCTTCAGATCGATGGTGGAGAAGATTCGAGCGCTGCCCAGGTCTTTAATGGTCTCATGGATGAGTGGCAGCTGCGAGTCTACATCCTCGGTGAGTTCGTTCAATCGCCTAAAGTCGACACAAAAGCGAGGGGTAGAATCTTTCTTCTTCGCGATGACGATTGGCGAGTTGTAGGGCGATGTCGTGGGTTCTATTACGTCCTGTTTCAGCATTTCTTCGACTTGATCCCTTATGATTCGTTTCTTCTCTTCGCTGTACCTGTACATCGGCAGCCGAAATGGTTTGCTTCCTTCTTTTAGTTTAATTTCGTGCACCATGGACCGTGTTACTCGAAGAGGGTCGCTGGAGAATACTACTTTATGTCGCTTTAGAATGGCCTCTAATTCTTCCTGCACTGCCACGGGAGCTGCATTTGTCAAGGCGGTCCAGTCAATCACCGTACTCTCAGATTCGAGCCTATCATGCCAGAAGATCGTCTTGCGGTTCTCGCAACCCAAGTGTAAGCAGCCACGGCTGTAGTCAAGTACGGCCTGATGTTTCTTTAGCCAGTCGTGTCCCAGGATCACTTCTTCTCGGAGCCCTGGTACTAGAAGAAACTTCGTGGTTATTCTCATACCTCCGCATAAGATTTCCGTTTCAACCTCTTCGGTAGCCTGGCAAGTAGTACTGTTGAGCGCTAGATCGATGCTGGTAGTTTGCTGTGTTCTTTTTCCTTCCATGGGCAATAAGTCTGCTCGTGCGAAGCTCAAGTTGGCCGCTGAGTCAATCGCTGCTCTTACAAGTTGTCCCGCAACTTGTACAGTAATTCTCGGGATGTCAGAGCCTAGTTGGTTGAGGGCCCCGGTCGATTGCTTGCCCGGGGCCCCTGGTCGTTTCCCTGCTTCGCCTTAAGGACCGGACAATCCCGGTGGAAGTGCCGGTTTGGACAGTAGTGGCACCAAGGGGCGAGACTACTTTTCCGTCGAGCCGATTTGTCTTCCATGGTCGCTCCTGTCGAGCCGCCTACTGGATTCAGCGAGCCCTGCCTAGGATCGCTGTGGCCTTCTAGCTTCTCTTTCTGCTTGAGTGTTGTCCGCATCTCCATTTCGTCCGCTTCAGCTAACATTGCTCGGTCGAGCAGTTCCTCGAAATCTTGAACGGGCGCTGCTCGTAGTTGCATTCGTATTTGTGGCCTAAGTTGCTCCACAAGCATTGGCAAAAACTCAGACACGCTACCGGGAGCAAGCCGACGTAAGAGTCTAGTCTTCTGCACCAGAAATAACTCTACTGACTCGTTCGGGCCTTGCTTCCTACCGTAGAGTTCGGACCATAATTTTGTGGTGGTCTGTAGCCCGCAATAGTTGTGTCGCAATCGGCTGACAAATTCGGGCCAATCAAGTTGTAGACCGTGGAATCGTTTGAACCACGTTGCTGCTTCTCCTCGTAGTTGTTTCTCGGCAAATTCGACCCACTGTTCCTCTGGAATCCTCTGTTCTACTAATTGTGCCTGTATCCGGTTTAAAAACCGATCTGGATCTTCATGTGGTAGGCCGGTGAAGGTGGCGGTGAGCATGGCAGGTATAGCTGAGCGAATGGCCATTACTATGCGGTCTATGTCGTTGGGCGCCGTGTATGCAGTGTTGCCGACTGGCATGTAGCCGGTAGTATCATGGCTGGGTCCAGAAACTTCTGAACGATCAGGGCCCCACGTTGGGCGCCACTTGTCGCCGACCGGGGCCGACGACACGTGGCAGAACCTTACTTGTGAGTTTGGTGGCCCTGAAAAGGGCCGTTTGATTGGTTGGGGGTCCTGAAAAGGACCGTTGTAGTTGGAAGTTTGGTGGCCCTGAAAAGGGCCGTTGAAGGTGGCCGGACGCGGCGAGCTGGCGTGTGTAGTGCGGTGTCCGAAGGGTGACGGCTCGGCTACCGGATTCAGGCCTAGCCTTCCCTCAGCGGCAGTTGGGTCCCCACTGCAGCGTGACAGTGGTGGCCCCCAGAGCCCCGCAGTGTCGGGTCGGCGTAGGCCGTCGGCCGATAGCGCGGCCGAGGCGGTTCCCTCCGGGCCTGCGCTAACCTCCGTCTTCACAGTGGTGTCGGCTGACCGGTGCGGGAATGAGGCGTCCGCCACCGGTAGCGTCGTCCAGGGATGGCTTCGTCCGGGCTCGGCTGGGCTGTTCATCTTCTTCTTCTTCTTGGTTCTTCTCTGCTGGAAAGCTGGCTTGAGAATGAGCTCCGCGGACCGATACCGTTGTTTAAATACCTTCCACGCGAGTCCCCTTCCAGGTGGAGGGGAAACACTCCTTACTGCGTGTCGGCAGCGCTAGTCACGGCCGGTTCTGGAACCATATGCATATCGCTGATAATGGTGGGAGCCGCTGGCGACAATACAAATCACAATAAATGTGAAAAAGAAATTAATGTACATTATGTTGTTATTTGTGTTTTGTTGTGTTATGTTTATAGTTTATAGTTTATGTGTATAGTTTATAGTTTATTTGGTTAGGTCTAAATATTGTAAGGCTGTTTAGCAACTTATATTTAAAACGTTTTGGCCGAATTTTATGACATTTAAATTTTTCAAACAAATTCAAAATTCAAATTATAATTTTGGTTAAATTTCTCTTTGTTTTCAAAATTTAAATGGGGGGTAATTTGTGACGACTCAAAATCATTGACAGCTGGCTTTGTTTATGTTTTGGTCTGAAGTAAATGTAAATAGACCCAGCTGGTGGAAATAATAATAAAAAATAATTTAATTTTAAAAAAGGTATAAACAAAATGGGGTTGCTAAGGGCTAGTAGGTTGTAAAACAGAATTGTAAGAGTAATGAGTGGGGCCTGGAGATATGAAAGGGGACAGTACGTTATCATGTATTCTTAATTATTAAGAATTTATTTACTAGATATTTATATATTAATGAAACAAGGATACTATATTTATGAAAAGAAAATGTTAGAGAATGTTTGTAAAAGAAAAGAACACTGTTAAAAATAAATAGTAGTTATATTAATGATATACAAGACATTATTAAATAAAAATTGTAGAACAACATTTATTAAAATTGATTTAAGAAGAAAACATAAAGTACGAGTATATGTACTGTTAACGTATAATATAGAATTGAAGCATTAGAACACTGTTAAAATAAAATAATAGTTATTTTATTGATTTGAATTTAATTTACGCTTCAGCTGATTCGTTTTATTTTGACATATCCTATAGTCGCTTTTTTAGAGCCTCCTGAATGCAGGTGTAAAAAAATAATCTCATTCTTCTGTTTCTTGTTTCTTTTGATGTGTTTTGGATTTTGTTAGAAATAATTATATTTGGGCAATCTCTTGCCCAATAATTTTGTCATTATTTCCAGATTTAATTATTAAACTTATTATTTTTCTTAGATAATTTATTACAATATATATTTTTATTGAGTTGAATAAAATAAGTAAATAAATTATAATACAATGTAAAATTTTAAGTCATCTAAAGATAAACGAGCTTTAAAGAATTCAATATGTTAAAAGTATTTTGAGGTAAATTAAATTTAAATTTAAAAGTAAGTGGATAGAATAAAGAAAGCATCAAACGTTAATGTGTTGGCTTGAATTTTTAAACGTAGTTTAAAAGCATCGTGTAACCCACAGATTTTAAAAAGGAAGAAGATGAAATAAGTAATTCTAATGTATGTTCAAAAGCAGAAAATAGAAAAACTGTTGAAAAAATTGGGATAAACTGCATTATATGAGGATAGAATACTTAAGGGTTAAGAAGGTGAAGGAGAGGTGAGGGGAACAAGGAAGAAATAAGAGAGTGGTTGTGAAGAGGGTACATTTTGCTCTCTGGGAAGTTGCCAATCAACGGAAAGCGTCCACCTGTCAAGTAGACAACACTAATTGTGGCTCATTTATCAAGTGTTACCCCTAAAGTACAACTACAGGGATCGTATGCTATGCTTTACTACCCCATGGAAGATGGTGGTTTGCCCGTTCCTTTTACCCTTACTTCACCATGCCTCACCCTTCTACTGGCTATCCAAGAACAGTAATCGTCTTAAGCCCACAACTAATCCATTCTACGTTGACAGATGCCTTGCCTGTCTAAGACAAAAGACTGATGTATTACTCGTTATTTACGTATATCACTAAAAGCACTGTAATACTGAAACCATTATTTCTACTTTTGTTGCACAATTTGAACACATCGCAAAATAAGGTTTTATTTTATAATAACGAAAAAACCAAGCAGTAACTTACAATTATTCATTTACTATTCCTTCATCTCAAAAACCAAAAAAATAACAGAATTTCTTAAAAAAAACAAAATTACATATCCTAAACGTAAAGTTATTTCAAAAATAAAAATCTGGTGCGGAATACTTACACGACTTTATCTTAGCAATGTAAATAATGAAAACCATAACCTAATTCTTTTTCCCATAACAGGCAGGTAGAGTGTTAAATTATTTGCACTCAATCTGCTAGTTCCAGGGCTACAAAAAATAGTTTTGTTTTTTATCACATGGTCATTAAATTATATGGCTGAAGCATTGAAGTACAGAAGATGTAGAAGTATAATAGAGACTAATATTCAGAGTGAAATAAAGTTGACAAAACCGGTAGTTTTGGTGGCACTGCAACTCTTTAATAGGCTTCGTTTTTAACATAATTAAGACCAGGGCTAATGCAGTGGTAGTCGATGCCCGATAAACTTTTTTTTTAATTTCTATTTAGGAAATTCACAATCTGTTGGAAGCAATCAGTGAATGTGATATCACAAAATTTGGGGAAAATCAACATGGTATACAAACATGAATGGAGACACAGTCCAGTGACAGAACTCCGACGTGAATAGGCAAGTGTAGCATTAAGTGCAGCATTTAGAACATTGTAATGGATAGTCAATTACAGTACTACGTTAATAAATAAGGTCTCGGCTCCATCGACGTTTCAGACGTCTCATTGGATTGTTTGGGAGAGTCTGCGTAGCCAGATTTGAGATTTATGTATTTTGTTTAGTTTATTTAGGTCAAAGTGGCCAAAGAATTGTATAACTATTTTGCTAAAACTCTGTTCCAGTGTTTCCATCTCTCGAATAAAATTCTTGATTGAACCTGTTTTTAACTGTACTCTATTCCATGTACTTCTTTATTCATGTATCTTTCTCAAGATATCTCGTTTTATCCTTATGAGATTTTCCATTCTTTCTTTGGTGTTATAATTAACTTTTATTAGTACAAGATGATTGGCTTCATAACTGTTGTTACAGTGGATAGTATATAATTTTGGTGTTGATTTTGATATTAATTTTTCTTGTTCTAGAAATATTTTGTGATGAAAACTTTCTGAAATGTATTTATTCATTCTTTCATATCGGTTTTCAATAAAGAGTGATTTATAAAATAATAAAAATGATAATAAACAATATTGTAGCACATATTGCTTAAAATAACGATAAAAGTCAAGCAAACTAGGAACAGTAAATCAAAATTTTTTAACTTTTTATACACGATAAATATAAAAATATAATAATATCAATAAATGTAGGAAAATTCTTATCGAATAAACAGTATAAAACAGGTGGTTTAAAATAACCAAACTTCTAATATATTTTTAATGATTTTTCACTTTGTGGCTTATTTGAAACCGATAACAGTCGACAATAAGGTAAAAAAAGAAGATACATTGAAATACTTACAATATTTATTGGAATGCAGCCAGGAAATCTAGTTTAACCAATATAAAAGGGTTTTTTATATTATTAAACACTAGTATATTCAAATATTTACATATTTATTCTTAGTTTTATATTTGAGATATACGTTTTATAGTATTACGGATGAAATTCAAATAGTATTTCATAAATATTTGAATTTTACAATGTATTTGTTTTTCAAAGTATACTATTATATCTAAGTAAGAAAACTACAATAGTTCATGTGGTTATAAGCAGATTAGCTGCCCTTCCCGGCTTCGCCTTGTTATATATTTTTTTATTTCAATAATTTTTAAATTAGAATTATAAATAAATAAAAAATAAGATTTTCTAATTTGGAAAAATCTGATATAGGCCGATATTTTTTAACATATCCACTGAGTTTCAGCTTTATCTGTTACCTCATCTTTTTTTTTTCTTTTTGGTTTAACGTCCGACTGTTTTGCAAATTGCTGCTAATGCAGACGGTGAAGGATGAAATGAATTTTTGTAACGTATGAAAAAATGCCATGCCCGAGTGGGATTCGAACCCAAGACCGCGTGATGAGAGGCGAGCACGTTACCAGCATCGCCAACGCGGCCGGCGTTACCTCATCTGGTACTTAATAAACATAACATATTGGTTTAAGTGTTGAACACCGTTTTCAATCCCTTACGGGTATACGTAAAGGGGTGATTTTTATAGGTGCACTATAAGTAATTTCTCGACAGAATTTCAGCCATCTAGCTCGTCTGTAACTGAGTAAACTGAAAATACAGATTTAAGGGCGTCCCTTTTCAACTCCTTGTATGTATTCATATATGAGCAACTGAAGTCTTAGTAAAGTATTCGCAAATACTATGGTAATATCTGGATATTGCATATTGTTAAGCCAAATACCTACAAACGTATTGTAAACAATAAACGTATTGTTGTTATCTCATTCAAGTCATTGATAGCTTCTCTAAAAATGTGTTATGAGTAAACAAGACTTTGTGCCTTAATGTATTATGAGTATGCGTTACGTGTTTTAACAGTTAACAGAACGTGTGTTAACAGAATGAGGGAGAGAGTGCACCTTTGTCTCACGCCCCGTAGGATTTAGATTTCCTCTGTGAGCTCTTCCTCAACTCTCAAAACGGTTATCTCGCCCCCAGTAAAGGTTAGTAATGATTTTTAGATTTTTTTGTGTCTATTCCTACTCATCTTAGGACATCCACCATTTTGGCGTGCTTTATTTGACCGAATGCTTACTGATAATTTATTAAGCAGATAAGGATGTTAAAGTTTACGTCTTTGCATCATTTTCACCTAGACTATAGATCCGTTGTGGATTATTTAGTTAGATTATATATTTGTGAACTATTTCTAAAATAGTTTTAGTAGGTAGTTTCTTAGGAAGGGCAATGAACTCTGATTGTAGCCATTTTTTAGTAATACAATCCGATGAATAAATGAAATTGAATTTTATTGTAATCCATTTCAATCTTTCTTCGTCAAGGAAACAATGATTTCTGCTTGAATTTGGTTTGCATTTGCTGCCTTGATTGTGTAATTAAAGTAAAATCACCTCCTCCTTCTTCTTAACTTCATGGATAAGGCAGTACTGCCAGTTTAAGAAAACCACCTCCCCTCGGATGACCAACACATCTTCGACCATTTGACTTATAATTTATTCCCAATGTAGGCAAACGGCTTACCTTTCTTGCAATCCAGATGACTACTCCAGTTGAGTCTGTACTCTATGATCTACTTGTCCAGGCGAAATATTTGCAACTCTTGTCTTATAACGTCATTTCTTATCTTGCTCTCAAGAGTGCAGTCCTTCACTGCTTGAAGGAATTTCATTTCCGCAGTTCTGACCTGGCTTCATTTTCTGTTTGAAAGCACACACCTTGCTGCCATACATTATAACTGGCACTGTCATAGTTTTGTAGAACTTTAGTTACGTTTCCTTTTTTGTTTTGTGCTTTAGGACCCTTTGAATTGTGCTATAAATGTGCCTAAATCTGTTGATTTTATTCGTCACATCATCGTCCTACATAAAAGATATTCACACCCCAAATAATTGAAACCAGATATGTGCTCCACAATCACTCCGCTCATGTCAATTTTCGATCTTACAGGGTATTTTCCTCGGAAATCCATCACTTTTCCTTAGTGATATCGACACGTTATAGTCATTACATATTATTCTTTGTAGTGTGTGTACTCCTTTTTGTAGTAGTCTATATCCTCTGTCTCTTGACCATCACAACATCATCAGCGTATTTTGTTTTTAGATATTTAAATTATCTATAAAATTTTTCTAATTGTATTTATTCAAGTTGTAAAATTTCATATTTTTTTAAATAAAATAATTTATAAATCTATTAAAAAAAATTGAAATATAATTACTTTTATTGTATAGTTTAGTTAAGAGTTTAATTCTAAACAGTATCGATTGCGTAGAATTTAATTTAAGGATTTAATACTTAAATAAATTTGTAGAAATTAAATTAAAATGTAGCTGTTATTTAATTTATCGGTTATTCTTAGGAAGTAGGACTAAAATAGAATTAGAAGTACGTTTTTAGTTATAATATGTAATTTTCGTTAGGACTGGACTCCTAATATACTACTAGAAACAATAATCCTATGAAGAATTATTAAACAAGACGTTTACTGAATTAAAAGGAGAAATATCAATTTGGGCAGCAGTGAAAGGCCCGGTGTGTATTTAGCAGCTCTTTGAAGACTCTTGGACCAGTAGCAACATTTTCATTAAAAGCTTGCCTCGCTTAGTCGTACTCTCGCACTTAAATTTTCTCTTTTTACCCGATTTCTGTCTTCGTCTATCAACTTACTCTTTGTGTCTCTGTTTCACTCGTACTCTCTTGCATTTCACTCTTGCCTTATCAAAACATTTTATGAAATTAACTCTGGCAACGTTTCCCCCTCTTTCTCTTCTATGTAGACTCCAAGATCTTTCTTGCTAATGCTATTAATTTGATTATTTGTGCTGTCTTTCTGTTGTTTACTTACATTACTTACGCGTCTACCGTATTTCAAGAACCTACCCATCAGTTCTACGGCTGGTACACCTACCCACCGCTCTTCTAAATGGAAATACTCTAGGGTAACATACTTCAAAAACCCGTTGGAAAAATTCAATGTTCCAACTCAGATATTTTCTAACCAACTAAATAAACATTTTCGTAAAAAAACAAACTTTTTAATTCACTAATTTTATTAAACTTTAATAACAAGTATTCATTAACACGATTATATTAATAAAAAAATAAATAATTTTTGGTCCTTATTTAATTTATTATTACTAATTCAATTAATTCCAATTAACGGCTGTAATTACTTAAATCTGATAGTAGAAAGTTACGAGCACAGTTAAGCAAACGTATAAATATTTCATTTACTCTATATTGACTCACCTAAAACGAACTTATTATTTCAAAATAATTAGTTCAATACAGTTAATTCACTACCAGGGGATTACATTTTTAGATATTTAAAAATTCTGGTGTGATTATTTTCTCATGCCAATGTAAATAATGAAACTATAGGCCTAAATCATGTTTCATCATGAGTACACAATGTAAAATGAAAAACATAACATATGAGTAAATGATACTAAAATGTAAATTGACCTTTGTATGACTTAAAAATACAGAAAATCCTAATTAACGCTAAAGTTTAAGCTCTGTACAGAAAAAAACTTTTAGATTTTTATGTTTTCACTAGCTTTGGTCATATACACTTTTATTATAAAATTCATACTAAAGCCGCAATCTTAAAAATTATCTTTTTCACCGATTTTAGTGAGAAAAGTACAGAAAATTACTAACTGACGCTGAACTAAGCGTTGTGGAAAAACATGTTTAAATAAAAGTTGTATCGTTTTTAATTCTCTATAACATATTATGCCGCAATAATAAAACGGCAAATTTTTACGTCATGAGTTCAGCTCCAAGAATTTCACCATACAAGCCGCTAATTATTAGATATAATAAGTCACCCATGACCAATGGGATTAGGATGATATGCACGAAGTGTAAATGAGTGTGCAGTATGTAGCCTACAGATTCAGGTTGACAATTCCTGAGAGAATATGGTTAATTAAATCCCAAAGTATAAAAGTAACTTTACTAGGGTTGAACTATAAAACCTTCGTCTCGGAAAATCAGGTGTTTAACAGCTGACTCGCGATGGCGACTTTGCTACTGGACCAACCCGGTGAGTTTTTATTGTTAACGATAGTGTGAACTGGTTAATAGACAATAATCAAGATAATTTGTGGATGTGAATAATGAAAATGATTAATTTCAGTGCAATGTTTTTCTGTCCTGGTCAAGGTTTTCGAACAGTATATCTTGGCCATTCCAAGCAAATCCCTGGTTACTCTTTTCGCGTTATGTGCAACGAAATACGACAACTTTCCGAAATTTTTAATTTGTCATATAGAATGTACTCGTATGTTATTTAACGTAACGATACATTTTACTTATTTATTTTTTGTTGTAGTTAATATAGTAAAATGTCTCACCGGGTTGGTTCAGGTGTAAAATCGTCGCCGTGAGTCAGGTGTTTAATAACTGATTTTCGGAGACGAAGGTTTCTGGTTCAAATTTTAGTATATAAAGGTTAGTGTGCTTTTATACGGATTTGAATACTAGACAGTGGTTTTTTTTGGTTTAACGTCTGACTCTTCTGCAATTACTGCTAATGCAGACGGTGAAGGATGAAATGATTTTTGTAACGTATGAAAATATGCCAAGCCTGAATGGGATTCAAACCAAAGACCGCATGATGAGAGGTGAGCACGTTACCAACTACGCCAACGTGGCCGGCGTAGACAGTGGTTACCGGTTGTTTACCAGTACCAGTTGTTACGTAAACATCAATTTTACTTATTTAGTTTTTTTGTTACGGTTAAAATAAAAATACATCCCACCAGGTTGGTCTAGGGGTAAAGCGTCACCGTGAGTCAGCTGTTTAACAGCTGATTTTTGGAGACGAAGGTTCTTGGTTCAAATTCTAGTAAAGGTAGTTACTGTACTTTTATACGGATTTGAATACTGTACAGTGGTTACCGGTGTACTTTGATGGTTGGTGTTTATTTAATAACAGATTGCAACGTACACATATTATGGATAAAAAAGTAGTTAACTACAGTTATTATTAACATTTTATCGTTAATTAACTAATTGAGAAATGAAAAAGACAACAAAAAAACTCTAGAAATCACTGTTCGTAGCCCTTACTCATTTTTAATATAAAACTTCATTGAATTTGTTATGTAGATTGCAACGTTGCATTTGTTATCATCGCTTTTACAGACTTCGAATGAAGTAAAAATTAATAATAGAATTTCATTGAGAAAAATAGAGCGAAGAATTTAATATTTAAAAATGATTGTTCTAAGCACTCCAATGGGATGATTAAATATTTTTTAAGAATAATAAAAACGGTTGTAAAGGTACAAAGTAGAAAAGTCAGAAGCTCTGTTTTTCTTATCATTTGAATTGTCTGACATATATTTTATACGAGTAACATTACAACACGGTACGTGAAATTGAGTAATAAAAGCTTACTTGTGGCAAAATTTGTGAGGTCAGTACCGGGTATAAAACAATTCCGTAGAGTGTTGAAATTGTGTTTCCGTCGTGTAGAACTCTAGGGAGTCATAACGCTACCGGTCACCGCACTTCGTCTTGATTATGTGGGCATCTGTGCTGTTGTCCCACAAATAATTACCTTACAAGGTTACCCGCCGGTTCCAACACAACAGCGACAACACGGTAAGGTATTCTAGAATACAGAACAACGTGGGTAAACTTCTGATGGCTTTAACTTTAACTTAACTCTTGCAAGAGGCCTTTTAAACTTGTGCTTTAACGGCTTAATTAGCTTCTATATTCATTGGGATCCATTAAAACTTGAAACCGTAGACCTTCCTTTCTACATGAATGTAACTTTTTTTCTACGCGAAACATTATGCATAACGAATGATTAAAGTTTAAATTCATATGTATTAATAAACAGAATGAAACTTTCTCAGAAACAAAAAAAAGAGTTATAAAATCGCACTCATGTCAAAACATTGCATGTTATGAAGTATAACATAAAAATAAATTTCGTGTGAAACTTTGACACCACTTTCTCTTGCCAATATAAATAATGAACAATATAACTTACGCTTAATCATGAGTAAACAATGTAAAATGAAAGACATAACTTAAAACTTTAATCATGAGTGAATGATGCTAAAATTTAGCATCATTAACGTAGACACTGTATACTCTATAGAAAAAATCTAGTATGAAACACTCACACAACTTTCTCTTGCCAAAGCAAATAATGACCAAAATAACCTAACATTAGTAATAAAACGTTAGAAATAAACAAAAACATAACCTCAATAATCATAACCTAATTTTAATCACGAGTGAAAGACGTAAAGTGAAAATCAACCTCAGTTAAGCTTAACAATACGGAAAATCACTCTTTCACGCTAAACTAGGCTCTGTAGAGAAAAATACTCTAAATAAAAGTTGTAGATCTTTTAATTTACACGTTTTCGTGAGAAACAACAGAAAATCGCTCATTACCACTAAAGTAAGCGTTATACAAAAAATGTTTGAAATAAACGTTGTAGGATTTTAAATTCTGTACATTTTTTATTTTTATAAATTTTTACGCTAAAATGCATATTAAAGCCGTAATCTTAAAAAACAATTTTTTTACGTGAAAACAGCTTCACCAAGAATTTTAGCAAATATGGGGCCTACCTTATCTTGTAGAGCATAAAAAATTTAGTAAACCAGGCGATTTAAAAAAAAATAGTAGGACCAGTTTTTGAGAAAATCGCAAAAAGGTGAAAAATTACACGAATAAACTACTACTTCCTGTTGACCGATTTTTATGAAAATGTTCGTGTCGGGTCCGGTAGTGGTATGTGACTTAAATTTCAAGTTTGAAGTCCGTACAATGTTCCGTTCTTGAGATATTCTGTTTACACACACACACACACAGAACAATCGCTAAAAACACTTTTTTGGGTTCAGGGGGTCTGTAAACGTGTAGATCCGGTAAAAACTAGATATAAAAAAATCGACATGAAAACAATACTTTCCTTGCTATATATTCATGTAGGCAAGAAAAAGTAATAAGTGTAAACTTGAAATTTAAGTTGTAAATTTTTTAATTTTCTGTAAATTGGATTACATTATACACTTTTGTTGTTAAATGCATACTACGGCCGAAATCTTAAAAAATCCAGTTTTTTCCAATTTTGATGAGAAAAATACAGAAAATCACTAACTGATGCTAAACTAAACGTCTAAGTGAGCCCGAAATCTTCTGTAAAGTGATTTATTTGTATTACCTATTATTTTTACTTTCTCTTGCCTATATGAATATATAGGAAGGAAAGTATTGTTTTCATGTCGATTTTTCGAAATCGAGTTTTCACCGGATCTATACGTTTTCAGACCCCCTGAACCCAAAAAACATGTTTTTAGCGATTGGTCTGTGTGTGTGTCTGTGTGTGTGTGTGTGTGTGTGAACAGAATATCTCAAGAATAGAACATCGTACGAACTTGAAACTTGAATCTTAAGTTACATACTACTACCGGACCTGACAGGAACATTTTCATCAAAATCGGTCAACCGGAAGTAGTAGTTTATTCGTGTAATTTTTCACTTTTTTGCGATTTTCTCAAAAACTGGTCCTACGATTTTTTTTGAAATCACCTCATTTACTCAATTTTTTATTCTCTACAAGATAGGGTAGGCGCCATGTTTGCTGAAATTCTGAGTGAGGCTGTTTTTACGTAAAAACATTTTCTTTTTAAGATTGCGGCTTTAATATGCATTTTATCGAAAAACGTTATATAATAAAAGTTGTAGAGAATGTAAAATTCTACAACTTTTATTTCAAACATTGTTTTGTAGAACGCTTAGTTTAGCGGTAATTAGCGATTTTCTGTTTTTTTCTCATGAAAACGTGTGAAAAATCGATTTTTAAGATTTCGGCCTTACAATGCATTTTACGACAAAAGTGTGTAATATAAAATTTGTAGGAAATTAAAAGATCTACAATTTTTATTTAAAGCTTTTTTTTGTACAGTGCCTAGTTTAGCGTGTAGGAGCGATTTTCCGTATTTTTAAGCCAAACTTAGGTCGATTTTAATTTTGCGTATTTCACTAATGTTTTTTGAGGTTAGTTTTTTGTTTATTTCTAATATTTTATTACTAATGTTAGGTTTATTGTTAATTATTTGCATTGGCAAGAGAAAGTTATGTGAGTGTTTCACACCAGATTTTTTCTTTCTCCTTTCTTGTAATATTGTTATTTATCATTCAAGCATAATGAACATTACGTCATAGAACATATACCAGGGGATATCACTGTTCTGTACCATTTTCATCTTCTTGTCATTCTTTCTTTACTTTTATCAACTTTGCTTGTTGTATTTTAGTACATAGTTGGAAATATAAAAATATAAGGGATAAAAAACAAAAACTAAGCGTTGTAGAAAAAGATTATAAGAATAAAACTTGTCGGGGTTTTAATTGTCTACACTATTGATTATAAACACTTTTACTTTAAAATCCAAATTACGGCCGTAATTCTAAAAAAAAGATTTTATTACAAAAAACATGCCCCAGGAATTTCAGCTGACATGGCGCTTAACCTATGTTGTGAAGCACATAAATGTATTAAAAGAAGGGATTTTTAAAAACATTGTTAAGCCATTTTTGAAAAAAATTCAAAAAGTGAAAAACCGCACAAATAAACTAGTGATTTCGGTTGACTGATTTTGATGAAAGTGTTCGTATTGGTTCTCCTAGTGGTATCTAACATAAGTTTCAAGTTTTAATTTCGTACGCTATTTCTTTCTTGAGATATCTAGTTCGCGCGCGCGCACCCCACACTCAAACACACAACAATTGCTAAAAACTTTTTTTTATCGATTTTGGAAAATTGACAAGAAAACAATACTTTCCTTCCCAGTATATTCACATAGAGCAAAAGAAAGTAAATATTACTGTAACAAAAACTTGTTTTGTAAATTTAATACTTAGCAGTTGGCCGGTGCAAATTTGGACACATTGCATCCTGAGTGACTCCGGAGATCAAATTTTTGTTTTGATAAACTTGATGGAATTGTATTATCTAATTTATCCCAAAATTTTGTTCGGTCAAGGAGATAAACGAAAGATTTTGAGTTCGATTTCCTGCACTAATATAATTTATTAAATTCAATTGTGAATAATGACATTAGTTCTTTTAAGGAATTAGAAATCACAATACTAAAAAAAACACCTTGCAGATATAAAAAAAGAATTTATCTCTTTTATTTTCAAACTATATGAAACGTGTTCCTCTTTTATATAAATAACTTATTAGATCCAAGTTCTTTTTTCTTTTCACGATGTACAGTAAAATTAATTAAATTAACTATAACCAAATTCAACTTTCTCCGTTCTTTTTCATTATTCACCCAATAATTAAATTCTGAGAAGGGGGAAAAATTCTTCTTTTCATAAAAAGTAACCAGGCTCTGTCTTTAATTCACTACACTTTTAATGGAGAAAAAATAATTTCATAATATCTTAATAAAAACTTTAATTCAAAAAAGGGGGAAAAATCTCGGTCATATTTTTCTTCATTAACCTCATAATCTTTCAAAGTAATAACAAGATAAAAAAAAATAAAAAATAATGAAGTAATTAAAAAAAAACACCCTGACACTCTATTCTAATGGTTATCTCGTAATTTTTAATTACGCATAAAACATCAGGTTCATTTTGACTGATTCTTAATATCAAAGTTATTCCTGAAAATATGTTCTGCATACATAAAATATCAGCTCATCTGTCACAAAGCCTACAATTAACTCTTAAACCACCAGAATTAAATCTCTAAGTTTTGTATAACGATATTAAAATGTTAGAATAAATTAGATTTCATTTCCATTTCTTTGGGTTACTTTATCTTCATATTTTAAACTCTTAAGTTGGAAACTACAATGATTTTCTATACGCAACATTATACTCGGTGGCGCATATTTTACTTTCCCTTGCAACGGGGCGAGTGTTTTTTTAATAAGATGGCAGCAGCACGTATAACATATTTAGTATACCGTAACACTAAGCCTAGTTTCGTTCGGAATCCAGGAATATTAAATAATAAACAAACTTCCTTAAACTTAATACAATTGTTTATTAACAAAATTATATTAATTTAAATTAATTGTACATAGCCCACAAACAAATCGAATGAGATTACTTAAGCTTCTACTAAACTTGAGTAACAATAGAATACTGTTCTTAAGAATCAAAACAATTGATTTACCTGTCTGCAATAACTTGCTACTACCCTTACGCACATGCACTATTAACGTAGTTCAGAATCGGTCCCGTAAAGGCACTATTTCGAAACGGCCAACAACTTCTTTCCATTCAAAATTTAAGGATTGACTAACTGCAAAGGTGCTAACAGTTTTTATATCTGCGGTCTAATAGTTTCCCAAACAAATGAGACCTGTCTAACAAATTCTTCCCTATTCTTGAATATAGTAGAAGGAAATAAAATTTAAAAAACGTGTGACAATAATCATAAATAGTTTATTTTTATAGTTTTATTTTATTTTTACCATTTTAATGAAAAAATCACTTATAAATGACGCCAAGATTGTAGAAAAAGGTTTTTGAAATAATAGTTGTCAGATTTTAATGTTTTTACAACTTTGATTATTCCACGAGAACACAGCCTCCCCAAAAATTTCAGCTGACATAGCACTTACCCTATGTTGTATAAAATAAAAAAGTAGTAAATGAGGCGATATTTTTTTTAAATCGTAGGAGCCATTTTTGAGAAAATCGCAAAAAATTGAAAAATTTCACAAAAAAACTAGTACTTCCGGTCAATCGATTTTGAATAAAATGTTAGTGTCGAGTCCCTTAATGTTATCTAACCTAAGTTACAAGTTTCAACTTGGTAAGATATTCCGTCCTTGAGACATTTTGTCCGCACACACACACAAACAGTCCAATCGTTTAAAACATGTTTTTTGATCAAGGGAGAAACGTATATTTTTGGTGAATACTTGGTTTCAAAAAAATCGACATTTAAACAATATTTTAATTTCCTATAAATTCATGTAGGCCAATAGAAAGTAGGAGAATTACAGGAAATATAGAGAATTTCGATTTATAGAAGTTCGATAAATAGAAGTCCGACTGTATGTATTATATCATTAACTAGCAACCCCCGCTCGCTTCGCTTCACAGGAGCTAATGTAGCCCTCATTTAATTATTCTAAATCCTCTCTATATATACAATATTTGTAGTTTTGTTACCCTGTGGCAGCAAAATAAATTGTTTTTCTGGACTTCCAGCTCTAAAACGTTTGACATGTAGTCGTCCATGAGTGAAGGAAGCACACTTGTTTCAAATCGATGCCCACAGTTTTAAATGTTTGCCCCTGCGATTTAACAGAATAATAGAATACCGATGGAAAAGAAAGAGACAGTTGATATGTGGCCGAGATAAGAGACAGTAATATGTGGGTGCAGTACACAGAGTAACTGGAAATATTCACTTCCTGTCGAATGAAAACAAATATATGAAATACAGTAAAAAATTAAAAATTTTGAATATTTCCGAATTTTTAATGTTTTTGGAATCGAATGTTATTCTTCACGTTTTTCTATGAATTATAAAAGTTGAATCGTGTTTCTAGCCCAAAAAATACACCACCCAGAGGAATTAGAAAAATAAAAATGTGCTAGGCACCCGATGGACTAAACATGCGACATCGTCACAGTTTAAGTTGCTTAACTCACTTAATTAAAGTTACTTAAAATTGCGAAATAGCCTATATTGATCAGGAAGCTCTAAGCTATGCAACAATGAAAGATTTTTAAAATCGGTATAGTAGTTTCTGAGATTACCTCATACAAACAAACAAACAAACGAACAAACAGACTTTTCTTCTTTATTATATTAGTATAGATTATTATATTCAAAATAAATCAGAGTGGGATAAAATTTAAATAATTACCACAAACATATACTCTATCGATGAACACTAAACAGAATGATTTATTAAATTTTGTGTAACAGATAGTATGAAGAAAAATAGATATGCTTCGGGCTACAACGTTTTTAATACAATGAATACAATAGCGGGTGAAAAGGAAACCTAGGCCTACAGCATCAATCAATTTTACTTATTACAAAAGACAGGTTATTCGAAGCCGCAATACCCTTCGGTGTTACGCATTTCCCTTTTAATATAAAATATCATACGTTAAAGCTGCACAGCAACGCAAAAATATACATCAAATTTTCAATATTAATTATGTAGACTTACGACTTTTTTCTGGATTAATGATGCGTCAATATTTAAGAGACTGCTTTTTATTGAATTTGAGGTATTTTAATTGAAGCTTTTTAGCTACGTATAGAATTTAGCAAAGAATTAATTCCAGACTTTAAGCTTACAATTTAATATTCTAAAAAATATTAACGAGTAATGTAATACAGATTATGGAATTAAAGAAATTTAGTGACATTACAATCCTACAAAAGATAGAGAAACAAGAATAACGTGCATAAGTAGTCTTTACAAAAAAATAATTTTAAAGGGGACCAAATCCAACCTTGGCTTCAACAATGAAGAGTGAAAATCAATACGGCAAAATCGCAGTATGTTACATTTACAATACGAAGAAATACTTTTCCAGAAGTAAAACTTGGTGGTGTTGATTTACCACAAACTGAAGTTGTAAAGTACCTAGGTCTGCATCCTTGACAGGTGGTTAATTTTTAAAAGCTATCATTTAACATTTTCGTATTTGTTTTGACCAGACGGTAGTCAAGAAATTAAAGTCGGAATTTGGATACAAAAATAATGTCATTCGATTCCTCTTAAAGAGGAGATACAGAAACCACTAACAGTTTTTTCCACAGGTCAATGGTAAGTCTTTTTAATACGCTGGGTGCCACACTACATTTTGAGACACTTAAGCGGGCCCATCGTACGTTTTTATTTTTTGTTATTTTAATTATTTTATTTAATAACAAATGTTTTTCCAAAATAAAGTAGTGACCACTTTTGGATTATATGGGCTGCTGTAATGATTTTACATTTCAGAGCCATATGATCCATTTTTGTATCACAATAAATAATGTAATGGACAACTGGGTTTAGTTGCAAAGTATTCTAGACTATTTCAATCAACCAAAATAAGCAAAAGAAATAATAAAATTGCAAATAATAGCAGCATTCTAGGACAGGACAACAAGAAAAACTACCTTTCTGCGCAATATCCTATTATTTGAAAAATACCATTTTTTTGAACATGCCAAGTGTACAATGTCACTCTCTGAAACCATAGCTTTTGAAAACTCATAAGTAATACACGACTTAAAAATGAGTCGACTCATTTTTGATGCACGTGGCCCATTTTTAAAGACAAGTGTGACATATACTTGGGTCATGTAGCAGTCAATGTGTTAAAATTACCACCAGCCATGAGGCGCATCGTCTCATGAAAGGGATTTTTTAATAAATAACTCTACCTTCAATGTTTACGAAATAAGTTAAAAGTAATATTTATGGAAAAGAGGTGGCTTCAAATTCCCCCTGGAAGGCAGGTGAGCAAACCACTACATTGCAGGCCGACTATTATCAAAAAAACGTGAACTTGTATACCCATGTAACAGTTAATTCTAATTCACGTGCTTCAGAAAGAAATCTGGGCAATCTTTCGTATCGCAGATACGAGGTGTGGCTAATAAATAACGAGACTGACGTAAAAGATTTATTTTAATTTTATCCATAATCACTAATGATCACCTTCAATATACACTCCTTCTCTACCCCTACAATGTTCCATGCGAATTTTACATTGTTGAAAACAGTGCTGGAAGTCATCTTCTGTCAGCTTTATTAGGACACGTGCCGCTCAAAAATGTTTGAAATGAAGCTTGCAAAAATGTTTGTACTGACACTTTGTACGTAATTGAAAATGACCCAAATTTTTGGAAACGATAATAACATGTGATGAAACGTGAATTTTTACTTATGATACGGAAACAAAGCGCCAATCCAAACACTGGAAGAGCCAAACTTCACCGAGAGCCAAAAAAGGCTCGAATGAGCAATTTAAAATTTAAAGCAATGATGATTGTTTCTTTTTTTGATATCTATGGGATTGTGTACCTTCACTAGATTCTTGAAGGTCAAACAATTAATCAATATTACTACCTTGAGGTACTTTCTAATCTACGTCAAAGAGTAAGGAAAAAACGCCCCGAAATGGGGAAGCACAAATCATGGGTTCTCCACCAAGACAATGCGCCTGCTCATTCCGCGTTATCTATCGAGATTCCTAGCCAAGTACAGCATCTCACTGTTAGAACATCCATCTTATTCACCAAATCTTGCACCATGTGACTTTTACCTGTTCCCTAAGGTAAAATCTGCATTAAAAGGTACAAAATTTCAGTCTGTGGAAGCTGTAAAAGAGAAGCGGCACGTGTCCTGAAGTAGCTGACAGAAGAGGATTTCCAGCACTGTTTCCAACAATGGAAAATTCGGATGGAGCTTTGAAGGGATAGAGAAGGAGTGTATACTGAAGGTAACAATAAGTGATTATGTATGAAATGAAAATAATTTTTTTCACAATGTCAGTCTCATTATTTAATAGCCACACCTCGTATATCTACTCTCTTTTTTCAAGAAAGGATTTACATTAAAATTTTTCCGATTTTATTCTAGCTACATGATGCAGTCACGGTTTTTAAGTTTATAATTGAAATCGGCTATTAAAAAGATTACACGGTTACGCTTATAGTTAATTATAAAATCAAATACAAAAACATAATAAATAATGTACAAATCTCCGTTCCGTAATCAATATTGACAACAACAGTTCTACACGTAACTTTAAATCGAATTTTAATAATAAATGAACCAGATTCATGATTATCAAACCAAGGATCGGATAATATTAATCTTTCAAAAGAATGAATCTTTGTACTTACGTTCCCAAGGGCATCCATACAATTCCACCCTCATGCATACTGTTCTTGGATGTTCGCTGAATGGAATGAATCTCACTCTACTGGCAACAAATGGTAATTCTAGTTCTTGTCTGACGACCAGATACGTATTTGTGTTGCCCGTTAAAACCTGAAACAGAATAAATAAATAATTTCATTAAATATAATTATATAATAGTAAGTTAAACATATTATTATATTTCTTGTCATGCAATGGGGGAACTTAACCAAACGCCTTATGGTTTTTTACATACAAAAATACGCAATTAGAATTATTGCAAACATTTCCAGGCATTATTCTTGCAAAATGATGTTTTTTTTTAATATATTCTACCCTTATCTTCTCTTTGTGGACGAAAGGTATTTGCAAAAATAAAGCTACGAATGTAAGGTTTTGTAACTAACCTTTTTTTTATTTTTATTTATTTTTTTTTTTGGTTTAACGTCTGACTGTTCTGCAATTACTGCTAATGCAGACGGTGAAGGATGAAATGATTTTTTGTAACGTATGAAAATATTCCGTGCCTGAATGGGATTCGAACCCGAGACCGCATAATGAGAGGCGAGCACGTTACCAACTACGCCAATGCGACCGGCAACTAACTTTAGTGATACTTATACATGCAATATTGTTGACTGAAATGACTGATTGCCTTGTAAATTATGTTTAATTAAACCGTATCCCATAACAGGCAGGTTAAGTGTTAAATCATTTGCACTTGATCTGCTAGTTCCAGGGCTACAAAAAATAGTTCTGTTTCTTTTTACATGATAAGTCAATTATTTGACTAAAGCATTTCAGAACAGAAGAGGTTAAGGTACAAAAGACACTAGTCAGATATCTCCTTTGAGAGTAATGAATTTCATTATACACCCAGAACTTGTGGTGAATGAAGGGAAGGTGTCATTTGCATGTAATGTGAATGTTTTACACAGGGCTTGGCATGCTGATAAGCATACTTTTCTACTCAGAGAGGAACCCAATGGCAAAACACCTCACTCTTCGTTTTACTTAGTAAAGCCTCTAGAGCTTCAAACCAGCTGTTCGGCTGATGACTTAAACAATCATAATCGAACCGTAAATTTGTGTACCATAAATCCATGTAGTTGTTCAACTGGTAATTTTGATCATATTTATGAAGTAAGAAATAGTTTAAGTCTATAATTTAGTAATAAACGTTTATGTTTGGTATGTGCGTCAAGTTAGTCATTTATCAAAAAGTCAGACCGAGATACATGACAGTATCTGTCTTTGTTGGAGGTTAATTTTGTCTATGTATTCAGTTGGGCTTTTACCATGACAGAATGGGAAAATTAAGTAAAGAGATTTGGCCGTATTAAATTTTATTTTCTATGTTTGATGCCATTCGCATAAGATATGGACTGCTGGAGTGTTATTGTTATGAACCAAAAATTGTCGTTAAAAAAAATTTTTATTTATAAAATCGGATTACAATAACTGGTCTGAACCTGCAGTTTGTTATGGAACACGTACAAATTATTAAAAGATCCAAATTTCAGCGGTTTAATTAGAAAGTGTTACGAACTTTACAGCTGCACCCTGGTACAAGTAAAACAACCGCATTCAAAACGATCTATTTTTTTCAACAGTTAAAGATGAAATTTTATAATTTTGTTTAGTGTATGACAATTTACTTGAATAACACTATTTATATATTTGGTTATAAATTTACTGAAAAATAGTGATATAATACAAAGGCTAAAAATGAGGCATCTGATAGATTTATGTTTCTTTGGTAAATATGAACTTTACTAATATTATGTGAACATTAGTTGTTTTTATTTTATAAAGATATCTTTGCTGGTTAAATTTTATTTTTAACAAATTCATTTTTGGTTCTTTTAGGAGCTGATTATAAATAAATTCTGTCGATAAAAAATAAAAAAATGTACATTTTTATCCTTATGCAATATTGACAAATTAAAAGACAAGTTTATGAACCTTATGGATATTGAAACATGACCTCTAGTGATATGTACTTTTATGTATTGGGTCAGTAGATTATATAATAAAACATGGTTTTAAACAGAAGTTTACGATATAAAAATACATTTTTGAATAATAAGCAATATCCTTTGTCTGTAAATCACGTACTTTATATAATTTTATAAAATATAAATTTCTTGTAATAAAAACTTTATTTCAGTAACCAGTTAAAAGAAATTTTAACAACTGTAGAAAATAACGTAACAAAGTAGCAAGTAGTATTAAAGTCGCCACAAACAAGCTTTTATTGTATGTCGTCAACACGGATTGGGAATATTTTATGATAATGTTTCTTTATATTTAAAATCAGGAAAGGTAAGGCGAAGCAAAAGAACGTTACAAGTACAAGGCTTAACAATGTTATGTTACATCAAAAGTCCGTGTCTTTTGTAAGCCAATCCGTCACAGAGTGTTAACGTGGTCGGGACCCGTTTCAAACTAACTTCTGTTTAATGTTTTTAACATAAAAACATGGATTCCTTATTGTTTTTCACGTTTTTCTAAACAATAACAACACTTGTGAGTCGCACAAACTGCAAATGATCGTTTGGTTTTCTCACCTAAACCATTGTCAATTCACCGGAATGCAGAATTACTGCCTCCATAGGGTGACGCTGACGAATACTCTTTGAAAACCTTCTACAAGCCGTCTTATTTGAACACCGTGTCCAAATCTGTTTTTATATGCCAATAGTAGTTAAACATAACGGCTTGTTGTCATGTCTTTTGTAAAGCAACAAAGGATTTTATGCTGTTCCATCTAGAAAAGTCATGTTTTCTGATGTTTTGTATCGAACACCTGCTCTCGTTATATTTCAACATAAATTACAGAAGAAAAAGAATAAGAAAATAACATGGAGTTCCACTTGAAACCAGAATATTTAAGAACATTACTACGCTAAACGCATGACTAATATTTTTGTCATTCCACCTTAATAACATAACCTGCAATAAATTTAATTTATGATATTTTAAATACACCGGCAGTTTGTAATTTATTTTATTTAAAAACATCGATTCATATAAAAAACTTGAGATCTATATGAATTTTCTTCATAAGTTAACGCAAAATAGATTAAAGTTCTGTAAATCTATTTGTTAAAACCGCCAATTACCGTTGTTAAGGTCATCAGCCGGAAGGCTGGTTTGAACCTCTAGAGGGTTTACTAAGTAAAAAAAAGGAGTGAGGTGATTTACAATTGCCTTCCTCACTGATTGAAAAGTATGCTTATCACCATGCCGGGCCCTTCAAAACTCATCTATTCCACCCTGCTAATGACACCACAACTTTATTCACCACAGGGTCTGGCTGTATAATGAATCTCATAACTCTCAGAGTAGATAACAGTGACTAGTGTCTTTTACACCTCTACCTCTTCTGTTCTTAAATAATTCAGTCATATAATTGGCTGACCATGTGATAAGAAACCGAACTATTTTTTGTAAACCTAGATCCAGAATATCACTAACTGACGCTAATTGACGCTCTGCAGAAGAAAACATTAAAAATTGTAGGGATTAGAAGTTGTAGGGGTTATAATTTTCTAAAACTTTGATTATACATACGAGGTGTGGCTATGAAATAACGAGACTGACGTTGTAAAAAATTTAATTTTAATTTTATACATGATCACTTATTGTCACCTTCAATATACACTCCTTCTCTATCCCTACAACGCTCCATGCAAATTTTCCATTGTTGGAAACAGTGCTGGAAGTCATCTTCTGTCAGCTGCTTCAGAACATGTGCCGCTTTCTCTTTTACAGCTTCCACAGACTCAAATCTTGTCCCGTTTAATGCAGATTTCATCTTAGGGAACAGGTAGAAGATAATAACATGTAATAAAACGTGGTTTTTTACTTATTATCTGGAAACGAAGCGCCAATCCATGCACTGGACAAGCCGAACTTCACAGAAAGCCAAAAAAACCTCAAATGAGCAAGTCTGAATTTAATGCAATGATGAATATTTTTTTATATCCATGGGATTGTGTACCTTCACTAGGTTCTTGAAGGTCAAACAATTAATCAATATTACAGCCTTGAGGTACTTTCTAAACTACGTCAAAGAGTAAGGAAAAAACGCCCCGAAATGTGAAAGGACAAATCATGGGTTATTTACCAAGACAATGCGCCAGCTTATTCCGCGTTTTCTGACAAGAGGTTCCTAGCCGAGTACAGCAGCTCAGTGTTAGAACGTCCACCTTATTCACCAGATTTTGCACCATGTGACTTCTACCTGTTTCCTAAGGTGAAATCTGCATTAAAAGGGACAAGATTTAAGTCTGCGGAAACTGCAAAAGAGAAACCGACACGTGTCGTAAATGAGCTGACAGAATATGACTTCCAGCACTGTTTCCAACAATGTAAAATTCGCAAGGAGCGTTGTAGGGATGGAGAAAAAGTATATTGAAGGTAACAATAAGTGATTATGTATGAAATAAAAACACAATTTTTTACAACGTCAGTCTCGTTATTTAATAGCCATACCTCGTACACTTTTGCCCTTAAATGCATATTTCGGTTGCAATCTCAAAAAAAACAACATTTTGTACAACGACAGCTCAGCCTCCCCAAGAATTGCAGCAGACATGGTACTTACCCTGTCTTGTAGAGCATAAAAATGTAGAAACTAAGGGTACCAAATGCACGTGTGGAATAAATCACCTTCAGCAATGGACTATATCAATCTTACGTGAGACGAAATCCGATCCCATTGGTTGCTTTTATATTCACAATTTAAATAGGCCTACAAATAAATTGAATGATATATCATGTGTATTGTTATCAATAAGTTTGATAAAATCATTTATAACATGAATTGCATTACTAAATCTTTAATTTTTGACATATTAAGAAAATAATATTGAGTTAAAAACAATAGAAGTTAAGATAAAGTAACTGAAACTTAAATTATTGAATTACACAAACTTTAGATTCATGTTATAACGAGATGAATAAAGTGACAGAATGCAGATTGGTGGATAAACTGAAACGTTTCAAATGGAAGGGAGCGCGAGCTAAAGAAATGGTTGTTCAGTGAGAAAGGGAGAGAGAGTTTAACAACAGATATTAACTACGTCAAGTTGGAGGCACACCAATTACCGACAAGAACAATACTGAACTAAGTACAACAGCTGACGTGGACAAAGATGGCGTAGTACGGTTGTCTGCTTGGTCAAATCTTAGTCGGTTTTCTTGTCTTACAACAAATAATTAATGTCATATTCGGTATATATGGTACTAACTTCAAAGAAAATTTAATTTTCACTTTATTATTTGACTTGTTCAAAAAGTATGTATTATATAATAAGATGATAAAATAATGATAATCTTTGTATTATCCTATTGATCAAAATTTCAATTATATATAAAATATTATGAAATAAAAGACTATTCACATATCATGGCCAAAATTACTGCATTATCATAATATTTTTATTTGCGTATTTTTACTTTATATCTTGCATAATAACTTTATAACGTGTCGATAAAAGGCAGGTGGAGTTGTAGCATGTCATAATATGATTTTTTTGTTAAATAGCATTATTTGCAATCAGTTTAAAAAAAAAATAAACTATAAACAAATCGTTTGAATTTACAAATCACAAGTTGAGGCCTCATTACCCTGAGTACCTGTCATTACATCAATTATTCATTATGTTAAAAGAAAAATTACTATGTTGAGGGAAACTATTGTTTCTCTCCACAAGGATATGCCAAATTTGAGGAGTAACTTTACTCCACACAAGCTGGATGCCAAATTTGCTGAATACGAATTTTATTCCCCACTAGGAATCGACAAATTTGCTGTGATTAAATAGACTCAATATTGTTGAACAAATTCTCTTTAATAATTTTGATTATTCTCACATTTCATTAGTGTTTGTTTCATTTCACATGTTTTAAATTTTGTTACTTTTACATTTTAGATACTTTAACAAAACGTGTCCCATATGTATTAAATTTTACTGTTTCTTTAAACTGTCATTTTAAATTATAATGTCCCGTCTTTAATTGTATGTTTTAAGTTAAACTTTTATTTGTCATGTGGCCCGTCCATCTTCTTCGATGTTCGGAACCACACTACTTTTTCTTTACAAAATTCTCAGTTCTTATTTTTCATAGTTTCCTAGCAACCATATAAATAACTCTTTTCAATATTTTCTGGTAATATAAATTAAATAATTTTTAAAGTATTTATTTTCCAATCAGCTGGAGATGTTTATTTTTATTTCAATAGACTCAAAAATAAACAACTCCAGATGTCCATTAAATTCGTCATATTACAATGTAACAAGATATTTACATTTTACAATATGGAATACTTTTCACTATAATTTTATGTGCATTTAAACTGTATCAGACAAGTCCAAAACATGGTAACGTTTCAGGCGCCTAACTTCTTCTGCATTGTTTAGAAGATTTATGGCTAATTCGTTTTCGTGACTTTTAAGTCTTGCCTGATATTTTCTATTAAAACGCCTGACCTCGTCCAGTACATCAGGAAGGTTGCAATAATGTTGTATTTCTGCATTCCTAGGAAACCATGGTGCCCTTGTTATAGCCCGAAGAACCTTATTCTGGAACTTTTGAATTACCTCTATGTTACTTCTGCTGGTAGTTTCCCAAAGTTGAACGCCGTAAAACCAAACTGGTGAAACCCTTTATACGTCTTTGGTAAGTATACTTACCACCGGCAATAAGGTCGAATTTTTTAAAGAATAAGCTATGCAGTTGAACCCTATTGGCATTTTATGGTTCTATAGACGTTCTCTGGTAAGTAAGCTATCCACATTTTGAAATAAGTGCGCAGAGACTATTTGCTTCATGAGTTACACGAATGTGGTAAGGATTCATAACAGCGTACGTAACCATGTTGTTTTGTTGTTACTTTTGTATAGTGTTTAGAAAATTCGAGTTTTTTACGGAAGAGCAAGCGTTCATGCTAATATAAATGTAAGATAAGCTATTGTACAAATTTTTTGGTATATAGTACACAAGTTGTTTTAATAAGCATTCTTACCACTAAAAATAATGTGATTCCTATTTCAACATACGTTCCTTGGTAAGTATACTTACTAGGGTTTCACATCAACAAAAACGAAGTATCTTACTGTTCTGGCATTAGAATACAATTATATAAATATAAATTATTTAAGTCCCTATAAAGCAAAATTTAACATTTTACAACATGTAGTGTATTTTTCCCGTAGTACTGCCCTATAAAGGGTTAAGTAACATTTTGGTATGCAGCAACTTATTCTCAAGAGAGAGTGAAGAGTTCTTGCCAATCAGCCAGGACATCCTTTTGTAATTTATATTTAATTCATTCCTCTTCATTCTCACATGGGTTTTCCAAGTTAACCGCCTGTCAAGATGCATACCCAGGTACTTCAAAACTTCACTTTGTGGTAAATCAACACCTCCAAGTTTTACTGGCGGACAAGTATTCCTCCGCATTGTAAATGTAACATGCTGCGATTTTGAAGTATTGATCTTCACTTTCCATTTTTGAAGCCATGGTTAGATTTTGTCTAAACATTCCTGAAGTTTGTTTAACGCAACTATAGGATAATATGATTGCTATAATATGATTGACATTGTACATGCTACATTCTAAAATATTACATAAGTGTTAATATATATGTATAAACTTTATTTAAATTGTTTTATTTTATTAATAAAATTTCTAAAGTAAACAAAAATATAAATAGTGAAATATTAAGTTTTATTTTTAATATATATTTATTTGTAAATTTAAAGAACTAAAAACCTTCTTTTTTATTGTTAATAATCAGCTCTTAAATTAAAATAAAATAGTTAATATTAAAATCAAATGTTAAATTAAAAAGTGGATGGGTAAAGATATAGATGGACAAAAAATGATTGTGATTGTTTTTTATAAAACATATAATTATCTTGCTAAATAAAATTCAATTTGTTTTGATGATAATAGTTTTGGTTTGATGAAAAGTATCCAATTTAATACAAAATAACAACTAGTGGAAAACAAGAATTGTAAAAATGAACACAGGTAAGACTTACTAAAATTTTAATAGCAATTAAAATAAATGAAAACGAAATGTTACAGAGTGTGAGATTATTTTTGTACTTAATCTGTTAGTTCCAGGGCTACAAAAAAATAGTAGTGTTTGTTATCACATGACCAGCCAATTATAAATGACTGAAGGATTTAAGAACAGAAGAGGTAGAGGTGTAAAAGACCAGCCGGAGTTATCTCCTTTGAGAGTAATGAATTTCATTATACAGCCAGACCCTGTGGTGAAAGAAGTAAAGGTGTCATTTGCAGGTTGGGAAGTAGTTGCTTTTCAGAGGGCTTGACATGCTGATAATCATACTTTTCCACTCAGTGAGGAAGACATTATAAACCACTTAAGTCTTATAGGCCATTGACTTTGCTGCTTGTATTGGGCAAAGCATTTGAAAAATTGTAAATTCGAGAATATATTATAATAATTTTTGTTGCAGGATTGCCAGTATGGCTTCAGGGCCGGTCGTGGAACGGAGGATGCGATCGGAAATGTTGTTCGCTCGTTGACGCTTGTGAACGCAATTATGTGTTGGCGATTTTCTTGGATATTTCTGGCACGTTCGACAATATATGGTGGCCGTCTGTATTATTTAAATTAAAGAGGTGCAACGTTATCCTTGAAGAGTATAGGCTTCTGGAGGATTACCTGAAGGACAGGGTGGTGAGGCTGAGTTATGAGGGTTGCTCAGTGGAGAAAGTCCTAAGCAAGGGTTGCCCTGAAGGTAGCGTTCTTTTACCGTTACTCTGGATCGTCGAGTTCGATTCTTTGCTGAGGGTATGGTTGTCTGACGGATGTAATCTGGTAGCGTACGGTGATGACGCATTGCTTTTGATACTGGGTGATTCGCGGCGGAAATTGGAGGTGGTCGCGGGTCACTGCTTTAAGATTATCGAAAAGAGGTGCACGAAACATAAGATGGTGTTTGGAGCTGGTAAGAGAACTATGATGATGTTGAAGAGGCGATTTGCCAGATACAGGGAGCCAGTATTGGTTATGGATGGCGTCCGAGTGAAGTATGTTAGAGAACAACGCTACTTGGGAGTGATCGATGACGAGAGACGGAACTATCGGTCCCACTTGCAGACTGTAGCCAGGAAAGCTTACGATTGCTTCTGCACGATACGCCGAATCACACGCTCTAGTTAGGGATTGGATTTTCATACCTTAAAAATTTTATGCGTTGGGTTACCTGAAGCTATCATGCTCTACGGCTCATTAATATGAGTGGGACGCCTGGAGTATGAGAATGCGAGTAAACTTTTGTTACGGTTTCAACGCTTAATTTTAATAGTAGTCACTCGTACATACCGTACTGTTTCTGGGGATGCTCTTTACGTTGTGGCTGGGGTAACGCCTATTGATATTAAGGCCAGAAAGCGGGCCCAATTGCTTCTGCTAGTAAAGGCCGGGGCTTCTAACGTGGAGCTGCGTGGTATTCGCCGGCGCTCGTTCTTGGAATGGCAGTAGCCATTTCATCTACTAAGGGAAGGCACACGTACGATTTGTTACCCAATGTGAAGAAAAGATGTGAAATCAAGTGGCTGGGTGTGGACCATGAGGTAGCCCAATGCCTTTCGGGCCATGGCTGCTTCAAGCAGAAGTTGTTTGAACTCGGGTTGAAAGAAGACGGACACTGCCTTGTTTGTGGTGTGCCCGACACGGTGAACCATGCAGTTTTGAATGTGCACGCTTCGATGAGGGAAGACTAAGGTGTGCTTTGGCCCTTGATAGAATTGGTATCAGGTTGATACTGAGGGATATGATTAGTATTTAGGAAGGTTTTCTTGTTGCACGGAAGTATTTCAAATATATATGTAGTATAAAAGCGGGTGACTAGGCTTGAATAGTTGATTGTAGTGGTGTTTAGGTCGCTTGACCTGTTTCATTTTTGTTTGTAAAGGTATTCCACCTCAATAAAAATAAAGTATGTTTTGTTTTTGTTTTCGGACCGCGGGGGGCGTTTTCGGTAGCGTGCGGTTGTTTTAAATATACACTGATAAAAGGATTCAGATGGAGTGCTTATTGTAATCGTTTTTAAGTAAAGTTTTGTGTAATTCGGGTTTTTAGTCAATTTAACGTGGGGTTTAGGTGTTAGGCCGAGGGATTTATGCCACTTGAGGATGGCGAATTGAGCCACCGAAGTAAGTGCTGAGAAGGTCGTAGGCCTTTGTAAAAATACCAATGATGCGGAGGCGTATGCCAATGATGCGGAGGGGGACATCTGCCTAGTCTGTGTAATTTTGCACTACAGTAACTGAGGGCATTAAGAAGATCTGCCGATAAAGACCTTTGGTCTAGGTACGGCAGGTGATGTTTGGGCTCCGGAAAGTCCAAAGGTCGGTCCTTCAGACATCAACTAAAGATATCTCAAAACACGTACTTCTCAAGTATGCAATACAAAGACGTTTCCATACTAAATATATCACCCTAGACTAATTATATTAAATATCTCTAGCTAAATCTGTTGCTCATTAAATACTGAATTCGTTTTTTAGTTTTGCTTGTTGTTTTAAAACAATCTTCCATTTATGCTCTCGCGTTCTTAGGAGATAAACGGAGATATATCTGGTTTACAGCACAGTGCAGACAATGTCTTTATACATTGAGATGCTACGATTCAATTAATTAAAAATAAAGGTTGATTACTTAAAAAGCAAAACACTTTGAAATTTACAGTAGAAAACAAAGTTAATTAGGCTTATTTCAATAGATCAACTTATTTTGTTTCTACTTTTTCTCAATTAGCTACATTTATTCGCTGTAACTTGAAATAGGCCTACTTAGCTTTAAATAATTTCTCATTCTAAATAAATAAGCAAGCTATATTCTACGTAGGTATAAAACAATATTGTTTTTATTCCAAATAGTTATTTAATAATGTAAAACAAATACTTCATGGTCCAAAGAGATGAGGATGATACAGTATTTTTCCGAATACAAGCCACAGTTTTTTCTTAAAACTCGGTTCGATGATTTGACCTGCGGCTTGCATCCGCGCCTTAATAATATTGATGGTTTCTTAGCATAAGTAGGTATAAAGAGAGAGATACACGCACTCCTCATGCACACATTTCTTACGTAGTGCGTGTACAGTAATTTTGATCAGTTTGGAGTTACAGTATAAAGTTTGGTAGCAATTTTCTTATACTTCACTTCGTTTTTTTAATCTGATTATTTGTTTTTTGTTGTATTTTATACATTGCCAAGAGTAATTTTATACAGGTTAAGGGTACTTCGTCTATACAAATACCCAAAAATCAGCGCAGGACTAACTATACTAATTTCAAATTAATCGTATTTGACTACGCGGAAAAATATTCACGAGATGAGCCGGAAGAAAATACCTATTGGCCTAATGTAGATTTACCTTGTGTTTGGCATTGAAAAAATAAACAAAAACTTCTGCTTATTAAGTAGTGAGTGTATTTGTTTGTTCGGTAATTATTGTTTTATAAAATAAAATATTTTCAAAAACGTGCAAGTACTGTGCTTGAAATTTGATCGTCATTTTTCCGATGCGGCTTAAATTCGGGTGCGGCTTATTTTCAGAATAATACAGTATTACGTATGACGTGTAAATGAAGTGTAGTCTTGTACAGACTCAGGGTGACCATTCCTGAGAGAGTGTAATCTGGACCATCAAAATAAACCGGTAAATACTACCTAGCACTCAAATTGGTATATAAGTAACTAGGTTTTGAACTACGGAATCTTCGTCTTCGAAATAATTACTAATAGGATTTGGGTGTATTTAGTTTGAAGGAAAAAGTGTAGGAGTACCGCAATCAATTAAGAAAATATTTGGAACGGATGCCACAGAAAAGAGTGCTCATCAAAGTTACGGAATATGTTCCAGTTGGAAGAAGGGAGGTGGACCTCTAAGAAGACCTCGAAGAAGATGGGATTAGTGGAGATGTTGTACGGGTTGGAATATCTCGTGTTTGTGTACATATGCAGGATTGTTTGTGAGTTCGGAACAGGTTTATGCCTAATCCTTGATAGTATAAAGAAGAAGAATAAATTATAAGTTTCAATTTCGTGCGATATTCCATTCTTGAAATATTTTGTAAACCGCACAGACCAATCGCTAAAACATGTATTTTTTTGGATTCCAGGGATCTGAAAATGTGTATTTCCGGTGGAAACTCAATTTCGGAAAATTGGCATGAAAATAATAGATACTTTCCTTCTCTAAATATATTTATACAGGGCAGGAGAAAGTAAAAAAAAAAAAAAAATTGTAAAAACTTAAATTTTTTTAGATATTTGTAGTAGTAGGCTACCTATTTAAACTTATGAGCTCTAAAATTTATTTTAATGCATATTTTTCAAAATAAAAACAAATTTAATCTAAATAAACTGAAAATAAGTAATTATAATTTTATTGTGATTAACATAAAATCATTTAAAATTTAAAATTTTGGATATTGACCGTTAAGAGGATTTGGGGCAAAAATTAGATAACAGTTGAATGGGTCGCTCCGATTTTCAAGTAGGAGAGTCTTTTGTAAAACGATTGGGTGCGCACACTTCAACACATTGTTTCAGATCTTTAAGTAGTGTGGAACCTAACAACAGTGGCTTTTATATAAAGTTCCCAACATTCTTTAGAAAATAATCAAGAGGACCCAACCAGAGTTCCCAGTAGATCGTTCACAGGCTTTTCTCTCTCTTTATTTTATGTATATATTTTGAAGCTTCCCAATTCTACTTCGTTGACCAGCTCGCTTCAATGATCACCTAAATCACTCTCTTTCCTCTTTTCAACAACTACTATCTCTTGAAATCTCTTCATTCAACAATAAAATCTGTAGTATCACTAACATTCAGATGTAATGATCCATAAAGATAAAATATTTTTATAACAAAGATTTTCTGGATATAATTTTATGTTACAGCAACAATTGTCTTTAAAATGGGATAATAGAGAATTAAAAATTATATGAACAAATAAAATCATCAAATTGGGATACATATTAAAGAAAAATACTTTTCTGTCTTTTATTTAGTTTCTTTTTTAAGTTTGAACTTACGGGTTAAAGGGGCAACATGAGCAAAGTTTTGTAGGAGAGGGCCAGATATAATAGAAAATACGCTAGGCAGGCCAACAAAATAAGAAAAATAATGTTTATAGGTAGATTATGCAACTTTATTGTTGAATTTCTCATCAATTCATTGTCACAAAACGTAGGCTAGTGAAGGCTATTTATAACAAGTGTACTTCTAAAAGTGCTTTATAATCCGGTTGAACTGGGATGAGCTGACTCTGAGAAGTGGAGCTGAATGGTAGTCTGTCAATCTGTTTTTAACGATTTTTTGCTAAACTTCGCTGTGGAAAACACTTTTCACTGATGTAGGATGATGCAAACCAGGTTTGATGATCTCCGACATGATCTCCGATTTGGGAAGCTTGATATTGATAGAACTCTACTTTTCAAACGTTAAGAAAAAACTGTTTCAATTCAGTGCTACATTGCAACTCTATCAGTTTAAACTCCAATTCTGGTTTTAGTTGTATCCGAGTAGTCGCGAAACAGCCTGAGTGGTTCCGAATACAGGAGGAATACGATACGGACGTAAAATATTTTATAACATGCATGAACACACTCAGAAAGAAACAGTTATTATCTCCTAGGTTCACAAAAAAGAGTTTGACGAGGTAGTGATTCAGAATCATGTCACGGACCGGATAAGACTCGCCCGCGAACCGTACTTGTCCATGACTAAGTTAGACCTACATTACACAGCTAATTCATCGAATATAGAAATACTACAACGCTTTCAACCAAAATGACTGAGACTGATCACTGCAGTCAAATGGTATGTAACCAATAAAATAATGAACAATAAGCTAAACATTTCTTTTTTTGTCATCAGTCTCTCGACTGATTTGATGCAGTTCTCCAAGCTGTTCTATGTTGCGCAAGTCGTTTCATATCTATATACGTGTAACACCCTACATCTTTTGTAAAGTGCTTTACATTTTCTAATCTTTGCCTCCCCCTACAATTTACTCCCTCAATATTACCCTCCATTATTGATAGCCCAATACCTGGATGTCTTAAGATATCCCCCACTAGCCTATCCCGTCTTCTGGTAAGATGCTCCCTTATACTTCTTTTTTCATCCACTCGCCTATGAACCTCAAAATTACTTATTTTGTCCACCCACCTAATTTTTAACATTTTCCTATAACACCACATTTCAAAAGCTTCTATCCTGATCCTTTCTACAGCCCCTATCACGCACGTTTCACTCTCGTATAATGCTACACTCCAAACATAATATTTTAAGAATATTTTTCTAATCTGCAAATCAGTGTTTGTAGTCAGTAAGCTGTTTTTTATTTCAAAGGCTTTTCTAGCTTGAGCAATTCTACTTTTGATCACTTGTGCTTCTACCATCCTTTGTTATTTTACTCCCTAGATAGCAGAATTCCCCAACTACCTGTAAGTTTCGTTGCCTACTTTTACATTTCCCATCTCTTCTAAACCACTCTTGCTACTGCACAACACTTTCGTTTTGTTTTTATTAATTTTCATGAAGTATTCCTTTCTAATGATCTCATTCATTCCATTTAAGATATCCTCCAGTTCTTTCTTTGTCTCGGCTAATACTACTATATCATCAGCGAATTTCAGCATTTTTATTGTTTCTCCTTGAATTTTTATTCCTGAGTCAAATTTCTCCTTCACTTCATTTATAGCCTCTTCTATATACAAGTTGAAAAGTAATGGTGACAATGAACAACCTTATCGTATACCTTTTCTTACAGCAGGCTCTTTTTCGTACCCCTCAATTCTCAAAACAGCCGTTTGATTCTTATACAGACATTAGATAACTTTCCTTTCCTTGTATTTAATTCCTAGCCTTTTAAAAGTTTTAAACATTTTCATAGAAAAAATTAAACAACATAACGATTGAAGAACATCATAATCCTTCGCAAGCAACCTCCTCAACAACAGTAAAGATACTCAGACTGAAACATTTCACGATTTTATTAATTATGTAGCTCATTTAATATTTTCTAGTTGTACTACTAATCATCGTCATATCATAATCAGTGTCATTATTATCTACATCATAGTCATCGTCACCTTCAGCTTTAACTACTTCACTTTTAAAGATATTAACGCACAGTTCAACTTGACAAAGTCAAGTTTACTTTTGTTTTTCGTTCAGCGTTTAGTCGTTTTTTTAACGTACTATTAAGTGTGTTTTATATTTTCATTCGGTTATTTAATCACTTTTCTTAAAATGTACATTTACATTAAACAAAAAGAAACTGATAGCAAAAGAATGACACTTAGTTAAAAAAATAAGTGTATTTAAAAACGTGTATATTTCCGATGAAAACTCGATTTGAAATATCGACGTGAAAACAATTACTTTCCTGTCTTATATAAGGTTATTCATTATAGGTTCAGAGAAAGTAAAGCTAATTAGCATTCAATTTTAGAAATACAATACAATAATTCTATGAAAAAAAATCAACATAAAATATTGTAAACTTTATTATTATAATTACGGTAAGAAAAGGTATTGGTTTATAAATTACAATAATAAAAGAAACCTAATACGGTCTACAATACATTAGAGAATATTAAATTTGCATAGTAATTATTGTTTTTTTTTAATAATTACTTCGCCGTACTTATTAAGTATTACATTTAAGAACTCTTATTAAAATATAATGAAAAAAATAAATAATTGCTCTCTTTTGCAGACTAAGTTTCTTTGTTAAATTTTTACGAAGACAAAGAAATTAGTTTTTAAAACAATTATAAATTGAAATTCCATTCGACCGTTGTTTTTTTTATTTGTTTACTTTTTAAGAAAAGGAAATCGGCATGAAAAAAATACGAAAGAGAAAATTGCTTACACAGAAAATTTAGTAAAGAATTGAAATAAGAGCCTAAAGCGGTATGTCTCAAACAGACATCACAGTTACTATTTCAGCGAGATATTGTCAGACATCTTTCTTGTTTCTATTTTCAACAAAGCTGTTAGTATTTAACTGTTTTTTTAAAATGTGTAATAATAATGGAAAAAGCAAAAATTAAAGTTCATAATGGAATTTAAAAAATTAAACTACGGTGTTGTATTACGTTCTGTATTTACGTTATAATTACTAAGGATAATTATACATGTTTTTATAAAATCATTATTTTAAAACAGTAATTTATGTTGCCTAAAAGTTGAATTACCTATAACTTAAGAACTCTAGTAGATAATTTGAGTTAAATTTCAGTTACAACTCATGTTACACGACCTTTTAATTTTATCCAATTAAAAACAAAAATTCTGCCTTAAGATAATATCACAATACTTTTTATTGCAGTAACATCTGCAATCTATTCTGGAAAAGAATAATAAAAAGATTTTTACTTTATCTGGCCCTATATAAATATTGCGACAATATCTAAAAGGAAAATGTTGGTTCCGGAATTCTCTGGCAGGAGTGAGTTTGTAGAAGTGTTAATGTAAATAATAATAGCTGATAAGTCGGGTTATTTCCAAGAAATGGTTGGAAATATAGTGTATAAATGGTTAGGTATAGTACAGGTCTATTATTGTAACGGCTACCTGAGAAGGGTCGGTGTATCTATTTAAATTATAAGTTTTCTTTATTGGTGTTGTAACCCTTAATTTAATCCCAATGTGTTTACATTCTAGAAACTGATAGAAAGACTTTGTATTTTTATTATTATATAGAAAAATCTCTGTTAATCTAGAATGTCGATTAGTTAGGTATACCGCTTGGAGTCAGTCTTGATTTGTTATTCAGTGAGTGTATTATGCATGGCGCAGCAGTTACGTTTGGAGAAGGTCGAAAGTTTACTGTGAATTGTCTAACATTTACTGTACATCATATAATTGGTTGTAAGGAGTATTCAATTTAATTGAGTGCAGAATAATTTTATTACCATTTAAGTTTATTTAATGTCATTAATTTATTATAATTAGTTTATTATTTATTTTAAGTATCTTTATTGTAATTTATTAGCAAATTTAAGAAAGATTATAATTTTGTAGTATATAGTTTATAATAAATGCTTGGAATTTTAAACGATAGTTTGTTAACAATTTATTTTACCTAGATCCCGAAACTGACCTTAGCAATCAGTGTGACAATATATAGGAAAGGAAATTATTGTTTCATGTTGGTTTTCCGAAATCGAATTCTCACGAGAAATACACGTTTTCAGGCCCCCTGAACCGAAAGCAACATTTTTAGCAGTTGATCTGTGTGTCAACAAAATATCTCAAGGAGGTAATGGCGGTTAAAAAAACACCCAAAGTTTGAGATGGTTGGGAGATATGGAAAAACTGAAGACATGTGAGTAATTAAAGTAATACAGAAGGAAAGACTATAGACTAAAGGAGAAGAAAGAAGAGGAGTCCTAGAAAGAGGTGGATTGACGGTAAGTTTTAATGGTTCATTTAATAAGTCTTTTAATAGTTATCTCAGGAAAAATAATATTGCAGAACTCTTTTTCTAATGACCGAGATTTCCTCCTATCCAGTGCACCTGATTTTCATTCTAATATTATATAAATAAATTTTTATTTGTCAGCGACCAAAAAAGGAATAGGCATCGTCAAATACAGTTATACGTACGTTTAAATCTATTTTATCAAACAATTTTTGTTTACAAATAAGTATTTACTAAAACAAACAAAAATTACTTGTTCATTAAATTACTACTTAAAATTCTAAGTTATTCATTTACACTAACAATGTTTCATAATTCTAAATTCTACACACATTACATTTAAAGAGAATTCCTTGTAAGATAAAAGAACTCCTGATCAGAATAAAATGCATGTTTTTTTTAAAAACGTTTTACTTCCCGATCAAAGTTTTTCAATTCAAGGAGTCTTATTTAAAATGGTAATCTGTTGAATAACGGAACGCAATTCCTTTTGAGAACAAGTTCTATATTTTTCAACTCTAAAGTCATCATTTTGTCTAGTTTCATAACTATGATTGTACCTATTTTCTGTTAATAACACAGTGCGCCTTTCCGCGAATTTTAAAATTTCATCTATACTAACATAATATATAAGAAACGTTTGTTTGTTTGTTTGTTTGTATGAGGTAATCTCAGAAACTACTAAACTGATTTTAAAAAATCTTTCATTGTTGCATACCTTAGAGCTTCCTGATCAATATAGGCTATTTTACAACTTTAAGTAACTTTAATTGAGTTAAGCGACTTAAACTGTGACGACGTCGCATGTAGTTTATCGGGTGCATAGCACTTTTATTTTTTCTAAGTCCTCTGGATGGTGTATTTTTTGGGCTAGAATTACGATTCAACTTTTGAATTTCATAGAAAAACGTGAAGAATAACATTCGGTTCCAGAAACATAGAAAATTTTGATATATTCAAAATTTTTAATTTTGTACTGTATTTCATATATTTATTTTGTTTTCATTCGACAGGTAGCGAATGAGTCATATATTTCCAATTACTCTGCGTACCCCACCCAACTGTCTCTTTCTTTTCCATCGGTATTCTTCTATGCATTCTATTCAATTCTGTTAAATCGCAGGGACAAACGTTTAAAACGGTGGGCATCGATTTTAGACAAAAGTGCTTCCTTCACTCATGGACAACTTTATGTCGGACTTTCTAGAGCTGGAAGTGCAGACAAACAATTTATTTTGCTGCCACAAGGTAACAAAACCACAAATTTTGTATATAGAGAGGATTTAAAATAATTTAATGAGCCCTACATTAGCTGCTGTGAAGCGAAGCAAGCGGAGGTTACTAGTATAAATATAAAGAGAAATTAAAATCCAAGAATAGATTAATCTAAAAAGGTAAGAATTTCGAAAAAGTACCTATATGTATTACTCTTGAAAAAAACCATAACTAATTAATTAGGATGTAGTATAGTATAATATTTCAGCAAGTTATTTTTGGTTGTTATTTGGAATGAGTTGCTATCTACCTTTACTTATACAACTGAAACCTTTGGTAAGGTGCTATCTTGAACTGGGCTCTATAAATAATAGATTTTTCTTCCGAGTTTGAACAAAGTGCTTATACCACTTGAGGGAAGTTAAACCCTTCTCTCATGTGATGTTGACCCTAATAAATAAATTTAGGGAAAATTTTGACCTAAAAATTTGTGTATAAAATTTACAGTTGTCAAATACACTTCTTTATAGTTGAATTTTCCGAAATGAATGTACAACAATATACGTATTGCACATTCTGGAGTCCCAGCTCCGTGTAGTTGGAAGGAATGCAATGCGTTGTTATAGTAGTGGGAAAATGAATGAGTTAGTAGTATTTCACAGCTGATGCATTTGTAATGGTAGCGTGTACTAACTAGACTAAAAAAATATTCTTATCATCCGGCGCATTAATTTAACAAATACCTACCGGGTATTAACTTGGTCGGATTCATAATATTTAACTTGCTAATTTATATCAAAATATGTAAATAAATAAATGTAATAAATACAAACAAATATTTTAAATATGGAAAGTACTTACTGTGAAAATACTACTGTGGAAGTATTACTGTGTGGAATAAGAACATTTAATTCTAAAATAAATTCAGAATTATTATGCTTTTCACGGTTGATGAGCTCTGCTGCTCCACATGTTTAGATCAATCAGAACGTTTGCCAGCGTTGTCAGATTGTACCTGACAAACATTACGCGCGCATGCGATAACAGTCGCAATAGTTCTCTCTCGTCTTGCATCTCGTACTGAACACATCGATTATAGAGCGGGTTAACATGCAATAATTTATAATATATTCAGCTGATCGTATGTTTATAGGTTATAATTGTTATTGAAAGACCAAAAAAATAGCTGACGAAATATTTAACAGAGCTACAAGAGTAAGTATTGGCAACGTTGCTGGCAAGTCATTGGTTAGTTATAAAGTGGTAGGGGGCAATGCATACGTTCAGAGCTCATCAGCCTTGAAAAATAGTGTAGTTATAAATTGGAGGTTACAATTTTATAAAGCAATCTCTTAAAAACATAGAACAAAATCAGTGCATCTTATGATCAATAAAAGATTTTAATTTTAGGTGAAATACCTAATACTGAAGTTTTGAAATAGTATTACGTTAAAAGCCTAAAAATTGTAGCTTAGTAGTATTCTATTACATTAAATTTATATAATTTTCCAGACCATTGAAGACAAGTTTTCACCCTCATTGTTGAGCAAGATGAGACACCAAAAGAAAGGAACAAGAAATGATTCTTCATCAAAGAGGGGAAGAAGAAGTACAGTGTAAAGTAGAATAAAGGGAGTTAGAAAGAGGTACAATGAGAGAAAGACAGATAAACATTTGGAGGGAGAGTGGTGTAGAACGTGCAGGGAGAGAAGACTAATGCTTCCATTTCAGGCAAGAAGATGCATCACAGTCGCACGACAAGACATAAATAAGGAAGAAACCTTGTGTACCTGTTGTAGAAGGACCTGTTCCACCTTCTCAGTCTATCTCTCTCCCTCTATACTTCTTCCCGTTTATTCGTGTTAGAAATATAATCTACTTTTTCACTCTTCAATCTTTTATTCTATATACCGCTACTATATCTGTCATTTATATTATTGAACTTTATTATTACACAGCTAATGACAAATTGTCCATGTTTGAAATACAAAGGAAAACCACAAAATATCTGCCTTATCAATCACTTAAATAGCCTGCGCAAACTTCATATAAATATGTCAATATTCCGACAACTTAAAGAATTTCAAAATGAATCTTATATATTTATTATTGTGTTCTGAATAATTTAAAAAAATAAATATATGCATTAAGTTCAACGAATCTGTAACAATACGTGCTTCAACTTTTAAATCACTGTGAATATTATACAAGGACAAAAAAGTAAATTGTTAGGAAAAATAAGTTATTTTATTATTTATATATAAATTTTCGTGACATTTAGTAATAAAATCATTTTTAGAACATAGGTTTTTACTTTTTATACAGGGTGGTTATAAATGAAATAGATAGTTTCGATAACTTATAGAAAATTTATTTTTGAAAAGTTAAGGTAATTACATGATTATATAGAAGAATTCATTAAGTTTTTATTGAAAATATTTACAGATGTTCAATATGTGCACCATTTGTAACACGACACATATCATCAAGGTAGTCGAATTCTTCTCACACATGATTAAGCATATGACGGTCAACTGTGGCAAGACCATATTGTGCGATGCGTTGGTTTAGATCATCGATATCTACAGGAAGCGGTGGTACAAAAACTTTGCCTTTTACATGACCCAATACGAAAAAGTCGCAGGGCGTTAAATCTGAACTACGCGGTGGCCACGGCGTAAACACAATATTTTCCTCACTTGCACGGCTGATCCATCGTCTAGGAAGACGTTCATCAAGATAACTTCTGACCTGTAAGTGCCAGTAAGGTGGAGCTCAATCATGTACAAAAATGAAGTTATCACTATCTTCCTGGAGTTGAGGCATTAACCATTCGTTTAACATGTCCAGATAAATTACTCCGGTTACTGACACTTCGTGAAAGAAGAACGGCCCGTAAACCTTTTCACTAGATAATGCGCAAAAGACGTTTTCTTTAGGGGAATCGCGTGTATGCTGTAAAGTTATTTTTGGGTTTTCTTTGCCATATATTCTAACATTATGTCTATTAACTTTTCCACTAATGTGAAAATTACATTCATCACTGAAAATTAGGCGATTAAAGAATGCGTCGTCATTTTCAACACAATGTGGCATCTCCAGACAAAAATTTTTACGTATGACTTTATCAATGGCATTTAAACTTTGTACTAACTGAAATTTATAAGGTGTCATTTTCAAACGTTTCCACAGAATTTTCCACACAGTCCGTTGAGGAATTTGCAATTCTAAACTTGCTGATCTAGTTGATTTTCCTGGACTTCGTACATAAACATCACGAACACTATCTATTTGTTCTTCAGTGCCAGAAGGTCTTCCAGTACTCTTCCTTTTACACAGACATCCACTATTTTCAAAATGTTTATACGTCATAGATTGATTGCCTTGTTGGTGGTGGTTTACCGTATCTTGATCTGAAATGACGTTGCACAACCGTAACCGAGTTTGTTTTGGCTAATTCAAGAACACAATAAGCTTTCTTCACTTGAGTAGCGGCCATTTTGCTAGACTGGTCATTGTAACAGCAGCCAACAACAAAATGATAGCAACAGTTGTACCAACATAAACTTTAAAAAATTCCCTACAAACCTATATCATTTACTATATATTCAAATACACCAGTTTGATGTTTAAAAAGCTGTCGAAAGTGTCTATTTCATTTCTAATCACCTCTATTATTGGGAAGGAAAGGCGTTTTCATGTCGAATGAAAATCCATCTGTTTATTAATACAAATCGATAGATTAAAACTTTTTCTACAATGAGGAAGACGTAAAAATCGATCATTGTTCAACTCTTAAACATAATCTTTTTAGTATCATTTCCACTACTGACGATTTCTGGTAAACTGCCCTTTGAAGTCTAAAGAGAACCAATTTTATAAGTATTTACTTGTACTCACGCGCGTATTTTAAATATTTGTACGCGTTTTTCCTTAAGTTTTTTCTTTACAAAATTTTCAGCAATGAATTATAATTTGAATAGAGATAAACAATATTTATTTTAGGTACGTTGTTGTTTAGGTCAGCAGCCAAATGACTGGTTTGAACCTCTAGAGGTTTTAACAAGTAAAAAAAGGAGTGAGGTTGTTTACAATTTCCTTCCTCACTGAGTTGAAAAGTATGGTTATCAGCATGGCTTTCTGAAAAGTATCTACTTTTCACCCTGCAAATTTCATACCTTCACTTCATTCACCACAGGGTCTGGCTGTATAAAGAAATTCATTACTCTCACAGGAAATAACTCTGACTAGCGTCTTTTACACCTTTACATTTTCTGTTCTTAAATTTTCCAGTCATATAATTGGCTGTGATAAGAAACAAAACTAGTTTTTGTAGCCCTGGAACTAACAGATCGATTGCAAACAATGTATTACTCCAGTTTTAGGTACAGTGAATTATTTTGAATAAGTTAACTTTACAAATCTGTGAAATGTGTTGTGTGGCATGAATCGTATTCAATCATGAAGGTTTAAGTAACTTTAAGTTCTTAAGTAAAGTTTATGTAATTAAGTTAAGTGATAGTAAGTAAGTAGACGTTAAGTTCTATTTTATTGAAGTATTTCAAGGAAATGTGAAACTAGTTTAAAAGCTGTTGTTACATTAACTTTATAATCGCCCTCTATTCGTTTCAGTCACTACTTTTACTCTTTAATTTAATATTTCATTGATTTATAGACAAACATATCTCATGATATTGAATTTGTTACAAAAAAATGTTTAACGAACATACCTACCTATATGAAAGAAGATTACCTATCCACAAAGAAAGTTAAAAATATAATTGAGCAGATATTTACTTCAGAATTAACATAAAAACACATTAATAATTACAATAATGTTATTATATTACTTCCAAGTAAACACTTTTTCAACAATTAAGACACACACTTTATAGCCATAGTTTAACATGAAGCGTCACGAAAGTGATTGACATGTCGTTTTGTTATGGCATCATTCAGTACATTTTATAATGATTATTTAAAACGTAAAAATATAAAGAACATGTTAAAACAAATTGTGAAATCAGTGCAGTGATGGCGCTTACCCTATCTTGAAGAGAATAAAAGTAGTGAATGAGGCGATTTAAAAAAATAATAGCATCCGATTTTGATAAAAATGCAAAAAAGTAAAAAATTGTACGAATAAACTACTATTTCCAGTAAACCGATTTTAAATGAAAATGTTCGTGTCCGTTCCCTGGTGGTACCTAATTTAAGTTCCAAGTTTCAACTGTGGATGACATTCCGTTCTCGTGTTATTTTGTTCACACACACACACACACACTCATACGCACATCAATCGCTAAAAACATGTTTCTTGATTCAGGGGCCTAAAAACATGTATTTCCGGTGAAAACTTGATTTCCAAAAATCGACATGGAAACAATACTTTCGTTCCTGTATGCATATAGGGCAAGAGAAAGTAAAAAGTTTTAAAATTACTTAATTTTTTGTACTATTTCATCATAGATTTTTCAATGATACCACGATAATTTACACTGTTGTTTAGGTCATCATCCGAAAGACTGGTTTGAACCTCTAGAGGCTTTGCTAAGTAAAACGAAGAGTTAGGTTGTTTAGTTTGCCTTCCTCACTGAGTGGGAAAGTAAGTTTATCAGCATACCAGGCCTCTGTAAAGCATCTACTCTCTACCTTGCAAATGACACCTTTACTTCATTCACAACAGATTCTGGGTGTTTAATGAAATTCATTATTTTCAGAGAAGATAACGCTGACTAGTCTCTTTTACACCTCTACTTCTTCTGTTTTTAAATACTTCAGTCATTTGGCTGACCATCCGTTAAGAAAAATAACTAATTTTGTAGCCCTGGAATTAGATCGAGTACAAATAATTTAACACTCCACTAGCTTGTTATGGGCATAATTTACAATAACAATTAAAGAGATTTTTGTTTGCTTTACTACAATGAATGCATTTTCCATGATTCTTCATGATAATCAGATTTAAAACTTTTGTGTGCAAGTATATAAAAGATTTAGATCTCAATTGTCAGTGCCTTAATATGTATGAATAAATATGACGTCAGTTATTTAAATGTTAAGTGTATTTATTGGAGCTGGAAAATGGAAATTTAACCATGATTAATAACTCGGTTCACAACTTTAAACGGATTCAAATATGGTAAATGCAATCTAAACTAAAACTATTTATAATTCTACAAGATATGATGAATATTTGCAGAACACGTCTGAGGGGGTTAAGAATGGGATACATAAGCAGAGAAGTGTTGCCACTTGGGAACGTCATCGAGAAGGGCTGCAAAGATGAGATGCGTTGTGACGGGTACAGACCGCACTTGGGTCAGAGATAAGTGCAAAGTGGCGACCCCCTAGAACTCTTCCTATCCTATCATAACCCCTTCTTTGTGATCGATTATTCAAATGAGTCTGCAACTTTATACTCGCTACAATATTCTTCCACAAACAATTCTCCGCGTTGAAATTGCATCACTCCCACAGGGTCCCTAATGACATTTTCTATTTCCATTTTCCATCGCCTGGTCATGGCCTTCAAATGAATTCCCAAGCAGATTCCGCTCTTTCCACGCAATGCAAACCACCATCCGTTCATCCAAACAAACTTCTCCACTGTTTTGAATATTCTTACAAATTTCTTTCTGATAAATTTTAATAAGTTTTATTACTATAAACAATATAACTTGAAAAGTTATTTTATTTTTATTTCCGCAAATCTACTTATTTCAATTTAATACATTCACAAATTTAAAAAAATTTAAACCCATTAAAAACTTTTACAGCTGATGCAGAAAGAGAACGATTCGATGTGCTTTCTTTCTATTTTATACGTCTTGTTGGGAGGCGGTCACAGTTGTCTTTGGAAAATAAAAATACTCTATAAATATAAGGTGATGATAAAACCAGTTTGGAATTTATGGAATTGAACTCTGGGGCACAGCATGTAAGTCTCGTGTAGAAATATTATAGGGATTCCAATCAAAGTTTTTCGACTAATATGCTGTGCACATTGGTATGTGCCTAATTAAGTAGCTACTCCACCATGACGTGGAGATACCTACGGTGAGAGAAGAAATTAGCAGGTGGAGTAAAATGTATTTAAACAAATTAGACATTTACCCTAATTATTAGGCTATAAAAGACGAAAATATTGAAAATCCATGACTCAAAAAGGCGAGAATATTAGATCTTTCATTGCCGTTCACCAGATCAAAAATGTTTAACCATCCTTTCAAGATTAAAAACAAAAAACAAATTATTATGAATTGTTACCTCTTATTTCTCAATAAACTTGATCTTAATAACTACATTAATTAAAAACTCAATCATTAAATTAATATTCAATGAGTTAAGCCTTGGCTTGTACAAGATTACACCTCATTTACACGTCATACACATCATCCTCATCTCATTGGTTCATGGCGTTGCTTATCGTTCTAAATTGAATAGATTGCAACGTACACAAATTAAGAATAAAAAGAAATCATGCTACAATAGTAATGGTTTTTTACTAAGAAATGTGTCATTTTACCTTACAAATATCTTCCTAAACTTGGGAATAAATTCTCAAAATCCCAACTGAATCCATTCCGTAAGACAATATTGTTTCACTTCGTGCAATGTTAGGAAATACTGAGTAGTTCTATTTGCAAAACTCAGCGAATGGTATTCAGCATACTCAATTCACATCAAATAGTTTAAATACGTGGGAACAAATATACCAAAGGAGGGAAATCAAAACTGAACGGTAGGAAATATTAGGGAACTACAAACAGTAAACTATTCTCCTACCAACGAACAAACAAGAATGTATTCCTGACTGATGAATTTCTTGTTTACTTGTTTGTTTTATTAAACGATTAATCGATAAGTATACATTTCAAAACATACAGTAGACTGCTTGGGCATTGAAGTTCATTGGCAAAAATAGAATTACAAAGTTTTTATTTGATATAATAATTTTAATTTCGTTTAATTTATTTTTAAATAATAAATATTCCATATAAATAAATACCTGCAGATATTCTGTAAGACAATAATTTAGACTGTAACTGTGGCTAGATAAACCACTAACTATGGAGTGCTCATATCTACGCGTATGTTGTTGTTTAGGTCAACAGGCGAAAGGCTGGTTTTAACCACTAGAGAATTTACTAAGTAAAACAAGGAGTGAGATAACTTACTTTGCTTTCCTCACTGAGTGAAAAAATATGCTTATCAGCATGCCGGGTCCTCCGAAAAGCATCTACTTTCCACCCTACAAATGACACCTTCCACTTCACCACAGGGTCTGGCTGCATAGTGAAATTGATTACTTTCAGATAACGGTGACTTGTGTATTTTACACCTCTATTTCTTCTATTCTTAAATAGTTCAGTAATTAAAATTGTAAGTAATTAATGACTTTATGATAAGAAACGGAACTATTTTTTGTAGCCTTGGAACCAGCAGATCGAGTGTAATAATAATATGATTATTCAAAATCCAATCCTTTGATACAGCTGCAGAAAGTAACATTTCAATAATTCAAGGTTTTCAATCTGAATTCTTAAAAATAATATTCCTTTGTGAATGTAATTTTTCAATTCACGTATTCAACATTTTTCATAGCTGACTAAACTCCCATCTTAATTGTTTAGTAAAAAAAGAAGAAATTTACCACAAACAGGAACACTGAATAGAAGTTGGGATCATAATCTACTGAATTGAAAGTAAAAATAATAGCCTGAGCTGAAAGAGTAAATATAAATTAACAGTTTACTTCCTTCAAAAATTATTAAGCTATTGTTCTTGTTAACTTTAATTAGTGGTTATATATTGTACTAGCTTCCCTTTCCAGCGTCACCCGGGTATAATGTTATTTTACTTCAATAACTTTTAAATTAGGGTTATGAATAAATTAATAATAAAATTTTATGATTTGAAAAAAATTAAATGTAATAATAGATCTATTAGTTTGAAATTTATAAACATTTAAGGGTTGAATACCAAGGGTTGAGTATCCCTTAGGGGTACATTTTGTTAATTGTTAAGGAATAATCTTTTAGGTGCACTATAGGCTATACCACCACCAATTTCAACCATTCACCTCGTCCGAAACTTAATATAAAAAAAACTCCGTTCAATGGTTGAATATAGTTTTAACCCTTAATGGATACATTTTATAATCATGAAGGGGTAATATGTTTAGGTACACTGTAGGTAACATCTCCACCGAGTCAGCCATCTAGCTTGCCCGGAATTTAGTAAACGGAAAATATCGGTTTAAGGGTTGAACACTCTTTTGAACTCCTTAATAGTTGAATGTTGAAAGTTTAAATTTTCTATTAATCGTTAAGGAATATTCGCTCCAAATTTCAGCTTTTTATGAATTGTGCAAGAAGGAGAATTAGTGGTGAGTAATTTAGTCAGTGAGCTTTCCCAAGTATATATACAGATGTATAGTTCTAAGTCTCAAATAAAAGTGAAAACAATAATAAATTTTAATTTAGATAAGTTTTAAATAATTACCTTTTCCCCTTTGCTATCTTTGTAGACTTGCCATTGCCCTAATGTTTCCCTCCAATACTCAAGTAGGAATGACTCAGCGTACTCCTGGCCTTGACCGTTACCAAATCTGCCTTGTGTTTCCGTCCACGTAATCAGGTGATCACGTCCTAAATCAACTTCCAAAAATTCTCTTACTTCGCTACTTATTTGCGCCTTGGGACACCACGCACCTCCGCTCAGTTCCTGCCGTATCCTGAAACAACAGAACAATAAACTTTTATAGAAATATATAGAAACACTGTTTTAAAAAAATTAATTTTAATAAAAGTTTTATTAACATACTTTGACAATTTATGTTACAGTTATTACGAAATTGTAGCGATTGTGAAGAGTATGTTTTGGTTGAGACCAACTACCAGCTTCTACAGCAGCAGTCCTTGGTTTGATTCCCAGTCAAATCTGGCTATTTTTGTCACTTTTTTCATCTTTATACTTATAAAAAACATAATCATCCTTTATGGTTAAAGAAATTGTGAGCTGTACTATTTCATACAAACATTTTAAAAGAGTACAAGCTACTATTAGACTATTCAGTCACTCTTAACCTAGGAATTCATGGCTTGGGATAAGACCTATTATTCATACATACTGAAACTATCTAGTGAAAGTAAAAAAAATTAACCTTTCGAAGTAATGAACAACGAATCTCCGAGATTCTATTTGTTGTTCTATTTTATGTATTTATTTTTATCGTTTACTGTATTGATATTTTATCCAATTTCAATTTCTTTTATAGTGTTTTATATTATTCAAAGCTGTTAATTTTACGTTGACTCGGTTCAGTTCTGAGTTCATATAAAACGAGTGAAAATAAGAGGAAAATTAATTCGGCAAAATAGGTCAAGTTTTGCATGGTCAAAATCGTGAAATTAGTAATAGTGTGATGATGTTTTTTGAGCGGTAAGTGAAAGAGGGACCTGGTGTATCATTGGTTTCAATTTCTTACAATAGTAGCTAATAATATCAGGAAGAGTAGTAGCGTTCAAGCTTGTCGTTGATATGCGGTTCGGCTAGTATTACACAAGATGTGGACTGGAAGGGGAATTCCTTCCTTACTTTCTCACGACTATATTGGTCTATCAATAATTGAGGATAATATTGAGGGAGTGAATTGTAGAGGAAGGTAAAGGATAGAATATATATAGCAAATTACAAAAAATATAGAGTGTTACAGGCATGTAGATATGAAACGACTTGCGCAAGATATACAGAGTGGAGAACTGCATCAAACAAGCCGAGAGACTGATGATAAAAAAAATATCATTAGAGTCGAGACCATCACTGCAACATTAGAATATACAATCAATACGTTCACAACTGTCTAAACAACGACATTCTTTTCCAGCGCCATCACGGCTATTTGGCACTCAAACTGAAAACTTGTATTTCCATAAAATGTAAAAATCATACAATAACTCGGAAATACTCAGCTACGTAGTGTAACATAAATACTGGCTGGATAGTTGTGTTTTGAGTTCCCAGCGTTTCAGTGTAAGTAACGTACCCGTTAACAGTGTAATTTATATCTTTTCAGGCGCCACTATCCTACAGTCATTTGGTGTTTTCTAGTAAAGGCTAAGCCACTTGCTGTGAGCGCTGAGCTACGCATGCGCATATTTGACTTCGACCCCCGCATACCCCTCCGACCTACAACTGGATGTACAGTCAGGGTATTGTTGAAAATTGATAACACCCACTGTATTTTTTAGGCATGCTGTATCATTGTTGATTACATACGCTGCACTATTGCAGTACATACAAGACTATACAGCCGCACGTTTTTCCGAGCGCTCTCCTAACGAAAATCAGGCTATATATGGTAGAATTTTCAATAGTATTCTATTATGTTCTTTATATTTCGAGAAAGTTTGATTATTGTTTTATATAAATACGGTTACCCTGGTTATGTACAGTCTGTATTGTTTTTAAACAGTGTGAAGCGATTTCATAAAAAAAAGGTTTGTACAAAGTGTATCGAAGCAGTTTCTTCGTGACGGGAAGAAAATTGTGTGCAGCTGTTATCAGGTTGTAAGTAATCAATTCATTATTTTAATGTAAACAGTCATATTTCTCTTTAGGTTTCGTTTAATTTTAGAAAATTTTGTATTAAATTTATTCTATTACTAATTAGTTTATTGTAATTTTCTAGTAGTTAAAATTATAATAAAATTAATGTAATTTATTAGTTTGTAAATAAATATTTGATGCAATTTTAAATCAAATTTTTATTATTTAGAAATAACCAGATTCTGAAAGAACCTTGTACGCAGTAGGCTATAATAAATCTTACGCTAGACAGAAAACTAACATGGAACCACTCTAAAGTTGACAAAAGAAATATTGCCGAAACAAAGTTTAAAGATTTTGTACTCTAAACTCCACCGTCGATAATACTTACCTATTAAACAAAAATAGTAAACTGACAAATTTTTCACCAGAAATGAATGTGTATTGTTGTTCTCTCAACTTTTGAATCTCGGATAAAGTAAAAAAGCTTACAAGTTTGATCCGTCTGAAGGAGATTTGAAAAACAATCTGAAAGTGCCTCTAAAAAATTTCATTTTAAAAGCAGAGTTTGTATAGTGTATTTAAATTTAATACAAGCTCTTTCTTTGTTAATATTAAATATTTTATAAAAATATATGCAACGAAAACAAAATATAAATGAGGTAGAGAGATTTTAGGTATCCAATAAAAAGAGACGGAAGAAAGCAGAAAAAATACACATGGCAAAAGAAAAACGTGAAAATATAGTAAAATTTATAAAAACAGGTTGAGAGCTTAAAAGAATTCTGCAAACTGTTTACCGCTAACTACCCTAAAGCCAACAGATACATTTATTACGCTCATAATAAAATTCCTAATGTTATTTATTTCAGTAAAATATCCATCTCAACCTTCCTTGTTTCTTAATTAAAAAATAAAAAAGAGACGAACAATTCTAAGGATTGTCTCAATTTATTTTTAAACAACTACAAATGCAAACTTTTTAACGATGTTCTTGAGTTGCTTTAACAAGAAGGAAAATGAACTGAGGGCACTGATACTATGGGCTGACACAATTCCGTTGAGCCGTCATTAAGACCTGCCCCATTGTATTTCCTTGTCCTTTAATGAAATAACCGGCTTCCTTTCAACCCCTAAAGAAATATTTCTTAAATATAACGTCTGAAAATTCTTCTGACAATCGCAATACATTCATCTCCCAAGGAATTTCTCTCCCCAAATTGAAAAATAAATAATTTATAAACATGCATTTTAATTAAAGATGAGAAAACACTAAAGTATTGCCTAAACTCTTTAATAATATACAACCAGGATACTTTCGTTCTGGTTATACAATTGAACCATTTAAATATTTACGGACATCTTTATAACAAAAAATTAAATTCTTTTATAATCTGAAAATTAGTACTAGAATTTAACTGGTAAACATAAAATTTAACCACACGGTAATACAGTTCTACCTCGTTTATCCGGATTTATTGGAACTAGAACCGACTCGGAAACAGCAGGAAATAGATAAAAACAATTATTTTTACGCCTAAATTGTGTACGTTGCAATCTGTTCAATTCAGAACAATAAGCAACCCCATGACCCAATGAGATGAGGATGATGTGTATGACGTGAAAATGAGGCGTACTCTTGTATAGACCCAGGCCGACCATTCCTGAGAGAGTATGGTTAATTGAACCCCAACCATCAAAGTACACCGGTAACCACTGTCTATTATTCAAATCCGTATAAAAGTAACTACCTTTACTAGGGTTTGAACCAGGAACCTTTGTCTCCGAAAATAGCCGAGAATAGCTGAAAATAGCTGAGCACTTCTGTCCCGACAGACAAAGTTACCTCTTTGTAAGAAGCTAGGAACTGGCAAAGTGATATCGGTGACTCGAATGAGATGAGGATTTTTTTTTAAGAAATAATACATTTATAAAATTGGAAATATAGATTAGACCAGGCACCTTATCTGCGTCGTTTATGGTGATAATATAACAAAAATGAGAGAGTAGCATAATTTATAAAATCTATTATTATAAGAAAAAGTCTTCGCAAGATTTTTCTTTGCCGATGCAAATATATCCTATATTTAAACACTAGTAAATAATGTGAAATGAATAATATTATCTAATTTTTATCGTGAACCATTCACGTAATATAGGAATGAAACTATTGGTCTTAAAAATATAGAAAATTACTAATTTACGCTAAACTAGGCTTTATAGAAAAAATGTTTGAAGTAAAAGAAGTAGGTTTTGAATTTTCTATAAATTTAGTTCACTACAATTTTGTCGTAAAATGAAAGACCGCAATCTTAAAAACATCCAATTTTTTACTGATTTTGATGAACAAAATAAATAAAATTACAATTTGACGCTAAACTAAGCGTTGTAGAAAATAAACGCTTAAAATAACATTTTGTAGTTTTTAACTTTTCTGCAATTTTAATAAAATTTATACACGTTTGTCCTAAAATGCATAAATTGAAGCACCAGTCTTAAAAAATCTACTTTTTGCCACAAAAGCACAACCCTAAAAATTTCAGCAGAAATGCCGCCTATCATTTCTTGTAGAAAATAAAACATGTTGTAAATGTTTTATCAGGTTTTTGAAAAGTTTGTTCACTCACATACGGACTAATCTGTAAATTTTTTTGGGTTAAGAGGCCTGTAAACATGTAGTTCCGGTAAAAAGTATGTTTCGACAAATTGACATGAAATCAATACTTATCTTCACTTTATATTCTTAAACGACATAAAATGAAAGTAAAAATTTTGTTGTTATTTAGGTTATCAGCTGAAAGCCAGGTTTGAATCTCTAGACGCTTAAGCTACTAGATATAATTAAGAGTGAAGTGGTTTACGGGTGCCTTCCTCACTGAGAGGAAAGTATGCTTATTAGCATGCCAGGCCCTCAGACAAGCATCTACTTTCCACCCGGCAAATGAAAATTTTACTTCATTCACCACAAGTTCTAGCTATATAACAAAATTCATTACTCGCAGAGGAGATAACTTTAAATAGTGTATTTTACACCTCTACCTCTTCTGTTCTTAAGTGCTTTAGTCATATAATTGGCTTACCATGTGATAAGAAAGGGAACTATTTTTGTAGCCCTGGAATTACCAGATCAAGGGCAAATAATTTAAAACTTCACCTGCCGGTTACGAGAGTACAAATAATTTTGTAATTCATGTTAACTAAGTCAGAATATAATAACAAAATGGTAATAAAAGTGAATTTGTATTTTCTAAAATTCGATTGGGCTATTGTTGTATGAACGTTTATGTATAAATAAATATACAAACATTACACGCGGCAACAATGATAGAATAATTTATTTTATAATCATTATGCCAGTCATCTAATTCAGCCCGTTGTCATAGGAAGGCGTATCTTCATACTACTGTAACCCTATTTGAACCTGACTTAATCCTTTTCCATTCAAATAACATTCACCAACAAAACTCGTCCAAGTTAATACAACAGTACAAAACACAATATCATTTAATTAGTAAAACGTCAGGAATATTGACGGGTTCAATAATGTTTGTTACATGTGACATTTATTTTGTTTGGAGCTGCCGTAAATTTAATTATCTGGACGGTTTACTGTACAGTATATTTTCTGTACGTATTCCGTATTATATTATACGAATTTAATTGACGTTTCGATATTATACGAATCTAATTGAATCTACATAACATTCATCCAAACACAAATTGGTCTAAATTACAAAATTATTAGAACTATTGTTAATTTTATAATAATTGAATTATAAGTACGCCTACTCATTGTAGTACTAGTTTAATTAGGTACATAACATTCTAAACAACGTAAATTAGGCACATTTGTAAATATGTTCCTAATTTGTTCCAAATATGTCCTATTATGTTCCAAATAATCGAAATCAATTTTATTTTTTACCTCATTAACTACTCAATCAACCTATTATTATTATTATTTTTATTTTTATTTAACCAACCTCTTCCGCAAGCAAAAAATGTTCGGTACCTTTGTGCTATATTTAGACAGACTGTTGACGTGGGACAAGCACGTCAACTAAAAGTGACTACTGCTAAATAACAGACTGAAACAGTTGTATACTATGGACAATTCAAACTGGCACAATTCTTGCTCTACGTGTACACACAGTTCCGCATAAAGTATATCCATAACCTATTTATTTTATTTATTTCTTTATTTATTTATTTAATTTAATAAAATATAGGTACATTAAGATTACAATTCATGACTATACTAAGCTATGTACAATATTTTAAACTAAATATACTTATACGCAAAATCTCTTCTTCACAAAGAGTTCTGTCCGCGCACGGGAGTATACAGAACAAAAACATTAATTCACTTAAATACTTGTAACTACTATGAAATTACTAAGTTAAATTACTACAGTTAAACAGGTTACAAAGATTCCGTTAAATAGAATTAAAAATATACATCAAATAGATAAATTCAATTACATTTTACATAAAATATCAAATATCAATATTATACTTTAATTTTAATGACCATAGAAATTTTTTAAAAAACTTTAAAATTATGTTTGTATATTTTGTAATAGAGAGAAAATATAAATATATATATTATAATTTTTATTTTATAACTATAACTACTTTGAAAAACTATCCAACTAAAGATGCAAAAAACAGTCAGCGTCTTTGTCGTCAGTTAGTCAGTACTTGGAGTGCGAATGGAATAAAAGTTGTCGGGCAGTTTAAAAAAATGCCGTTAGAGACAGGCTTAAATAAATGTACCGAATGGTTGTGCATGTTTGAATAATTTGTTTGTCTTCTCCTTTTCTTCACGGGTTAGATATTTCTACTTGTTCCGGCACCCATCTTTTCTTCGGGCTGCCAATATCTCTACTTTCCACTAGGTTTGTACCTTCTCACTACAATAGGCAAATGAATTTCTGGCATTCTATTTAAATGATCGGCCCACTAAGCACAATAAAATTTTATTTTTTCGTTAAGTGGAAAAATTCCCAATTCTTGCCTTATATCTTCATTTCTGATCCTGTCTACTCTTGTACAAACCATGACAGACCTTAAGAATTTGATTTCTGCAGTATCAATGTTTCTTTCCTCCCTTTTTCATCACCCATGCTTCACTGCCGTGTCAAGGCTGGAACTGCCACCGTTTTATAAAATAATAATATGAAAATTTGTTTTTATTGTTAATTAACATTATCTTAATTACAGTCAATTTCTTTTATGCTTGAATTTTGTAATTAATTTAGTTGAAGTTATCAATTGTATTAGATACAATTTAGTCAGCTAACAATAATTAATTATGTCAATAAATAGTTAATTCGATTTTTTTAAAAGGGCGTAAGTCATAATTTTGGCCATTTTTATTTTACTGTGCTTTATTACTCTACGTAGGAAGACGCATCGTTTAGTTTTAAAAGGGCGGTTGTACGTTGGACGGTTGTTTAACAGCTGATACTGTAAAATACCGATTTATTTTAAACGGGTGGTAGTCAGTGACTTACACCGTTTTAAAATAAAATACAGATAAAAGTGGCAACTTTCACTCCGCGCGTTTTTGTCATAGGTTGAGGTTATGTTTGATTGTGTTGTCTGTGTGATCTATGAAGTGTGTAAAGTGAATTGAAGTTTTTTAAAAATTTATTTATTTAACGTCGCATCAACTGCAACAGTCATTAGCGACGACGTTGGGGTGCAACTTTGTACAGTGGAGGATGAAATGATTTTTTGTAACGTATGAAAATATGCCGTGCCTGAGTGGGATTCGAACCCAGGACCGCATGATGAGAGGCGAGCACGTTACCAACTACGCCAATGCGGCCGGCAATTGAAGTGTTGTTATTCTTATATTTTTGTACCTATAAGAAAATATTATGAATTCCAATATTGAAGACAATAAAAGCGATCATGAAAATGGTAACAGCAGAAAACAAAAAGGAAAAAATACTGAAATGTGCAAAAGTGATCAAATAAAAGCAACCCCATTCAAAGGCTTATAGTATGTAAACCACAAAGGCAATAGTGTTGACTTATAGAAGCCTGAATTCTCTTGCAGGTAAGCTGTATTTCATTTTCCCAATAAATCATTTTGTAATAGTTATTAATATTTGTTAATATTTAGCAAACAGATTTTTTAAACGTATAACAATTATGGTTATACGTTTAAAAACATCTGTTTGTTAATCACCACTGTTGCTGTTGACACAGCTCTATTAGCAACTTATGATTTTATTTTTAGGGTTGCTAAGAAACTACAGGGTCATTTGAGAATAAATGAGAACTCATGTAAGGTATGCAGAGTCAAGATAAATAACGGCAAATCATGACTAGTTTTAATTCACATATTCAAAAATACCTAACTAAACATTTTCGTACATTGTTGTTTCAAGCATTACAGGACGTGTAACATGATCTGGGCTGCAATTGAATAAACAGATTTCTGATAAATTAAAATCAAAGAAGGGAAATTCGAAGACATTACCTTTCTGATTGATTACGTGTAATAAAGTAAAGAGCGAACGAGAGTACCTGAGGCTAGAGGTTAGAGCATTTTGCATTCAGGCAATGAATAGTTTATGCTGTAATGGATTGCATACTCTCACTGAGCACTAAGAAATAGTTTAAACGGAGCCCTTAAAATGCCCTCCGTCTATCCCGCGCTCTTCTATCTCAATTTACCGTCTACAGCAAAGCACTAAACTGGCTTGTTATTAATTTAATTGCCTCTTCAGTATTACCTTCCTTATAAATATATTATTTACTTATTTATAGTCATATCATTTTTATTATACCATAAAAGCGAATTTTCTTTTCAACGAAAATAAAATATTATTACAGGTAGACCCATGGAATATATTTTTTATTTCGTAATAAAATATAATCCTAGGTCTGTTTTCTTGTTATATAATTTTTACTGTCCAGAATGTAGCAAACAACATATTTTTAATTTATTTGGTCTTTTTAAGGTTGCTTTAGTACTGTTTCTTACGAAATAATTAAACGAATACGGTTGTTCTTTACTTCCATTTTGTTTTTTAGATTGTTGTTAAAGTCTTAGGTTAATTAAACTGGGTTATTAAGTGTTCGGTTTAGGATTAATAAGAATTGATAATATATAATGTCACAAAGATAACTTATAATGGAATTCCGGAAGTTCTAATTATTTTCTTATTTAACGCTTCCCTATCGCCACCAGGAGACTGAAATTTAAGTATTTTCCTATTTTGTTCAACCCTTCATGGACAGAATTAGTTTCATATCACAGCCACATTTGTTATGAATTGGGATAAAAAAGTTTCTTCATAAAAATTTGTTTTTCTTGATAGAAAACTGTTTTTAAAGGCTTAGAATACACAAAAATTTCATCACGTATTATTTTTCTCTATAATAGTCGATGCGGGTAGTCTTAAGTGACATGACTTAGTGGAATATACCCGAAATTTACACTCGATCTACTAGTTACTTTACAAATTGATATTTTTCCTGTTTTATTCCATGAATGTTTTCTATATGTCATCAATCATTTTGAATAAGTGTTTGAAGTTTATTTTCGTTGTGGAAATCCTAGTAAAGGTTTCATACGGATTTGAATACTAGACAGTGGTTATCGGTGTACTTTGATGGTTGAGTTTCAATTAATACTTTCTCAGAAATAGTCAGGCTGAGCCTGTACAAGACTACATCTCATTTACATCACATCCTTCTTTTAAGTCAATTCAGGATACTCCAAAAGGGCGTAAAGGACATCTCATTTCATTAGGTCGTGGGGTTGGTTATTGTTCTTAATTGAACAGATTACAAGTTACACAGAATAAGAAATAAAATAATTGCTGTCACTAATAACATTTGTCGCCGGCCGCATTGGCGCAGTAGGTAACGTGCTCGTCACTCATTATGCGGTCATGGGTTCGAATACCGCTCAGGCACAGCATATTTTCATACGTTGCAAAAAAAAAATCATTTCAACCTTCATTACACACAAAGTTACAACCGAACGTCGTCGCTAATGACCATTTGTAGTTGATGCGACGATAAATAAATAAATAAAAAAATAATAAAAAAGATTTGTTGTTGATGTGACTTTAAACAATACTAAATAAAAAATCATGTTAAATAATAATTTTATAAGACAAAGATTATCTTATGTAAAAATAAATTTTTTACAGTAAAATTTAACAAGATAAAAATGTACGATATCTTAGGTTAGAGAAAATTATTTTATTATACTAATAATAATAAATAAATAGCATATAAATATTAGATTAAATGTAAATTTGTACAATTTATAAAGTAATTTTTTGTTTAAAAAGAAATAAATAAATTGTTAATGATGTCAAGAAAGACTGTTCTACTTGTATTTACATGGGCTGTTTCCATCTGAGTGACTGTATTTGATTATTTGCGTTATACCGTGTAACGATGACTTGTTTGCTAGCTGCAGAGAGTTACGTCTGCAGATGTTATTACTCAGGCGTTAAGTTACATGAAATTATTATTAATTTAGTCGGGTAGTTATTGTTTAAACTTAAATCAAATAAGAATATGTATTTTACAGTTTTTCTCTTATTTTAAAAAGAATTATTTTCTTTGGAAAAGTATGATGTAAATAATTTATGTAATTAATTAAATGTAATTAAATATTAAGAGATGAAATAAATCAAGATTTTATCTCACTTAAAAACATATTTTAAATGATAATATACCTAACTACATGTATATTTCTCAAATCCAAATAATAATACTGTGACACACGCCGGCATGCCCATAATAGACAGATGGAGTGTTAAATTATTTACACTCAATCTGTTTGTTGCAGAGCTAAAAAAAAAGTTCTGTTTCTTATGACATGATCAACCAATTAAATGGCTGAATCATATAGGAACGGAAGAGGCAGAGGGGTATAAGTCGCTTATCTGAGTTATCTCCTCTAAAAGTAATAATAATTTCATTATGAAGTCAGACCCTGTGGTGAATGAAGTGAAGGTGTCATTTGCAGATGGAAAATATGTGCTTTTCACAGAGCCCGGCATGTTGATAAGCGTACTTTTCCACTCAACAAGGAAAGCAGTGGTAAACTACCTCATTCCTTATTTTACTTGGTAAAACCTCTACTGGTTCAAACCAGTCTTTTGGCTGATGACCTAAACAACAGCACACGCCGGCTAGATGATTGTGGTTGAACTGTATGGCGATGGTGGATAGTGGAGAGAACTTCATATTTGGCACTAATTAATTATTACTTTCCTTGCGTCACTAGTCTATCCCGTTACTTATTGTTTTTCTAGTGTAAAGTAGAATGTTTTACTGTTCATTTATTTCTTTAGTTTTTTTATGTTATATTGTTTACTCTTTGAGAACCTTTGATGATTTTTTTATACAAGCGGCTACCCATTTTCTTGGTGTTGCGTAAACAGTTATAAAGTGAATCTGTTAAAAACTTTTGTAATTAATACGTGGCGTATTGAAGCAGTTTCTACCTGACGAGCAGTTATCATATAAATTGTTATCGGGTTGTAAATATAAATGAATTAATTATTTTAATGTAATTTGCCATATTTATTTTTAATTAAGTTTTATTAAGTGTTAAATAGTTCTATTAAATTTAATCTGTTAATAAGTTATTAAATAAATTAGTACAATTTCTAGTAATTAGTTAAAATTATAATTATTAATTTAAGCACTTAATTTTTATTAATGATATAAAACTTTACAGTGCATTAAATAACTGTGAAAACAACACAAACACCTATTTGAGTGAGTATATTAAAGATTACTGTAAAACTAAAACTTTATTTTCGTGTACGTAAAACGTTTGCTGTAGGGTTATTGTAGTCTTCAAACTTCTATCAACCATGATGAAAAATTGTAATTTTTGTTTATTTCATGTTGTTTGTCCGCTTCAAATAGCCATCTTTTCAGAATCAGATCTTTGACTAGAGTTGCAGAGAGCTTCTGCTCAAAGTATAGCAGAGCATTTCTAGCACGAAATGTATATTATAAACAATACACCTAGCATCTCAATTGCTCTGTTGTTTCTCAGCTGATTACAATGTCGAGATCTCAGGTTCTTTAATTACTTAAGGAGATAAAGCGACTAAAGAAAAGTTACCCTCTTTTCAGAAAAGAATTCGGAAAAATTTTCGGAACGTTAATCTGTTTTCGGGAAAGACTTAAGGAAAAATTACCCTCATTTCATTATCTTCTTTTACGGGTTCTCTTTAAAGGGTTACCTGCTCATCTCATTACCCTCTTTATAAGGGTATAAGTTACCTTTTTTCAGGAAAATAATCGGTTAATAAAAATATCGGTTAAAAGAGAGACCACTATTTAGACTATACAAATCGGAAACTTTATTTTACATAGTAAAGTAACTGTGGAAGTAGAAATAAGAATAACTTACTATACGCATTTCAAACGACATTTCTCTAATCATTGAAGAAAATCTATTTTCAAAAAATATTGAAATTCTTATACATCACAAAATCAATGTTGCACAAAGACTTGCAAATCCCATACGTAATTGATGTCGCGAAACAACTATACAAGACGATGCATAACAAATTTGAATTACATGACAACCCTCTCATACAAAACATGTACACTAGGGCGATACTGGGTGCTCAGCGCAGACGTTCGAAGCGCCTCTGGCCAAAAGATCTTCTTGGCCAACTGTAGGACTGTGGTGATAACTGCACGCTCCTTGAAGTTAATCAAGTTTTGGAACATTAGCTTCACATTTCTAAATTGTTGTATTAATATAATAATAGATACTAAATTTCAATTGAAAGTGTCAAAAAAAGAAACTCATAAAAGTTACTGAGATATATTATTGCAGGTATAACAATAATAAAAAACTATAATGCTTTCTATTAGATGTGACATCTTTAAAAATGATAATACATTTTGATACTAACTATAAACATAAGGAAATCTGATAGTGTTATATTGTGTGTGAAGTAGGCACGAATGTATTATAAAAGAAGCAACAGTTAGTCGTAAGTATTTGTTTACGATTGGTATTAGTGTGTTTGTATTAGTGTAGTTAACTGTAGATTTAACTTTTTGAATGGAATTACCCGGATCTTCCTTAAAACGAGGAAACTGGGTCGTGAAAAAGGTTATTATTTAATAGCGAAAGCGTTGGCGGATGGTCTGTGATAAGGAGTGATGATGACATGGGAAAAGGAAGGAATAAGGGAAAAAAATGAAAGAAAGGGTAAAATGGGGGGTAAAAGGATGTATAGAAAGAAGTAAAGTAGATGGAGGAAACGTTTAAAAAGTGTTTAAATAGCGATGCGGGAATCAGGTCTGTGACAATACTCCCCTAGGCTTCATAAATCCTTACGAAGCGCTAGTATCCTACTACACACGACAAGCGCATATTTCACTTGTTATGGCCTTCTGCTTGCGCTACTGTTCCTCGTTTAACCGCATATTGTGTATCTATCTTCAACCTACCCTACCAGACCTAGACTTCAACATCCCATCCTTATTTCCCCCCACCATACTTCTATCAAAACATTTTATACCTGGTACATTATTACTTCCAACACTATATTCCCTATGTACCACCATCATATCGTTTATTATTATTATGATCATACTACATTTGACTTTTCCTCAAACGAAAGCAAAATAAAATATATAAATCACTATTACATTGTATACTGTCATTAATATAAAAGAATTATTGCAAAAGGTAAATAACTGTAGCTACCCTAACTTTAATAATATTCTTAAGAAGGTAATATTCGTAGCATAAATATTATTAAACAAAATAATCTGGTATGAAACACTCACACACTTTCTCTTGCCAATATAAATAATTAACAAACCTAACATTAGTAATTAAACATTAGAAATAAACAAAAAATTAACCTCAATAAACATAACCTATTTTAATCATGAGAACGCGAAATGAAAATCAACCTGTTTGGCTTAAAAATACTGAAAATCACTCTTTCACGCTAAACTAGGCTCTGTAGAAAAAAATCCTTTATATAAATGTAGTAGATCTTTTAATTTCCTATAAATTTAATTATATACACTTTTCTCGTAAAATGCATACTAAGGTTGAAATCTTTAAAAAAATCGATGTTTCACACGTTTTCGTAAGAAAAAAAACAGAAAATCGCTAATTACCGCTAAACTAAGCTTTATACAAAAACATGTTAGGAATAAAATGTTGTAGCATTTTAAATTCTCTACAACTTTTATTTTATATTTTTTGCGCTAAAATGCATATTAAAGCCGCAATCTTAAAAACCAATTTTTTACGTGAAAACAGCCTCAACAAGAATTTAAGCAAACACGGCGCCAACCCTATCTTGTAGAACATAAAAAATTTAGTAAACCAGACGATTTTTAAAAAAAAATCGTAGGACCAGTTTTTGAGAAAATAGCAAAAAGTTAAAAAATACACGAACAAACTACTACTTCCAGTTGATAGATTTTGATGAAAATGTTTGTGTCGGGTCCACTAGTGGTGTCTAACTTAAGTTTCAAGTTCGTACGATTTACCGTTCTTGAGATATTCTGTTCACGCACACACACACACACACACGCACGCACGCACGCACACACACGCGCGCGCGCACACGCACACACACACACACACACCACCACCACCACCCATAGCACCGCTAAAAAACATGTTTTTTTTTTGGATTCAGAGGGTCTGAGAACGTGTAGATCCGGTGAGAACTCGATTTCGAAAAATCGACATGAAAACAATACTTTCCTTCCTATATATTCATATAGGCAAGAGAAAGTAAAGCATATTTAGATCAAGAAATAGACTAGCAGAATATTAAAATACTAATACTTTTGTAACTCGAAAAATGTTCGTTATCAGAATCACCACGGTGTTTTGGTACCCGAAATATTTAATTTGCTTACTTTTGCACTTCAAAAAAGTTAAATGATAGGTTTTTCAGAAGAATTAGTGTTGTTAAATGGATAATAATTAATCTACAATGAGAAAATAATTATAGAAGTGTAACTATTAAAATGATATTTTTTGGCTCATTTACTTTCATAAAAATATATGTATATTTTTTTAGTTCATTAGATTATATTGTTTAAAAAATATAACAATTTTATATTATAGTTTTTTTTTAAAATAATTGTATAACTTTTAATAGTTGAATTTTTTAACCCTATATTGTTTAGTTAATTAAATTTATTAGACTTTTTGTTTTCCGTTTTAATATATCCTGATTCCAATAATGCTCTTTATTGAGACTTTTAACTGATAGATTTTTTCCAAATTCTGAATTGCTGGCTTAACGATTTAACTCTCAAACTGGAGGACCAAAGCAGCTTTTGTTCCTCTGTGAGTATTTTTACCGCCACTTCCGTCCGGCTTTAAACCGGTGAGAGTCTCAGATTATATTACCCAAGGACGATAGAAGTAACTGCCAATTCCCCACACGGTTAGAATGTTAGCAAATTAGTAAGACGAACAAGAATATGCTGAATGCAGTGGAAATGGATTATTTGAGAAGAGCTTGTAAAACCTCTCGGCTGAAACATGTGAGAAAAGAAGAAGGGCTCGAGCGGAGTTGGGCGATATAATTGTGGAAAGGATAGAGAATAGACAAGTGGTTTGGTATGGTCATATACGTCGAATGGAAGAGGAAAGGTGGCCGAGAAGGATCTTTAACTAGCAGCCAGAGAGGTAGACCCTACGGAACTTGGGGAGAAGGGATGAGAGAGATTATACAGCAGAGAGGTCTGGAGGAGGAGAACTGGTGGAACAGACCAAGTTGGAGATAGACGTGCGGGAATGCGGCAGCAGCTGTAGGATCCCCCCCCTAAAAATAAAGTAAGTAAACTTTTAGATTGTATATTTAAATTTTTTCATAATTTATAATTTTTTCAAAAATATTGTGGTTTTAAGCTCTAGTCATGGCATTAAATTTCTGTTGTACTGTTATTAAATAAAACAAGATAACATACGAAGTGTGGCTATTAAATAACGGGACTGACGTTGTAAAAATTTTATTTTTATTTTATACATAATCACTTATTGTCAGCTTCAATATACACTCCTTCTCTATCCCAACAAAGCTCCATGCGAATTTTCCATTGTTGGAAACAGTGCTGGAAGTCATCTTTAATCAGCTCCTTCAGGACATGTGCCGCTTTCTCTTTTACAGCTTCCACAGACTGAAATCTTTTCCCTTTTAATGCAGATTTCACCTAAGGGAACAGGTAGAAGTCACATAGTGCAAGATCTGGTGAATAAGGTGGATATTCTAACACTGAGATGCTGTAATTGGCTAGGAACCTTTTAACAGATAACGCAGAATGAGCTGGCGCATTGTCTTGGTGGAGAACTCATGATTTGTCCTTACCCGTTTCGGGGCGTTTTTCCTTACTCTTTGACGTAGTTTAGAAAGTATTTCAAAGAACTAATATTGATTAATTGTTTGACCTTCAGGAACCCAGTTAAGGTACACAATCCCATGGATATAAAAAAAATCAATCATCATTGCTTTCAATTTTGACTTGCTTATTCGAGCTTTTTTGGCTCTCGGTGAAGTTCGGCTTTTTCAGTGCATGGATTGGCGCTTCGTTTCCGGATCATAAGTAAAAACCACGTTTCATCACATGTTATTATCGTTTCCAAAAATATTTGGGTCATTTTCAATCGCGTAAAAATGTCAGTACAAACATTTTTGTGAGCTTCATTTCAAACATTTTTGAGCGGCACGTGTCCTGAAGGAGCTGATAGAAAATGACTTCCAGCTCTGTTTCCAACAATGGAAAATTCGCATTGAGTGTTGTAGGGATAGAGAAGAAGTGTATATTGAAGGTGGCAATGAGTAATTACGTATAAAATATAAATAAAAATTTTTACAACGTCAGTCTCGTTATTTTAGAGCCACACCTCGTATACACTAGGACATGGCTTAGCCATAGTTGAGTAGGTAAATTTTCTCCACCCCGTATATTTTAATTATTATAAATGCATTATAGCCTTTAGAACGAATGTATATGAGTTAATATAGTAAAACAAAGGAAATTAATAAAGTTTTATTATTATCATTCATTTAATCGAAATCATACAATACAAATTTTATTTACATAATTTCATATTTCACGAAGTGGTTTAGCCTGTACGGGAGAAAGAGCTGTACACGCTAGATCGATAATTTACACTAAATAAATATTGATAGAAAAGAACAACGAAATTTTCATTAAAACTTTTTCATGATTCCGAATTATATTGTAATATTGTACAGAAAAATTGTCATTATAAGAAATTTCGTATTCCATGTAGTGTTGTCTATTGAATAAGTATAATGGAATGTTTCAAATGGGAGTTCTTGGAAATTGAAACTGGTGAAGATGTTAGTTTTTATTTGATTCCTTTTACTATGTATGTTAAAAAATAGCGGCGAAATTGCTAGAAGGATTTAATTGTTTAGGTAGCTATCGGACCACGTAGATACAAATAAATTAAAAAGGAGTTGAAATAAACTTGTAATATTCGCAAAAAATGATTCAATTAATGATAAATATAAAAAATACCATGATTTCATATCATGTTCCAAAATTTTATCCGAACAAAACCATTCAATTCAGATTTTTGAAGAGCGAATATATTTTACATAACAAAAGATACAATAGGTCTGTAGTAAATTGAAAACAATAGAATTTGAAGCAGAACAAATAATAATGCAATCAAGAAAAGTAGGCAGTTGTGAGTGAATAATTCTGATAGATATTTTCAGATGTAGGAGGGTTTTATAAGGGAGGGAGTAAAGCAGACATGGATGATGTTAGGAGAGGAGAATAGCTAACGAACTGAGCTTTCAAGTCACGTCTGTCGCTTATCATGCGTTATCGAAACCTATGGTCCTCTATATATTTCTATACTTAGAGAAAGAGCCTCTTCTAGATTTTCATCATCCTTTAAATATAAATATCATAATCTTGAAAAGTATTAATTGGAATAATCATAACCTAAATGTAGCTACTTAATAATACAAAGATAAATGTAATTGTATTTAACTTTATGAAAGAATGTAACGATGTTTGATGTATAAACTATTTTTTAACAGGCCGGGTGCCGCAATGTACAAGGGTAGGCCGTTCGCATAGGCCACATTATATTAGTAAACTTTCACCAAGGGCCGTACAGAAAAATTACAAAATATGATAAATAACATATCATATATATATTTTGATTATTTTTTTTTTTGGTTTAACGTCCGATTCTACTGCAATAATTACTGCTAATGAAGACGGTGAAGAATGAAATTATTTTTTGTAACGTATGAAAAAGTGCCATGCCTGAATGGAATTCGAACCCAAGACCGCATGATGAGAGGCGAGCACGTTACCAACTACGCCAATGTGTAGATGGGCGTAGATGACGCCTGCGTACAGATGTATTTTACATTAGTTCTAATAGGCCTGGAACAAATTCAATGAATTCTTAGCAGGCCTACAAAAGTTATGATTAAAGAATCACAATGGTGTCTGAGGAACCACCATGGATTCTCATGACCTGTGCGGACAAACCCGTGAGAATCGCCAGCGGTCCTCATGGCCTGTATTGACGAACACGTGAGGATCGCATGCGCGTCTCACGGCAGCCAACCTGTTTTAAAGTTGACTTATAAATTTTAAAAAATCTGGTGTTCACACCAGATTTTTTAATGAAGTTAATTCTCAAGAAAGGAATCCAAAGAAAGGAATTTTTTTTTTCATCTAATTTGCTAGAGGTTCTGAATTTCTGTAGAGTTCTTAATTTCATTAATTTTTTTTGTGATTTGTGTGAGTGTTTCAACACTCACACTACTTTCTCTTGCCAATATAAATAATGAAAAATATAACCTATATTAAATCATGAATACGCAGTGCAAAATTGAAAACATAGCCTTTTAGTTTAAGTCGCATCAACAACTTTTAATCTAACCTAATTTTAATTAAGAGTGAATGAAAATTAAATCCTCTCTAAAACTTGCAAATACGGAAAATCATTATATGAAGCTAAACTAAGCTTTTCAGAAAAAATGCTTAAAAATAGATTCTAGTTGTGTCGTAACTTTTTCTGGTATTTCTTTTCTTGATTCTTCTTCAGTATTCCTTCAATCTTTCTGATCTATTCTGACGCTCTTCGTCGGAATACGCGATTTCCTGCCTCTTGGTCGGTCTTTTCTGTTCAAGTCTTGTGTTGTTCAGTTTGTGCTAATTTCCAGATTTTCTTTTCAGGCTTTCAAGTGAGATTTGGATTTCGTTCATGTCCTGTTCAATTTCTCTGATCCAGTGGGGCTCACATTTTTTGTTTAGGAAAAAGTTGATGATTTGTGTGGAGATTCTGGCGAAGTTAATTCTCAAGAAAGGAATCCAAAGAAAGGAATTTTTTTTTTCATCTAATTTGCTAGAGGTTCTGAATTTCTGTAGAGTTCTTCGTTCGGGACGGGTTTCCAGATCCCGTCAGAGAAATATCCTTTTTTCAGGGATTTTCTGATGATCCGACGTTCTAATTTTGAGATTCTGTTCTTTGTTGATTGTTCTGAGGCTGAAGATAAGTTTACTGCCTTATGTTAAAACATATTTTAAACTCTTTTTACGATAATAATACATATTTTATTTCAAACACAGTTTTTGTTAGGTTTTAATAATAGAATTTTGGCTCATTTGCACTGGAAACATTTAGAGGATAATTTATTAATAATATTTATTTTTTATAAAAATATTGCTAACGAAAAGAAGTGGATGAGTCTTATTTTAAGATTATCTCATTCTACGGTATTTTTTAAAAATAAAAATGTATTTTACATTAAGCTATAGATTTAGAAAATTTGTAACTGGTTATATAATTTATTACCAACTTTAAGATAAGAGAATGACACTGTGGCATAGTACTCGAAAGCTCCGACCCTTGAAATTATGAAAATGTAACTAAATAAACACATCTAGTTTTCCTTCGTATCCATTGATGAACTCACCCTGAAGAAATAGAGAGAAATAAAATGTTATTAAATTACGATCCAATCAATTTTGACGTAAATTAGTTTGTAATGTAATACATTTTAAATTGATTTAAAGTTCAATAATGAACGGACTTAAAATATCTTTATAAAGCTTTTCTTTACCCGTTATCACGTTTTAAAGCCCAGTTCTAATGGAATTTTTAATTCAGTGAAGCTGTTTCAAAAACATCACGTAGTAAACAAAAAAATTAAGAAACGCAAATAAGTAAAACAGAGTTTAGTTTTGTTAAAGACTTGATTCTGAACAATTTTTCATCAAGCTTTAAGGGAAGCAGACTGATTTTAATAAAAAATATTGATTTTTCAATTTTACTATATATTGATGGATCGTTTTCCCCAATTTAAATTGATATATAACACGACATTCGTTACTTTTTCTGTTGAGAAAAATTATGTTTTTACGTTGATGAGGTACGTAGTGTTTATTTTGATATTTTTTCACGTTTTTCATTCTTGTAAATTGAGATTAATATAATCATGTTACTGCTATAACATTACGGAGATCGCGTTTACATAAAAACGATAATTTCTAGAACGCATAGGAATCAGCTGTTGAGCAAATATTGGTGTGTTTTTGTTTGGAAGTTAATTCCAATTTTGGCAATAGGTATTTCTGTTATGGTATTATGCTTTTAATATTTCCGCATACTGTATTTTTTGACTTTAGGTACACTTATTTTAGGAACCATCCCACCTACGAGTGTGAAATTTCACACAGTACATTTTAGTACTAAGGTGTGTATTTACTCCAGAGGTATTTCAAAAATTTGGAGTTTTTAATTTTTGGGTGTCTTTTTCATAAACAAAATTTGGGCTACATTTAAACATTTTTTGAGAATAAAAATCATTTTTAGATTGGATGAAGATAAATGAAAAAGCTCTGGTACAAATTTGTAAAAAGGTACTGTAGATAGGTGTGCCAAAACTGAGCTTTGTAGCTTTAACGGTTCCTACAAAAAATCAACCTAAGTTAGTATTGCAGGTATAGGGATAATGAAAATGGTCTGCTCCCCTTAAAAAAGTTTCTAATATCAGTTAAATTTCAGATATTATATTCTTTGTACACGATAAACTTCATTTTAATCAGACATTATTCGACAAATTGTACAGCACTAACGGCGTAAGCCCTACATTTTGTCGTATACCTAATACTTGAAAGCCTATTGAAACATCCCTATGCAACAGGTGGTTTTGGACACAATTATTGCTTTTAATAATAGTAACACTAAGAATACATACAAACTGAAAGATATTTTGTCTAACACGTACTTATCAAACTATTATAAGGTTGTTTTTGGAAATATGCAGTAGGTAATTAAAAATGGTAAATATTTTTAGTTGTGTATTTTTTAAAACTTCTGGCTCAATATCGACACATTTTTTTATTATTTTTTTTATAATTGGTTTATTATTATGGTCGCATCAACATTCTAAGTTTTTAGCAACCCCATTACATAAAAAACACAAATTTCATAACATAAGATTTTAACAGTACACTTTAGGTTTACAATTATGTTTTTCAATTAAATAAAATTTACACTTAACAATTGAATCTTAGACTTTTAATTATAAATTATAATATGATTATAAACTGAATATAAATTATTTTATATGAATTGCATATTTATTTGCACTAAAATTGTCTTTGAATATTTAAAAAATTGTATAAAGTCTAGTGTTTTTGTGTAGTGTGTGTGATTAACGCAATCTTTGTAATTGTCCAGTAAGTGAAATATTCTCCGTATAGTGTTCAAGGTAGGACATTCCACAAGAATATGTTTGACGGTTAATTTCGTGTTGCAGTGTCTACAGTAAACAGAGTCTTGTTTCGTCATGAGGTGACTGTGTGTCAGTTTAGTGTGACCAATTCGTAGTCGTGTAAGAGTCACTTGGTCAAGTCTGTTTTTAAAAATTTCTGGTTGTAAGTCTCGAATGTCATTCGAGACTTTTTATTCTTGTTTGACCACATTGGATCACTTTAGTCAATTACTTCTTGAATTTCTTTTTAAGCTTTTGTTTCTAGTATTTTTTCTTTCTATCGGACCATTATTATTCATTCATTTACCTTAGAATTAGTATTATTATTATTGCTCGAATTTTTAATTACATGAACATCTGTATTTTCTTTGTTTGTCTGAAAACACCCTTTCCGTGTATTTCCTAGTTTTAGCAATATTGTTTTTAAAATATACTGTGTTTATCTTTCAGTATTTTAGTGTTTTTTATAATTTACGTTTTAAATCTTCTAGTGTAATCTGAATTCCCTCCATAACCTTTTTAAACTTCCTTGATCCATTTTATTTCTTATTCCAAATTGCCTCTATAATGAATGTTTTCTACGTAGGGCCTACTCTTTTTTACGTGTTTTGATTATATGTCCTAAAAAGGAGATTCTCTTTTTCTTAATTGTGCTTATTACTGGTTCTATTTCTTGATATACGGATTTATTGGATGCTATTTTCCAGTGGCCATGTTTTCTTGTTCAAACAAATGTTCTAAATATTCTTCTTTCCATTATATTTTTGTACATTTAATTGTGATAACTTTACGCTTAAAATGTAAATTTCTGATAGAAAGTTTTATTGTAACTTCATCATGATACTATTATTGAAGTATAGCGCCCCGTTAACATACGAGTATAACAGAAAATAATAAAATTGTCCTCTATCCCCATTGGAAGAAAAGCTAGAAAACTATTTTTGCCTCCTCCAACAGTAACCCTTGACCAGTCAAAATTAATATGTCTCAGCCGCGAGATAATTTTGTTTTGGGCTGCATCGATAGCTTCTGTACAAGAGCTATTACGGTTCTATACGACTGAAGGATATAGGCCTATAAGTTAAATCCTTACCAGGGTTTTGTGCAACAGATTACAGATGTTCATATAATCAAAATTTCGAGAAATTTGTTTTTTTAATATTTTGGTGGGCTCCCAAACTCCGCTACCCCCACCGTCTCCACCCACTACTATGGCTGGTCGCAAGGATCCGAGGTGGTACAGTAGAACAGCCATAGAATATCGCCTCAGTATACTGCACCATTATAACTTAACAAAGTCATTAATTCTTCACTAGAAAATAGTCACCCGCCGAGCCCAAAATACACCACACTGACACGAATAACATAAAAATACATAAAACAATATAAAGATCACGCAGTATTTACAGACTTCTTTCACAGTATCCTGTATAGTTTTTCTTTAATTTTACCATCTCTGTGAAACGGATCTACCTCTCCATTTATTTCATTTGCTGTAGCTATATATCTATTGATTGGAGCTATTTTACTTCTTGTGGCTCCAGCAAACAGCTTGAAACTTCTTAAAGCTGTGCAAGGCATCCTCAGAAAAATCTTTGAGATATCCGGAACATCAACTCGTGAATGCAGAATGTTGTAAATGTATAGAACTTCCATCACTCTACGCCACGTGCTCAGACTCTGAAGCTCGTAGAATGAGAGGGCATCCTCATAGCCATTAAATGTTCTCCCAGATCTACATTCCAACTTATGAATTAGTTTTTTCTGCACCCTCTTCAGTTTTTTTTCTGTGACGTCTCTTCTATAGTTCCATACTACTAAACAATATTCGCGGACAGGACGCACAAGGCTCTTATAAAATCTACGTACTTACTTCTCAAATTTGAAATCACGACTAATCCAAGCTATGATAATAATAATAATAATACTAACATTAACTAATTCTAATTCTAATGAATTAATAAGCTCTTTTATTCAACTAGCCGTTTGCACTGGTAAATTATATAAAATTGGTAAGTGGATTTGAATTTCATATTTATTCAAAAATAAATCCTTAATATAGCATGCTATCAGATCTTTATTTCAAAGAAATACGGAAAAATACATTATGGAAACGGAAATACAAATTTACAAATATTGGGAAGATATTGCACTTCCTTTTTATATAACATCACTGGAGAAACTGGAACAATATAAGGGAAAGGTGCGCAGGTTGCCTTAATACATGGAATTGAATACTAGCATAGTGAGTGAGGGTGACCCGTATGATATTGTGTCTACTCATGGAAGAGAGAGAGAGAGAGAGAGATAGAGAGAGAGAGAAAGAGAGAGATGAGGAACAGTTTTAGAAGAAGATAGAACGGTAGGATATTACGACGGAAAAGTTGAAGTGTGTTTCAAGTCATATTGGTGAGGGTAGCGACGAACACTTGAGGGTGCACAAAATTGTACCTTAGGACTTCTTGGTTCAATATACTGGGAGTGTAACATTGTATATAGTACACACACATCTATTCTTATAGGTTACATCCATACACACACCATGTACGGTTTGATTCAAGAACGAGAACAAACCCCATCTGAATTTCTAGTCAATTTTGAAAAAGAAATGAGATGAATCTTGAATATATTTGGAAAAATAAACTGAAAGTCCATTAAATATTTACATTTCTATTTTCCTGTGTGATTTTCTCTTATATCATTATTAAATATTAAAATATCTGACAATCTATCTACTAAATAAACGTGGGGGGTTAAAATTCACCAGTTCTGTGTTATTGAAAACTTATATTAATGACAGAAAAAAATTCCTAAATTTCGATAGTAAAATATTTATAATCTATATATTTTGTCAATGAAAATGAAAGTAATATATTTAAAAGTGTGTTTCCTGTATGGTAAAAAATTGTCATCGATAATCACCCAGTATAGTTTGGACATTAAGACTTCATCGCTCTTGGAACAGAGATCTACTGAACTGATTCTTTTCTAACTTGTGTCAACTGATTTTATTCATCATCGTTATTATTTTTTAATTTCTATTTTTAATTTTCTTTAATACAAGTAATATTTTACATACATATGGGTGTAGTAAAGAAGATCGTTACAGGAATATCGAGATAAGAAAAGAACTCAATATTTTCTCTATGAACAACAAGGTATCCCAGAACAGAATGCAGTGGTTAGACCATGTAAACAGGATGCGGGAGGATAGGATACCTAAGCAGACATTGGGCTATAAACCGGAGGGCAGGAGAAAACGAGGTCGCCCAAACAAGAGATGGGCAGATTTGAGAGGTTCGGAACAGGCAGAGATGCCTAATCCTTGAAAGGCAGAAGAAGAAGACAAGTAGGCCTAATATTTTTTGTCTTTTTCTATTTTTAACTGTACAATCTTAACAACTAGTGAATGATTTTACAAAGTAAACAAAAAACGAAAGCAAATTATGAAAAGAATGTGTTGGTCCATCGGCTAATATCTACAGATACAAAACATGATTATAATTTACTTACCAAATTTTAGACCATAATTCGATTTTAGACCATTTAAAGAGTCACAAACAGATTTATTTAGTTTTTTAAGTAGGGGCTTAAATATGTATTTTAGGCAAAAATTTGTTGTAAATAACAGGCAAGAAGTATCAGTACTTATTTTTCTAAAAAGAAATTAATCTTAAAGATGTAAAATAAAATAAAATAAATAAATAAAAAACCGTAAGAGGTTGAAAATGGTTTTCAACCCTTAAATCAATGTTTACAGTTTACTCAATTATAGATGAGCTAGTTGACTGAAACAAGGTGGAGGTGGTACCTATAGTGCACCTAAAAACATTACCTCAACGTTTACAAAAATTTAAAAAATGTAATAATGTATGTTTTTAAAATTGGCTGAACTTCGATGTGTATCCAAATTTATATAAGTATCTTATTTTTAAAATAAGTAAATCTTGTTTTTGAATTGTTTATATCACTAATTTAGAAATTATCAAGAAAAAAAATTATACACAAATGAAGTTCTGATGGGCAGCTTCTGTAGCTACTACATAGTTCCAAATAAAGAATTAGTTGAAATTTCAGGAAATATATTTAAAGCTAAAATAATTAGCTATTATGTATCAGATTAATCATCAAATAATGCAGATTTTTAAAATACTATTACAAGTTAATAATTCACTGACTATTATATTGTTTTGAAGCTACGAGTATAATAACAAAAGATGGTTAAATTATTCCAGTAAAATAGAAAATTCAAAATAAATGCTTTAAAATAATCTGGGTGATTACTTTGTCCGATAAATAATAATATGATGTAAGATAGTTAAGTTATTAAAGGGAAAGTTAAAAAATTATATTTGCAAATAAGATAACGAAATCAATGTGTTTCATTAAAGAACTTCGCTATTAGTTTAGAAAATAGCAATTAGTATTACCATTAAAAAGTTTCGTTAATTCAACTTTTATACATAATTTAATTGACCAATTTTTCAGCTTTCAGCACTTTAAAAATCAAGACGCACTTTACTAATGTTCTTTTTTTGTTATAAAAAGAAAAAAAGGAGTTTTATAGCCGAAAAGAATAAAATGAATGCAAATATTATTCCCGACTGCGTAAAGCGTTAGGAGGTTTTTTTTGGTTAGAACTTTTCTGTGGAGAGAGCGGAGGAGATATTGCGCAGTCACGCTCCAATATGATGATGAGGAAACAAGCGTTGAAACACGGTCTGGCTAGAAAATCTTGGTTGAATTTAATTTCAGAAAAGAGTATAAAGTAGATTAAACAAAAATCTGGTCACGTCTGCTCATAACTTTTTCAAAATATTAACCTTATTTTCTAGTCATATTTATCAACTATACCTTCATGAACCAACTACTGAATAAATTCAATGATAAAACGAATTGTTTAACAAATATCTTTTATTTTGAAAAAAATTACATTGTATTGTACGTTTTATATACTTCTTTTTAAGTAACTAGAGTCTCTTAGATAAACGAGAGTCTTAAAACATTACTTTCTTTTGGAATTCTTTCATTCCCCTTGCTATTAAAATTGTCTGTAGAAAACTACACCTTTGGGATTACAAGGTACTTATTTCTTATACGATAATATTTATCTTTGCGTAAACATTAGTTCGCGATATATTTTCTCTTCTTTTATCTATGCGATGTAATACATCGTAAAACTTGTAACTTTCAAAGTTTTCTGCAATGTGATTCATATATTTCCTCCGTGGAACGTGCAACCTATATGATTTTTCCACTGTATAAAACCTTTTACTGTAGTGAATATTTTGTCTGCTCAAGGAAGGAAGTAAACACTTCATATATAATACAGACCAATATTTGAAAGGCTTAAGGGAAGTGGTGTAATAATAAACCGATATTAATTATTAATCGATTATTTGTAATTCCCTATTGCAAAGGTAATACTTCTATAACTTAATAATCGGATAGATATAATTTTCTTAATTGTACTTTTCTGCAGTATTCATCAGACAAATATTAATACAACTAAGTATTAATTTATTAGTTATTCTTATTTTTAATGTGGAATTGCTGGAAATCTCATTTTCTGATATTAAATTCTACTTTTCTCAGATCCTACTAAAGGTATCGGTGAGAAATGTTTACAGTAAGATGAAACTTTAACTAATGTATTATCAGACGAACTAATGTCCCATAGCCGAGGGAGTGAGAGGGAGTTATGTGGCATAACTACGTATGCGCTCAACGGTCTTTACCGTTATAATCCAAATCTAAAAACATACTACAGTAGTTATCTTGCTTGTTAGTTTACTACGTGCATAAACGCTTGCTCACAACAATTAGTGAAATTATTCAATGTTATTGGAACGGCGCGTATGGACTGTGCGAGTGAGAGCGTTATGCATTCTCTCACTCCCACGGTTAGGGGACTTTCGTTCATCTGAATAATTTACTAACAATATTGTATAGAATTTGAAAAAAATTATTATTGATTTTTACTTTCTCTTGCCTATATGAATATATAGGAAGGAAAGTATTGTTTTTTTATCGCTAAAAACAACTATTATAAAAAATCATAACTATTAAAATTATGCATAAAACGTAGAATGAATATATTAAATGTAGAGAAAATTTCATATTTTCATAAAAAATTGAGTAGGTTCAATTTATTAAGACAGTATTGTTTAAATAGGGAACGTATAAATTTGTTAAAAAGAGAAATCTTTTGTTATTCAACTACATTTTGTTATCGCTAGAGGGATTTTTTCATAATTTTGTAAATTACCACATTAGCTGTTTAAAGTAGTAATTGATTTATTTATACCGCGTACTATACAAGAATTTGTAGTTACCAGTATAAAATATAAATTAAATTGTTCTTAAAACTTTATTCTTAAATAAATAATGTAAAAAATATTTACCAACAAATTAACAATACAACTTGAATGGTAAATCATACACGATTAAAACTTGTAATAAAAACAATTAAACAAAATTGTAGAGGGAAAATTTTTAGTTTCAAACAGAGAAAAATGTTTAAAAAAAATCTAAAATATCCCTCAGGGGAACCGTTACTATCTTCATAATTTAAAACAACTGTAGAAGTAAAATGTCGTTAGTGGTTCTTGAGAAAAGTGCATTTTCATTAACATTGTTAATTAGGCCTAGGTTGCATTACTCCCCTTAAATTGTTTACATTTCCATCAGTTTATATTTTTAAGGTGATTATATGGTCTAAATTTGAACAAATTAAAAAAAAAAGTTGTCAAAAATTTTCAAATGGGAAGGAATTTTTTGTTGTAAATCATTTTACTAAAATATTTGTATTTTAACTTTTAATTAGTTATTAAAAGAAATAGAATTCTTTTAAAAAATTTCAAAATTCAAAACAATCTAAAATATTTACTACTACTATTATTCACACTGATAAAAATATTACATGAAGTTTTGTATTTCCTCATGAAACAATATTATAAATGACCGTTTGATAAAAGCGTCTGGATTCGAGGAAACAAACATATAGATAATGAAAATGAATTATCAGATAGTGCTGACGTATTCAATTAGTACATAATTAAATTGTTTAGTTGATACACTATTTAATTGATGATACAAAATTATGTAACAGGTGATATAGTGAAATCTATTCTAACTACTGTAATACCTAATCGTGATTAAATTCATTCTAAATTTTCTATCGCTTCGAATGAAATCAACTATGATTAAATACCTGGATTTAATTTAAAATATTGTGATTCCTTTTTGGTAAAAAAAAGTTAATAAACACCAATATTGCTCTCTAGTACTTTGGTTAAACTACTTGTATCAGTTTTTTGATACCAAAATCAATTTTTAATTTATGTTTGAAATAAAATTATCATTGTGGTAATTTTTAAAATTGTTATCTATCAATTTATTTTGTCTGTTCGTCATACCAAGATGTCAGAAACTACTACAGATGGCAAAAAATGATTTTTGGATTCGTAATTTACACAAAAGTTAATGTGCCTAAATTGGGTTTAAAGTTCTGGTTTCGACCGTAAGTGGCCTAAAACCAAAAGTTGTAGCAAATTAGAATACTGGTTTCTTTAATTGAAGTAACAGGCGTACCAATACTAATCACATCAAGTAAAAATATGGTATAGCAAGTAATGGTACCAACCTAAATCCTATGTGTGTAATATAATGATGTTAAAACATCATTATATTACAAAGAAACAAGCTTAAAAGCTTGTTTCTTTGTCTACGATAAGAAAATATAAATTATAGAGATATTTTTAATGACTAAATGTTTTATATAGCTTTCAAACATGATGAACAGTAAATCTAAAGTGATAAAAATAAAATAAAATAAATAGTGTACGTTAACTGTGCTTGAATTCGGCTTCATGTTCAAAAAGGTTAAAAAAAATAGTGCGGTTAAATTTCAATCAATGAGATTATAATTAATAATAATACAAATGTGCGAGTAAAGGAACAATGGAACATCAAAGGTTAATGGAGTTGTTGAATATATAAATCAACGAAACCATTTTTTATTTGAGGATGGTCTCAGATCATCAAGAAGAGTACATGAACTAAGAACCTCCAACAAAACAACAATGCTGACGATCAAAAGTGAACAGCATGGACATCATTGAGGTAAAACCTTTTAATTTTAAAATAAACGATAAATAAACTTTAAGATCTGTTAAATTAATATTACTTAAAAAAAGGAAAGGAATCAAATCATAAATCATTTAAAAAATATATGTATTACTAAGTAACCTCTCATTTTTGTATTTTATTCTAAACTCTATATGATTAAATTTTGCTTGTTTCTCAGCATAATCTTAAAATTCTGTTTTTTTATTTAACTCAATTTTTGGCTAGCTTAAATTTAGGGTAGTTAATTATTTGGAACCGTGCCACATTACATTTTGGCACCCAACGTGGGGCACCTTACAAAGTCAGAAAAAACAAGATATAGCAACAAACACGGACTTCGGATTCATACTCTAAGAAAAAGTTATTGGGTCCGGACTGAATTTGAAGTTTTGGTTTCGAGCAAAAGTGGCCCAAAACCGGAATTCAAGAAAATAAAGCCGGAATTTGGAAACAAAAATAGTGTCATTCGATTCCTCTGAAAGAAAGATACAGAAATCTCTAGTGGTTTTTGTTATAAGTCAAAGATAAGCTATTTTTTAAATCGCGTCGTCTCAGAAAAGGGATTTTTACACATAAAAAATTAAAAGAGGGATTTAATGTCCTATTATTATCTTTTTATGATGGTTGAATATTAATTCAACCATCAAACGAAAGTAATTCATTTTCTAACGGAGAAGTATTTTTGTGTTGATCAGTATTTTGTGTTGATTATGAAGAGATATCTACAAATTCCTAAACTTTCTGATGGAAGATGTCTTACAAATTAGTACTTCTTCTACAAGCTTTAATACAGTATGAGTTTCCGTACATGAAGACGGTTGACCGATCGTTCTTTTTACATACTTTGCTAATGATAATTCTGATTGTTTGGAGTGTTTTTTTTTCAAGTAATCGCTGTAATTAAGATATCAACTCTTTTTTTGAATTCTGCTGCTGGATAGTATACAATATTTAGTCTTTTTTATATATACCCATTTAATTATTTTTTATCCTTATTATTACATATTATACTGCATGGTGTGGAAGAGGGCATCTTGCTTAACGGAGTCAGGATAAATCATTACGTATGCAGACGACACCATGAAACTGGCCGACAGCCTGGAAGGTTACAACAATTGATTTACAGGATAGCACAGCAAATTCGGCGGTTTCGGCTCTGTACCAACGTTCTCAAAATGAAGTTCATGATAATTTGCAGACAGCATAAATAAATTGAGCTCATCTTAAATCAGCCGCACACGGATAGCAGGAGTACAACATTATTGTAACTTGGGAACCATGATAAACGAGCAGTATTTAATTAAATGGGTCCTATATTTTAGAGCCACGACCCTACTCTTGTAACAAAAATGAGGCACCAAAGATGTTATATCGTCTCTGTTCTCCTGTATGGTGTAGAGTTATGGACGTTGAATGCTATCACGAGAAAACAGAACCATTTGAAATATAGCTGTATACACAAATGTTGAGGGTTTCGTGGTATGCTTGGATGCCAAATGTAAAGGTTCTTAGAAAATGAAGAAAGACGTGGAAATCATTCGCACCAAGTGTAGGAAGGTTCAATATTATTATGACTTTCTATGTTTAAGACATTCGTTACTAAAAACCTTTCTGTAGGGGAAAATATATGGAAAAGTGGACTCGGGAGAAGAACGGTGTCGTGGTTTGAAATCTGAGAACTTAGTTTATTAAAAGCTCAGAAGAGCTATTTTGCAGACCAACGAACGAAGTTAAAGTTGGTATAGTTGTCGCCGACATTCGGAATGGATGGGCACCTGAAGAAGAAGAAGAAGAAGAAGAAGAAGAAGAAGAAGAAGAAGAAGAAGAAGAAGAAGATAAAGAAGAAGAAGAAGAAGAAGTAGTAGAAGAAGAAGAAGGTATATCATTTATCTTAGCAAGAGATCTACTCTGATAAACGGTTTTAAGGCAAAAAATCTGGTGTAAAATTCTCACACAGCTTTCCAATGTAAATCTTAAAAATTTAATCTACCATGAGTAAACAAAGTAAAATAAAAAAATAATTTAGTTTTAATCATGATCGATTGACGTTAAATGAAATTGAATCTCAATTGGGCTTAACAATATGGAAAATCACTAATCGATGATAAACTAAACTCTATAGAAAAAAATGATTGAATTGAAAATTGTAAGTTTCTAATTTTATACAATTCTGATTATATATATACGGAAGATTATAAAATATAAAGTAATTTTCTTGAGTATGAATCTTGTACATCAGTCTATTATGCTTTATACCAATTCTATTTCAGAATTTTTATCTGAAAATCTAATTTTAAAACACACATTAGTTTTTATACTTTTTTAACCAAGTTGTTTTGCTAATTCGATAATTTTCGTTGAAACAAAATGTTAATACATTTTTGAAATTAGGAGTGAAGTACTTAGAGGTACTATAAATGTATAGGGTAGATGTTAGGTACTGAACGATTTTACCTTCCCTCAGTTTAAAGTTACGGACAATAAGGGAGGTACAATTGGAATATTGCATGTACATAACTATGTAAGAAAGTTTGTATGTTTCAATATAGGGGAGGATATTGTGGTATTGCATTGTGTATAAGAACTGAAATGGTGTTTGTTCCCAAGGGCAGAGAGAAAGCCATTACGGAGTATTCCAGCTAGACGCTCAATTAGCTTTCTCCAACATCCAAATATTTCCTCCCTATGCATATTCCATTGAACCTTCCCTTATTTTTCTCCTAATTTTAAATTCAACCCTCTATATTGATTGATATAGCTGGATAAGTTGAAATACAGTTTGTGGTTTAAGAGTTTTTGCCGTGGTGCGAAAAAGGAAGGTTAATAAAAATTCATTAAACAGTTTTAGGGGAAATAAAAGGGTATTTAGAATTATTGCAAATCATTTGCTGCATGATTAAATTCAGTAAATAATGTTTCCAGGTTTAATTTACTGCACTTTGTGTTACGAACAATAATTTTTTTTATTTGTTTATTTAAAGTCGCATCAACAGCTTGGTTATAGCAACTACGGTAGGTTATAAAACTGGAACGGTAGATTTAGACATGTTATAATTTGCCACTATATCATAAGTTTTCCACAACATGACATTTTATTTTGGTATTATTATGATTATGGTTGATAACTGTAGTGTTGGTATGTATAATTAAAGTTAGTGTATTAGTAAATTTTTTCTTTATTTAGTATCTACTGCAAATAATCTTCTTCTTCTTCTTTTTCTACTTCTCCTTCTCCTCATCCTCCTCCTCTTCCTCCTCCTCCTCCACCATCTCCATCTCCTTCTCCTCCTCCGCCTTCTCCTTCTCCTTCATCTCCTTCTCCTCCTCCGCCTTCTCCTTCTCCTTCTCCTCTCCTTCTCTGCTTCTCCTTCTCTTCTCCTTCTTCTGCTTTTGCTTCTTCTTTTTCTTCTTGATCTTCTTGATCTTCTTCTTCTTCTTACTATCAAGGATTAGGCATAAGCCCTTATGCCATATGCACTTCTACACGAACACGAGATATTCTAACCCGTACATCTCGACTACTGTCATCTTCTTCGAGGGTTTCCCACCTCCCTTCTTCCAACTGGAACATATACCGTCATTTTTAAGGGTATTCTCTCCTTTGGCATCCGTTCTAAATGTTGCCTCCATTGATTCCAGTATTCCTCCACTTTTTCATTCAAGCTAAATACACCCAACTCAGATCTAAATTCCTCGTTATGTACAATATTAGATCCAGCCTCGAGCAGCCGAAGGGCTGCTCTTCTTAAAAATCTCATTTCTTGGATCCTACTTTCTTGGCGTTTCGTGGTTACCCATGACTCACTTCCATGAAGAAGGACTAGGGCTGCCTTACCTTGTAGAACTTCACTACTGTCTCTGTTCTAGCAAATAATAATTATTAAAAATTTTATCATATAATATTTAGTATGTTGAAGAAAAGGGAATTTTTTTCAGAGCTCCACACTCCCTACACCCTGCCGTCTCCTCCCACAGAGCGGTGTGCAGCCAGGTACGTAAGTCCTTCAGCAAGTAGATCGGCAAACAGCCTTAATGTACTTACTATAAATATTGAATATACTTAATTTATTCAGTATACTTAATTTTATATGTTACATTTCACCATTCTTATTTATTATTACCATTTCCGAAATACCAAAAATACGAGGGTGGCTATTAAATAATGAGACTGACGTAAAAGTGTTTTTTTATATATCACTTATTGACACCTGCAATATAGCCTACACTCCTTCTCAATCCCTACAACGCTCCATGCGAATTTTCCATTGTTGGAAACAGTGCTGGAAGTCATCTTCTGTCAGCTCCTTAAGGACACGTGCCGCTTTCTTTTTTACAGCTTCCACAGACTCAAATCTTGTCCCTTTTAATGCAGATTTCACCTTAGGGAAGTGGTAGAAAATAACAACATGTGACGAAACGTGGTTTTTTACTTATGATCTGGAAATGAAAAGCCAATCCATGCACTGGAAGAGCCAAACATCACCGAGAGCCAAAAAAGCTCGAATGAGCAAGTCAAAATTTAAAGCAATGATGTTTTTTATTGATATCCATTGGATTGTGTACCTTCACTAGGTTCTTGAAGGTCAAACAGTTAATCAATATTACTACCTTGAGGGACTTTCTAATCTATGTCAAAGAGTAAGGAAAAAACGCCCCGAAATGTGGAAGGACAAATCATGGGTTCTCCACGAAGACAATGCGCCAACTCATTCCGCGTTATCGGTCAAGAGCTTCCTAGCCAAGTACAGCATCTCAGTGTTAGAGCATCCACCTTAATCACCAAATCTGGCACCATCTGACTTCTAGCTGTTTCCTAAGGTGAAATCTGCATTGAAAGGGACAAGATTAGAGTCTGTGGAAGCTGTAAAAGAGAAAGCGGCGCGTGTCCTGAAGGACCTGACAGAAGATGACTTCCAGCACTGTTTCCAACAATGGAAAATTTGCATGGAGCATTGTAGGGATAGAGGAGGTGTGTATATTGAAGGTGATAATAAGTAATTATGTATAAAATAAAAATAAAATTATTTACAACAGTCTTATAATTTAATAGCCACACCTCGAATTGAAATATCGCAGCGCCTTCAACCAAAATACCTGACTGATCACTGCAACCCAATGGTACGTAATGAATGAAATATGGCACAACGACGTAAGCCTTCACATCATAAAACAATAAATTAATATAACGTTGCACAAATATTAAAAAAATTTAGAAGAGCATTAAAATCATTTCGCAATTAACCTCCTCGATAACAGCTAAGATAATCACAGATTTAAACGTTTCAAAACATTGGATTTAGTTTTACGATTTTGTTAACCATTTAACTCATTTTTTTTTTTACTACTTCTACTACTAATCATCGTCATCTCATAATTGGTTTCATTATCATCCTCGTCATGAGGTTTCGTGATTATCATCAGGGTCATCGTCATCTTCAACTACTTGTAGTTTTAAGATATTAAAGCACAGTTCAGTCTACTTTAGATTTTTTTAACAGTTTAGTCTTTTTTTCAAACACAATATTAATTGTGTTTTATACTTTCATTCTAAGAACGTCATTACTCAGGTTATCATATTTGCTTAGGAGGTGCTCACAACCAGAATGAACCAAGTCCACTTTCAAACATTTTACAGAAACAAATTAAAACTGTAAAGGAAAATGACATACATATTATGCAATGACAAATTTTGCTGCCATCTGTGTGGCAAATAGATGAACTAAGGACTTGGTTTGTGATGGCAGTGAATAAAACTAAAGTTTATTGTTGTATTAAGAAATAAAACCATTTTTTTAAAGTGGACTTGGTTCACTCTGGTTGTGAACTACCGATTGCAAAAATTACACCTTGTTAAAAAAAAATTCACTTCTATATTAGATATTTCTTGTAATCAATTTCTAGATTTTGTACTAAATATTTTAACGTTTAGCTTTAATTTATTTAGATTTTTTTGCTAAATTTTTAATTAGGTTTTATATATGAGTAGTGTCAATAGACTATTTCTCAACATTTTATTGAACATAACATTCTTATATTCGCTAGTTTAACTAATAGAAAATAAAAAAGTGAAACATTGTTGAATTGAGTTTTTAAGTATTGATTTTTAAAAAGAAACTTGTTAGTGATAACACTAATTAGACTCATAATTAATGGTAAAAACAATGTACAGTACAATAAATACTCAGCCAATTAAGGAAACATAAGATATTGTGACGCATAAAGTCGGGAAAACTAATAAAACTTTTCTTTTTACAGTAGTTGGAAGAAATGTCATACTGAAGTTTAAAATAAATAATCAGATGACAGAAGAAGACAGAGAAACGAGATGAGTTTCCAAGTCATGCAGTATACGTAAGTATGAGATAAATGGAAAAAAGCCAGGTTAGTAGCAATGGTTAAAGGGAAAGGCTGAGGCTGTGGCAAGACAGCATAACTCAAATGGGCGGGAAGATGAGGAGAAGAGTTCCCCTATTGCTATCGGCTGTGCACGTTGCAAAAGGGTGGAGGAAAAGATGAAGAAGAAGAATAAGAACGAGAGTACGGAGGAAGGAGGAAACTCTCTCATATTACACAAGCCTCTGGAGCTATAATCTGCGTAATGGGGAAAGAGGAGGAAATATGTCTCTTACGTAACAGTAACATAAAGAGGTCTGTCTACTAACAAGAAACCGAAATGATAAATGTATTTCATTTTGGCTTTAGTACACACGTACATAAATGTAACCCTTGTTTATTTTATAATAAAATAAACAATAATATTATATTCTGATAAAAAACAAGACCATAAATAACAGGTGATAAAACGTGAAAAATAATAAGAATAGGAAACCATAAAATTTTTACTATTCCCAAAACCAAGATAAAGCAATGGACACCCATGTTTAGTTTTCACTGAAATTAACAAACCATAAACACCTGTACGTTTTCCCAAATAAAAACTTTACAGCTATGAAAATAAAAAAAATTATGACTCAAAATAATTTAACTAAAAAAAATCTGGTGTGAAACACTCATACAAATATCTTTTGTTATTTTAAAATAATTAACAAGATAACTTACGTTTAATCATTAGTAAACAATGTAATATGAAAAACATAACCTAATTTTATTCATGAGTGAATGACCCAAAATGAAAGTCAATCTCTGAAGAACTTAAAAATACAGAAATGTTTTTATTTTCTTTTTGTAATTCCAATTCTGGAGGTTGGCCACAACACGCGCAAATCGCTGTCTATCATGAGCCACTTTCAAAAACGTGTGCATACTTAAGTTTTTCCAGTCTCTAATATTCTTCAACCATGAACATTTCTTTCGCCCAAGTCTGCACTAATTTTCTCTCAACTTTACCCTTGAGAATCAATCTGACAAATTCATAAGTTACTATAATAAACTCATAATTACTCGTACAAATTACCAAGATAGGGAGTCTTTCTTCTTTTGATTAAGCCCATAAACTCTCGATCCTCACCCACATGTCTCAAAACATTGACGTTGGTAATATCACCGGCCATGTAATCCGAAGCACCTTCTAAACACTCGAGAGCTTTTAAACGATGTATGAAATAAGGTCCATAAATTTCTACACTGTGTTGTAAGACAGAGATATATTTCTTTACAAATCTATATCTTACAGGTTATGTGATGTCAGTTTGCTTTGTAGACGGCGATTAAGTTTTCACACTGATTAAAGTATTGTAGTTAATATGAAATTGAACTTTTTTTTAATAAAAGGGTATGCTTGTTATAGGCTACTGATTTTCAATAGTAACAGATAAATAATTTTTAGTTTCTTGGTTTTAAAAAAATGTATGTAGAGTTGGATTTATCTAACAGTTTATTAATGTATCTTACAGGGTTAAAATAAGAGATAAACTACAGTCTGGTCAGTCTATTTTATTTATAATAATACAATTTCGTTCCAATGTTATTGTAAGAGAAGCAATCAATGAAGTGTTAATCTGGTGTAAGTGTAAAAAGTGGATGATTATACTTTTTCAAGGGTAATAATGCACGTCCAGACAGCTTTCGTTATCTTATTCTAGGTTGTTGGCTGCTCTTAAAGTAACGTATTGCAAGGCTAACTATGTTGAAAAAGTTTGTCTAAGTCGCACAGCCATTATACAAGTTTCAGTGGCGATTTATCATGATACTGATAAGTTGTAAGATTAATGAGAACGCTTTTAAAGGTGCCGGAAGCGATAGCACCTGAGTGAGAGAGAAAGTAACGGATAGGAATGAAAGGTTAGAAGGAGAAAGAAAGTGAGTTTTGTTAAGGGAAGGTAAGGTTACGTTGCTCCTACCGTTTGTTGATAAGGGTGATGCAACTTGTGTACGCCTTTCCTCCTCACCTGTCTGTCAATAGCAGCTGAATACTGATCCGTCCTAGCTGCGGGGTTGACAAGACGAATCCTTCATCACTTCCACTACTGTAGATACTTCCATGTAAACTATACTATTACCTCTGCCTCAGACTTTTGCCTATTTTACATCAATCAGCAAGTCAAAACTTTGCTGCGCAAACAGTCACTCTCAACGCTAACAATGTTACGTGAAAGCTTTAATTTTCTTCAACAATTATGAAATAACGTTTTCTTAATTAAACATTGGATAATAAATTACTGTACATGCATGTTACCTAAGTTTTCTTAATTAATGAACAATAAACTTTCAAGCCTTTTCTAGCAATACTTTATTCAAAATACAAAATTTTATAACATATTCTTCGTGAATTTTGATATTCCGGTGTAATTATCTATCTAAACATCAGTTTATTTTACCTCTTAATTAATTAAGGAGTTACGGATCTACAGACTTTAGAATGTTAACGTTTGTACCTTTACTCAGAAACTACATAAGGTAGGCACTTAATTTTTTTGTGTTTTAGACCCTTGTTTTCTGTAAGCACCAGTGATATACCAAATTGTATCCATACAAATATGGCTATGCTTGCTGATGATATGGCAGTTCGTGCGGTTGATGCCGATCCTGTAAATGCAACTCGAAAGATGCAAAACCATTTACACCAGATAGAGTCATGGCTTAAACTTTGGAAAATTAAAATTAATGAAAACAAATTGCAACAAATGACGTTTACTCTTAGACGACAAAACTGCCCAATCGTTTACATTAATAATATTTCGCTAACTCACACTACTTAAAGACGCTACTTAGGCTTACACTTAGACAGAAAACTTACATGGAACGCACACGTTAAACACGCCCGCCACAAAATCAAAACACGCTTCTATCAACTGAAACGCTTACTTGATAGACGTTCTAAATTAAACACAAATTAACAATCTACAGACAGTCTTAAAAACGATCTGGACATATGGAGTTCGACTTTGGGGATCTGCTAAAACTTCACCCACGAAACGTATACAAGCAATTCAGAACAAGATTCTACGAACGATAACAAAATGCCCCTTTTACATCACAAATTCGATGTTGCACAAAGACTTACAAATCCCATAAGTAATTGATGTCGAGAAACAACTATACAAGACGATGCATGACAAATTTGAATTACATGACAACCCTCTCATACAAAACATGTACACTAGGGCAATACCGGGTACTCAGCGCAGACGTTTGAAGCGCCTCTGGCCAAGAGATCTTCTTGGCCAACTGTAGGACTGTGGTGATGACTGAACGCTCCTTCAAATAAATCAAGTTTTGGAACATTAGCTTCAGATTTATAAATTGTTATATTATATTAAAACAGATACTAAATTTCAATTAAAAGTGTTAAAAAAGACCCTTTTATTGTTCACATTTTGAGCATAAATTTTGCTTCATTTAAAGTGTTATGTTTCTATGTGTAGCTTATATTCAATTTTATACCATTATATTATTTTTAATATTAATACATTTAATTATTACTATTACAATATTACTGTCACATTATTTTATTATTACAGTTATAATATTATATTATTTTACTATCACATCAGTCGTTTTATTATAGATTATGAAGGTTATGAATATTGTATATATTATAAGGTTGTTATATGTTTTAAGGGAGCAGTATTGGGCATTACATGTTGCTCTCTTTGTAATATTTTGTTAAATAAATGAATAAGAAATTTTTAAATTGATGAAGTTTAAATCAAAGCTTTTACGGAGGATAGTTAACGCCCCCTATTATGTAATCAATAAAACGCTACACTCAGACCTAAACGTACCCTACATAAATGACGTTTTCTTAAAACTCTATACAAAATTTAGGAAGAAACTCGTGAACCACCATAACCCATTGATCTCGATTCTGGCTACGCAGACTCTTCCAAACAATCCAATAACACGTTTAAAACGTCGATGGAGCCGAGACCTCATCAATTAACGCAGTACTGTAATTGAGTATCCATTACAGTGTTTTTTAATGCTACACTCATCTATTCACGCCGGAGTTCTGTCACTGGTCAGGGTCTCCACTCACGTTTATTTATCACGTTATTTTTTTCCAAATTTTGTGTTATCCCATTCACTGATTGTTTCCAACAGATTGTGAATTTCCTAAAAAGAGAAAAAAGTTTGATGAAGTGAACATGTTTTACTTTTTCCAAAAAGATCTTTTGGTAAAAGTTAATAAAAATATTAATTTTAAATATATTAAAATTTTTAAACACTCAGGATAAGCAGAAAGAATGGATCTTTCAATCTAAAAATTTCAATAATCATTGGTAGGTCATTAAGGGAAGCGTAAGTCATCGTGTAGTGTCATATTGGATATATATAAAAAAAATATACTAATTATTTTTATACCCACAAACATTAAACCATTAAAAAATTCATAAAAATTACTTTTTTATTAAAAAACAACTATCTTTTACGATGTTACTTAGGTTGAGGAGGTTAAAAATCGTTTCAAACGTCTAATGTTATCACTGTTAACCAAACGTGCAATAGTCAACATTATTAAAGTGGTTATGTAATTTTGATAAATATATTTTAATGATTTCTTTTATCTCATCTGAACATTAATAATACCCATCAATTCCCTATTTCCGCATTTTTCGTATAACATTAAATAACCCACCGGGTTGGTCTGGTGGTAAAGTCGTTGCCACAAGTCAGCTATTTAACTGCTGATTTTCGGAGACTAATAATAAGAAACTATAGTTTGAATACTAGACATTGGTTACCGGTGTACTTTGATGGTTGGGGTTCATATAACCATACTCTCTAAGAAAAGGTCTGCCTAAGTCTGTACAAGACTACACCTCATTTACATTTCACATATACCATACTCATCTCATTTGCTAGTGGGGTTCTTTATATTTCTAAATTGCACAGATTGCAACGTACACACATAAGGGATAAAAAAGAAATATAAAATAACATAAACTACCAAGGCTTTTTTTTGTTTCTAAATAAAACGGAATACAAATTATTGAACTTACTCATACATGAAGCAAACAGTGATTATACATTACCTGAAACAGAAAATATAACATTAGAAATTGTAGCAGAAATTAATTTTTAAGACTTTGAGTAAAATTTAAATATGTTAAATTAATAAATAATATAAATTATATTAGTATTTTTATTATATTAGTATATTAGTATATTATATTAGTCTCATTAGTGTATTGTTAGAGCGCTAGGCTAAAACCTGAAAAATTTAATTAAGTTGAGGTATCATACACGTTAAAAAACATAGTCCAGTTTCCTAACCTGCAATAGTTGCTAATAAGAAAGTTGTGGATGTGAATTTAACTAAAATATTAATTTAAATTCTACGTTCTTTATAAGTTTATTTAAAGTAGAATCAACGGATTCGTTATTAGCGACTACGTAGGTTGTATAACTGGAACGTTGGGTTTTGACTTACTATAATTTCCAGATCTTTACCGGGAATTGAATTCCGCATTATTAGTAATTTTATTCGTCTTCAATACCGTACCACACGAAACCCTACAAGATATTTTTTAAAATTTGAAAAATATTGAATACATTGAATGCACTCGCTTGAGAATAGGTGTCGCGTCGTCTGGCCTCGGTAACCTATTTGAAAAGATAGTCTCTGATAATACCAATGATACCTACACTCTAACAAAAATTTCATTCCATGTCCCCAATTTTAATAACTCCAAAAATGTGTGTTGTTGGAAGACCTTTTCAAATAATTATGCTAAGTAGTTCACATGAACAATAGTTTTTCAGCTAATGACGTTGTTCACGTGATCTACTGATTTTCAGTAGTGCAGTTCACATTTAGAGCTCATTCACAGCACTTAGTTGGTGTAAATACACTATGTATTAATAAAATAACTGTTATAAAATAAACGTAGTAAATAAATAATTATTACATTAGTCTTTCAAAAATTAGTTTCATTATATTTTGTAATAAATATTAAACAGTGAACAGCAGTTATTTTTTAAAGGTATCTTCAGTTGAATGTAAAATTTCATATAATTCTATTTTATTGTTCAATTAAAGAACAGCTTGTACATATTTCTGTTAATAATAAAAAACAAATATTTTTAAATGTTCATGAAACAGCCGCCTGTGAACTGGTACTTCCGTTCTAACGCTGCGTGTATTACTATCATCTCTGAATGAATGAGTTATATACTTTTATTAGCTTTTCTTTGAGTAAAGCTGAGAAAAGTGGTGATATAAAATACCATTTCCAGGGTTTATAGTGCATGCCCCCAACCTGTCCCATTTAGCCATAAGTCTGGAACTCCTCGAAGTATTTATTTCCAGCGATTTAACACAACGGAATTTATAGTGCTAATAAAGTTCATTAATTACAAAAGTTCATAAGGTTTATTATCGTTACTAAAGTTGTCCAATAATTTACATTTTTGTAAATTTTAAAAATATCTATTGTTTATGTAGCAGCTTATTAATAATCGTTAAATTACATAATTTATATAAGTAGCACAGGTTCGTTAAGTATTTATTACCGGAAAACTGAGAACAATCTAGAATGTAATTTAGTCACACCCTATGTTAGTTGTGAGGAGCCTTTATTTAGACTCTCCCTTCCAACCACCCACGTTATTTCTTCTTTCCTGAAGGGTGTAACCCACCACAGTTTTAGAAACCTACGCCGTGCAACGTGATCCAAAGCTCTTAAGCCATTCCGTTGGGGGAATAGGAAAATACAGAAAGGGGAAGCAGTTGCAAAGTTTAGTTTAACTGTGACAATACGAGTTGTTTTAATAATGAAAAATTCCCGGTAAATTTCTCAATTTCTTACACGCGCCATCTTACAACAAATTATGTGCACACGAAGTTCTATGAGATTTAAAAAAGGAAAACTTTATATTGCATAATTCGTTGAATATATTTAAGTTATTTAAACTTCTTTGGATATTAACATTCTGAAAAGTAAATGTCTTTGGAGGGTTAGAACACAATATACAAACCGACAAGGATATCACTGATATAGTGCACAAATATAAATAACTTGGCACAAATTTAATGTCAGATGGTACAACCATAAAATTATTGTTGTTGTTGAGGTCATCAGCCGAAAAGCTGGTTTGAACCTCTAAAGTTTTTTCTAAGTTAAACGAGGAATAAGTGAGATGGTTTACTATTGGCTTCCTCACTGAGTGGAAACGTATGCTTATCAGCATTCCTTCTGAAAAACTTTTTACTGTCCATAACAGACAGCTGGGGAGTCAAATTATTTACACACAATCGTTGCAGGGCTAAAATAAATAAATTTGTTTCTTATCACATGGTCAGCCAATTAAATGACTGAAACATTTAAGAAGAGAAAAGGTAGAGGTGTAAAAGACACTAATCAGAGTTATCTCCTCTGAAAGTAATGAATTTCATTATACAGCCAGATCCTGTGGTGAATGAAGTGAAGGTGTCATTTGCAGAGTGGAAAATATGTGCTTTTCAGAGGGCCCGGCATGCTGATAAGCGTATTTTTCCACTCAGTGAGGAAGGCAATGGTAAACCACCTCACTTCTCGTTTTACTTAGTAAAACCTCTACAGGTTCAAACCAGCCTTTCAGCTGATGATCTAAACAACAACTGAAAAATTTCTACTTTCCACCCTGCAAATGACAAATTCACTTTATTCACCACAGGGTCTACCTGTATAATGAAATGCATTATTCTCAGAGGATAAACTTTGACTAGTATTTTTCACACTTCTACACTACCTCTTTTGTTCTTAAATGCTTCAATCGTATAATTGGCTGTCCATGTAATAAGAAACAGAACTATTTTTTGTAGCTCTGAAACAAGCAGATAGAGAGCAAATAATCTAAAACTCCACCTGTCTGTTATGGGCAAAGAAAAAAATTACATATATTTTGAAGAAAGTTGTAAAAATTAGGGCTATCACAAGAATGTTACATCTTGTTTTGTGGTGGAGTAATCACATATTTAGTGGCACTAAAAAGAGCATCTTTTGTTGAAGTCTGCTCAATATACCGCTCAGAACGTTGGACTTTCAAGCAAGATTTATAAGCATAATTACAGATCAGAAATGAGTTTTTAGATAAAAATTTATCAATTGACTGTGGTAGATTGAATTAGGAATGAAGAGTTTTTGAAGAAAACACTTTTATTAATTAAAAAAATTAAAGAAAGATATCTTATATTGTTCGGTTATCTACAAAGGATGTGAGGTTAGGTCGTCACGAAAGACTTGACAATGGATTCCAGGTAGAAGGAGAAAGAAAGGATAACCCAGAGAGGCGTTTTGGTTGTGGTAAATGTTCTGTAAAGTCCAGCCTTTCTTAGTTTGCTCCTAATGTAAACAAATAATGATGTCACTGAGAATGTGCAATAAAAATGAGTACACGCTGATTAAAAAGTAACAACAAAATACTTTCAAAAGTATTTTAATACAAAATACTTTTAAAAGTATTTTTATAAATGAAATTGTTAGGCCTACATCATATTATGACTGAAGTTGTAAGTACTTTAAGTACTTATAATTTAAAACATAGTTAAGTTAATAGCAATACGACATCCATAAAGTGATGGACCCTAGAGGGCATCCTATAGTAGCTGGCTTTGGTTTGTTGACAGTAGGAGCAAACTAAAGACGGCTGAACTGTAGAACAACAGTTACAATAGTGGTAATCTACCGATAAAAACCTCTGTATTTCTATTCAATATAACTACATAAAAAATTTATTATTATATTCTGTTAAAAGATCACATGTTTTAAGGGATTGATTTAAAAGAGTGATGATTTTCAGGATATAGGTCTACTAGTTAAAATTTTCCTGGATAATTTATAAAAATGTAGTAGAGGTATTCGAACTGCAGAACCATAATTATAGAGCATCTTAAAGAATTTTTTCTATGTTAGTAGTTGAAACATTTTCGACAAACCGGAAGAAATGGACTGAATCGTTAAGATAGGAAGCGAAATATGCGACAATAATTTTTTTCTAAGATTACTGATAAAAATAACGAACGCTTCCACAATGGGCTTTTTCTTACAAACATTTCGTACTGTATGGTACTTGTAAAACTTAAACGTCTTGGTCTAAAAACCTATTATTTCCTTTTCCATAAATATCTCTCAAATCAATTGAATAATAATTAATAATTACAATTGAATCTTTCAGAATATTTTTACTTCGATACAGTAATTTACCTCTTTTAGTTCTTGGTTATCTACCAATATTTCAATAATATTTTTCAGGGTTTTTTATAAAATAATACTGGTTAAATAAACGCACTGACTTTGAGTTTGTTCCAAATAAAGTTTGTAAGATAAAATTGAGAAAACTAAATTCCAGGAAATTTACTAAAAAGGGTCATAAATTGAAGGTTAAATGGAATTTCGATGAAAGTTAGATGAATCTATATTCTATAGGTGGGATACATACTGGGTACTCAGCACAGACGTTTAAAACGCCTCTGGCCAAGGGATCTTCTTGGCCTATTGTAGGAATGTAGTGATAACTGCAAGCTCCAGCAAGTAATTCAAGTTTTGTAACCTTTAGCGTCGTATATAGAAATTGTCATATCTTCATATATCTTCTTATATCATATCTATCTTCTCATATCATATCTTCTTCGTCGTATTCAAGTGATTCCAAAAAATTGATTTAGATTTTTGATCCGATCTAAAGAATACCAGGTGGGTGGTTCAAATTCTGGGTGACAATAGTTCTTGAGGAAGGAACTTTGAAACCATAAACGGGATTTCAAAATTTTAAATCAATATTTATAAATTCGGGGGCATAGTGTATGGGTTCAACGTCCTCATTTTCGGAAATTGATTTCTTATTGTAAACATCTGGACACAGTTTGCAGGATATTTCTATTTCTTACTCACTCTCTCTCACTCTCTCTCTCTCTCTCTCTCTCTCTCTTCCAATGCAACGATCGGTCGGATAGAGAATTATTTTATTGAAAATATTTAAGTAAGAGTTTTTTATACATTGGTTAAACTTAAAGGACGTAGAATTAATTCAATCTTTATATTGTGGCAATAAAAACGGAAAAGATTATCGTATAATATTGTTGAAAAGAAATATCCAAGTAAAATCGATGCTAGACAATGGTAGACATTTTATGTCCAAGTGTGGAAAAGTAGGTAGGGGTCGTGCGTAGTAGAAAAAGCGTGTTGTTGATGGAGAAGTCATGTTACTTGGTTTCGATTCGCTTTTCGAAGCATTTCCATTCATACAAATACACACACATACATTCACCCTCTGGAAGTCGTCCTAATATATTATTTTTGACTTCTTTTACCTTTCCGTTTTGATTTGACTTTCTCCTTTTAACCATTCAGCAAAGTGTATTTAGGTGTAGAATTTCCTTCCTCCGTCACTTAAATCACATTTTCTTTTAAATTTTCAACAAAAGAAAAACAGAATGTTTAATGATGTCTTCAAAACATTTTTATGTTTTCGTTAAGAACAAAGTCAATGTTTTCGAGACATTATTATCATCTCTCAAATTTCTTTTATCACAAGGTTTTTTAATGAGATCTATAAAACCATGAAAATTGGTAAAATTTTAAATATTTTTTTATAATTAAACGAAAATCTGCGAGTTTCTATTTGTGACTGAAGAAACTTAAGGTAAAAAGTTTGTTGACAAAATTGATGCTTAGCAAACAGTTAATAATAGAAAATTAAATATCAACATCGGTATAAAACAGGATTTTTTAAGATTGCGGCCATATTATCCATTTTACAACAAAAGTGTATACATTATTAAAGTGACATGGAAAATCCACTACCAGGCTTCATTAGAAGATTAAAATGAAGATGGAGTAGAGAGCTTTAATTCTTGCTGCATTCTTTATGAATTATACCTAGCCGAAAAAGATAAATGTTTGTGAAAAATATTACATGCAATTTTGTTTTTTTTATTTAAAATGCTTTATCACTACGTATTGTTAATAACCTTTCTTCAACAATATGAAATTATTATTGTTTTGAACATTTTCATATTTGTATATTCTTTCTATAATTGTTATTCCAAATTTTTTTTTAATCCCTAATATGTGTACGCTGCAATCTGTTCAATTCAGAACAATAAGCAACCCCTTGACCCACCGAGATGAGGATGATATGTACGACGTGTAAATGAGGTGTAGTCTTGTACAGACTCAGGCCGACCATTCCTGAGATAGTATGGTTAATTGAATCCCAACCATTAAAGTACACCGGTAACAACTTTCTAGCATTTAAAATTCAAAATTTAACATTGCAGAATGTTGAATTTTATATTCATGCCTGTTTGTCACAATTTTAACGTAATATCAATCCTCTTCCATCTTTTGGTTTTGCTCTATAGTACAATTAAAAGTTAAAATAAAAGTCAAAGAAAAACAATCAAAGTTAAAGAAAATATAAAAACCTACAACTTTTATTGCAATCGTGTTCTTTTACAGAACTTAGTTTAATGTCAATATTAGTAATTTTCGAGTTTTGAGTCGGACAGATGTTGATTATCATTCACTTATGATTAAAATTAGGTTATGTTTTTCATATATTACATTGTTTATTCAATTGAACATAGGTAAAATTAATCATTATTGACATTGGCAAGAGAAAGTCAAGTGAGTGTTTCACATTAAATTCTTTTCTAATTTTTTGTAAAACTTATACTCGTAATATTGTCCTAAATAGTAACTATTTTCATCAAAATTATGTGTAGGTACTTTCTTGCTTCTGTATTGGTAATTTACAGAATTTAAATGGTAATTTTATCCCTATTTAGGGATAACTCCAGGCAGGTGATTTCATATTGTTAATGTTATTAAAATATTTACTTATTGCCCCAAAAGTTAACAGACTGCAAATATTTTTTTGTGAAACAAAAAAATTAACATGGGTAAAATTACCTTCATAACATAAAAATAGAGTTTTGATAATGTTGTAAAAAATAAAGGATATTACAAAACCTGATGAAAATATGTTAGTAAGGCTACTGCAGTACGGTTAAACAAAACATATTTTTGAATTTGTTCTAACCGTATTTTCTTACAATTTCCAGAGTGACATTTACCGACTAAGAAAATTACAACAGTACATCTGAATGCTACATTATTTACACTAAGGTGATTACGAATTTAATTTTAGTTCATATTTATTTCACTGCAATTGTAATTAAAATGCAAGTACGGTTTAATAAAACAATGCATATATTTACTATTATCTACTTATAAAACTCATAACAATGAAGTTTAATGGAGAAAGTCATTAGTGTACTTTATTACATACAAAAGAGCAAGCGAAGTAATTCATCAGCACATAATAATTTTGGTTTATAAATTGCTGAATAGTACTTTATGTAATTGAAATAACTGATATAGTGTTTGGGAAGTTCTTCTAAAGTGGTTTGTTTAGTTTGATGCTTTATCAGTATTAGAATTCAATGTTCATATGTTTCTATTATGGTTATTATCGAGGAATTATCTGGAAATCACAGAAACCAGTCTGTTACAATAAACATTATATGAAAAAAATTCTATGAAATTAGTTTTCATTAAAAATACCCCAAAATTTTAATTAAAACTTTTAAAAAGTGATTATAAATTACTAATTACTAATTTTTTAGTATGGTAAAAACCAAAGTAGGTAGGTTTAAAATTTTTTTAAAATATTTTCTTGCATTAAATAAATTGTTTATTTGTCTTATTGGTCTCAGTCCAATTAACTATAAATGAAGGTGATTTGTAAAAATGACTTCTCATAAGGAGTGAAAACAGAAATTTAATAGATTGTAAAAGTGTATAGGCCGACAGATAGAGGGACAAGCAGAGTTAGGGATAAAATAAATTAAGAATTCTCATGAAATATAGAACAAATAAAAGTTGAACTTAAGGAAATACTATATCAAGAATACATAAAACAATAAAAAAAGGCTGAATAGCCTAATGGACTGCACTAGTAAGTAATTATCCACATTATATTATAATTATCGTTAAAACACATCACAATAACACCACAAACACCATTCATCTATAATATCGTAATATCCCCATAACGGGCAGGTTGAGTGGTAAATTAATAGCACTCGATCTGTTGGTTCCAGGGCTACAAAAAATAGTTCTGTTTCTTATCACATAGTCAGCCAATTATATAACCGAACTATTTAAGAACAGAAGATGTAGAGGTGTAAAATATACTTGTCAAGAGTTATCTCCTCTAAGAGTAATGAATTTTTCATTGTACAGACCCTGTGGTGAATGAAGTAAAGGTGCCGTTTGCAGGGTGGAAAATGGATGCTTTTCGGAGGGCCTAGCATACTGATAAGCATACTCTTTCAACTCAATGAGGAAGGGACAGTAAACCACCTCTTTCCTCGTTTTTACTCAGTAAAACCTCTAAAGGTTCAAACCAGCCTTTCGGCTGATCACCTAAACACAATATTGTAACACCTAAACCTTGGTTTGTTTGTTATTTGGGTTTAAGAAATAATAAACAAACTAATATTAAACTTATAACAATACATTTCTCATTTAACTTGAACGGAAATCCAACGCTCTTTTTCATGTCAGATTCACAAGTGATAAAATTTAAGTAGGCTATAATTTTAAGCTGTAGTTTTGCTAGCAAGACGCTAATATTAACAACATATTAATAATGTTATGACTACTCATTGTTTGTTATTACTTTACATCTCTTTCGTTTTTCTGATGTGTACGTAAACTTTATAAATAACTCTTCAAAACAAACGTATAGGCCAATTGGTAACTTTCTTGAACCGATAAAACGTACTATCGGTTACAATTTTTATATAAATAATATATTTATTATGGTTAATAAATCTTATGAAGTTTTAACAGTAAAATTACTACTACACATCGATATTGCTTAATTATATACATGATATAGAAACGATTGTTAAAAAGTAGCTTTTGTAAAGACTATTATATAAATACTATAATTTTTTTTGTAAATTTTTTTGTAAATATAAATACTATTGTAAAGACTATAAAAGACGCGATATCTTTAGTGTTAGCGTACGTGTTTTGTATAATTATTTTATTTAGTCGAATAATTGTTTACAAACGGTAAATTTTATTAGTTTAATGTAATATTTGAAAAAAAAACTTAATCCAGAAATAAGTTGGGATTCCCTTAAGCTATGGACATGAAACTTACACTGTTAGCTTCGCTTCGTCTCGGTTTACCGTTTAATTCTTCAACTGATGAAATTGATCAGCTGATTTCAAATATTTTATATGATCGTTCAAGGAGATCGAATCCACAACTTTTACGTGAACTATGGTACAGCAGGATTACAGCGTGACAACGCAGGATACGGTTACCCGATTGGTTCTGTGCTGTGATATAGGCCACTACGCCCGCCTTCATCTGCAGTCTTTAACCCTTACGAATAGAATATTTTGCACCTCTACTTTTTCTTTTCTTGAATGTTTCAGTCATTTTTGTAGCCCTGGAACTGGCAGATCGAGTCCAAATAATTTAAAACTCAACCTGAATTTTATGGGCAAATTTGTTAAGTAATTAGTAATATTAATATTCTTAAATACTTATATGGGGGACCAATTTTTGGAGCCTGTCACAAAATAACCCTGAATATTCTTCAGACACCAGTCAAAAGCACTTAGAGCAATAACAAACGCATGTTTTTACGTAACCAATCATACCCTTCACAAAGACCTGAAAATAGTTCGAGACATTGTCAACGCAACATACAACTCATTACACACAAAGACAATTGACCACATAAATCCAAATGTCCAATCTCTTTCAACTAACGATCTACCTGTTAACAGACGACTGAAACGGAGGTGGAATAGGGATCTTCTCCGACCACCATAAAAATAAAAAAATACTTTTCAATTTAACTTGTCATGCCTGTTTCATTTTATAAAAAAGAAAATCATTCATCATTGTTTATAAATCATTATCATTAAAAATTGGTATCACATTCCTTGAAACATTTCACGCCGAAATCGGTCACTGGATCGACTCACATTCACGTCACATTCCCGCCATTCCTTATTCATTTCATCTCATTTACTAATAGTGCTTAAAAAATTGCACAGTTGTAAATAAAAATTAAATTGAAGCCAAAAAAAAACTTAAACACAATTTAATAAATAATTTTCCAATTATTTGTTATTGTTATAAAAAAACATGTTTATAATGGTATATTAAAATTTCATATTTCCTTCATGGAATATAGAGGAAATTAAAATGTTCATTATTAACTAAAGTTTTGAAAAGCTTGAAAATTTCATAGTGTCTTAATTATATACAGATTGTTGTATACTTCTTTTAAAGAGAACTTTACCCGAGTAATTTTACTTTGCTTAAACCTGAAGTCTTAGTGGCATGCCATTTCTTTATTACTACTATTATTATTACAAAGTCTACAACTACCAGTAACAACTACATAGTCTACACAAGTTTAAAGATAATACACGAGTTCTACTTAAGCTAACAGATTAATCACCACTTAACAAAGTTCATAAAATTTTAAGTAACTTTTAATTTATAATTTTATGCATGATAAATTCCCTTATTATTCTTCCTTATTTTTCTTATATGAAATTATTTATATTGTATCCGTAATACGTATATTAGTGCTGACGTATATTATAAACATATGACTTATATATCAGATCAAAATCATTTTACTACAGTACCACAAAAAAGTTTGGTAGCGTTTGAAGAACTCTATTTCGAAAACGACCGAACGGAAAAATTTTAACGCTACACCAAAGGAATGCTTTGCTTTCTTGCATTGATTAATTTCAGTTAAATTATTAAAAAATTTGTTAGAAATACAGAAATTCAAGACTAAAAATACCCATTTTTAGCTAGTTTTCTGTTAATTGGTTTTTAAACGTATTGGAGCACTGTACAGTTATATTCTGGAAATGTCGAAGGAAATAAATTGTTTATTGTAACAAATATTAATAATTTTATTGAAACATTATTTTATTTTTATGAGAATAAGATACAAAAAGTGTATTAGCATGTAGACTATATTATGTAAATAAAATTGTTATAAGCAAAGATTTTTTGTAAACTCGTAAATTTGTTATGTCAATAAGGCTTATTTGGATAAGTTCTGTTAGCCTTTATTTTGTTCTAAATAAATAAATTATGTATTCTATAAAGTGTTGTGTATTGAATAAGGATAATGGATTACGATGAATGGAATGTTTAGAATAGAAGTTCGGAATTCGAAACTAATAGAAACGTTTGTTTTTATTTTTATTCCTTCTACTACGTTCCAGAATAGCGGATAAATTGTTAAAAGGATCTTAATTGTTTGTAAAAATAAAAGACCGCTGGTAAAAAGATAGTTAGCACCTTTCTAATGAGTAAGTTGATAACTGAACTGTGAATGAGAACTGTTGTCCGATCGTTCTAAATAGGGTCAAAAAGTTCCCGGAATCGGTTAATAGAAATTGATTGAAAGTATGTATAACATTTTAATCCTATTTTCCTTCAAAATACTCTCTTCCTGCATCTAAGCACTTATTACACCATTCATACAATCGTTGAAAACACTCCTGAAAGCCATTTTTCGAAAGTTCTATCAGCTGTTTCGTCGCATTTTCCATCACCTCTGATGAATCAGCAAAACGATGTCACTTCAATATCATTTTCAGTTGTGGACTTGTGGAAACAGGTAAAAATCCGGTGGTGCAAGATCGGAAGAATATTGGAGGGTGTTCCAGAGTGGTGACATTGTTCTTTGCAAGGCATTGTTTCGCCATTAGGGAGCGATGTGACAAGGCATTATCATGCAACAAAAACAAATCATTCCCTGCCCATTTTCCCATTTTTCACGCCGTTTTCGTCGAATTGTATCTCGTAACCGTTTTAAGATCTCTGTGTGCAATTCTTTGTTGATTGTTTTCCCTGTTTGCACTGGCAAGTTGTCGAACGAGCTCAACATTCTCATCTGTGGTAGAAGTGGAAGGCTACTCAGTCCGAACATCATCTTTATTGTTGTGCGACTGTCACGAAAATGCTTGTGCCACTCGTAAACTGCCGTTTTTTTCATTGCATCATTTTTTTATGCTTTCTTCAGCATCTCAAGAGTCTCCGAGGGTGATTTCTCTAGCAACACATAGAATTTGATATTGGCACGCTACTCTGATGATGGCATTTCACAATACGACGAAAGGAAAAAACTACGTCTAAAATATCATACACCGCACGTAGAAAACCAACTCTAACTGCCTGCTGAAGGCACAGGACCTCCCTAGAGTGATACCAACCTTCCAAACAAAAATTTCCCTTCCAGCAAACAAATGCTTGACTGCATGTGACCATTCTGGGAACTTTTTGACCCTACGGGACCAGTTTTGATTTATGTTGATAGTGCGTGGCGTAAAGTTTTAGCAAGTGTTATTCGACAGGTATACTAATTATTTTCATTGTTCAGTGACTGTTTTTATTAAACTCAATTTCAGTTTAATCTAAGTTTTGTAGTTAATTTAATTGAAGTAATATAATTGTATTTTTGTAGCCTACGTTTAATCATTAAAATTGAAGGGGTCGGCAGAAGAAAGTGCTGACCCACAAAATTTCCAGCGTGATTGTTCTTAAATAGTCTGTAAAAATAAAATGTACAACACGTGTTAAACAGGATGCTATATTTACGATCTTAAGAACCTAGACTAAAGGATTAAAAAAAATTCAGTATCATGATTTGTAGATTTCAGTAAACTTTTAAAATGACATTGCGTAAAATTATGTTGATGTGGGTTAACACTGTCTTCTCCCGACCCTTTCAATTGTGTCAATAATAATTGCTAACGGGTGATTCAAAAAGAGCGCCGGTTTTTAAACGGCTGGTAAATTTTTGTTTATCGGTTGGCAACATTGTTAGACCTCATTTCTATTTCGGAGAACATTCCGATTGACGATTCAGTTGTAGTTTCTCTTGTTCGCAGAGTAGTACTCTCGCAGTCTGTGTCTAACCATGGAGAAGTTTACTATTGCACAACGAGTGTTAATCGTCAAAACATTTTACCAGAGTGGAGAGAGTTATGCGGCTACTGTCAGGCGACTTCGCGGTACTCTAGGACGTAATGAAGCACCGAATGAATCAACAGTTCGCAAGCTCATGAAAAAGTTTTTTGAGACGGGTTCAACAGTCGACCTTAAAAGTTCTGGACGTCGTCGTTCTGGCCGAACTGAGCAGAACGTTGCGTTGGTTTGTGACAGTGTGGCTGTTACCGATACCGTACGATGATTAGGGAGTTTTTGTGGCGTCATTTGGATGGAATGGACATTGACGAGTTGTGGTTTCAGCAGGATGGTGCCACCTATCACGCTGCACGAGAAACAATGTTGTTGCTCCGTGAACGGTTCCAGGATCGCATCGTTTCTCGTAATTCCGACCATCAATGGCCACCAAGGTCGTGTGACTTGACGCCTTGTGACTTTCATCTTTGGGGTCATCTGAAGTCATTGGTGTATGCCAATAAACCCCGAAACATCAATGACTTGAAGGAGGAAATTCGACGGGTTATCGGGCAAATGGAAGTCGAAACTTGTCGTGCAGTAATATCCAATTTCATGGACAGAGTTGATGCGTGACAGCGCAGTAGAGGAGGACACATGCATGACATCATTTTTCATACATGAAATCGGAAGGTAAGATGAACTTGTTGATGTATTTATTTTCAGTTTTTCAATAAAATAAATCTCTTAATTTGATATATCAAAACCGGCGCTCTTTTTGAATCACCCTATATATGTTTAAAAACAGCCTCTTTATTATACCCAGACTCCTAAAGAACCTACGGTTAGGTGCTGCAGTAAGTTCTTCGTTCTTGATTTTCATATTAAATCGACGTTTAAGATTACGTGGATATTTTAAAAGTAAAATCCAATATTTTGGATTATTGTTAAAGTCCGCTATACTAAATCAAAGCAAAACAAGAAATTTATTTTCCTCCATCTACTGAAAAATTTGGTATTGTCAGGACCCAAAAAAAACCTTTATTATCTCTAGTAACCAGAAGATCGTACGGAAATAACGCTGCTGAGTGATGTCTTCTTCATAATATACTCGAATTAGTCGTGATAATTACTCGAGTATATGTATTCAGAATATATTCGAATTAGTTGAGTTAATTACTCGAGTATGTATTCACAATATACTCGAATTAGCCGAGGTAATTACTAGAGTATGTATTCAGAATATTATTTTGCCGACTGGACAGTCATTTTGTTCGTTTATTTTGTTAGGCCTACTGTGTTTTGTGTGCTTTTTACAGTACAATTTATTACTTGATGAGCGCCGCGGTATTAATGTTCATCCTATTAAAAGGTAAATAGTTCGATTGTATTCCATTAGACTAATATGTTATTTTTATCGTTATTTAAGGTTTAGAGGTATGGATTAGAGGTTTATAGATTCCATTACGTCGATCTTTCCGATTAGGCATGTTATTTATTTCTGGATAACGCTTTATACTCTTTGTTTTAAGCAGTCAGTAGTAAATCGGTTGTGAAGTGTGTTATTGGGATGTGTTACTTTCTGTTGAAACCAGTTTTGTACATAACGTCATAATTATTGTGATTAAAATAGTTTTTTGTAACGAGCAGTCGGTAGACGTTTGATTTGTACGTAAAAAATCAAATTTCAAGTATTAAAATAACATATTAAGGTCAATTTAATTTGTTATTACGTAAAACGTTTACTGTAATTTTCTAATAGATATAACTTAAATAATAATTAATAAAACTTATTAATTTGTCAATAAACATTTATTATTAGTCTAAAAATATGAAGTTTTGTTATTTATTTAACCAGAGGCCGAAAGACCCTGGAATAGGAAAGACCTGGAAAGACCCTGGACTGCATAGTATTAACTGAAAGTTTTTTTTTAACTATTAGTAAATAACTCGTAATGGTTACAAACATTTAGATAATCTTTATGAATTATTTAGATAAATAGTACGTATTTTGTTTTCTTATGAAGTACCACTGTGTACTTTTCTAACAAGTAAATTATTTCTGTGAAATCTAATTTACTATGTCCCTGCGTGTACGATTGTAAATTGTGTTATATTTACAATAAAAATTTTAGTTTATTTTTTAGTCGCATCAACGACTTGGTTATGAGCGACTACATTAGGTTAAGGAACAGTGGGTTTGAACTTGTAATAATTTTCCATACCCTGGCTGGGAATTGACCCGGGACCTCCACTTTGAAGTGTAGCACGCTAACCACTGGGATACAGAGGAGGCCAGTTTGTCCTTTTAGTGGTAATTATTTAAATGTAGAGAACAGAGTTTAAAAGGTTTACCTGTAGGCCTATAGTTAATAGATATTACAAAACATTTAAAGGTCTACTTCATTTTTAATAATTTATCAATGAGAGAAAATTGTGTATTCCACGAAGTAAACAACTGAGAAATACGAAAATAAATAAAGCACTATGTAAATACAAGGATTACAAAATTTAGCATTATTCAGCACGATAAAACGTTATTAATTATTTATACGGAAAACAATATTTATTTTACTGTGTTTTAGAGTATGTACAATATTCAAGAAACGGTATTCAAAAATAAAACATAAAAATTTAATATCACTTGAATAAACGAACATGAAACAAGCAGCGTGAGAATGGAGGGTTAAATAAACAAACGAACTTTTTTGTTTGTTTTTGACAACTGCATACAACATCCATGTATAATTCATTATTAATTAAAAAATTAAAACCGAAAACTAAAGAAAAACAAATATTGGTAGATTGTAATTAATTACCTAATTAATTTATTAATAATGAACATAAAATAATAAACTGTTGGTTTAAAAAAATAAAGAATTAATTACGCCAACGTGATGTATCGATTGCGGATATAAAACCGACCAATAGGGTAGTGTCTTCTATCTCTTTTTATCCACCTTTTCACCCTACGTAAACAACCATCATCAATGCCCTTTCTGACTTGCTATGATCTATTGCCAGAAATATAGGGCTACGGTTGTGGAATTTTTTAATCAAAATTGATATTTTTCCCCCTGTGTAAAAACGAATATGCGGGTATGTGACACGGGTGAGGTCTGTGTAAGTTTACAGCTTTATAACATAACTGGGTGGGTGTTGAACAAAGAGAGGCAATGAAATGTAACTTTTTATCTAAACGTCCGTTACCTGATAGAAAAAACAAACTTTAAAAAAAGTTTATATTAAACTGAATATATCCTTAAAGAACACCAACATCAGCAAAATACAAAATGTACCAACTTTAAAAAAAAACAATAATTAATTTATTTTTACGTTATTCTGTTCTTATTTTTCTTCTTAGCAGGCCTATCCGCTACGGATGTTGGTAATCATCATTGCAAATCTAATCTTCTTGATTATTTTTTTGTTATTCTCTTTTTTGTGTGTACGTTGCAATCTGTTCAATTTAAGAATAATAAGCAACCCCATGACCCAATAAGATAAGAATGATTTGTATAACATGTAAAATAAGAGGTGTAGTCTTATACAGACTCAGGCCGATCATTCCTAAGAGAGTATCGTTAATTGAACCCCGACCCTCAATGTACACCGATAACCATTTTCTATAATCTATTCATCGTAAGAAATATATGTCAAGTAAACACAGTGCATCTGTAGTAGTACGTGTAGATACTCGAATTTTCTATAATTCGAATTACATTTGGTTCCCTAGGATTTACCAGTTGATTAGGCTATGTTAAAATTAGCGAAAATAACTCGAACTTCTGGTTTGAGATCTTTATAAAATCCGATTTTTTTTTGTTTTTAACGCAAATGTGTATGAAAATATTTTCGTAACCTGGAATAAAATAAGGTGTATTAAATTGGCTGCAAGAAGTACGCGGGAAAACTTTCCCATATCAGGTGTACGCTTAAAGCTCCGAAAAAATAAGATCAATTAGCGATGGAACATGGTCATATGAAAGCCAACCCTAAGTAAAACACTGAAAAAAAATTAAAAATCGTCATGGAATCGTTCAAAAAGTTATTTGCGACGAAAGCGCCTCCAATTTCAACGAAGATTGATAAAATTACAAGCAATGAATATTACTTTTCCTAATAAAAAGTCACAGCGTAGAAGATTTGTTTAATGTCATTAAAACAGAATTATTTTTTAAATGTTTAACATTATCTTTAAAAATTAAAACTCTATATTTCTGTTGTTCTGTATTTTGAATTTTCTTTAATTGGAGTTAGTACCATCTTCCATACATGGTTCGAGTTATAGAGATTCAAATGTATTACTATAATTCCGTTAAAAAGAACTAACTTCATTTTTAGAGCAAAATTTAATTTTCGTATCATTGTTGAACGAAAATTTAATCCTATTAGAAAAGCGATCAACTATAATGAATATTAAAATAGATTTTGTTGTAACATTCTTTTATGCGATTTCATTCAGTTTTTCAGCTCTTCTAATGAAAGTTTCTAGAGGTAGTTACCACGTTAACACTCTTCACGAATGATGTATATTTGCGTAATATATATTAAGTTAAATTTTTATGTATTAAAGTTCTTTGTATGTCCGATACTCCCTTCGAGAGGCTCCTGGTAAGAATAAAAAAAAAACAGTTTATTTATTAATATTTCGAACCTATATTTGAGAACAGAGTTTATGGCTCACGATTTAAAAGAAATGGGAGTGAGTTATTTTATGACAGGTTACCCAATATAAAGATTTCCTTTCCGCCACTGTTTAGCAAATTAAGGTATAATTTGGTCTGGCTATATAATAAAATTCATTAATTACATTTATATTTTCTTGCTTTTTCGATATTACATTCACATGTAAATAACAGCATGTGAAAAGAAATAAAAGAGTTTTATTTGTTCCCACATGCTCAATGTACACAATATACTACTTTGTACAATCTAGGAACTGGTAAATAAATTGTGATAATTTAACTATCTACCTCTCTGTGACGAGAAGAACAGTTGTTCAATGACATTTAAAAAGTAAGGGTAAAGAAAAGTTTAAATAATATATTAAATTTATTTTTAAAGACTTTCTCTTTAATTGAATGTAACATATTTTTACGGATCATTTACGTTAATTACACAGATGAATTAATAAAAAAAATAATAATATTCAATCTGATTGTATAAAAGAAGAATCACAAGATAATGTACCAGATAGAAGAAAAAAGAATAAGCTATGAAAAGCCAACGGCTACTAGAAATAGACTTACACGACGTCACATATCTGAGGTCATCAGAGAGGAAAATGGAATTTCCCACATCTTTTGCACATGCCTTCAGGTTACCCCTCACACTTTCGCAATATAAGGAGCTGAAATCTGTGTGTATAACAAAACTTCAACCTACCTCATCCCATTTCAACTCTCTTTTTTGGTACAATTCCAACATGTATTTCCATTGAGGTTGAAGATTTCTATTGTAAACTTAATATTTGGTTTTACTGAATTTTCCACCGAATTTAATCCTGATATTTAAATGGAAATCCTATATACGGAACGAAATAATATTACTGGAAAACACAAGTTCTTTTTATATAATCGGATAAATTTAGATTTTTTTTTATATGATACGTGATGATTATGTACGTATAATACTATAATAGAGTAATTTTAATAATATAAAAACTTTTAGCAGATTATTATTTAACGGTTTAAAATAAAAGATGGCCATGCTCGTTAGGAAATTTATATATTATAAAATCCTTCAAACATTATTTTGTATGGTTTTAAGTAATTTCAAATAAATTAGTAACTTTAAATTTCTATAATTTTGTTTTGTAGCCGACATTATTTCACAGTAGATTCTCCTTACATCCAGCTGCTATTCTATTTGCGCTCTTCGTGAAAAGCCTCATCGACCGTAATCTGTAGAAAGTTCATTCTAGTACATTTTTTGGGTTTACTTCTTTCAGGATTAACCCTTTGTCAACAAAATTAGTTTTATATCACAAACGCATTTAATGCGTTATGGTATGGGACATAATATGGTATGGGTTTGAGTAAAAATATATTATTTAGAAAAAAAAGTGTTTTCCTGAAGAAAAAATTGTTTTTAAATGTACAGAAAGTACAGAAAGTTTTTAAATGTACTGTTTTAAAAATGTTTATAAATGGCGCATCAAAGTAAACACTACAAAAACGTGTCACGTTATATTTACCCTGCGTAAACGAGTTTGTCATCCTTTGTATCTTTATGGCAGACAACTTCACACTTCTGAATCTACTATACGTTATCTAGGTCTATATCTAGATAAGAGACCCACGTTGAATGTACACGTGGATAAAACGAGGACGGCACTCCATGACAGGTTCAAACAGGTTCAAACAGCCGGCCGCATTGGCGCAGTTGGTAACGTGCTCGCCTCTCATTTTGCGGTCTTGGGTTCGAATCCCATTCAGGCACGGCATTTTTTCATACGTTACAAAATATAATTTCATCCTTCACCGTCTGCATTAGCAGTAATTGCAGAACAGTCGGAAGTTAAACCAAAAAAAAAAAAAAAAAAAAAATCAAACAGTTGTATAGACTTCTTTCACGCTAATCCAAGTTACCAACTACATCCAAATTAACCATTTTCAACTCCTACCTTCGACCAATATGGAGCAGCTATGCTAGTCAGCTTTACTGCTGTACAAAACCATCAGTATTAGCAAAAATTCAGAGTTTCCAATCAAAGCTTTTACGGAGGATAGTTAACGCCCCCTATTATGAAACCAATAAAACGCTACACTCAGACCTAAACGTACCCTACATAAATGACGTTTTATGAACTCTGTACAAAATTTAGGAAGAAACTCGTGAACCACCATAACCCATTGATCTCAAATCTGGCTACGCAGACTTTCCAAACAATTTAATAAAACGTCTAAAACGTCGATGGAGCCAGGACCTCATCAATTAACGTAGTACTGTAATAGAAAATCCATTACAGTGTTCTAAATGTTGCACTTAATGCTACACTTATCCATTCATGTTGGAGTTCTGTCACTGGACTGTGTCTCCCCTCACGTTTATTTACCATGTTATTTTTTTCCAAATTTTTTGTTATTACATTCACTGATTGTTTCCAACAGATTGTGAATTTCCTAAATAGAGAAAACAAATGTACAGAATTCACGCAAATTTCATCACATATTTTTCACTTTACTTTTACTCAAAAAATAATGGATGCTGATATGTCCGCATTTAGTCCTGTTTTTCTAGAAATTTTTCAAGGATGAGGCGCCAATTTTTAATGACAATGATTTGTAAACTATGATGGATGATTTTTTTTATGAGATGATAAACCGATAAGGTATGAAAAATGTTCCAACCACTTATTATAATGATTCCGTGATCAAATCAATAATTCTAAAAATCAGTCATAACAAAAACCAAGCTTTGAATTTTAATGAAATTTCAGAGCTTACTTAAAAATATCAATATTACAAGAATTGTCTGTTTATGGTTTTATTGCAAGGAAAATGTTTTAACTTTTACAGCTTAGATGTGAAAGATATAATTTATGGAAACTTTTACCGTTTACATAATAAAAAGAGGTAAAAGTTTTAATGGCATTTAAGCACTTGGATACGGTGAAAATGTTGGCCATAAAAGAGCCCATCTTTCATTTTTTGTTCAAGAATAAAATGTAACTCTACCGCTGAAAATTGTTCCTGCAGGAAAAGATGGCGTTGAGTTTAAAAAAGTAAATAAAAAAATTCTTTTTGGTACTAAAAATAGTATATCTGAATACATTATGAAAAATATGTTTTGTGAGTTGAATAAAAGAGATTTTTGTTGAAAAATATAATTATTTTACTTATTACAAAAATGAAAAATTACAAAATGTTCATATTATCCTTGCATGATATATAAGAATATATATAGCTATATATAAAGTTATCATATTATGAGAATTAGTTTTCCTAGATTATCATGCTGAATTATCTTTACTGAATACGTTTAGAACTCCATATTTTGTTATATAAAAGTACAACAAAAATAAAAGTTTTTTTTTGAAATCAGCAACATTACAATGTTTTCACATTACATTTAACAATTTTATTATTAATTACAATAAACTCAGTTGTACATTCTTATAATATTATCCGTTTATTAAAGTACCCTATTGCTGTCCTACTGCAAGGAGACAAACTTTCAAACAATAAAAATGTTCGTTAACATAATATAACTTAAAACTAGTACACTGTGGCTTTTCAATCTTTTCAAACTGAGCCAGGAATTCCGGAGCAATTCCGGAAGATGGTTGATTCTTTCTCTATAATTAAAACTGAATTTTTATTTTACTTGGTTGGCTGTGTTAATCAGAAAAATTATAGTAAGTTTGATATACCATGGGATTTGAAGGGATCGAAGCAAAACATTTCACATAACATTGACATTTGTTTTAAACATTTTTTGACCAAACATTTTGACTAACATTCCGTGGGGATGTGGTATACCTACCACGTAAGAACTTTTGTGAGTAAAGGGCGTGGTAGGGATACCACGGCAGTCCTTTTCATAAACTCTCTGTCCTTTAGAATGAAAACGTATTATAATGAAACAATTTTAGGATTTTTGGTATTCTGTATTTTTTTTGTATTTGTACGCATTCCCCATTACATGTATGTTTCTTCAATCAAATGAAAAATCATCATCATTTTCAATGAGCACCTGAAATTTAAATTTATAGAATCAAATGCTTAATACAATATTATCAAAATCAATGAAACGTAAGTTTTATTAACCGATTAGAACACCACTACTGAATGATAGATTTTTTCACAAAGATAATGCGCAAATAAGGGAAAGTATTTCCCAAAGTAAATTTAATAAAGAATTGAATAAATTCAAATTTTTTTCCAGAATAGAATCCCATGAGGACCAGGTAGCCCGTAGAAGTCGATTACGTTAGTATTTTGTTCCGTCAATAAAAAAAAAGTTTGATTTATATAGTTTCTCTTAGGTTTTTATAATAAATTTTCTTTTATATTTATTATATACGAGTAAAATACATAACGGGTTTTCTATTCATAAAGAAGACTACTGAAGTTTGAAAGGTATATTATATTATAAGTTTTGAAGTGGATGAAAAGGGAAGGCTCTTGTTCGTCGTCGAGACGGTCGGATATGATGGAGATTCACTCCCTTGGGTTTGTTTTGAAGCGGCAAAGGGGGCGGAGGGGCGTTGCGGGGGAGAGATGGTCTTTGTCTCAATCCCACAGTGATAAGCAGCTTAGTGTTCTAGCAAGTCCCTTCGATCACTGATATGGCACAGTATAAACATACCATAATAACCGTGGAACATCTTCGTCCAAACGAACGACCCCTTTTCCATTTTACTTTGCTCATGAAAAACGGACCAGACCATCATTTACACATTTAACATAAATATTATCTACATAAAAAGAGATCGTCCTTCAATTTTATTATTTCTATAAAACGTATAAAATATTTATATCATAAAGGTTTTTATTAAACCTTTTTTATGTTTCAGTAAACCGCCATCTTTTTCATTGTCATTGAACTTTTATGGCTAAATTTTATACACCCTGTCCCAAAAGTTATGATTCTTTTAACAGTTACATTTACAACCAGTCTGGTAACTACAGTTAACCCCTGCTTAACTGAAATATTGGGGGCGCACCCGATTTGGATACACGAAATTCTGGATAACACGCAGTTATTCAAACTCGTACTTTCAGGGTTTAAAAATAGTAATAATGATTACCTATACAATAATCTTTACGACTATTTATTAGCTTGTATAAACAGAAATTTTAAGAGAACAAGATGCAATATTGTACAGTAATTAATATTTACTGTTTTATTTTTTTGTCATCAGTCCCTCGACTGGTTTGATGGAGTTCTCCAAGCTGTTCTATCTTGCCTAACCTTTCTAACCTTTGCCTTCCCCTACAATTTACTCCCTCAATATTATCCTCCATTATTGATAGACCAATAACTGGATGTCTTAATTTAATGCCAAGTGGTTCTAGTGGTCGTTTAATCTTAGCTGGTACCGGAGGCTCAGCTATCTTATCTCTTCTGTTATGGTTCGGATTTGAAGATGGTCATGTATTTTCGAGTTTCTTATAAACCACTTAGCATTACTCGTCGATCTTAATACTTTATTTTGGAAACATTGTATTATTTCTAAATTGGATCTACTGGATGTACCCCAAAGCTGAGCGCCATACTTCCAAACAGGCTTAAAAATTGTATTATAGATCAAGACCTTATTTTGAACAGATAATCGTGATCTTCTTCCTAATAACCAGTTAAACTTCACGTATTCTAAATTAAGCTCGTTCCGTTTACATACTATGTGATGTCGCCAAGTTAATCTCCCGTCAAGATGCAAGCCAAGGTACTTCACGTGATCTTGTTGTGGGAGTACATCATTACCTAGGAGTACTGATGGGCATTCCTCTCTTCTCATAGTAAATGTAACTTGGACGGATTCATTTGCGTTTGCTTTTAGTATGCATTTGTTCAACCATAGTAGCACTTGGTCTAAGTAAATTTGAGCTTTATTTGATGCTTCTGTAGCATTATTGTCAGATGAAAGAACTGCTGTATCATCAGCGCACGTAGCGGTAAGTACCGCTTGGTTGAGAGGCATGTCAGCGGTAAATATTACGTACAATATTGGAGCAAGTATGGATCCAAAAAAAAAAAGAAAACACATATGATAAATAAAATTTTTCAACAACATAAAAACCATATAATAAGTAATTTTATGTTGTCAGAAACCTCTGATAAACATTATTATTTGAATTATTAGCTACTAAAAAGGAAAAATAAATTTATAAAAATCCCGCTAGCTATATAAGATAATGTTAAATAATAATACAAAAATTTATCATAATATCTTATTTTCAAAGAAAATCCATTTAATAAATTTCAAAATAAAGATGATATTCTGCGTAATATAATCTATAAGAAAAAAATGAATAAGAAAAACAATACGATCAAACGGGTATTTACTAACAAAAGACTATTGTTAAGGAACATCGGATAATTATAAGATGATAAAATAGCGATAATGAGCTGAATTTTCTTTACTTTAAAGCAGAAAACACAATCCTTGTAGGAAAATATTTTTATAAATTCTACAACGCATCGTATTAATAATATGTATTTTAATACAGACTGTTCTTTGATCGTTCAACTGAAGAAAAAGTTAAGAAAAGAACTTTTAAAAAAATAATAAATTTTCCCTGGAATTATGCGTTAAACCAAGAACAAAGTTAAATTAGTTGTTTATTAATATTAAACAACCGATTAGACTTTAAGAAAGTTAAAAAAATGTTATTTCAAAATCGGTAAATAAATGTAAGCCTACTGAGTGTTAATATTGCCCATAACTGACAGGTAGAGTGTCAAATTATTTACACTCAATCTGATAATAATTTCTGAGCTAAAATAAATAGTTCTGTTTCTTATCACATGGTCAGTCACAATTAAATGACTGAATCGTTTAAGAACAGAAAAGGTAGAGATGTAAAACACACTAATCAGAGTTGTATCCTCTGAAAGTAATCAATTTCATTATACAGCCAGACCCTGGGGTGAATGAAGTGAAAGTGTCATTTGCAGAGTGGAAAATATGGCCTTTTCAGAGGGCCCAGCATGCTGATAAGCGAACTGTTCCACTCAGTGAGGAAGGCAATTGTAAACCACCTCTTTTTATTTTTTTGGTATTAATTGATTCGAAGATAACATTGTAGGCATAAGCATATACTTTAATTAAATTAAATAAATAAATATAGTTCTTGTTTTACAATTTTTTTTCTCTATTTAGGAAATTCACAATCTGTTGGAAACAATCAGTGAATGTGATAACACAAAATTTGGAAAAAACTAACATGATAAATAAACGTGAGTGGAGACACAGTCCAGTGACAGAACTACGACGTGAATAGATAAGTGTAGAATTAAGTGCAGCATTTAGAACACTGTAATGGATAGTCAATTACAGTACTGCGTTAATTGATGAGGTTCCGGCTCCATCGACGTTTTAGACGTCTTATTGGATTGTTTGGGAGAGTCTGCGTTGCCAGATTTGAAATCAATGGGTTATGGTGGTTCACGAGTTTCTTCCGAAATTTTGTATACAGTTTTAAGAAAACGTCATTTATGTAGGGTACGTTTAGGTCTGAGTGTAGCGTTTTATTGATTACATAATCTTCTTCAGGTGCCTTCTCCTTAACGAAGGTTGGCTATCATCATGGTCAGTCGCACCTTGTCCACTGCTGCTCTGAAAACGTCATGCGACGAGCAGTTAAACGCTTCTCTCAGGTTTCTTAACCAGGATATTCGTCTGCGTCCCACCGAGCGTTTACCAACGAGTTTCGCTTGAATTATAAGATGCAGAATCTCATATTTAGGCCCCCTCATGATGTGTCCAAGGTATATCAGTTTTCTTATCTTTACGCTCTGCAGGATTTCCAGCTCTTTCCCCATTCTTCTGAGGACCTCCATATTTGTGACCCTGTCTGTCCACGGTATTTGAAGCATCCTCCGGTAGGTCCACATTTCAAACGCTTGTAGGCGGGTCTCACATTCTTTGGTGATTGTCCACGCCTCTACCCCATACAAGAGGATGGGAAAGACGTAGCACTTCAAGAGGCGGGTCCTGGTTTCGAGGCTCAGGTCGCGGGCCGATAGAAGCGGTCTCATTTTTAAGAATGCTGCCCTGGTCTTTTCAATTCTGATCTTTATTTCTGGCAGGTGGCTTGCACTGCAATTCACTCGGGTTCCCAGATAATTATAGGCTTCCACTTGTTCAATTCTGTCTTGCCCAGCAAAGTTGTTCCGTTTACATAATAGGGAGCGTTAACTATCCTCCGCAAAAGCTTTGTCTTACAACTAAAATAAATAGTTTACACAAACAAAGAATTATAAAATACTTTTATAAAGACCTACGCAATGTGAGTGCTTGAACAAAAATTCAGAATAGTTCATCAATTTTGTATCGAATAAATATTCTTACTCTACACATAAGCCCTCCGTGTCATATTTACTTTATATTTTAAATTGAATGAATTATTTATACAGATATTATTCATTTAATTTAAAAGATGATGTAAATATTTATTCAAATATATTTAAGAATTCCACATATTATTCTGGGTATTTACAAAATAATAAATATTTCTCTTTAGAATTTAGAGAAATAGAAAATATACTTATTTCATAACGATAAAAAGGCTAGATTATTTATATCCTTGATAATAACATACACAAATTTAAATAAAAATAAATTTCTTTTGTAATATATGTTTTTTAAAAAATGGATCTGTATACGTACATGTATTTTATAACTGCCACTTTGGTGTAAGTTGTGAAAAAGATCATCAAAACCTTTTGTATATAAAAAGTAGACTATATAACCGTACAAACTCGGACAGTAATCGTATAATGTTTTATCTGATAAAAAGAGAGTTACTGTAAAACACCTGACACTGTTTAATAAATGCAGTTTGTTTTCTAAAACATATTTGTGAAAATGTTATTTTGTAGTGCTATTAGTTCTATTGTTTATGAAGTAATATTTCATTCCGAAACAACATAACAAAAGTAGAGAGTAGGTATTCCATTTAGAAAATTACACTAAACTATAAGTTTACGAAGGAATACAATAGTAAAACCATTTAATACACTTTTATATATATTTTTAGTTTATTTATAAAAAAACCTAATAAAATGTAGATACAGCAACACAAAATTAACCGTACACACATCCTTCCAAAACACTCTACTCTGAACAATGTACCGAGACAATTTCACGTACCAGGCACTTACAAATATTGCGGTAATGCAACACACTACACAAAATCACTAAAATTTATTAAATTAAACAATTTTTTCTATACAGAGACAATTTTAGACAGCATAAGGTGAATTTAGACGTTTCTGGAAGCTCTTTTTGCAATCCTCATTCTCAGCATTCGTTCACTGTAGGCTTTTCTTCTTTCATCTGTCTACCGGTATTCTGTTTTACTCTTCAGGGAAATCCTTAAAGCCAGTAACTAATTTTCTGAATTTGGTTCAGTTCATTTTTCCCGGTTTAATCCAGTTTTATTAATACCCTTTCTGACTTCTTTAAACAATTTATCCAATACCCTAGATCTATTGTTTTGTGTCATTTGTAAAAAAAAAAACATTTGTTTGGTCAACAGGTGGTGTTCGATACAATAGTGTGATTCACGAAGAAACGGAGATACCTCAGGAGGTGAATCTTCATCCAAAAATAAAGAAAAGTTCATGTAAACATAGGTTTGGAATCGCTTCGTTAGCGAGTTACAGCTGGCAAAAATTTTCGTCCAGGTTTCAGTTTCCCCACAGAAATGAAGCCCTACAGAAATTTTTAAAGCGTTACTTAAGCTGTAAAATAAAGTAGATTTTAAGTAACATGTGTTGAAGATTTAAATGAAATAGATCCTAGAACAGTAACTAGAGTAGTTTTTGAAATATCTGACGAAATACACCAAATTTCGTCTCGAAAAACTGTTTTCTTTAAGGTTTGATGTACATTAACTTTGTTAAATGGGTAGAAACACGTAAATTGTTTAAACAAAACTTGTAGAGAATTTAAGTTTACATAATAAAAGTCGGTGAAGTGAAATGAATGAGGTTATATTTTAAAACTTTGGATTTAAACATGATATTGGAAAGGATAATTTGTTTTCGCAGTGCAATGCGATGATTTGATAATCTCCATAGATTTCCATTTTACATAATAAAACTATTGTCACCGGATGGCGACATTAAGTGGCAAATCTTATTTGTTTGGTGGCCCTGAAAAGTGCTGTTTAAGCGGTGGTCGTCTTGATAGGAAGCGTCGGTCGTGGTCGTAGTAGTCGTGGCGATCGAGGAGCTGGGTGACACGGCGTGTCGTCGTCCAGCGGAGAAGTCATCTTCTTCCCTCGCAGTAGTGCGTCGATGGCTGCTTCGTCGCGTCCGGTGGGAGTAAGGCTCGGTCGAGGGACCGCTGTGGGCATCGCTCGCGTCAGCGGGCGATGACGGTCCGATCGATGGCCTACGGTGACGGGTCGGCGAGCGGAAGCATCTTCTCTCTAGCAAGGTCTTCAGTTAGTCTTCGCTGGAGTACGGTAGCCGTGTTGCCGATGGTGGACGTCTTGTCTGCTGTCTGGATCGGAATTGAATCTCTCTGTTGAGTGCAGCGCTCTTTATATAGTTGCCGAGAGCGCTGCGGTAGAGGGCGGTTACTGGCTCGGCCTTGGCAACAAAGCCCTCTGTCGGAACGCAGCCGAAAGGTTTGTCGGTACGCCGCCAAAAGGCCTACCGCGCTGACAAGGACTGGGATAAGTATTGAAGGCCGGCAACACAGTAAATGATTAATTAGAAGGGGTGGTGGTGACATAACTTTTTATTATTCTATAATTATATTGATTTGTCCGCGTGTTAAATAAAATGGTAAATTCTTAAATTACTTTTTTTAGGCCTAATCAAAAAAAAATGGTTATGATATTCATTTTAACATTTATTAACGTTGTAAAAACTATTGCTGTTTCATTTCCGTAATTAATTCGCAGACATATTTAAAGTAGAAATTTACTCTGAGCGCATTTACTTATCTGTGCATACAATATTACATACTTATAATATTAATCTTCTACATTCATGTGTATCTTTAATAATATAAATTTGTGTTAGATTAATTAAATGGAAGGATTCTCGCTGGGACATATTATGACATAAGCTCGCTTTGAAAACTGGAACGAAGGAATCAAGTTACATCACTTCCCTGACAATACGTGCATTTGGATGGTACGGTATTGCTTTTGCTGCCATTCCAAGCTACCTTTAGTTCTCCAGACTTCAAGTGCAGTTGTTAAACAAGAAGAGCTCTAATGAATAGCAAACCTTTCTATTGTTCCGGAGTTATGGATTAATTCGCATTAACAATCTACGGTACCATGGTACTTCTCTCTACTCTATTATCATAGGCGTATTCCTCCACTTGTAAGTCTCGCTTCGAGAAGTTTACTTTCAACAGACTATTCAGTATTCTAGTTACTAAGTAAACTTTTTAGTTCACTTTTATTCTTATTAATGATAAAGAGAATGCAATGAGATACTTTTTTTGTTTTTAAATTCAAACTTTTATTTCATTATACAGTTTTCAATATGGTTTCTGCAAAAATTTACAGTTTACTTTAATTTCTATCTTTCTTCTATCATATTTTTGTATTAGAGAACGTATTAGAAAATCATTATCGTTCTTCTTCTGTTCCAAGTTTCAATGTAACAAGTTCTTTTCAAATAAAGTTTCTTCGTTTTCTGAGATGTTTTGTTTTAACGTACACTTTTTGTTCTTATTCACTTAAATACACGTTTCCAATTTTTTTAATGTACGTATTTTGTCATCTTTTCAAAATAATATAATGAGATTTAATTACATAATTTCAAGGTGCGAATTAATCTTTATATTGCAACATGGCCTTCGAGCCAGTCCAGTCAGTCAGCTGGTAGAAAGTCGCTATTATTTGTTAAGTAACATTAGTTGGGCAAGTGACTTTGTATGGTGACCAGCTGACAGCCATTCCTGAACAAACTCCACTGAAGGTCCCTGTTCAAAAATTCATGCCAAATTGCGTCAAAAAATACAGCGAAAAGTAGCGATCAAATTGGGTGGTTGTCAATAAAGCACAGTTTCCGATAAAAAATAACATTTAAAAAAAATATTGCAACATGTAGCCTGCAGTTGGGGTATTCTGTAGCGTTCTTAGTCGGTAGAGCATAATATATTTACATGCCATGCATGTCAAAGATTAACCACAAATAACAGTAGTTTTTAATAAAACACAATAGATTAAAGCTCGATATAGTTTGATAATGATTTATATAACAACATTCTGCCCATAACAGACAGGTGGAGTGTTAAATTATTTACACTAAATCTGTTTGTTGCAGGGCTAAAATAAATATTTCTGTTTCTTATCACGTGGTCAGCCAATTAAATGACTGAATCATTTAAGAACAGAAGATGTAGAGGTGTAAAAGACACTAATTAGAGTTATCTCCTCTGAAAGTATTAAATTTCATTATACAGCCAGACCCTGTGGTGAATGAAGTGAAGGTGTCATTTGCAGAGTGGAAAATATGTGCTTTTCAGAGGGCTCGGCATTCTGATAAGCATACTTTTCCACTCAGTGAGGAAGGCATGGTAAACCACCTCACTCCTCGTTTTACTTAGTAAAACCTCTACAGGTTCAAACCAGCCTTTCGGCTGATGACCTAAATAACAACATAACAACATTGGCATGTACTATACAGTTATAATGATGACAGTATTTATAACCAATAAAATAACACACCGTAAATTTTTTTTAAATGTTTCTTTTCATCGTTTTCTACAAGTTGATGGCTAAAATGTTTGGGTGTTATTAACGTCTTGATTTGTATTTTGTGGAGAATTTTGAGATTTCTTTCTTAACTGGTTGGTATGTATAGGTCAAAAATAAGTTTTTTTTTTGTAAATAACAGAAAGGGGGGTTGATGTTTGAAATGCTGATTTTTCCCATAGCTATAGCCCATAGATTCCGGATATCCACATAGGTGTTAGAACTGATTTGTGTATTGTTAATTTGTTTTCAAAGGATAATTTTTTATATTTTTTCAAGAATTCAGTACATTTGTTTCATACATGTGTTTTCCAAGTAATGAATTTATCAAGATGTACTTCTAGACACAGGGAGGAGTCTGTCTGATATGCTGGTTTATCCGCTACACGTGATTAATGTAAACATTTATTTTGAAAATCTTGTATCCTGTTTAAATTTAGTTTTATTGCCAAACCGTTATATCAAAGCTCTGTACATTAACATCAAACAAATTATGTAGCTGTAACAATTTACCTGTTCAGGTAAGTGTGATCTACGTCGGAGTGGTGCAAAGTCTTTCGTATCTGGCCTAGCAAAATTTTTTTGTTGTGATTAATCAAATTATTAGGAATTCTGAAATTGAAATATAAGAGTCACAATGTTTACTTTAAAAGAAAATGAGTAAATAATTAGTTAATAAGTAAACGAAAATTATTTACAATGAAATTTCAGATAGAAATAATTAAGCATCAAAATACATAAGAATTTAATTTTTTTAAATTGTTAGAAAACGTTTTCCAGTGTAGTATTGTTTGTATTTATTATACAGTGTTATATGTATGCTTATACAATGTTTCTACAACGGGTTTTTTCTAATCCCCAAATACGACAATACCGGGGTTCACATAAAACGGAAATAAATAACAGTAACGTTTTATACGGAAAAGAACAAAACACATGTCCAAATGTGCTGGGTATTACAAAAAAAGACAGTAGTAAAAAGGGTTATCGTGTTTCGAGTATGATGTTGTGTTTTTTTTTTACTTTACTTTCATTTTTGCTTGCTAAATAATGTTTGTAATGTCGCAACGGCCGTTACTGTTTCTAATTACAGCAATTTGGGATGTGTTCCAGCATATCAATGACTATTTTATTCTATATGCAAGATTCTGTTTGGACATTTACCGGACGTAACCTGTCTTTCTAGTTACTCTGATTTTCCTTTTTTTTAAAAAACATAATGCATTAATACATTTATTTAAAAATACTCGTATTATTACATATAAAATGTGTTTCTTCTAAATTTTAATTTATTTTTATATTTTAAAATTAAACTTCCCATGGTTATTAATCATTTCTCTGATTTATAAACACTTTAATCTTTTAGGTTCTTTAGTTATTATCCAAAACCTAGCCGGAAATTGAATTTATAATTATCTCATTATTAATGTCAAATTCAATTATACACAAAGATCTTAATGAACGTGATATATAAAAGGATGAACTATCTGATTGGCAGAAACTTTTCGCTCTCTTTTGAAAATAAGTTTTTAATTTACAAGATCTTGCTTAACCCTTTAAGTGCCACGCCTTGTAGTGGAAAACTGATGAAAAATGCCTGGTCCAAAAACAAGCTAATGACACTATTCCCTATAAAAATTAATTTCATCAGATCTAATAACATTATTAGCTTAATTCTTTCACAAAAATTTTGATAAAACCTTACTTTATGTATATTTATATAACACTGTTTACAAAATTTATTCATTGATAATTTATTTTTATTTACTAAAATATCATTCACGTACCGAAATTTGATGTTCATTCTTTATCCACTATGTTTTAAACTAAAAATGTATTTACTATCGCGAGTTATTTCATTTTATAGACAATGTTACTGATTAGATTGATAAAATATAACCCACCACTATTTCAAATTACAAACATAACCAAAAATAACATCGTCACTATACCTACACAATCAAGCCGCCATTTGACGCAGGTATTTACAAAGAAGTACATAAAACTAAACCCTTTGTAAAATAGATATAACTAAATAACAGCGAAATTTTTTAACATAAAATGAAAGTTCATAGTGTACACTATTAATAAAGCTAAAATTTAACGCCGGTGTATACGGAAGTTATAGCCATTTACGCAACACTTTACTGATATCCGATCTGAACGGATCTGGCACTTTTCAGAAGACCCTCAAATCCAACAATATCGGATCTTGGCACTCAAAGGGTTAAACCAGTTTGGTTGTACGGAGTCAAACTTTGGGGAAATACCAGCAGAAATAAAATACATGTAATTGAAAGGTTCCAGAGTAAGGTTGTTTGGGCTTTAACAAGGAAGCAATGGTTTGCAAAGAATGCAGAAATACACTATTATTGCAACCGTTCTGAAGTCATGACATATAACTTGAGTACATCGGTAAACAGTGTCAGGTATTTAAATACTCATAAAGTAACAGCCTTTACTAAGATTCGAACCGGGAACCTTCGTCTCCGAAAAACAGCTGACTTGCGGCAACGACTTCACCTCTAAATCAACCCGGTAGGTAAATACTGGATAAATTATTATTTTAAAGAATAAAATTAAAGTGTTAGTGTTGTATCTATGAAGATTCATGACACATGCTATGTTTAATTAAAGCTGATGAAAGGAAATGTTATTTGCATTTTTGTGTTGTTCCCAGAATAAAATTTCAAAAGTCCAAGTAACTTAAAACACAAGAACGAAAAAGTAATTTCATTATAGCCTAGATCTAATAAAGGATAAATTGTTGAAGGCTTCAATAACCATTGTAAATTAAAAGGAACGCTACTCCATATGTGCAGCTGAAATTCGATATATTTGTATAGTGACCTTTGATAGGGAAAACTCGTTACAGAAATAAAGTAAAAAGCGAAATAATAAAGAGAAGAGAGAGATAGCGGCTGAGTTAGTCGAAATGTAATGATGCAGACCTTTTGTCCCTTTTAAATGTCGTACAGTTAATTGATCTAAGCAAGGTGGACAAAGACTTGCTTTGAAAGAATGGACAATACTCTCTCCCTCCAACCTCCTACATTCATCTAGTGACCCTTATTGACTTTCATTCTTCATCCATTTTCATTTTCAGGGTTTAGATTGTATTTAGTTTTTTTTAAATACAATAAAATAAAAGAAGTCTGTCAGTAACATTAACTCTTCTAAGTTTTACAACAAAAGCATTTCATTTCAAACACATGAATTACACAATTTAATTTTTGCATTTACAATATTTATATTTTATTCATATTCTTTTGACTTATGCATTTTGTATAACAGAAAACTGAATATACATTTCCCTTCCGTGACATCTCAAAAGAAATTGATTTAGATTTTTTTTTAGAATAAGTGGAATTTCAATTATAACTAAGAAACCATATTATATACCTTGTCAATTCTGCTGATTTATTACAGGCTATTTATTCTTTAAGCAATACACTATATTCTTTGGCCTCTATAACTTAAAAAAAAATAAGTAAATTGATATAAATCAAGCTACTGCATGTTTAATTTGTTCTTTATAGCTAATATTATGCAATTTTAACAGTGCAAGAAACAATATTTTCAATTTATTTCTTAAAAGCACATCCTCTATTTGTTTCATACTGAGTGATTCACAAAGAAACGAAAGTACTTTGGGAGATGAATCTACATCAAAGGTTCTGGTGTGAAACACTCACACGACTTTATCTTGCCAATGTAAACGATGAAACATAACCTATGTTTAATCTTAGTAAACAATGTAAAATAAAAAACATAAAATAAAAATGTTAAACTTTTAAAAAATTAAAAATTACGTATCAAATTTTTTCTTCACATTTTCTGTATTTAATTTTTGTTAACGTTCAGTTAAATTTTGCGTATTTGAATTTAGCAGCTTTTATTACAGAATGAATTTTCAGGCTGGAATGTCGTATTGAATTTATTGCGTAATGTAGGGGCGTACTTTATCATACATAATTGAACATTTTGAATGTAAATTTTCCTTTCAATTCCTAATTAGTTAGTTGTTGTTAAAAGTATTACAAACCTACGTTTTTAGGTTATTTACCTAATACGTTGAACAAAAATTATTAATTACATTCTGAAAACGTACTAGGATTATCTTTGTTAAGTTATATACTTTTAAGAGTTACGTGAGATAAACGTTGTAGGTTCTGTTACTGAACTTAAATGTGTGGCTCGTAACTAAAACCCTTTTGACTCCACCCATTGAAGTTCTAGAGAATTTCTGACAAGAACTTCTCCTCCTCATGTTCGCTGCAAGAGAAAGAAAGTATCATTACTTCTGGGAACGCCTGCACATGAAGTTAAACATAACACGAACGCACACATTTTATTCCATTCTATGCAACACTTATGTTCCTAAAAACAGGCAATGTGTTTTACCCAATTCGGTTAATTTAATTTAAAATTTCTCAATCAAACCAATTAAAAATTATTGATGGATAATTTTGAATTGAATTTTTATTGTAATTTCTAAAAGAGTTCAGAATTCAGGAAATTTCAAGGTGCCTAATTTAGTAAGGTTAAACTAATAAAAAATTCTTCAATATTAAACTACTCTAGAGCCACCGGGTTGGTCAAGAGGTAAAGTCGTCGCCAAAATCACCTGTTAACCAGCTGATTTTGGCGACGACTTTACCTCTAAACCAACCCGCTGGGTTTTTCAGATTCCCTAAACCCAAAATAATGTTTTTAACGATTTGTCTGTACTTGTGTGTGAACAAAATACCTCAATAACAGAATAGCTTACGAACATAAAACGTGGAATTTAAGTTGGGTACCACAAGGGAACTAGATTTCAATAACTAACTAGTTGAAATCTAGTAAACACATAATAAAATGATAGATTATACCAGAAATGAGAGAAATATATTTCTAAAAATCTAGGAACATTAATAAAACGTATACAAAAATGTAATACAATTCGATAAAAAAATAAATAAATCTGAATAAAATATTTGGGTAATAGCCAACTGGATAGAAAAGAATCTCTACCTTTCATAGAAAAAGTTAATTGAATGAACGTTACCAATCATTATGATAAATTTGTAATGATATAATTCATAAAATAAGCTATTGTTACAAACACTATTTTTTAAGAAATATAATTGTCCCTATTAAACTATCATGCTGTCCATAAACATTTAAGTTAAAATATTTTAGTTTGTAGTAAATAGAGAGATAAGTTTTCTTGTATATATCATTCTGATTAATAGATATATTTTATAACATTATATTTTGTGAGGAAATATTCAATATTTACTGAAGTAGCTATAAACTGATGTATGTGTAAAAACATAATCAGACACACTACACAAAATTATACATTCATAAAATTTTTCATGAAAAAGTAAATTAACAAACTACCTTTGTTGATAATGGTTGCAAGATAGAAAATTATACGATTAGTTGCCAGTAAAGAAATCAGGTAGAATAGTGCTTCCAAAAACTTTAATAGAAACCACTGCAGAATTTTGTTAAAATGGTTGGACAAGTGAGTCAACGGGTTCAGTATTATTAATACTTTAATAGCGTACTCTGAGATATCAAGATTTTGCTGAAGAATTCAAATCATCTAGTAAAACAGCTGAAGATATTCATCTAAGGTTTTTACAACTTCATTAAAATGTGGTACAGTATTTAAATAATTGTTAAAGAAGTTTCATAAAATTTTAACAAAAAATATTAATTGTTTTTGAAAGGTACTGATAGCATTTGATTTTTGAAGTGTTTTGTGCCATAAAAGAAGCTTCTGTAAAAGTTGACATTAACTGAGGTATAGTGATGGTTTCTTTATAGACTACTAAAAGAAAATCATTGGACAATGTGAAAATATCCATACGAAATCCCCATATAATTTTTTACAACGTCGGATAATGTATGAACAAAGTAAGAAATGATGTATAAGACTAATCTAGGGATATTTTTAATAACATCTCTCCCTAACCGCCGTTACGTTACTTTTCCCCTTGAGTGTCGCAGGCAACATGGAACCAGATTGTAGAATAAAAGGGGGTAGATTTTGTATATATACACTAGGAAAGAAAAAAGTAGAAAAAGGGTGTGGTTGTGTATTTTAAGAGGGATGAATAAGAGTTGCATAAGGTGGTGGTACCGAGCCAGGGGCCACAACTAAGGCTTTTATGTTCGACTAATGCACTCTCAGTCAATTTGCGGACGTGCAGCGTCCTGCAAACAACCTGGGGCGCCGTATCACAACATACAGACAATACGCTAATCTTCTAGCATCATTTATATTTCACAGCTCAAGCTTTTCTACAGCAGCTCTTGTGAAGAGTACTAAAGGCAACGCTTCATGAATTTTAAGCCAGCGAGTTATGCCTGGGCATAAAGCTGAATGAACTTTTACGATAGGGTGGGTAGGGTGAGGCGACCTGTATAACACGGCACAGACGTCCAAGAGCGTATGAAAAGACATCTTCTCAATTTCCTTTGCCTTCGCTTACTGTTATTTGCATTCGAGCAACTGCAATTGGGAAACCGGGGAAATGGCTCGTTACGTAAGACGGCAACCTTAAATTATTCTATTTTCTTCATTCCACCAGTTTCCAGTTCAGAAAATAACATTCTTTCTACTTCACTGGCTGATGTCATATTCTATTACGTCAACTCTCATACGTTCTTACATATATAACTGTATTATAAACACACACACATATACACAGATACACAGACAATCGTATTATACAATATACATGCACACAAATACAAACATTTAAACGTCTACTATAAAAGCTAGACTAAGAATAAGGTAAAATAGAACGATGAAAAAAGAGGAATTACGCTGTTATACATTTCTAATATTAGAAGAAAGAAATGTGGAACACATTCTTGCAATATAAACTAATGCAGTATTGCTATAAAATAAAAGTAAAAAGGAATAAATTATTCAATTTTATTACTGTTTCATAAAAAAGTACTTGCACTAAAATAAATTACAAAAATTGTACAATAAAATTGAATACAGCATTAAAAAGTCACATTAATTTCAACCAAACTAATAAATAATTCATTTTATTAAAATATTCCTCCACAAGGATGACACGCAAAATCTCAAAGTATTCCACCTTTTTTTAAATTTCGCATAACAGACAGGTAGCGTGTTAAATTATTTGCACTCAATCTACTAGTTCCTGGGCTACAAAAATAGTTCTATTTCTTATTACGTGTTCAGCCAATTAAATGACGAAATCATTTAAGAATAGAAGAGATGGAGGTGTAAGAAAAACTAATCAGAATTATCTCCTCTGAAAGTAATGAATTTCAGTATACATCCAGACCCTGTGGTGAGTGAAGTGAAATTGTCATTTTCCGGGTGAAAAGTAGATGCTTTCTATAGGGCCTCGCAAGCTGATGAGCATACTTTTCAAATCAGTGAGGAAGGCACGGTAAAACATCTCACTTTTCGTTTTACTTAGTGAAACCTCTAGATGTTGAAACCAGCCCTTCAGCTGATGACCTAAACAACAACAAAAACAAAAATATTATTGCAGTGCGGGTGCAGTGCTAGTGCCAGAGTGGTTGCACTGAGTATAAGTTTGGAGTTGAAAATATCTGATAGAGGAGTAAGAAAAACCAGTCAGAATTATCACCTCTGAAAGTAATGAATTTCAGTATACATCCAGACCCTGTGGTGAGTGAGTGAATGGTTAGAAATAATATTATGAATACAGAAGACAACAGAAGGGCTAATTCAAGAAAATACAAACAGGATATGTAATTAAAAGGAACACTAGTTAATATCTAAAAGGCTGGTAGGAACATATTAGAAAATAAAATGCCTTTCATGAGATGACGCTTCTTATGTATGGTGGCAATTTATAACAGGCTTAGGGCCCACCTTTAATTTACGGCAAAAACCATTAAAGATGTATGTGTCTACTCTTTTAAGAGGGAATTAATGACACTATTTTTCCCAAATTCCGACTTCGATTTCTTGACTTCCGGTTTTGAGCCGCTTTCGGTCAAAACCGGAACATGAAATCCAATGATTTCTGTATCACTCATTAAGAGGAACCGAATGACACTATTTTTGTTTCCAAACAAATGAACCCGAAATCACGAAAAATGAAGAACAATCTCAATTAGCAAGTGAGGAGTCATGACAAAACCAGACAGCAAATCACGCAGTGTCCTTATAGAATATAGCCTCTAGTTAATGTGTGATTATATCTACAATTTATGGACTAATTACTACATTAATACATTATACAACAAACGATTTGCAGTTTTCCTTCACACACGTTGTTTGGAATTTAACTGTAATCTTATAAATTACCTTTATTACAATTTAACACATTTATTCATTGTTAAGGCTGAAGGAATCTGAAAGCCCTTCCCGAATGAAGACGTCTACAGAAATTCAGAACCTCTATTAGATCAGATGATGAAAAAGGTAATTTCTTTTTCTGGCCATTTCTTCAGGAGTGTCTCCGCCAGATTCTCCACACAAATCATTAACTATTTCCTTAACAGAGAATCTCAGCCCCATTGGATCAAATAAATTGAACAGGACATGAACGAAAACCAAACCTCACTTGAGGACCTGAAAAAAAAATCCGAAAATTACCACAAACTGAACAACACAAGACTTGAACAGAAGAGACCAACCAAACGACAGAAAATTGTGTATTCTGACGAAGAGCGCCAGAAGAGATCATAAAGATTGAAGCAATACTGGAGAAGAATCAAGGAAAGAAACATCAGGAAAAATACTCCAGCACAACAAAATGGAAATAAGATGCTTTTCCTTTAATGGACTTATGTAGTCCTATGTGGCTATAAAAAAAGCTGTATATACAGCAGTTCAGAAGAATAAGTTTCCATAAGCTCAGTTGTGTTACAAGAACCTCACAGTTTATGAAAACTTTTTTTAAACGAAATACTACATTTTGGTTTCAGCAATCCATACAAAACTAAAGTAACAAATTTTTATACTAAAGAAATTTTAAAAAACCTAGTGTGAAACACTCACACAACGTTCCCTTGCAAATAATTAACAAAAAACCGAACATTAGTAATTAAACATTAGAAATAAACAAAAAACTAACCTCAATAAACATAACCTAATTTTAATCATGAGTAAAAGACGAAAAATGAAAATCAACCTCAGTTTGGCTTAAAAATACGAAAATCACTCTTCCACGATAAGCTGGGCGCTGTAGAGAAAAATGCTCAAAATAAAAGTTGTAAATCTTTTAATTTTCTATAAATTTGATTATATACACTTTTGTGGTAAAATGTACTAATGCCGAAATTCTTAAAAAAATTAATTTTCATACTTTTACGTGAGAAAGAAACAGAAAATCGCTTTACCGCTAAGCTAAGCGTTATACAAGAAAACGTTTGAGTTAAAATTGTAGGATTTTAAGTTTTATTATATAAACTTTTTCGTTAAAATGAATATTTAAGCCGCAATCTTAAAATAACAATTTTTTTTACGTGAAAACAGCCTCACTAAGAGTTTTAGCAAACATGGTGCCAACCCTATCTTGTAGAGCATAAAAAATTGAGTAAACCAGGCGATTTAAAAAAAATCGTAGGACCCGTTTTTGAGAAAATCGCAAAAAAGCGAAAAATTACACGAATAAACTACTACTTCCGATCGACCGATTTTGATGAAAATGTTCATGTCGGGTCCGGTAGTGGTGTCGTAAGTTAAGTTTCAAGTTTCAAGCTCGTACAATGTTACGTTCTTGAGATATTTTGTTTACATACACACAGACCAATCGCTAAAAACATGTTTTTTGGGTTCAGGGGGGTCTGAAGAAAACGTGTACATCCGTTGAAAACTCGATTTCGAAAAATCGACATGAAAACAATACTTTCCTTCCTATATATTCTATAGGCAAGAGAAGGTAAAAAATTGTAAGCATTCTGAATATTCTTCTTGTTTATATTATATTCAAAAAAGGTTAAAATTTATCATTTGATAAAATAAAATACAACATCAAAAATTGTCTATATATAAAGAAATTTTTCATATATTGATAAAAGAAGAGTAGTAAAACTGCTATGGACATTGATTGATTCAGTTTTGATCAATAACAAATGTAAAAAGACACTTAACGTTGGTAGAGAGCTCTACAGCGGTTAACTTTTTCAGTAACATAAAGAAACTATATAATAACTTCATATTTTCTTCTACTGTACCACTTTTGCTCTTTCATTTCCACGACAGCTAACTTCAGAAAACATTTTCTCTTCTCGTAAGTTGTAAAGTAAATATGAAATATTACTACCGTTTTACTTTTTCCATTATATCACCGCACACTATGTTACTTTTCGAATAATTCATTAGTTGATAAAAATTAAATTTATCAATTTTATTTCAATTAGGTTTTATTAATAATACAATTCATTCATTCCTTCAAATTAATAAATCCACAGTGCACAATAGCTTGTATTAAAAAGAACGAAACAACAACTGACTACTTTCAATAGACGAAAGTAGGTCACTCTAAGGAATTTCCTGTAAACTTATATTATTTTGTTTTCTTCCTTTTTCTGAAAAAGGATCCTTTCTTAAATCTAACCATTTTGTAAAAATAAATAACTACAAAACAGAGAAACTATGTGAAATTTCCTCAATTCAAAAAAAATATATAATAAAAACAGATTAAATCCAAATTATAATGTTTCGATGATAAAAAATTGTTGTGGCCTCATAAAAGATTTTATAAAGTGTTGTTCTTTTTTAATGATAGATTCAAAAAGCTTTAGTATTCCATTAGAAAGATATTTAATGTTTTTTAAAGATCTTTGACAGCGTTTCAATGATGAAAATGTATTAAGGGTCCCCGGAACGGAGACAATTGAAAATTTTCACACATCCGGTATTTTACACATTATTAAAATTCAGAGTTTTTTTGCATCAAATGATGTATAATTTGTTGGAGTTTTCGCAGTTTTATCCTCTCAAAAAAAATTAAAAATGTTGAACCCTTACGTTATTTCCTAAACATTACCAGTTTGCATAAACAATGTACTTTTTGAATGACAAACTCAAATTCATAATTTTGTTTTTGTTTTAAAAATTTAAGTTGGTATTAGACCAGCTCTCAATGTAACAGTTGAGAAATTTTCAGATAATGATCAAGGAATGTATTAGAGGTAACTATTTTGCAGGACATATAATGTGTTCTCTTTTAGTTTATTCTTGTTTTGCTGGTTACGTATAAATTCCAACAAAACCCTTGAATTGTAAGTGTGAAGTGTTTAGTGAATAAGAGATGGAAACAAATATTCAACGTTAACTATAAAAATAATTGTCTTTATACCTATTAGACTCAATGCTATGTATCTGAATAAGAGTCAAGTCTATTAAAATAATAAATTTGATTATAAAGACCCAAATCGTTCTTTTCGTAGCTGTGAGAAGAGGCAAGGAAATGAAAACAGAGATATTATCGTTGAAGACTTTGTAATACATCGTACCGATGAATACATCTATCTCTTCTTCTCTAGGTACCAACCCGATTTCGAATATTGGCGAACATCTATCTACAACTATTTTTTTCAACTTAAAACAGTTCCACCAAACTCTTGTCAAAACAACCAGCTAGGATATTCTTCTTCGTCTTAGTGTATTTTGTCCTGCAACCATACCCTAGAGTATTAACCAGATGTATTTTATTTTACTTTTCCCACAATGTCGCCCAAGTGTGATAATTTTCGGTATTTAATTGTGTTAATGAGTTCCAAGTTTTGTGTTGATTCATTTATCTCAGGCAAGTAAAAAAATATGAAAAAATAAGCCAAATTGCTGAAACAGAGAGACGTATAAGATCAGTGTAATGTGCTTTTAACAAGTAAATTAAAATCCTGAAGAATCAAAAAATTCCCTTAAGACTACGAAGAGCCATTCCTAATCCACATGTACTTCCCGTTCACTCATACGTTGCACAAACATGGTCAAATCTTTTGTAAAGACCAAGTAAGAAATGAGCATATTCGGCAGAGAATTGAATTAGTGGACTTGTGTAATACAGTACGTGGCATCACTAAAATGCCGATGGGCCTGACATAAAATGAGCCGACGAATGATCGATGGAACAAGGTGGTTCAATCGTGGAGGGAAAGTATAGGGTCCTGGCTGGGAAAGAGAGATTGAGGTCATCTAAAATCACGGTAGAGAGATGGCTGAAAACTTTTGACCGGATGTAATTGGGCAGGAATTGTGCAGAGCAGATGATTGTGCAAGCAGTCAGGGGAGTCCTATATCCAACGCTGGATGACGTTGGGCTGATAACGAAGAAGAGAAGAAGAAAATAAAGAGGCACTGCATTACAAAGAAAATTCTACTTTTTCTTCTTGGAGTACCATCTCCTAATAGAGTTTGGGTATCATGATGAAAGTTTCTACCTTAGATACGATACCGCTGTTTTGAATAAATCTATAGAAAAGCAGCTATAGCATTTCCTCAGTTTCTTAAGCCATGAGGCTTGTTGTCTTCCCGGATTTTCCGATACTGTACCATGTATAATAAACTGAAGTAGGCTATACGGTTATACTCACACAATATGAGCAATAACGTTCTCTTTCTTATACAAGAAAAGCAGGAGGATATCTTCACCTGTTTTCTTTTTTGTCCATGCTACTCTCAACATACGAGGTTCACTCAAAATTAAAAAGCCTGGATTTTGTCAATATCTTGCAGTATAGTTGAAATGGATGTATTTAATTGTGAACACGTAGCATCTCACAAGTATGGTTTGAATTTCAAAGACAAAGCTATTATAAAAAGAAAACAAATTCAATTAGAAATATGAGAAATAAAACGATCAGCTTAAATAGTAACCTCAATATAGATTTTCCAACAATGGTTGATAATTCAATAAAGGCGCAGAGATAAAGGGCTCTAGTAATTGATTCTTAGATGAAATACCTAATTAAAGTGATCGTGCAACTAAAATAGAGAAACATGTTGAAACAACGTCAAGAATTTACAGAATCATCTGGATTATACTTGGAAATGGAATTCATGCATGGTAATATATGAGCTGCTTCATGAACTCGATAACGTAGAGGAAAATTCTTGAAGTTATCTCAAGTGATGAAAAGTAAAAATACGTGTGAGATAGTGTATAGAATGAGAGACAGAAGAGCAATTCTAAAATGTTATCTCGGTGCTTCTTGTTTTTAATGAGCAGAATATACCCAGGTGAAGTCTCTCATTAATATCTCACCAGTTTCAATGGTACTTGTCTACGTTCTTAGACTCATCTATTTCCCTATTTTACACTTTTCAATTCTCTTGCGCATTATGTTTTAATTCTAGTTCTTACTAAAATGACAAGAACAATGTGTTACTTTATATTAACTCTAAAACCCACAGTACAAAAGTATTGATATAAAATTATCTTTTTGAGAATTTTATATTTCATGAACCAACAAAATTCACAAATTAGATGTTTTAATGAATATCCACGTTCATATCAACCTATTTTATTAGTCCTTAAGTAAAATATATTCTAATTTTCCTAAAATTTAAAAAAATATGGAAAAGTAGTTTTTGCATGTATTTAGAGATTCTCAGGAGACTGAAGAAAGAAGTGGAAATAATTTCCTCCACCAAGTGTAGGAAGCTCCAATATTTCGGACATATTATGAAGTATGAATTGAGTATTCCTTACTAAAAACCTTACTGCAGAGGAAAATATATGGAACAAAGCACCTGACAGAAGAAGGATGTTATGGCATCGAAACCTGAGAAATTGGTTTGAAAAAACTAAGTAGAGATATTTCGTAGTGCAAAGAACAAAGAGAAATTACTGTGATGATCGCAAACATTCAAAACGGATAGGGAAGAAGAAGACGTTTTGGCATATATGACTATTTCAATCGGCAAAATGGTACAAATATCCCGGGTAATACATCCCGGGGCATAAAGTTTACTCTTGGTAAAATAAAAAAGTAAAAAGATAAAGAAAATATTTGAAAGAAACCTTGGACAACCATCACCAATTTGAAAGAATTGCAAACTTCTGTAATTCCTCAACGTGTTAAGTTTGTGGATGGTAGGTGGTAACCCGCTTTTGCTTCCCTCACCAAAAACATTTTGAATCACCATTGTTGGCAAACGTATGTACATATATATATATATATATTTTTTTTTTTAAATTATCTAGACAGCAGAATTAAACTCTGTTCTACTTTATATAATAAAATTTCACTAATCATTTTTAAGCTGACCTTAATTTTATTAATCACTTAAAACGTGTTTCGGTGGATCCACCATCATCAGAGTATATTATACCGTTTAAAACTAAAAACTTTTTAAATTTATAGAAGATGTTTATACAAATTACTGAAGATGTAACATCCTCTAAAGATTAATTAAAAATTTAGTTTCAAACGGTATAATATACTTTGATGATGGTGGATCTACCGAAACACGAGTAAATGATTAATAAAAAAGAAGGCAGCTTAAAGAAGGTTAGTGAAATTTTTTTTATAAAATAGTTTTGATTTCAAGCTGCAGGATTCATTATAAGGATATTTATTTTTAAAATTTGTTCGTACATCCAAAAAAAGAACAATAAGTAATAGAGATAACACAAACACAAACTAAAACATTATAATCCATTGATAGTAAATTTATTACTGATCAAACGAAAATAAATAACATTTTAGAAAGCAGTTTAAATTAAATTTTATAATAAAGTTTACAGACTAATCATTATCAAATCTGCTTTTTAAGTAAAACACATCATATCTATGAAATCTGAGAAGGATTTCAGTAAAGTGTATTCTTTCTATAGGCTTACTGATTTTACAATGAGATACTGTATCCATGATTAACTAGAAAACAGGTAAGACTAAACTGCATGAGCCAAACACTTGATAGTCGGCTGTGGAATAGTATCCCTCCTGTCACGTATCATCTCTTATTTATACAGCATCCTCGAATTGCCTATTAATTAGTTAATCCCCAAAGCTAATATAACCATCTCTCGCTCTCGCTTTGTTTATATATATATATAAACACACCAGCACTAACGCTCATCCAGACACAAGCAGGATGTGTACCACATACCCATGAATTAAATACGATCCTTCTCATTATCATGGCTTCCAGTTATGTTCATAAACCCCTAATTTAAATTCACGCGCTTTATTGTTCAACCATCAACTCATAAACTTCCACTACATTTTGGTTAATATATTCTATTGAAATTATTCTAAGAAATATTTGTACATGCGCCGATAAAAGTCTTAGTGGTATATGTCACATTTATTTAGTTTTGAGAAAAAGAAGGTTTTTTTGACACTTCCAATTGAAATTTAGTATCTGTTATAAAAATATTAAAACAATTACTAAATGTGAAGGTAATAATCCAAAACTTGATTTACTTGAAGGAGCGTAAAGTCATCACCACAGTCCAACATTTGGTCAAGATGATCTATTGGCCAGGGGCACTTCAAACGTCTGCGCTGAGCACCCGGTATCGCCCTAGTGTACATGTTTTGTATTAGAAGGTTGTCATGCATCGTCTTGTATAGTTGTTTTGCGACATCAATCACGTATGGGATTTGTAAGTCTTTGTGCAACATTGAGTCTGTGATATAAAAGGGGCATTGCGTTATCGTTCGTAGAATCTTGTTCTGAATCGCTTGTATACGTTTCGTGTGTGAAGGTTTAGCAGATCCCCAAAGTTTAACTCCATATGTCTACTCTTACGACCAGATTGGTTGTAAAAGTGTCTTGTAGATTGTTAATTTGTGTGATGAAGAAGGTTAAAGCAAATATTTTATCGCAATTCACGGAAGCATATTTCTGTCTACGATTATTTGTTCTGTTGTTAAGGCTGATGACCTAAACAACAACACACTGTACAGGCACAAATATACGAGGTAAAAATATCACTTTATATTCAACAAAAATGTTTATCTGTAAAATAGTCATATCGAAAATTCGTACGAAATTGAAGAACAAAATATTTTTGTTAAATTTTCATGATGGCGCTTGACTTAAATTTACTTACTAGAAAACTATTTAAATTACATTTATTTGTGCAATCACTCAAACCCACTGATACTGTTTCAATTTTTTAATTTCCTGTTTTATTTTCATTACCTGCTACAATTTTTCTATTTTTTAATGTTATAGGTTAAGAGATTACAGACCCTGAGATGGAATCAGACCCAGGAGGCTAGAATGTAAAACCAAAGCAGTGAGTTAATTCTTTATATTTTTAGGATTTCATATATTAAAATGTTCAAGTGTTACATTAATATGTAGAATAGAAACAATTATAAAAAGCCTTTGAAGTGATTTATTTTTCATTTCTAAATAAAAAACAACATTTTTTCAAAGTAGAAAAATATAAAAGATATGTTCAAAAAGTTATGATGTAAAAATAAAATAAATAATAATGTAAAATATGCGCATGAAAGATAAAAGATACAAAAGAATCAAATCAAAAGCAGGGACGTTTAATATATAGATAGAAGTAAACATCATTTGTCGCAGAGTTTTGTAACAATTAGCTTAGTGGAAATATGCGAAGCACGCTAGATGGATTTCACAACGCGTTATCACAGTGTGGAATCCGCTGAAGTAGATTCCAGGTTATGACAATCTACCACAGTGATATGCCACAAATCATGCCACACAACATCCTATCATTCTGTCTTTAAGCTTTATGGTACCAACTCCAAGCTTTATGATGAAAATTATTATCGAATTTCCCGCATATTTCATCATACATATTAAGCCTATATCATCTAACAAAACGCACCCCATTTCAAACCATAAACAATATAACTTATTTTCATAAAGCTAAAGATCAATATTGTGTTTTAGAATCAACAGCTATGTGTAGAATAAAGCACTACAAATTCTACTCTGTCATTTATTATTAATAAAAAATAAAACAATAATCTAATTTTAGATCGTCTACGGTTACCTACTGTAATAAAATTTAAAAATCTGGTGTAAAACACACACACATGACTTTCACTTACAAATTGTAAATAATGAGATACATAACCTATGTTTAATCATAAGTAAACAATGCAAAAAGAAAATCATAACCTAATTTTAATCATGAGTGAATGAAACCAAATGAAAATCAATCTCAGGAGAACTTAAAACTACGGAAAATGACTGTTTTGGTCATTAGTCTCTCGACTGGTTTGATGCAGTTCTCCAAGGTGTTCTACGTTGTGCAAGTCGTTTTATATCTACATACCTGTAACACCCTATATCTTTCGTAATTTGGTTTAATAAATGGTAATCTTTGCCTCCCCCTACAATTAATTCACTCTCAATATTTCCCTCCATTATTGATAGACCAATACTTCTTTTCTTCGTTTAAGGTCCGACTGTTATGCAATTACTGCTAGTGGAGACGGTGAAGGATGAAACGATTTTTTGTAAAGTTTGAAAATAGGCCATGCCTGAATGGTAATCCTAGAAATACCTAGAAATAAATAGACAAATACCTAGAAAATCACAAACTGACGCTAAACTCTGTACAAACAATACTTGAAAGAAAATTTGTAGATTTATTTATACACTTTTGTCGAATGCGTACTAAGGGCATATTCTTTAAAAAAAATCATTTTTAATGATTTTTATGAGCAAAATACAGAAAATCATTAATTGACGTTAAACTAAGCGTTGTAGAAAAATGTTTGAAATAAAATTTGTGGTGCTTTAATTTCCTAAACTTTAATTACATACACTTTTGGCCTAAAATGCATATTTAGGCTGCAGTTTAAAAAAAATACCGATTTTAATGAGGAAAATACAGAGAATCAGTAATTGACTTTAAACCAACCGTTGTAAAAACCAACGCTTGACATAAATAAGTAGGTTGTTTGATGATCTTCTACACTTTTAATTATGTACGCATTTGTCTGAAAATGCATATTTAGGCCACAATATGAAAAAATTGACCACGAAAAGCAAAGCCCCCAAGAATTTTAGGCGATTTTAAAAATAATCGTTAAAATTGTTTTTGAAAAATGACGTATACGTTCAAATTCGCACAAATAAACCTTTGTTTGACTGATTGATTTTGATGAAAATGTTCGTGTTGGGTTCTTTAGTGGTACCTTACTTAAGTTCCAAGTTTCAACTTCGCATGATATTCTGTTCTTGAGATTGTTTGTTCACACCCACAAAAACACACCGACTAATTGCTAAAAAACATGTTTCCTTGGGTCTAAGGGGTTTGAAAACTTGTATTCAGGTGAAAACTTGATTTCAAAAAATCGATGTGAAAAACAATACGCTATGCTTCTCTACTATATGGGTGCTGGAACAGGTAGAAATGCCTAACACAAAAGGAAGAAAAGGAGGAGGAGGAAGATCAGGAGGAGGGTAGCAAGAGGAGGAGTAGAAGCAGGAGCAGGAGGAGGAGGATCAAGAGGAGAGTTGCAGGAGTAGAGTAGCAGGAGGGAGCAGCAGGAGGAGAAGCAGGAGAAGCAGGAGCAAGAGGAGGAGGAGCAGGAGGAGGGTAGCAGGAGGAGGAGTAGGAGAAGCAGGAGCAGGAAGAGAAGGATCAGAAGGAAGAGCAAGAGAAGCAGGAGCAGAAGGAGGGTAGCAGGAGGAGGAGCAGGAGAAGCAAGAGCAGGAGTAGGAGGATCAGAAGGAGAGTTGCAGGAGGAGAGTAATAGGAGAAGGAGCAGGAGGAGGAGGAGGAGGAGCAGGAGAAGCAGGAGCAGGAGAAGCAGGGGCAAGAGGAGGAGGAGCAGGAGAAAGAGCAAGAGAAGCAGGAGCAGGAGGAGGGTAGCAGGAGGAAGGTAGCAGGAGGAGGAGCAGGAGGAGAAAGATCAGGAGGACGATAAGAAAAAGAAGACGGCAGGAGACCAAGAAGAGGAGGAGACGAAAGGAAAAAAGGAAGAGAAAGGGGAAGTGAGGGGAATGAAGAGAGGAGGCAGTGTTGATAGGGAAGGGGAGGAGTAGGTATCTTTACTGGGAAATAATTTTTCACGATAATTAAATTATACTCAAAACTACTCATTGTTATGTAAATAGCAAATTGAAGATAAATCGGTTTATAAAAACAAACTTTCCAGTAAATATAACAATATTCACAATATATGTATTTGTACCATACAAATAAAATGTTAAGTCACCGCATATGTTTTTGTTTTACTAACAAAAATTTTACTCTATCATGTTAGAAAATGTAAATTGTTTTGATGTTCGGAATATTTTAAAAGAATAATAATCATGGTAAAATAAAAACCCGTTGATTTATATAATTTGGAGTTTAATTAAAAATCTAATGATTTTATTATATCAACGACATCTGTAAAGACCTAATTAAGATTCACAGTAAATTTAGTTTGGAAAAACGTTTGCAGTAATTTTTTTAACTGATACATCTAAAAGTTTGGGTAAATTTTTGTTGGCGTTAGGGAAAGTGCTGATTTACTGATACTCAGTCTTAATTATCGATTGATTCCTTTATGTTCGCAACAGATTGGGGATACTGAGTTATATAAGAAAATGGGGGCTGAAGTATTGTAAGAGGAAAATTAATGGAGAAAGAGGTTGGGGATTTGGTCTTGTTCAGTAATTTTGCCTTCATTAAAGCTGGATCAGTCAAGTTGAATGGTTGTAAGAGAGGGTATTGTGATACAAGGGTGAGTAAGAAGAGTATAGAACTGACAGAGTATGGGCAAGCAGGCCGCAGTAGAGCGCACGTTTGATCCACGCAGATCAGGTGCAGAGTAAGAGAGGCCCTTCACAAAGGGCCCGCCACTCCTGTATGTGATGTTAACGGTGAAACTTTTAATTAAAATTTCAATGTAGTTTCCCTTCTTTCTTCCACCCTTGTAGTATATATCCGAGCTGAAACAACCTTACTGCATCTCAACCTGTGCATTATAGTAGTATGTCCAAAGAAGATTTTTTCAAACTTTTTATTGTGTTCTTAGAAACCTCCCTTGACGTAAAGTATGTACTTACATTATGCAACTTCATACACAAAAAAGAATCTAATTTTTCTCGGCGGATATATTTTAGCAGTTTCAATAAGCCAAACCAATTATTTTCCTTGTCATATTATAGTAATCCGTATCATTCATCATCGTGTTTTAAACTCGTTTCTACCTCTACAAACTTTAAAAAGTTTTATGAATAAAAACTTCGCTAGAAGGTTTTCATAAATAACTATCTTCTGCAAATACCCTTACTCTTTACAATTTCCCAATGGTATTTATTAAAATGTGTACCATTTTATTAAAAACATTAAAATAAGTTAATAAGAAAGAAAATTATGCAGAATAAAACAGAAAAATAAATACTAAACATCTTTGTTGCATAGAAATTGTTTACCGGAATTCAAAATAAAATACCCAAACTGACTTGATTTGATTTATTTGTTGATTTTTCTACGTAAGAGAGTGGCTGCTCTACAATTAAAATAATATATAGTAGTGGAGCCTGGATTTACAAGAAGAATTTTAAAAACTACATTCAGTATGGAAAGATCAACTTTTAAGAAGCGTTCAGGATTGAAGTAGACTGGATCGGTTCATAAATGAGGATATACAGCGGAAAATAGGTGTCAGTTCTCTTAAAGAGACACGTATGGGGTACCGCAAAAAAAATGAAACTGTCTGTAGAACACCCATTAGATTGTTCTTTTTTATTTATTCTATTTTAAGTCACATCAACAGCTTGATTATTTACGACTACAGAGGGTTATGCAACTGGAACAGTAATGTTTTACTTGTGAAATTTTTCTGATTCTAGCTGGTATTTAAACCCCGGATCTCCGCGTTGTAGGCTAGAACGCTAACCACTACACTACATTAGTTTGTTAATTTATTACATTTTGATGTTTTTCTATCTGTTTGTTGTTAACAATGTTTACTATCAGCTGACATTATATTTTTAATTTAAATTCAATGCTTTAGTTATTCGATTAGATTAATATTTTTATAGTTTTCTTTGCAATTATTATTTTGCAATTACTTTTTCTGTTTAACAGCTGATTTTCAGAGACGAAGGTTCCTGGTTCAAATCCTAGTAAAGGTAGTTTACGGATTTGAATATTAGTCAATGGTTACCGGTGTACTTCGATGGTTGGGGTTTAATTAACCATACTTTCCCAGGAATGGTCGGCCTGGGTCTGTACAAAACTACACCTCATTTACACGTCATAAACATCCCTCATCTCATTGGGTCATGGGGTTGCTTATTGTTCTGAATTGAACAGATTGCAACGTACAAAAATTAGGAATAAAAACAATTATTATTTTAGCTTTTGAATATAGTTAAGACAATATTCTATTATTAATTTTTTTTGTTAACTTATTGAAATTATAAAAACTTAAATTTATTAGTAGGAAGACATTTCGTTTAAAATTGAAAAAAGTAAAGATATAATGATTAGTATTATTAAAGTGGTTATGGAAGGCCGGTGTTTAATATAATATTCGTACATAATTGATGTCGAGACAGAGTCTACACTTTATATAAATTTATTAGTAGACTAATAATTTATGAGTAAATCTGAATTGATTATAGAACAGTAAAACCTCTTCAAAACGACCACATACGGTAGACCATATACGGTAAAGTGGTTGGTTTGAGAGGTGGTCGTTTTGGAGAAGTGGAGGTCAGGACGATGCCCTAATTAAAATAACTCCATTATTATGAAATGTGTATGATTATTTACCCCAAAAATATTGTTTACATAAAATTTTAATAAAAATAAATTGTAGTAAAAATATCACTACTTACCAGTCAATACTGATGTAACTTTTTTATTAATAGATCGTGCATGATAGTAGCCTACTACGCATAATGTAAAACTTGCTTAAAATAATAATTCTTAACTTGAAATACTAGTTTATCACATATAAATCAAAAAGTTTTAAAACTAAGAAAACATTTCAAAATAATTTGTTTATGTATTTTGTGGTTTTCCCACTAATGCAATAGAAATTGAAGCTTGTTAAATTGTACGTGTTATACTGTATGAACTGAATAAGCTTATAAATCTGTCAATACTCAAGGTAGCCAGTATCAATATGTAGCGCATGTCTATTCTGTATTACATACGTTTGTCCATCTACTTTTAATTTCTATTATGTTATTAAATTAAAGTGGTCGCTTTTACTCGTTTGTACCGGTTGCAGTCGGATTAAATAGTGGTCGTTTAGCGGAGGTAAATTTTTATGGGGAAGAAAAGTAAATATTTTGGTTCCCGAAAAAACTAGTCGGTTAAAGAGTTGGTCGCTTAGAAGAGTTGGTCGTTTGTGGAGGTTTTACTATAATTTTAAACATTGGTATTGAAATTGTAATTTTATTATTTAGTTGTTTATCTAGAGTGGATCTACAAAGAACCTGTACATCAAAGATACTGTAGGTACAAAGAATATATCCACATTGGATCCCTAGACTATCCAAAAATTACAAATTAATTGGAAGGCGGGATTCGGGGCGGCCAGTGGCCAGGTGGATACCGAAACCGGTCTCTGGGCCTAATCCTTGAATTATACAAAAATAATTTTTTTTTTTCATAAATACAGCTTATTTGTATATCAGGAGTAGACCTGGTCAGTCTTCTAACTATAATTTAGGTGTCCAATAGTTAAAATACTTCAAAAAATTAACTTGGTTGTGAAAATATGCTTTATTCTTCTTGACGCACTTACCATTACAGACCATTTCAGATACTGAAGTAACTATTTGGTGACACACCACTGTATGTATCACCGTATTAAATCATTCTTACCTGCATACCGTGGAACAGTTTTTCTGATCCCTTGTTTTGGAACTTATATGTGACATTTAGTTTAATTGTTTTGGTGAAGCCATAAAAATTTATAGGCCAAAAATATTCCTTCCGATTTTAGCACTTGCTAATAAAGAAATAATTGTATTGACAATCACAGTTTGGTGGTCCGACCGTAACTTCCTTTTTTACTTTCTCTTGCCTATATGAATACATAGGTAGGAAAGTATTGTTTTCATGTCGATTTTTCGAAATCGAGTTTTCACCGGATCTATACGTTTTCAGACCCCCTGAACCCAAAAAACATGTTTTTAGCGATTGGTCTATGTGTGTGTGTGTGTCTGTGTGTATACAAAATATCTCCAGAACGGAACATCGTACAAACTTGAAACTTAAAACTTAAGTTAGATATTACTACAGGACCCGACACGAACATTTTCATCAAAACCGGTCAACCGGAAGTAGTAGTTTATTCGTGTCATTTTTCACTTTTTTGCAATTTTCTCAAAAACTGGTCCTACGATTTTTTTTAAAATCGCCTGATTTACTCAATTTTTAATTCTATACAAGATAGGTTAGGCGCCATGTTTGCTGAAATTCTTGGTGAGGCTGTTTTTACGTAAAAAAGTGTTTTTTTAGATTACGGCTTTAATATGTATTATAGCGCAAAAATGTATAATAAAAAATATAGAGAATTTAAAATCCTACAACTTTTATTTTAATCATCTTTTTGTACAACGCTTAGTTTAGCGGTAATTAGCAATTTTCTGTTAGTTCTTACGAAAACGTGTGAAAAATCGATTTTTTTAAGATTTCGGCCTTAGTAAGTTATGCATTTTGTGACAAAAGTGTAATAATTAAATTTATAGAAAATTTAAAGATCTACAACTTTTATTTAGAGAATTTTTCTCTACAGAGCCTAGTTTAGCGCGAAAGAGTGATTTTCCGTATTTTTAAGGCAAATTGATATCGATTTTCATTTTGCGTCTTTCATAGACTATATATGATTAAAATTAGGTTATGTTTATTATAAATTAGGTTATAGCTTTTTGTTTATTTGTAATGTTTTATTACTAATGTTAGGTTTATTGTTATTTATTTTCATTGGTAAGAGAAAGTTGTGTGAGTGTTTCACACCAGATTTTTCCTTTAAGTGTTCCTTCAAACTCAGCTTTACACATAGGGTTATCCTAATTAATTAATTAGTAAACCTTAATAAATTACTTAGATTTTTGTACTTAATAAGATTCTAATTTATAAAGTTCTTACCAACAATTCATATAACTTTAAATAAAATACTGAATTCTACTTTAGCAAGTAGAAATAGTATTATATAGAAAATGTAACAAAGTAGAGGTGCACAAAACCGGTAAAATGCATGTATGAGTTTAATTACTTAGTTCTTCACTGGTAAGAAAACGTCTTCTTACCTCCAACTATAAGTTAATTACAAATTTGAAATTTCTTGTTCTTTTGTCAAATTTACCATCAAACAGAATATAATATAAATTGAAATAACACAGAATATTTACAACACAAGGTACATTTAATTAAACAAATAGACTAACTACAAAAATTTACGTTTAACCAAAATATAGAGAACGGTCCCCATTTACAATTTTCTAAATTTCGGATAACAGATAGAATTTTAAGGTATAAAAACAGTAAAAGTGAATATACAGTATTTTTTGTGATGGTTTACTAATATCTATTGTGACATTAATATTGTAACATACCCGGAAAATATTAATGACCTAATCGTTTGTGATATTCTAGAAATGGCGGGGATAAAATTGTCTTTTAAGTAACTGTGGGTTGTATGAGGGGGAGTGTATTAAACAAAGATTATGGATTTGAAATAAATGAAATGTTTTCAATAGGGATTCTCAGAAATTGAAACTTATTAGAAACGATTACTTTTATTTTTTTCTCGTACTTCTATCGTGTTCCAGTAAAAGGAAGAAAGTGTTATAAGGGTCTTATATTGTTTGACGCCCATAAAAGGCAGGTGGAGTGTTAAATTATTTGCTCTAGATTTTCTAGTTCCAGGGCTACAAAAAAATAGTTCTATTTTTTATCACAAGGTCAGCCAATTATATGACTAAAGCGTTTAAGAACAGACAAGCTAGATTCTTTGGTGCATGAAGTGAAGGTGTCATTTGAAGAGTGAAAAATGTGTACTTTTTTAGAGAGCATGGCATGCTGATAAGCATACTTTTGTTATGTATACTATAGGTATAAAAACAGTTAGACCTTTGGTGTGAGTTAGTTGTTACTTGGATTTTGAATGGAATTAGTGTTTTTTGGCCGTTCAAAATAGTTCAGTTACGGGACCGGTACTGTACTACGCTAATACTGCGTGTGGAGACGGGTGGTAGTAAGTAGTTTTAAAAAGGTAAATATTTGTTTGGATTGTTAAGTGACTGTATTTTATTTATACAGGAGTTTAATATAATTTTTTAATTAAGTTAAACTGAATTTCATCGAACGTTAAATATTGAAAAAGGTGTATATTTACAAAATGAATCATATAACTAAGTACAGAAATAGTTTCTTTTGTCAACTTATTGGTAACAAAGCATCCAATTTAATACATGTAAGTTTAATCACTAATAAAGTATTAATGTGATAAGTTTACTCGACGATGAAAAAACAATAAATTTGCCCACTATTCAAGAAGCATGGAGATATCAAACTGAATCCGCCTTGACAACTACGCGGAGAAATGTCGAATCTGTCGCTATAACAAGTGCAGCATTTTACCGGCTCATTAGTGAATTATCAAGCATTTGAGAACATGCCTCTATAGAAAACTTTCCCCGATCTCACATATGGTTAATTAAACCCCAACCGTATAAGTACACCGGTAACCACTGACTAGTATACAAATCCGTACAAAGGTAACTGTTGCTTAAGTCCCAGCTCCGTGTAGTTGGAAGAAATGCAGTGCGTTTTTATAGTAGTGGGAGAATGAATGAGTTCGTAGTGTTTCACAGCTGATGCATTTTTAGTGGTAGCGTGTACTAACTAGACTAAAAAATATCCTTATCATCCGGCGTATTAATTTAACAAGTACCTACCGGGTTATTTACTTGGTCGGATTCATTATATTTAACTTAACAATTTATATCAAAATATGTAAATACGTGTATGTAATAAATACAAACAAATATGTTAAATACGGAAAGGTTGAAAACGAAAGTTATGTATCAGTGTAATACAATAATCGTTCTCCCAGCATGCGTCACTCATTCATTATACCTCACCCGTACCCTTCACCCCGTAACTACACGGAGCTTGGAACCGCACAATACCTTTACTAGGATTTGAACCAGAAGCCTTCGTCTCCGAAAATCAGATGTCAATCAGCTGACTCGCGGCGACGACTTTACCTCTAAACCAACCCTGTGGGTTCAACCTGCAGTGAAACCGTTTCTAGCATTTCCACCATGTGATAAGATATCTGATAGACAGTACTGAAGAACGAGGTTTTCGTTCAAAATGAACTAAGGAATGATCCGAATGACAAAAATGTAAAGTTGAAAAAACGCAATCTGAAATGTATAATGGAATACGACACCCAGTGTCACACACAGGCTTCGTATCTCTCCCCAAGATACCAAATCCATGTAACACAAGAGCTCAGGATTCAAAGTATTATACAGAATGAAAATTAATTAATTATCATATAATACATAACTTTTTCGGTTAATCCGGATAACGATTGAGTGGGATTCGGATAAACGAAGATTTATTGTAGTTAAACATCACAAAGAAAAAATAATTACGTTGTACACTGATAATATAAACAAATTTTTACAGAATACAAAAGAGATTAATAATGAGGTTACTCAAGCTTACGTAATAAAAAATACAAAAATAAAAGATCCCAAATAAAACAATTTCGTTTTTTTGAGAATTGAAAAATTCATTATTTTTTAAAATAAAAATTACATTGTGTTTGGGTGGATGTGTGTTTGTATTAAATGAATGTTTAATGTGTACGTTGATTCTAAACATCAGAAAACTGTGCCCGGTAATATTTAGCATATTATATACACAGGCATATATACTATTCTAAAATACCTTTAGGCAAAAAGCGTAAATAAATGTTTGCTCTTTTTCTCGGTGTAAAAGCGGCTATCAAAGGGAGATTGGATGCTACTGCTCCAAATGTGCTTTGAAAACACACTTTTTTCTGTATAGCATTTCAAGTACTCTTCATATAGGTAAGCTACTTAACAAAGAGAAACTCCAGTCCATAGATGGATAAGGGCGAAAATAACACATAATTCATTGCGGAAATTAAGAATGTATAAATGGAAAATAAATGTTACTATGATGTATTATGAAACTGTATAAAAATATGTTATAGTAATGTTTTTGATTTATCATGAAAGATAATAAAATATTTTCATAATATTAATTTTAAATGTAAAACAACTCAAAACCAACAATAAACTTACCAAGATAAAAATTACATTTTAAAAATAATGTTTAAATAGGAAATAAATTTCACGAAATATATAAATTAAAAAAAAAAATACAAAATACTTTCTGAGATATATGTTATATTTTAATGAGAATTTTTATTTATTGTTTTTGTAGAAGTATTATTTATAAATAAAATTTATTTTTTAGAATTTGCAGAAGCAGCGTTAGCCCATGCATTCTTTTTTTTGGTTTAACAAAAAAATACATGGGCTAACGCTGCTTCTTCAAATTTTAAAAAATAAATTTCATTTATAAATAATACTTCTACAAAAACAATAAATAAAAATTCTCATTAAAATATAACATCCATCTCAGAAAGTATTTTGTATTTTATTTTTAAACAAAATTTATATATTTCGCGAAATTTATTTTCTATTTAATCATGTATTCAATTACATGATGAAATGGTATATGCAATTAACAATAAAAAGATTCAATAACTAAATACCAACATGTCGAATTTCTTTAATCGTTAACTTTTATTTTTATGTCGAAAAAGATTTAATCTATATATTTAAAATACAAGATTGAAAAGTACACATGAGTTTTAAACCGCATAAGAAATAAACATTTTTATTCCAGTCTTTTTGTATGTAGTATCTTACATTATTGTAAAGTTTGAAGTAAAGATTGCATTACTTTAAGTAAACCCTTTTGTAATACAATCAGAGTGATTTATGAATGTAATCTTATTTAAGATATTACAAGGGAAGAGATAAATTTTTTGTTATTTACTGTATAAAATCAACTAAAAATAGATACAGAAAACCGGAAATGTAAATTGAATTTGTTGTCGTTTACAAGTAAATAGAATGAAATCAGATAATCAGAAGCGGTCGTAATGTATGGAGTAATGTTAGTTGCGAACAGGCAGAAAGGAAAACGGATGTAAGCTTTCATCATGTATCAGAGATGTGGAGTAATATAATGGGTAACAAGTAATAGAAAGAGGAACTAAGGCGGTAGAGGTTCAGGGGTTTCAGGGTGGTGACACGGTGGGGTGACCAGTTTTAAATGACCACCCACAGCCTCTCATTAGCTAGCGACGTTGGTCAAAGGCCAGTGGAAAGGGGACTATACGACGTTGCAGCTTAAATTCTGTCTGACCTCCTCTCCTTCACCTCTTACGGTTACATTTCCACAGAGCTTTTACAAGCTCCATTGAAAATGGGTTCACTACTCTTATACATGTATCACGAAGCTGTAAGTAACGTGATCAGTAACTAAACAGAAATGTTTCAGCATTGAAAATTAAGTTTTACTTTTCTAACAATTTAACACGTGTTATCAAAATTTATACTTATGTAAAACTTAATTAAATAGTTTAATCACACACACGATCGTATGATGTACAAAATGATATGATAATCACTTGGGAGGTGATTCTATAACTAAAAAAATATCTGGTGTGGAAATTCATACGACTTTATCTTGCCAATCTAAATAATAAAACGTGTAACCCGTGTTTAATCCTCTGTAAACAATGTAAAATGAAAAACGTGAACTAAATTTAATAAGAATAGATGCAACTTGAAAATCAACCTTTGTAGAACTTAAAAATACAGTAAATCAGTAATCGATGCTAAATTAGGCCCTGCAGAAAAAAATATTCAAACAAAATTTCTAGGTTTGTTAGTTTCCTACAATTTTGAATACGTACAAATTTGTCATAAAATGGTATACTAAGTCCATAATCTAAAAAAAAAACATTTCGAGTTATTATTGCTTTCCTCAGCTAGATGAACTCAAAAACATTCATCAACTTCATTTCCAATAAGATGGCGCTCCCCCACACTTCAGTGCATTGGTCACGGACGCTTTGAACGAAAAATTTGGAGATCGACGGATAGGCCGGCAAGGACCTATGCTGTGGCCTCCAAGGAGTCTAGACCTGACGCCTTGTGATTTTTTCTTGTGGGGGTACATCAAATGCGTTGTTTATTCACAAAAAATTCGCGACCTGAACCACTAAAAAATCAGGATAAATGAAGCAATGATAACTACGAGTATACTTCTCGTATAACCGAAGAAATGTTAACGAATATTTGGAGAGAAGTTGAGAATCGTTTGGAAATATCGAGCGACTAAGGGCGCACATATTGAAATTTATTAATTATGTAAAAAAAATTGTTTGAGACGACAAATTAGATGAATAAACAAACTGTAAGTAATTCGGTTTTTCTTTAAACCATGTTCGAAACCGCACATTCTTTTATGATAACTCTGTATATTGTAAATTATGAATTATCGGTATTCCGTAATTAGTATAAAATTAGAAACAAAATCGCTTATGTGATGGGTAAACCATTAAATTTTTACACAAATGTGGCAAAAAAATATAATTATTTATAATATTTAAAGAGTAATAAATATAAAGTTCACAAAACTATGAAATATTTTAATAATAATTAGAATTGTTTATAAAAATTCATATTACAAACCGAAGTTCAACTTAACGCTTACAGGAATCAACAATGCGAAATTTATTGTGGAGTGTTATAAAAACAATTGGACAAATTAATTGGCCCCTCCAATTGTTAAACACTCAAACCCAACTACGAATCGTAGAGTACGAATATACGAGTACGAATTTACGTAAATAAATTCAGCGATAAGGGTGTTATTTAAATATCATGAATAACGGTAATATAACCATACAGTATAACGGATATACAAATGAAAACATAAGATATCGGATTAATTTTTTAAAACACACAACTATTGATATTTAAATGAAAATTTTATTAAAAAAGAGGAAATGAATTAAAAATAATCAACAAATGATTTGAAAAACCAACGAACGGGTTGTTAGCCGGCGCGAATCGTTCATTACAATGAACTGGCGGAACGTGGATAATCTCGACCCATTTCACCAGTAGATTTGCATATCCCAACAAATTTGCGATGTTTTTGCTGTTAGTCAAGAGACGTTTTTATGTCGGTTTCAAACCCGGAACGCCAGCCATCCCCACGAAATAATATTGGTCGAGCTTCGGAAAACACCATTTGCTTACGCTCAACACTGTTCCACCAGAACCCTAATGTTTTGTCCACAGCATTAATGAATACTAAAAATCTACGCTCTTCCCATTTTATTCTCTAATGCACATTAAAATTAAGTCTTAAATATTCATATATTATCGAAAACACTCTTAATCGTTCCGCATTGTTTTTTTACAGAATTATTTTAAATATACTGTCTGCGTATATCCTATGAAAACTACTGGATTAGATTCAAAACCAATTAGGTCAAATCTTTCCAGTGGTCAGTAATTATGCAAAATCTGTCTTATTGTAACGAACAACAACAATTTAACAAACTGCTAGATGATAGGAAGTAAAAAATTTAACAGAAAAAATTACATAAATAGGAAAAATTTTAAAGTACCTAACCAAAAAAATACGTTAATTGGTAAGATAAATAGTTAGCTTATATTTTAATTGATAAATTTTTGTTGTGTGCCAACAAATTTCAGTTGTTTTTTTTATTTCGTTAGAGATTATTTTAAGAGAACATTTAATTTAAGATATATCCGTCGGCCAGTATGGACCATCGCATAATCGTGCAATACTTGTAGAGGACACCTATCATCCGCAGTAGATCAGTTTCGGTAGGTCACGAAGACGAGATGGTCTGGTGTCAGTATGAGTTCTAACCACCGAATACGTCCAGTTACTCTCAAAAATAATTTGGCTTTATAAAAAGTGATTAAATACATGAGACAGGATGATATATTTTAACTAAATTTAACAAATCTCATATTTGGGAATAGTCGTTACGTCAAAATACGTCTGTTTCGTTGGTACCGCCCATTTGGTTTACTCGCGTATCCGTGGGCTGTTACCACAAAATGGCTACCCGTTCGCTAATCCAGCATTTTACAGCTGACTTTGTCTAATATTTAAAATTATTATTAATGTAAAAATGACAGAATGGGACGTTTTAAAATTAAATTTTTCAAAACATTTATAAAATGCTAGCTTTTGGTTTAATACTTGCGGAGGTGACCTGATAGGTCACCTCCAATATGGATTAACAAATCCATATTTGGGAATAGTTGTTACGTAAAAATACGTCTTGTGCGTTGGTACCGCCTATTTGGTTTACTCACGTATCCGTGAGCCGGTACCACACGATAACTTAAGGTATAAGATAGGATCTTACACTGACTTTGACTAGTATTCAAAACTAGTATTAATGTAAAAATGACAGAATGGGACGTTTTTATATTAAACTTTTGAAAAGATTTATAAAATGTTAGCTTCTGTTTTATTACTTGTGGAGAAGACCTATCATCCACAGGAGATCAGTTTTGTTAGGTCACGAAGTCGAGATAGTCTGGTGCCAGTCTGAATTCTAACCACAAAATTCGTTTAGTTTTCTCGAAAAATTTTCGTTTTATAAAAAGTGACTTAATATTTATGTGACTAAATGATTATAGTCTAACAAATTTTACAAATCCCATATTTGGGAATATTTGTTAACGTAAAAATACGTCTGGTGCGTTGGTACCGCCCATTTCCATTACTTACGTATCCGCCGGCCGTTACCACCAGATGGCCACCCGTTCGCCTTTCCAGGATCTTACAACTAACCTTGACTTGTATTCAAAATTATTAATATTGTAAAAATGAAAGAATGAGACGTTTTAAAATTAAATTTTAAAAAATATTTATAAAATATTAGCTTCTATTTTAATACTTACGGAGGTGACCTATCATCGTCAATAAATCAGTTTCGGTAGGTCACGATTACGAGATAGTCTGGCGTTAGTCTGTGTTCTTTTTTTTTTTTTTTTTTTAACAGTATAGTTTTCTTTTGCAATCAGTTAATAAATACAATAACTTTAAGCAAATATGAGAAAATCTGAGCAATGTCCTTAGAATTAAAAACACAAACGACACTCAGTAGTGTGTTTGAGAAAGACCAAACTGTGAAAAAACAAAAATATATCTATACAAAATCAAACTTGATGAACCGTGAATCAACATCCCGAAACACAAAGTGTTGAAGTTGGAGATGACAATGACGATGGTAGAGATGAAAAACGACGCCAATTATGAGATGCTGGTGATTAGGAGTTGAAGTAGAAAAGATGAAAAAAAAGAATTTAAATGACTAACAAAATCGTAGAGGTAAGTCCAGTGGTTTAAAGCGTTTCAGTCTGTAAGTATCTTCGCTATTGTCAAGGAGGCTAATCGCTAATGGATTTTGATGGTCTTCTAGTTTTTGTAAATGTTTTTCGCTATGTTGTTTAATTTCTTCTTTTATGAAAAGCAGGTTTAGGTCATTGTGTAGTATTTCATTTGTTACGTACCATGGGGCTGCAGTGATCAGTCTCAGGCATTTTGATTGAAAGCGCTGCAGTATTTCTATATTTGATGAACTAGCTGTACCCCATAGCTCTAACCCATACGTCCAAATTGGTTTGAGTATAACTTTGTATACGAGTACTTTATTTTCAAGGGAGAGTTGAGACCTACTGCCTAAGAGCCAGAATAATTGACGTAACTTCAGCCCAAGCTGCTTTCGTTTCGCCCATATATGACTTCTCCACGTGAGTCTTCGATCTAGATGTAAACCCAGATATTTAACTTCATCCTTCTGTGGGATTACTGTACCGTTCAAGCTGACCACTGGACATGTTGGTTTCTTTAATGTAAATGTTACGTGCGTTGACTTATCCTCATTAATCTTCACTCTCCATTTCTTACACCATTCGTGAATGTTGTCAAGATGGGTTTGTAACTTCTCCGAGGCACATGTCGGAGAAGCGTCCGTCGCTAAAATCGCTGTGTCATCTGCGAACGTTGCCGTCATTACAGATTCATGTTCTGGAAGGTCGGCTGTGTAAAGCGTATATAAGAATGGGCTCAAAATGCTGCCTTGAGGAACCCCGGAATTTAATAAGTAGAATTTGGAAAAGACATTATCATATTTAACTTGGAAGAAACGATTTAAAAGATAGTTTTTAAAAATCAAGAAGTATGGATATTCTAATTTCATTTTAATTTTGTATAACAGACCTAGATGCCAAACTTTATCGAACGCCTGCTGAATATCCAAGAACACAGCTGAAGTAAACTTCTTCAATTCTAAGCTCTTCTGAATAAGTTTGACTAGTCTGTGGACTTGTTCTACAGCCGAGTGTCGTTCACGAAACCCAAATTGATGATCTGGAATCAGTTTATACTCTTCTATAAAAGGCTTTAAACGATTTAACAACATTTTCTCAAATACTTTGGAGGTAATTGGAAGCAGGCTGATTGGTCTATATGAGCTCGGTCGTAAAGGATCCTTGCCTGGTTTAAGGATCATAATCACCTGGGCATATTTCCATTGAGCAGGAAAGCATCCGATACGTATAATAGCATTAAAAATCGCTGTAAGTAACAAGAGCGCTTTTTTAGGCAGTTGTTTCAAGATTTCGCCTGTTATTAAGTCGTATCCTGGTGCTTTCTTCCGGTTAAGATTATTTTTGATAGTCCTCCCAATTTCTGCAGGGCTGAATGGTTTGATGGGTGGAGACATCTGGAAGGGCGCCTCTAGATATTCTGTAATTTCGTCAGTAAGATTTTGATTATGAAGTTCGTTCGGCTTGAAGACTTCCACAAGATGCCTAGCAAATATATCAGCCTTTTCTGCTGGAGTTCTTGCCCAGTTTCCGTCTCCGGTATTTAGTGGTGGAACCATCTTCTTTTGTTGTTTCAAAAATTTTGTAGCCTTCCAGAGAGAGTAATCAGATGCGCTGGACGGAGAAAGATTGGATAGTTTTTCTTGGAAGGAGGCGTTCTTGATTTCGGAAAGCAACTCTTTTAGTCTTCTCGATGCTCTATTAAATCGTCTTTTATCGTCTGGATGTTTAGTGTTATGCCAAATGCGTCTCAGTCGTCTTTTTTCAGCAATTCTTTCCCGGACATTTTCAGGATAAAAATGCTGTCTCGTAGGGTTGTCCTTAACTGGTGTAGATTCCCAGGCTGACTCTTGTATTGTTTCATTGAAATGTTCAATCGCATTTTCAATTTCACTTACCGTTTTCAACGAGACATTTAATGTAATTTTGTTTTCTATTAGCAGTCGGAAATATTGCCAGTCAGTGTGTTTGTTATGTAACGTCGGAGGTGGTTCTTTAACAATGAGCCTCGAATTAATTACTGCTATGACAGGTGTATGATCTGATGATAACTCAAGACTAGCTTCGAGTTGCACTGAATTTTGAGGAACATTTTTTGTGATGAAAAAGTCGAGGAGGTCAGGTCGCCGGTTAGGATCAGACGGCCAGTATGTAGGTTCTCCTGTTGACAATGTATTCAAGTTATTTTGTCGTACTACGTTATAAAGTGATCGGCCTCTAGGATTAGCGAGTCTGGATCCCCACAGTTGGTGCTTGGCATTAAAGTCGCCACCAGCAATAAACCTATTCCCTAAAGAACCAAAGAAATTTGTAAATTCAGCTTCGGGTATCCTATGCCTGGGAGGACAATACACTGCTGACAGTGTGAGAAAACCGTACACGTCTTTCACTGCAACACTAGTAGCTTGCAACGAAGCACTTTCAAACTTCTGAAGCGCATAATGAGTAATATTATTCCTTATAATTACGGCTGTTCCGCCATGAGCTCTTCCGTCGGGGTGATTTGAGTGATACAAAGAATAGCCTGGGCAACTAAAGAAACTCTTGTCTGTAAAATGGGTCTCTGAAATTAAAACTATATCAAATTTATTTAAATTAATGAAAGTGATGAATTCATGATAATGCTGAACTAAACCATTAGCGTTCCATAGAGAGATTTTGTACATAAAATCCGGCATTTAGTTTAATTTTGAAGCGATGATGGTGAGAAGATTTAGTAGTGTGGCCATTTGCTCTGCTTGTTTCTCAATAACTTTTCTCAACTCCTCAAAAGAGTTCTGAAAAAATCTCATATGATCATCTTGCATCGCGAAAGTTGTTGGTCGGCGAGTTGTACCTCGGAGTGCATCCGCATAAGTCTCATGAACAGGAGCGTGGGTATCCTGGACTTTAGTAGGCCCAGTGGTTCGTTCATTTTCAGAAGGTTTAGTCTGCAAAGACGTAATGTTTCGTTCCCGTAAGGGTGGAAATCGTCGTTTCTTTATATCTCTGTAGACCTCACATCCCTTATAATTAGCAGGGTGGACTCCTTGGCATAACGCGCATTTTGCTGGTGTGTCGTTAAGTTTTCTGCATGCGGATGTTTCATGGTTATCGCCACATTTAACACATCGAAATGGCCGCGAGCAATAGGATCTTGAATGACCATATCTCTGGCAGCGTTTACATTGGATTATTTCTCGTTTATTGTATGGAGCTTCAAACTGAATCTTGGCGTTTTGGAGAAATTCAATTTTGTAGACATCCTTGTTGTTGCCAGCAGGTTCCAGGTCTACATAAAATAATGATAACGGTTCCTTGGTGACCTTATGAAGTATGTTGCAGATATTCCGTACCTGATGACCGTAACTTTGTAGTTCTTGTTTAATTTCAACCACATCCATCGAGTGATGCACATGTCGTAAAACTACTCGAAATGCGCGATTTTGTTTCAATTGGTATGTGTGAAAATCTATATTTGATTTTCGAAGATTATTAACTATGTGAGAATAAACGTGACTACTATTCGCGTTAATTTTCATATAGTTCCGCGACAATATTTTATATACATAATCCTTCGGATTTACATTATCGCCCTGAATAATTCGTGTCATCTGAGGCACACTACTAATACTCGGAATGAATATGGGAGGAGGTTTCGGTTCAGACGGCGTTAATTCTTCCTCCATGTCAGAGTTATCTGATAATGGATCAAATGAATTTTTCGTGGTAACACAATTTTCTCCAATTTTTTTAAATGCATGCAATTCGTTGGAATGTTTTTCTGCCTTTCGTTTTTTATTCCTTGCTTCCACCGTTTTGAAACTTTCCTGTGCGCTGACAGGTACGTCATCAATTTGGCCCGTTCGTTTATGAGTCACAGTCTGTGTTCTAACCACCAAATTCGTCCAGTTATTCTCGAAAAATATTTGGTTTTATAAAAAGTGACTTTATACATGAAACTAGATGATATAATCTACTTACTTTACAACCAGGGCGTTCAGGCTTCTGCAGCCCCTCCTCACCGCGACCTAAAAGATCTTTTGTGATTTGATATAATCTAACAAAATTTAACAAATCCCACATTTGGGAATAGTTGTTACGTGAAAATACGTCTTGTGCGTGGGTACCGCCCATTTTGTTTTCTTGCCTATTCGTCGGCCGTTGCCACAAGATGGCCACCCGTTCACCTTTCCAGGATCTTACAACTAACTTTGACTTGTATTCAAAATTATTAATAATGTAAAAATGAAAGAATGGGACTTTCTAAAATTAAATTTTAAAAAAGATTTATAAAATGTTAGTTTCTGTTTTAATACGAATACTTGCGGAGTCGACCTATCATTCGCTGTAGATCAGTTTCGGTAGGTCACGAAGACGAGATGGTCTGATGTCAATCTGAGTTCTAAACACCGAATACGTCCAGTTACTCTCGAAAAATATTTGGTTTTATAAAATGTGACTTAATACATGTGATTGGATGATATTGTAAATTAACCCCACTTTAGATTTAGTATTAGTGTCTTCCAAAATTCATCGATATTAAAATCTAGCATCGAATAAAAGTACCAGTTTACTGCATGTCTTTCAGTTAAAGTTCAAATACGAGAGGCCAAAGTGTACGTAAAATATAAATAATAATGGAAGAATACTGTAGTTATATTTTTAAAACCAGCTGTAGCCAAAGCTTTTTTAACATTTTTAACTTTTTAAAGCATTTTTAACATTCTTTTTTGACTCCACATCGGTAATGATCGAAAAACTTATTTCTTCATTAAAAATTATTTGTGTAGAAAATTCTTTCATCTAATACTACTGTATCTAATCAGATTATCTGTAATGTATCTGTAGATAATCAGATGATACTGAATGTAAGATAAACATTCGAATTTAGTCTTCATTGGCTGATGAAAAAATAGGTGAAATGTTAAAATTAATTTGTCAGATATGCATTGCAACCCTAATTATCCATGAATATTTTCTGCCAATACTGTTGTCAAGATTTAAATAAATTATGATTTAACACTCTCAACAACTATCAAATTAATTAAATAATTTATTTAAGTATTAAAATCACGATTACCCATGTTTAATGTTTATTAAAAGTATGAATTTAAATATTGTTAGAAAACTCACCTGGCATTTTGTGGTCCTACTGATTTCAATTCATAAGTGGAACTGGCGGAAATTGCGGTATCTGGAATGCGGCCTTCTTCCATACCAAGTGCAGATCTGCATTCCCCTAGAAATAAAAAATAAAATAAAATAAATTACTTCTGTTAACATGATTATTAAGTAATTTCTATCTAATAAATTGTCATGTTTTAAAATATCACAACATCTAAGCCTAAATTCGTTCGAGATCTGGGTAAAATAAATGGAAACCAGACCTTCTTTAAACATATATAACAATTAACTTATGAATTGACAGAATTAATCATTAACTTTATACTACTAACATAAATACAATAAGATTACTTCAATTAAATGAATTAAAAAACTTGAGCTTAAACTATACTTTAGTGAATTTTATTTCATGCTACAAAATAGGAGAGACCGGGGCATGTTTTCCCACTTTTTTCTTTTTTATAGTTTTTTGTGATGCAATTTTCATGAGTTTTTGGTACCACTGCTCTTCTCATAACTTAAACTACACTCTGAAACACAGAGTATTTTTATTTTACAACAGATTTACATAAAAAACGCAATAACTCTAGTCATGTCGCGTTGGAATAATTGTCCCGTATGCGGGGCAAGTATTCCTATTATTTAAGCATGTAGGGGCAAGGTTTTCAAGTATTCTAAAGAGTAAAAACATGTAATAGGCTATACAAGTTTTAATTCAGAAATGTAATTTTTATCATACTAAGTTTTGTGTTGAGGACTACATGTGTCAAAATAATAACTAATAACTCAATTTTATTGGATAAAGACAGTTTCTAATGTTTCTGGATGTTTTCGTAGGTCTACTTTACTTAAGAATAATCTCCATCAATATCGCTTTGACAATAATCACAAATAAAAAACAAAGCTTCTCTTTTTGCAGATAGCTCATGTGCCCATTTTTTGTATATACTGTACACTGAACCCACGTTTTGTTTGGCTAGTTTTCAAGATGATGAGAAAACTTGCCCCGTGTGTTATTGGCCATATTTGAATTTCATCGAACGTTAAATATTGAAAAAGGTATTTATTTACAAAATGAATCATATCACTAATAATTTGTCGTTTCTGTAGCCTAATTATTACATAAATATTTTCGTTTTAACGTATGTGTTAACAAAACATCCAATTTAATATAAATGTAAGTATTATCACTGATAAAGTAATAATGTGAAAAATTTACTCGCCGATGAAAGAACAACAAAGATTATCCTCTACCCAAGACTTAGGAGATATCAAACTGAACTGGCGTGACAACTACGCGGAAAGTTTCTGGGTCGGTCACCAAGTGCAGCGCTTTACCGGCTCATTAGTGAATTATTACGCATTTGGAAACATGCGCTTAAAGCAATTTGCCCCGGTCACCCCTTCTTTAAAAAATTAATTTTTTGTATCAATTTAACAAATATTGATTCAACCACTCAATTAAGTTTTGCAGTATAACATAATAAATAAATCATAGCATTTGAAAACGCTGTGAAATGTTGATACATGGTATTTAAATTTGTATACATAAAACTCGTGTAATTTATTATGTAAATTACATTATAAACAACCTAAAAATTTTGAGCCGAGAAATTTAGTAGATGCCTATGTATAAAAAAATAAAAATGATAAATATAAAGAACGAAAGGCTTTTCAGTAAAAAAATGTACATATTTTAGTTATTCAGTCGAAAAAATAATACTTGATGTTTCTGAAATATATTTAAATAAATTTTGTATTCTGTTTCAAGTGTAAAAATTACTGAATCATTTAAAAGCGCCATATTTGCAAAATGTAAAGGTGTACAAGGCAGGTAAATGGAATTTATATTGTCAGAACGAAGTACGAGGTTTTTGAAAGAGAATGTTTAAACAAAGGAAACTGTTATCCTAAGTTCAAAATACTGAAATGCCTGATCCGACCCAAATACCCTCACGTTAATATAATTACAGTTCATACTAACAAATTCCTATTGGATGATGACCGAATTTACGCCGGTGTTAATTTAATTGATTAATTACATTGTTAGCCATCATTATGAATACATGAGTATAGCCCACTTGATTAACTGATCATAATTTTCATTTACATAATTAATTAGCTACCGACGGTTTACTAAATTACAATTCAGGCCATATAATTTCATTCAGTTTAGTCCACTACATTTTGGAAAACGTAAATTAAATCATTTTTATTTTGTAATATTTGACATTAATAATACACTTAAAATATTAATTTTAATCAGTAGCATTTTGAATCGATTATTATTTATGAGTTACATAAACAAAATATATTTTCCCACCCACCAATTTATAAACAACTATCATACAATTTCATCCAGTTTAGTTCACTACATTTTGGAAAACGTAAATTAAATCATTTTCATTTTGTAATATTTTACATTAATAATACACTTAAAATATTTATTTTAATTAGTAGCTTTTTGAATATATTAATATTTTATGAGTTAAATAAACAAAATATAATATCCAACCCAACAATTTATAAGCAACCACTATTCAAATACCTAACTTAACATTGTTGCTGTTTAGGTCATCACTGAACGACTGGTTTGTACCTCTAGAAGGTTTATTAAGTAAAACGAGGAGTAAGGTGGTTTACTATGCCTTTCTCACTGAGTGGAAAAGAAGCCTATGCTTATCAGCATGCTTGGCCCTCTTAAAAGCAGATGACTTTTACTGCAAATGACAAAAACAGAGCACTACACACGTACACTATTATAAATTCTGAAGACCGTAATAACGGTAATTTATTGTACTAATTACTAAGCTGGAAGACACACATCAGGACGAAAAGAAAACAACTGGACATCTTCTTTCGCAAGATGTGTTGGCTCTTAGGGCGTCGCTCAAATTTATCTGTCAAGAGTAAGATGACAATATACAAATCGATCATCAAGCCAATATGGACATTACGGTATCGCTCTTTGGGGTACTGCAACCACATCAAATATTGAAATTTTGGAAAGGTTCTAAAACAAAGTTGTAAGAGCCATATTTAACATCCCGTGGTACATCTGGAATGACTTTTTTCAGGACATTAGGTTCTCATCAGTTAAAGAAGAAATTTCTAGAATGAGTAAAAAAATACTGTCAACGCCTAGAAGGACATCCACACCACCTAGCTTTGGACCTTCTTGATAATAGCTCATGTGTCAATTTGCGATTAAAACGAACTGATTTTTTAAATTTAAGTGAGAGGTTTTAAATATGTTATTAATTATTAATTCCAATTTATATCAACTTGTATAAGGTATTCACTATGTTTAACTATGTTATCTAATAATTATTAATTTGTGATTGAGTAAAGGATGTGTGTGTGTGTGTGTGTGTACGCATACAAGTGTAAACGTGTTGTTCATTCTTTGTTAGCATTTAAGTGGCTAATCAGAGGTATAGTAACTAATCCATTGATACATTTTCAATACTTAGCTGTATTACTTATTGTTCATACATGAACAGATTGTAATTTTTCATTTTTAAAATGGAAAATACTTAATAAAGACAAAGAAAAAACAGTATGAAATCTCAAACTTTTGAATTTTTTTCAGCATTAGAATGAGGAATAAATTTCTAAAAGTACCCTAATGAGAATTTATCGATTGATCTGCAAAATCTATGAAATAATAAACAATAAAAATGATGAAAAGAAATAAAATTTATCGAAAAACAAATGATTAAAATTATACTTTTAATTATTTCACTAATTATTTTTGCATCGAATATTAAAAAGATAATGATAAGAGATTATACAAAAAGTTATGGTGAATAGTTACGGGGTCGGATGGGAAAATAAGAGAAAAACGTTAAAAGAGAAGAAAATCAGGAATAAAAAAGAAAATTTACAGGAGGTTGAAAACCAACGTAAATGAAAAGCTATAAATTAATTTACCATCTTTTTATTTTGCCAGAAATACAATTAGGGAGAAAAGCTAGCGTATGCATGGGAAGCTTAAGTATGGTAGATAACGGTACTACCTTGTTTCCCTCATCAGCTTTCAGCTTCGTTACTGCGTTAGAAACTTCCTAATGTACCTTGTTTTCCCCCATTTTCCATAAAGCTTTTCTCTTATATATCTTGACCTAATAGGTCACTCAAATAATATAATTTTGTTTACGTACATAATTTATTAAAATACATTAAATTTCATATTAAACTGATGAAAAAATGTACACTCACAGTAGATTATTATTAAATTTTAACTAAGGTTTCTTAATTATTATTACAAAAATGTGTTTGTAATTTCTTCATTCCTAATAATAAATAAATATTTATTACATGGTGATGCTTTTGGAAATAAACTTTGTCAACACCTAAGCCTAGGCTCATCCAGAATCTTGATACAATAAATTTAAAAAATATAAAATACATAAAAAACAGACATTCTCTACACTTATAACGATTATTTTATTGACAATTAATAATTAAAATTACGTATCAAACTTACACTATTTAAAAATACAATAAGTTAACTTCACATAAATTAATAACAAAACTTAAGCTTAAACTGAACTTAACTTAACTAAACCCACCGGGTTGGTCTAGAGGTAAAGTCGTCGTCAAAATCAGCTGTTTAACAGCTGATTTTGTATAGTATAGCTGATTTTTGTTTTATAGCTGTTTAACAGCTGATTTTCGGAGACGAAGGTTCCTGGTTCAAATCCTAGTAAAGGTAGTTACTTTTATACGGATTTGAATGCTAGACAGTGATTACCGGTGTACTTTGATGGTTGGGGTTCAATTAACCATACTCTCTCAGGAATGGTCGACCTGAGTCTGTACAAGACTACACCTCATTTACACGTCATACACATCATCCTCATCTCATTGGGTCATGGGGTTGCTTATTGTTCTGAATTGAACAGATTGCAACGTACACAAATTAGGAATTATAAAAAAAAATGAACTTACATATATATAAAATAATGTCACTTAACAGTCAAAACAATGATATATCTGTTCACAACTAATTGCTACCACCAGTACACAACGCAGTATTATTTTAAAACCCGTAATGACACTATTTTGAACGACCCGACAACACTTTCCATTTACAATTCAATTACTAACTAACCCACTACAAAGGTGCAAACTGTTTTTATACTTTCATAATACTCTCATAATTTTCTAACGTAAAGTCTTATGACAATGATGGAAAGAATACATGAGTACCGATGCTCATGTTGTTGTGACGTCACGTAAAAGCTTTCCTCATCTCACCTTAACGAATCACAAAGCCACATTTATAGTCTCTACATGTTATTTAGCCCTGTATTTTGTGTGGTACTCAGTTGATGGGGGTTCGTGAGTATTGTTCAATGTTCTTCAAAGGATATTTTTAGCGATTCCAATAGCATATATAACATAGTACTCAGTAACAGTTACTGAAGCTAACCTAAAAATACTTGCCTGAGCAATACTTGGTTGTAACACCAATAAATCGTAAAAAATAGACAAGTTTACATGAGTGACGTATTTGAGCGAATAGGATCAAATTGAACTATGGGACGTTTATAACAACACAGTTTTTCCACTATGGTCTGTTACATTGCAGAATAAGATGGGAGTTGAACGTCTCTATTTTATCAATATTAAGTTGTACATTTTGAGATCCGTGTTCTCTAAAACTATTTTATAAAAATCTGGTGTGAATCACTCACACAATTTTCTCTTGCCAATGCAAATATTGAACAATATAACGTAACATTAGTAACAAAACATTAGAAATAAACAAAAAACTAACCTCAATAAACATTACCAAATTTTAATCATGAGTGAAAGACGGAAAATGAAAATCTACCTCAGTTTGGCTCAAAAATGCGGAAAATCACTCTTTCACGCTAAATTAGGCTCTGTAGATAAAAATGCTCTAAACAAAAGTTTTAGATCTTTTAATTTACTATAAATTTTATTAAACTTTCTGACGCAAAATGCATAAAAGGCTTAAATCTTTAAAAAATCTATTTGTTACACGTTTTCGTGAGAAAAAACAGAAAATCGCAAATTACCGATAAACTAAGCGTTATACAAAAAATATTTGGAATAAAAATTGTATAATTTTTAATTCTCTACAACTTTTATAACGTAGTACATTTTTGTGCTAAAATGCATATTGAAGCTGCAATCTTAAAAAAACAATTTGTTACGAAAAAACAGCCTCACAAAGAATGTTAGCAGACATGGCGCCTTCCCTATCTTGTAGAGCATAAAAAATTTAGTAAATGAAGCGATTTTAAAAAAAATCGTAGAAGCCGTTTTTGAGAAAATCGCAAAAAAGTGAAAAATGATATGAATAAACTACTACTTCCGGTTGACCAATTTTGATGAAAATGTTCGTGTCGGGTCTGGTAATATTATCTAACTTAACCTTCAAGTTTCAAGTTCGTACAATGTTCTGTCTTGAGATATTCTGCTCAAACACACACACACACACACACGCGCGCGCACACAGACCAATCGCTAAAAACATGTTTTTTGGGTTCAGGGGGTCTGAAAACTTGTAGATCCGGTGAAATTTCGATTTTGAAAAATCGTCATGAAAACAATACTTTCTTTACTATATATTCATATAGGCAAGAGAAAGTAAAATCAATAAAATTTTATAGCTGAATTGACTCATATGTTATGAGTCAACTGAAGCAGTCTTTTAGTCATGTTTTTACCAAATAAATTTTAAAAATGTTTTATTTGACCAATTTTTACCACTTACTGACAAACAAATCATTTAAATAATAATAAACATATTATTATGATTAATTTTTATTCAGTATCTTGCTGGATGTAAGTATCATCCCCACTAGGAATTAGCCAAATTTTTAAATATTATGTATGTCCCAAGTTGTGAGGATTTATACTATTTAACACCAAGTAATAGAAACACTGATTATTCTGATATATGAATGCTCTTTTATTGAGTTATTATCATTAATTTTTCTGTATTTTAATGTATTATTATCTAGTTGACAAATTTCATTTCTTTTAAATTTATATCTTCTCAAATTGTAATACTATTTGACATATTCTAATAGTGCACCATTTAATACTGATACATTTTATAAATTTATTCTGTGTTAATGTACATTTTGTTTTAAATTATCAAAGAAATTTACTTGAGTTTAATGTAGGACTGTCTGCTTCGTTGGCCCCCAGCCCCACACTGAAGAAATAATTTTTATAAAATATCCTTCTTATTCTCAGTCGCTTAGCAACAAGACTTTTGTTTATTAAATATATTAATTTTTAAATATTTTTTTAATATCTAATTTCAACCAGCTGTTTTTATTTACATATCATACTTTAATATCAAAACATAAACACAGTTACTTGTCAATTCATTTTGGCTCGCTACAATCTTTTGTACAATAAAAATCAGTAATGATCTGGTAAATATAAGTATGTAAACTAGTTTTTAGAGAAAATAGGTCTTTTCTGTATAAAACCTGAGTTCCCAAAGAACTCAAGAAAACTACAAAGTTGAATTACACTACAACTTATATTACTATAATAACTACATTACTACACTACAACTTTTGAAGTATACTATACATAAATAGAGTTAACGGTAAACTAATGTAATATGTGGGTTAGGAACAAAATCTGTGAAGAACGTCTAAAAACTAGAGAAACCTTTTCAATATAATAAAAACAAACAATAGAGTATTAAATTAAATTTTTCATGTTTATCGAAAGAAAAAGCTATTATTTTTACACAATATTGATAAAAAATTGTTAAGAAAACAGTATATATTTTTATTAGAAAAAATTGTTAATATTTTTTTGGCTGCAACTTTATTTTTATTTACAACTGTACATTTTTTTAAGCACAATTAGTAAATGAGATTGAATGAATGACGAATGGCGGAAATATGAATCGATCCAGTGACCGATTTTGGCGTGAAATTTTTCAAGGAATGTGGTGCCAATTTTTTCAATGATAATGATTTATAAACTATGATGGATGATTTTTTTTATATGAAATGACAAGTTAAATTGATTTTTTATGGGGGTCGGAGAAGGTTCCTATTCCACCTTCGTTTCAGTCGTCTGTTAACAGGGAGATCGTTAGTTGAAAGAGATTGGACATTTGGACTTATGTGGTCAATTGTCTTTGTGTGTAATGAGTTGTATGTTGCGTTACAATGTTGGTCCTACTAGTGATTTATAGAGGATGACTTTTAAGTGTAGTGGTAGCGAGGACTTGCGACTTAAGACGCCATACAACATACGAAACCGTGAATCTGAGATTGCTCTGATGTGTGCGATGTGTGGTTTTCACGTGAGCATCTGTCAAGTATTAAACCATACTGTTAATATTATTTGATTAATAAAAACGTTTGTTCAACTCCTTTTAAGGGGAGTATGAATCCCTATCCTAAGCAATATTAATGTTTGTACCTTTTTCTCAGCAACCGCTACAGCTAGAGCTACAGCTATTTTTGTATGAAAAGCCACTCTTTGGTACATAATTAGAATGTGTAGCAATGTGTATCTGGTAAGAATTATGATTTTCACAATTTAAAAAAAATACAATTTTTTCATCGAAAAATCACCGAAAAATATTTGTTTCTCCCACAATTTTCAATATTTTTAAAAACGGCAAATTCGATCAATAGAACTGGACTATTAACATACTCCATAAAAATTTCAGCCTTGTACCTTTTGTGGAAGCTGAGAAAAAGGTATATAAAGTTCTAAAAATGATGTTTTGAGATATTCGCGTTTAAAGTTTGAGAAACAAAAACACGAATGTAAACAAAGACAGACCACAACAAAAATAGTGCAGGTAATGAACTATTAGGTTATACTGCCAACCTATGAATAAATAAAAGAGACGGCAGCGTGAAAAAAGTATAATAAATCACAGTATAATATTAATCGAAAGGGAAAATTAGTTTGTAAAATTTCGTGACAGATGGCAAAATCAGCTTAAACACATACAATCACAAAAAAATTAATAAAATATTTTTTAGTTGGCATAGCAACATGATTCTAACGCCGTTTAAATGCCGTGAACGATGTCAAAGATGAATAAGCATGCTAACTGTTTTTGAGATGTCTATATTATAAAATAAAAATTGTAATGGTATAACTTGTTTTCTGTTGTTGCGTTTTTTTTTAATTTCATCATTACAGATAGTCACTTGATGTTATTTTCCTAAACCACTGAAATTCAAGTTCAATTTTCTCAAATAAACAAGGAAAGTGTTTGCGGAACAGAATTTGCCCTTTCAATCTAAGAGTAAATTAGAGTAGACATTTTCGGAGTAATATTTCCCCCTGCATTAAGAGTTGTGCGTAAAATTTACCACCCACATATATTTAACGTCTATAACAATATACCTAACCCAATGATAACTCATTTAAAGCAAAATTGAAGACAAATATTATTGTTGAGCGATATTTAAAATATTCGGAATTAAATTTACTATTACCTTGAAATTCAAAAAGTATTTCAACAGTACCTACAATACTGTAAACTTAATTCTCTAGCAATAACTAAAACTTATACAATACTAATTCAACTACCATCAGTAGTTTGAAATAGTCTACACTATAATAACAGAGTTTCTGAATTTAACTCTAGAATTATATTAAACAAATTATTTCATTAAGTTAGTAATATTGATATAATTGTTCAGTAATACCACAAATACTTTAGGATTTGTATTGTGCTACGAATTACGTTTTACTGAAGAACATAAATTTAATTGTTTAATTCTACAATGTTTGTTGTATTCTAATAAATAATACCACTTGTTTTGATCGAAATAACAATACTAATACAGTCATTAGAATGTATTACCGGTATTATCTCTGTCAATAAGGCTTACCTTCCAGTATGAACATTGTTTTATTGTAATATAATTTTGTTATTCCTGTATTATAACATTTATTGATAAATTTTACATTTTGTTCATTCGTCAGCCGAAATGCTGATTAAAAGTAAAGAGGCTTTACTCCGTAAAAGCCGCTACATTTATTTGTAAGGTGATTTAGTTTCTCCTTTTGTTTCTGTTATCTTTACTCGTTTGTGATATGTCATTTTATTTCATATAATTTTGTCAAATATTAATAAATGGCTTTGTTTTTCAATGTTCTATCCGGTAGGTTTACTTTATTCTTTATGAAAGCTGAATATGTTGTAAAATCTATTAAATTTCAGAAAACATCATTTAGCTAATGACTTCAGATCTTTCCTGTTATCTGTCAAGAAATATAAATTTCCAAATATTATTGTTTATTCAAATTTTTGGTTGCGCAAAGCTGAGTAATTTAAAAACTATTCAACCACTCCAACCTAATTTTCTCCGTATAATTACCGGTTCACCATACTATGTCTCAAATTACTCACTACACACCGATTTAAAAACACCATTAATTTGCGACATCGTCAAAAATAGTTATATTAAATTCTACTCAAAACTGCCAATCCATAATAATCCGCTTATCAGTGTATGGCAAATCCGCCAGGCTTTATTAGAAGATTAAAAAGAAGATGGAGCAGAAATCGTCTTTAATCTCAAAATTAAATTAAATTTGCGCAAACGCAAGTATTTTACCACCCACAATTACAATTTACAATTTACAATTTTATTTCTGCAAGTTTATATCAAAAAAGATAAAAAAATGTGAATTAATAGATGTAATTTTTGTTTTGTTTTAATTGTGTTTTATTACTATTGGTAATAACTTTTTGTGAAAATATGAACTTCTTTGTTTTTCTTTTCGTACTTTTGTATATTTTACGTTCATTGTTATTCCAAATTTAACATTGCTGTATGTTAAATTTTATATCATGTCTGTTCTTGTTTGTAATTTAATATCAATGTTTTCTCATCTTTTGGTTGTTGTGTCATCTTTTGGCTGTGTTTCTTATCCCATTTTCAACCAATTATATGACTGAAACATTTAAGATCAGAAGAAGTAGAAGCATGAAAGACACTAGACAGAGTTATTTTCTTTGAAAAATAATGAATTCATTACATAGCAAGACCCCGTGGTGAGTGAAGTGAAGATATAATTTTTTCAGGGTGTAAGTTGATGCTTTTCGGAGAGCCTGGCATGCTGATAAGCATACTTTTCCGTTCCGGACGGAAGGCAGGGTAAACCACCTCACCCCTTGTTTTACGTCTTAGTAAAACTTGTAGAGGTTCAAACCAAGTTCTCGGTTGATGTCCTAAACAACAACGACAAAAACCGAATTTAAATAAATAAAGTGTTTTGCGTAAATAAATTATTAGCTATATGGTGCAGGAAACTACAAAAATAATTTTTAAACCAATATTGAGGGATGAACAATTTCTAAAATGTATTTAAATTAATTAATTTAACTAACAGTGCCTAATAGAATAATATTTGATATAGAGTTTGATTTCATACATAGAGATATTCATGATTACATACTAGGTTAAACCCATGTTCCTAATATAACTCTTGTCCGCAGACCCTCTGATGTCAATGTAATGTAATTAGTGCTAAACCCTTGACTAACAAACAATGTGGGAGAGTCAGCTAATTAGTACAAACTGGAAATAGTGTTTTAGAAATACTAATTGCGCAACCGTTCTGATAATAGATAATAGAATTTACTCTACAGAAGTATGCCATTTAGAATTCGATGGAGTACATAGTAAAAGTATGAGCTAAATCAGCAAATGTATGATAAAGATGAATCAAATGTTTATTTTATTTGTTTTTAGAAAAGGGGACAACGTTTTATTGGACTACTTGTTTAACAAGTAGTGTTGATTAGTTCATATAACACACTATGTTTTGGTACTAAACCGTTCAAATAAATTTTACTAGACTAAGAGTGTGTAGATGACAATTTTCTTAAGCATTAAAGAGGGCGGTTTCTAAAATAATTACTCCAATACTTTGTTGTTTAAAAAGAAAATCTGCTGTGAAACCCCACCCACGACTTTCTCTTGTAAAATATATGTTTACCTATAATCATTGTAAAATACCTATAATCAATAATAATTACCTATAATCAATGTATGTTTACCTATCAATGTAAAATATATGTTTATCACCTATGTTTAATCATCAGTAAACAATGTAATACGAAAAATGTAACATAATTTTAATCATGAGTAAGTGATGTAAAATTAAAAATCATCCTCCTTAGAACTTAAAAACGTAAAATCACTGTTGTTGTTTAGGTCATCAGCCGGAAGACTGGTTTGAACCTATACAGGTTTTACCAAGTAAAAACAAGGAGTGAGATGGTTTTCTATTGCCTTCGTCACTGAATGGAGATATATGCTATCAGTATGACAACCCTCTTAAGTATTTACTTTCCACCCTGTAAGTGACATCTTCACTTCATTCACTACAGGGTCTGGCTGTATAATTGAATTCATTACTCTCAGAGGAGATAACTCTAACTAGTATCTGTTACACCTGTACTTCTGTTCTTAAATGCTTCAGTCATTTTATTAGCTGACCATATGATAAGAAATGTAACTGTTTTTGTAGTCCTGGAACTAGTAGATCGAGTATAAATAATTTAACACTCCACCTGCCTGTTATGGCAAAGTGAAAACTTTAATTGACGCTAAACTAAACTCCTTAGAAAACATGCTAAAAATTAAACTTGTACTTTTTAATTTTTTTATAAATTTGGCCTTGTTATATATTTATTATCCATTTTTTTATGTGTGTCGTCTTATTTTCTTTTTTAGTGAAATTTTAAATGTTGAAATAATTTTTGATTAAATTTTTGAAAATGTAAGTAATTATTTTAATTATTATTTTAGTTAGTTTTAAAATACAATAATAAAATTAGTTAATTTTTTTCTGTTTATTACGGTACCTACAAGGAACAAATTATTTAATATTAGTAGAACTAAACGTTTTCATAATAACAAGGCCGAGGTAAAAATAATATTTCTAAACTTTTTTAAAGCAGAAACTTTAGACAACCTGGAAAGTAATAACGTTAAAACTCTGGTGTTTTAGTTTTAAAGTGTAGGACGGTAGAGAAGTATAGGTAAGGGTTAGTAGGTAAAATGTTTTCGCAATATAATGGAGTTTTAGTCCGGACATATAGTCATTCAGTAACTCTGTACTGTACTGAACAGTTGAACGTTACAAACACGAACCAAACACAACAACCAACCCAAGTTAAAGGAACGTTATTACAAAGCCCCTGTCTCGGGTTTCCTCCGTGGTTGGTGTAACAAAACTTATGGAGGAGAGAAGGGATGGGGAGAATCGTTTGCGTATAAACTCTCCTCAGAACATATGGTAGAAGTACGAGAGAACAGTACTTTAATCTCTCCGTTTCTCATGCTCGTATATAACGAAACATCTGTCTGGTTGTATTATCATTTCACATTACATTATTACATTTACAGCGATACACTTAATTGGAATACTTCGACATTTTTACTAACTTGATTGAACAAAAGGTAATATTTGAAACATTCCAGAAGAAATATTAGATTCATTTCTATCGTTTGGAGTAGTCAAAAGAAACTGTGAAAACACCTTGACCAGCACACACATATCTCCAAGCATTAATAATAGTCAATTACAAAAGTAATCTGACTTTCTTCACGAAATTTTTACTTTCAAGAGTCATGTAAACTATCGATTTATTAACAATTTTAAATATAAGAAACAATGAAAAAATGGCTAATTTGGACCGTCTCCGTGGCGTAGTGACTACCGCGCTAGTGTACAAAGCGAAAGGTCCCGGGTTCAATTTCCGGCTAAGCATGGAAATTTTAACACGTTAAAACTCACCGGGACAGTAGTAAAACCCACAGATGTCGCTAATTAAATGGCCAAGGTGTCGATCTATGATAAAGCAAATAACGTTTAGCATTTTTTAACATTATGTATGTGTATACAGTTTAAAAAATATATTTTAGATCTTTGCAGTTTGGCCATACGGTGGACCAGTTTTTAAAGCCTGTCATAATGACACCAATCAAAATCACTTAGAGCAATAACAAACGCACCTTTTTACGTTACCAATCATACCCTTCACGAAGACCTGAAAATACCAACAGTTCGAGACATTGTAAACGCAACATACAACTCATTACACACAAAGCCAATTGACCACATAAATCCAAATGTTAAATCTCTTTCAACTAACGATCTCCCTGTTAACAGACGACTGAAACGAAGGTGGAATAGGGATCTTCTACGACCCCCATAAAAATTTTAAAAAAATTTCAATTTAACTCTTCATGCCTATTTTGTTTCATAAAAAAAATCATCTCATAAAACAAATCCTGCATCATAGTTTATAAATCATTATCATTAAAAATAGCCACCACATCCTTGAAAAATGTCACGCCGAAATCGGTCAGTGGATCGATTCACATTCACGTCACTTTCCCGCCATTCCTCATTCATTCCATCTCATTTACTAGTTGTGCTTTAAAAATTGTACAGTTGTAAATAAAGATGAAGCCAAAAAAAGATCTATGCATATTTTATATTTGCAAGAAATAATAATAATAGTCATTAAGAAAATCTTCAAAATATTCATTTTGAATTTATTTTTTTGTGATAAAATTATAGCTATTTGTAAAGAAGCCTTCCTCACTAAGTGGAAAAGTACGCTTATCAGCATGCCGGGTCCTCTGAAAAGCACATATTTTTCACCCTGCAAATGACACCTTTACTTCATTCACCACAGGGTCTGGCTGTACAATGAAATTTTCATTACTTTCAGAGGAGGCAACTCTGATTAGTGTCTTTTGCACCTCTACCTCTTCTGTTCTTAAATGATTCAGTCATTTAATTGGCTGACCATGCGAAAAGAAACAGAACTATATACTTTAGCCCTGCAACGAACTGATTGAGTGTAAAAAAATTTGTAATAAAAATACACAAAAATCATAAAAGTCATGTTTAAAGCCTGGAGTATTAATATCTACAATTAGGATTCATTGTCATTGTGAACCATTATTTATTGCTTTCGTTTGCAACGCTATTGTTTTTTTTCTTGGGTGCAATGTCATTTAGAATAAAATAACGTTGCGAATGTAATATATATATAAGACGGTGGAAATAGAGAGTTTTTCCTTTTTTCAACTTCACATCTACACTTATTTATAAAATTATTATAAAATGCCCGAGCCGAGCCCGGTAGATCTGAATCCCAATATAAGGAGGTTTTATCTCACCTTAACTATTTCTTGTCTACCACGAACAAATTACACTATTATGAATGTCACAATAATATTAGTAACTAGAAGAGTAAGCTATTACATTAATGTAGACCACAGATTTGGTTATAAAGTATTAACTTTTATAACTCTATTTATTAGAGTTTCACGTAACAAAACCTCTTTCTTCTATTTAACTTAGTAATTGAATCTGTCATAAATTATCTTATTCCATTACTTTATTCGGATAATACTTTTTATTTTTTAAGTATACAATTATTATTTGGTGGCTAAAAGTAATTTTCAAAGTTATTATATTATTTTTACGACAATAATATAATACATTAAAAAATTTGTTACAAGTTTTAGAAATTCAATATTCTTAACGTACTCGTTTGAAAACTTATATAGCTCTTTACCAGGATTTTTGGATTTCCAGAAGATGATCCTTAAAAAGTCAACAAATTATTAAATAACGGTAATGATAATAATAATAATAATACGAATATGAATAAGTTCTTTATTCTTCTTTTCAGTTTAAAATTCCTAACCTCATCTCAATTTACAAAATAAAATCTATTAGCTTTTTCAACTCGTTACGTCTTCTATATTCAAGTTAAACGAGAACTTTGTCCCTGTGGTTCATTCTAACAATATTACCCTTCAAAATGTCATGTAGTGCACAAAAAGACGTAGTGGTACAATGAGAGCTTTCCCCCTTTACACAATTCTTTTTCCTTTCTTATTTATAGAATATCCATTCACTTGAAAATATCATTGAAAATACACATATTATTTGTTGGGGAAAAGTTTACTTCGTGCTCATATCTCATAAATCAGTTTCCAACTCGTATTTTATAAAATATTCTTTTTGAAACTTTTAAGATGTATACGATTCAAGATAGACATTACAAAGAGGGATTATGCTTTTTAAATCATCAATTAAATATAGAAATTTTGCCATTATTATTATTATTATTATTAATTATTATTAACATAATATTAATTATATTATTAATTATTATTATTATTTTGCCATTATTATTGGAGAACGAAAACAAATCAACACATATCACATTTACACTACGGAAAAATGACTGCCCACCAGTAACGTTAAACAACATAGCACTACCGCACAACACAACAGTAAAATACTTGAGACTACATTTATATCGTCACCTCGATGGAAAAGGAAATTTGATGTTGATGTAACGAAAGGTTAAATTAAATTAATTAACTACAATTGGTAATGAACATTCTTATAGTTGAATGGAATACTCATTTTTCATATTGCTAAAATTAACGAATTTATAATATATTTTACAAAGAGTATTATTCAAGTATTTTTTTCCACTATAGTTTATTTACTTTAAGATCAAAGTAAAAATCATTGAACATTTGCGCAATTTACAAATCGTTAAAAAAAGTTAAAATTTTTTTACAAAATGACATTTATTTTTCTGTAACAAGTAATTAAATTTTATAAGAAAAGCTTTTTTTGTATTGAAATTATGATAAATATTAGCCCATGTAATAAAAATATATTACAGTATATTTAGAGACTAAAAATTACACTACTTAACTACCATAAATTTTAACGGAATATATTGCAAATTTAGAGATAAAGTTGAAAGAAAATCTTTTGAAATAAAACAAATAATTACAAGAAATAATCTAATTATCAAAAATCTTTGTCCCATTGTCTTTAAGGTCAGTTCCCATTGATTCTCACAGGAAAAGAATACAAAGCTTTTTCACGCTATCGTCTTGGATCCTTCTCATCCAGTAGTGTCCTCTTTCATCAATCTCATACCCTTTCAAACCCTAGCAACCAGACTTCCTATCTATTCTTTGTTTCCTTTTTGTTCCACTGTAAAGCTTTAAAAAAATCCTAATCTTTACCAATGGGTATTTGTTTCATTGGCTTCAAATTTATCACTAATATGATGAAATCAAAGGTATGGTACACCATTTTGTAGCATAATTACTAAATATTACAGTTACAATATTATTATACAAATTATATTAATAATTGTGCAGGTAATATCTATTTCAACTAAATTTACATTTTAAGTAATTATTTTTTATCGACAGATTTATCTATAATCTGTTTTTGAAAAAACAATAGATTACGTAAAACGAAAATTTTCATGAAAATGTATCTTCCAGTGTAAATACCTTTACACAAAAACGCTGTTCACAGGTTGATAAGTCTCTTTTTAGTTTAGTTATACGAGGTGTGGCTATTAAATAACGAGACTGACGTTGTAAAAAATTTTATTTTTATTTTATACATAATCACTTATTATCACCTTTAATGTACACTCCTTCTCTATCCCTCCAACGCTTCATGCGAATTATCCATTGTTGGAAACAGTTCTGGAAGTCATCTTCTGTCAGCTCCTTCAGGACACGGGCCGCTTTGTCTTTTACAGCTTCCTCAGACTCAAATCTTGTCCCTTTTAATGCAGATTTCACCTTAGGGAACAGGTAGAAGTTACATGGTGCAAGATCTGGTGAATAAGGTGGATGTTCTAACACTGAGATGCTGTACTTGGCTAGGAACCTATTGACAGATAACGCAGAATGAGCTGGTGCATTGTTTTGGTGGAGAACCCATGATTTGTCCTTCCACATTTTGGGCCGTCTTTTCCTTACTATTTGACGTAGTTTAGACATTACCTCAAGGTAGTACTATTGATCAATTAATTAATTTAACCTTCAAGAACCCAGTGAAGGTACACAATACCATGGATATAAAAAAAACAATCATCATTGCTTTAAATTCTGACTTGTTCATTCGAGATTTTTTGGCTCTCGGTGAAGTTCGGCTCTTCCAGTGCATGGATTGGCGCTTCGTTTCCGGATCATAAGTAAAAAAGAACGTTTCATCACATGTTTTTATCTTTTACCTCTTTCCCTAAGGTGAAATCTGTATTAAAAGGGACAAGATTTGAGTCTGTGGAAGCTGTAAAAGAGAAAGCGGCACGTGTCCTGAAGGAGCTGACAGAAGATGACTTCCAGCACTGTTTCCAACAATGGAAAATTCGCATGGAGCGTTGTAGGGATAGAGAAGGAGTGTATATTGAAGGTGACAATAAGTGATTATGTATGAAATTAAAATAAAATTTTTTACAACGTCAGTCTCGTTATTTAATAGCCACACTTCGTAAACTTTAAGAGGGGTTTAAGTATTACAGTTCTCCTAGCAGGGTCTTCGTGTACTGCAAGAATAGCTGTGTCACGTGAAAAAGTTTGTATCTTTTGTTTGGTACATCTGACGTAAATAATGTGTACATTGTGGACTCCAACACGCTGCCTTGAAAAACTCGACTAGAATTTTATTCAGTGATTTCTGCTCAGAACGAGCAGAACAGTTTCTATAGCCTACAATAGAACAGTATAGTATTTGTTTGTTTGTTTTGTTTTAACAGAACAGTTTAGTAACTATTCATGAAAATGTTTATCAAATTCATATTCGATTATAATCATAATTAACAATTCTATTGAAATTAAATGTTATTCACAAAGCAATTGTTTTGATAATAGCGTTTTTATACTACATACAAATAATATGTTCTCATTACCATAATAATGTTCATTTGCTATTTATCTGTAAACATTATACTCGCTATAACTTTTTTATACCTTAATTAGTATTTCAAAACGAATACCCATACTTTAATTGAAAACTACTCGTTTATAATATAGCTACCACTTTTGTAAGTAACAAAAACTAATCACCTATTATATTTCACATTTTTAAATTTATGTTTTGATTTGCTATGTAATTTTCTGTATCATTAATTTATTTTTCAATTTATGTAAAACTTAGATGATGAGATTGAATTATATTTTTTTTATGTGTCTATGTAATTTTCTTCAAACATACTTACGACAGGTTGTGAAAGTCGTTACATTAAGTATTTTGTAACGATTAAAACGAATTAAAAATTCGGGTAGTGGCATTTTTGTTATTATTCTTTTACTTAATAGGCAATATTTGGGTCAATAGAAATGTTTGTTGTGTAATTTTTGACGAATACCGTTCAAAAAGCCGGTCTACTTGTTTGATTGTTGTCCCTTTGGAACAGAGAAAAATGGTTTTTGTTACAATTACATCTTATTATGCGTCACTTAATTTAACTAGAATTGTTTTGTGTATTTGTTACTTTGTCACATTTGCGATTGGTTATTATAAATAGGCCTCCTTTCTTTATTGGGGAGTCGGGAAGTGATTAGTGTGAAGTAAAGAAGTCAGTACGTAGAATCAAGTCAGAAGAAGTCAGAAGAAGTAGAAGAAGTCAGTACGTGAGCGTAGCTAAGTTAGTGTGTGTGTGTGTGTGTGTGTGTGTGTGTGTGTATGGGTGTTTGTGTGAACAGTAGTGCTCTTGATTTACATGGTTTTGAATTACACGCCAATTTTTAGGAACTAATTAACTGCGTAAATCAAGGGATACCTGTTCTACTAATATGTGTTGTGTTTGTTTAGGTGATCAGCCGAAATGCTGATTTGAACCTCTAGAGGCATTACTGAATAAAACAAGGATGTGGTTGGTGATTTACTATTACTTTCTCACAGTATTATTAGCTACATTTATATACATGCATGCATGCATGCGAGGATTTACAGCCCCAGCCGTATCTCGCTTCCTACGCACTACTTCTCTTTGACTCGCCAGTTACGACCAGAAAGCCACCGCAAAGACATTGTCTCCTGCACACCATCCAACCATGTCACTTCGGCCTACCCCTCCTTCTTCTACCGGTTGGTGTCCATTCCCACACTTTCTTTGGCCATCTACCATCCTTCACCCTTTGAAGATGGCCAAACCATTTTAAATAATTCCGGGATATGGTACCCATGATATTTCCGTGAACACCAATTCTTCTAATTTCGAAACTCGAAATTCTATCGATGCGTGACACACCACAGCTCCGCCTCCAGAAATCCATCTCCACCGCTTTTAGGCGATCCTTCTGTCTCTTTGTCAATACCCACACTTCCGCACCGTAGGTACACACACTCTCCAAGATAGTATGATAAATATTAATTATTGTCTCCTTCCATACTTTATCATTCCAAAGGGTAAGCGCAAAATGAACGCTGGTCGCTGGTTGCTGATCGCTTGCAAGCGGGAGCCTGCTAGTAGGAATAGGCCATTATATTATTTTAATCGGACGTCTCACAGTAAACGCTGGTGGCGAAGCTGCGCGCTAGTCATCTGCGTATATCAGCTCTCTGGCTTGTTTTGAATAAACCTGCCTGCTGCTTACTGGCAGGTTGCTAAATGTACTTGGCATCGTACATAATACGTATTCATAAATAATAACAACTTGTTAATTAATTTTTAACATAGATTTATAAAACTAACTTTAAAAGATTATTACTGGCCAAACAATACTTTATAATACTGAATATCGGTAGTCAAAATGTTCAAAATATGTATTTCAAAGTAATCACTAGTCTTTCTTCCAATAGTATTGGTTGCTTGTGCCAGTTGCACCATTGTTTTTGAAAACGTGTTCTACTTTATCCAATATAAAATTAAACGTTTCCAGAGTCATTCTCATGTATTTTAAAACCTGTCTCTATCTTTTTTTTTAATTGCGGTAAAAAATGATTATGCCGAACAATTTTCTGTTCTTATTAATGTCACTAACGGTATCGTCTTTAAAAGATAACAATTTTGTATATGCGTTTTCCATTAGGAATAATTCATTATGACTGCTGCTACGGGAACTCATGTTGAACACCGACAATTGAATAAAAGTTAAGCGCGTAGTTAAATGCTCCCACTATGCGCGTTCTCCACCGTGAATCAGTACCTGCGACCAGTGAACAGCGACCTGTGACCAGCGTTCACTGTGCGCTTACCCAAAGAACAGAATTTAACTGCCCTATGACCCTTCATCATCTTTAGCTACAGGTATATTGTGTCGAATACGTAAAGAACTTCATGGTGAATAGTCTTATTCGTACCCACCGAGGGAGTCATAATTTGAAATGCTATGGAATGGCAGGAGTGTGACTTAACTATATTATAGATTTAGCGGATCCGTATAATGTGCGAACCGTATGTTCAGATCGGTTTTAGAAAGTAATGATGCAGTAGCTTTAATATCTTTGATAAACTGAGAACAGAACGTCTACCATTTAGTTTTGATGTGTTTGCTCTGTGAATAAATGTTCATAGGTTTATTAAAGTTTAATAATCTATACACAATTTACTTTGCTATGATATAATCAGGTTTTTATACTTTATAACATTATTATAATCTTTAATTAAATAGTTTCTTTGAAATATTTCCATTTATTATTAACACTTAATGTTTTATGGAATTTAATAAACTTCTAATAACATTTATCTTTTCATTTAAAAACTCATTTATAATTAAATTAACTATATTTTTTAGCTCCAAAATGAATACCTATCTTAAAATATATTTTTACTTTACATTTATTTGTTTAAATAAATCTGCTACATGTTTAATTTTCTGAAAAGATACGTTCTCTTTTAAATGAAACGTAAAATTATTAATGGAAGTAAAATAAAAATTTATTAATATGAAAAAGAGGTATAAAAATTCAGTTGAAATATTTTAGAAATATCAAAAGAGAAATACAATAATATACGGTAAATTATTATGAGTTGTTTTACGTACGAGGCTGCGATATGAACGCTGTTGTGAGTGGACTGCAAATATACAGTATAAACTTATACCAAAATAAACCTATAAAATGAACTATAGTAAACCTACTGGGCCGCAACGGTTACAGAGTATAGCAACATAGAATTTCTGTACACCGGCTACATTTTCATGTTGTCTGTTTCCACAGCACTTCATGCCTATTTAAACTGCAATGTATGTACGAGTTCAAAAGAGCAGTTTATAACTCAACCCCTCCTCTTATTTACATTCTCCATTTTTTATTTTTATAAATTTTGTTTTATTTATCCGTTATGGATTCCTACAAAAGTTTTTAAAGCAAATATAATATAAAGTATTATTAGAAATTTGTTCTATGTTAAATTTATGTTTATTTTGTTTTAATGGTTTGTTTGTTTTTTTAATAAAACGTCAGAAATAATTGTTTATTGAACTTACCGTTTTTATATGTTTAAAAAATTAATGTACATAATAAATTAAATTAAGTGTATTAAAAATTTATTCAGGATTTGATAAGCAACTATTCATAAGGGTGCACCAACGAAAATTGTCTGGTATGCTAATGCTTTAATAACTTCCATTTCTATTCATTCTTATAGAGTGAAGATGCCTCCATACGAGTTGTGGCTATTAAATAACGAGACTGACGTTGTAAAAATTTTATTTTTTACGTAATCACTTATTGTCACCTTCAATATACACTCCTTATCTATCCCTACAATGCTCCATGCGAACTTTCCATTGTTGGAAACAGTACTGGAAGTCATCTTCTATCAGCTCCTTCAGGACACGTGCAGCTCAAAAATTTTTGAAATAAAGCTCGCAAAAATGTCTGTACTAACACTTTCTATGCGGTTAAAAATGACCCAAATTTTTTGGAAACAATAATAACATGTGATGAAACGTAGTTTTTTACTTGTGATCCGGAAACGAAGCGCTAATCCATGCACTGTAAGAGCCAAACTTCACCGAGAGCCAAAAAATCTCGAAGGAGCAAGTCAAAATTTAAAGTTTAAATAAAACATAAAATAAAAGTTTAAATTTAACATTGATGATTGTTTTTTTTTATATCATTGGGATTGTGTACCTTCACTGGGTTCCTAAAGGTCAAATAATTAATCACTATTATTACTTTGAGGTGTTTTCTAAACTACGTCAAACAGTAAGGAAAGACGCCCCGAAATGTGGAAGGACAAATCATGGGTTCTCCACCAAGACAATGCGCCAGCTCATTCCGCGTTATCTGTCAAGAGGTTCCTAGCCAAGTGCAGCATCTCAGTGTTAGAACATTCACCTTATTCACCAAATCATGTACCATGTGACTTCTACCTGTTCCCTAAGGTAAAATCGGCATTTAAAAAGACAAGATTTGCGTCTGTGGAAGCTGTAAAAGAGAAAGCGGCACGTGTCCTAAAGGAGCTGACAGAAGATGACTTCTAGCACTGTTTCTAACAATGTAAAATTCGAATGGAGCGTTGCAGGGATAGAAAAGAAGCGTACATTGAAGTTGACAATAAGTGATTATGTATAAAATAAAAATAAAATTTATTACAACGTTAGTATCGTTATTTAATAGCCACCCCTCGAATAATATTTTAACCAAACTATATTATGGTACTAATTAAAAATGCGTTTATGAATTACTATTTGTTTGCTAGATGTTTTTGGATATAATTTTGTTATTTTTAAAAAATATTTTAAAATGTTATTCTTCTATGAGGGAAGTTAATGAAGTAGTACAACATGTATTGTAAACATGGAAGGTAAAGAAGTTAAATTTTAATAAAAATAATATTTTACCCTTGTGTAGGTCTTTGGTAAGTATACTTACCACTATAAGGCAATAAGTTCGATTTTGTTTAATAATAAACTATGCAGATGAACCTTATTGGCATTTTATAGTATATTAGTGATATTCTCTGGTAAGTAGGCTATCCACATTTTTAAATTAATGCGCAGCGACCATTTGCTTCGTGAGTTGCACGAATATGGTAAGGATTCATACCAGTGTACGCTTCCGTATTGTTTTGATATTATTTTTTACAGTGCTTAGAAAATTCGAGTTTTTTACTGGAAAGCAAGCATTCATGCTAATAAAAAGTTGAGATAAATTATTCTATACATTTTTTCGTTATAAAGTACTACAAGTTGTTTTAATAAGCATTCTTACCACTAAACATTATGTGATTCCCATTTCAATAAACGTTTCTTGGTAAGTAAACCAGGGCTTAACATCAAATCAAATAAATATTTTACTGTTCTGTCACTAGAAATACATTATCCAAATCCCGGTAAATCAAAATTTAAGATTTTACAACATATATATTTTCCCCGTAGTACTGTCCTATAAAGGGTTAAGCAAACTAGAAATAGTAATTAAAAATAATTTCACTAATTATTTTTATGTATTTGTTGAATGTTTTCGTTAATAATTCTTTGATTTAACATTAATTTACTCATTTTAAATGTTCATTATTTGAAGTGTTGATTTGTTAAGAAGAATAACTTTTTTAACTAACTTTAGTCCGGGATCTCTAATAGCTAACATCGTGTATAATTGCCAAACACATATTATTTAATTATTTTATATGTTAATAATTGACGATTTAATAATTTAATAATAATATAAATATCTGAAATGCTATGATTGATTAATTAAAAATTATGATTGATTGAATAATTAAAAATTATTTTTTATAAGTTTCAGAATAAAAGTATAATTTTTAAGTAATAAAAATAACCACCCTAGGTGGTATACTACAATATCTAGTTAGTTTAAATAAATGATAATGAATAAAACTAATTAAGAATTAAATAAAGAAACAAATTTTAATTATAATAATTCATATAAATAAATGTGTTCATGAGTAAGGAAGAAAACGTTACATTTATGAGATAGTATAAAAATACATACAAAGTTGGCAGGCCAACTGTTAAGTTTTATAGTAAGTAATACCACCTTACAATAAGTACTAAGCACTAACAAAGAGAAAGAGATATATATATAGAGAGAGAGAAAGAGGGGAAGAGAATGAGAAAGTGTGAGAGATGTAGGGTGCTGGTTAAAATATAAGTTATACCCTACCGCCTTACTTACTAACTCCTGCTCCTGGAAAATAACAAGCATCCAGGATACCAACAGGATTCCTAGGGAAAACTGTTAGGCAGCACTTAGCTCAGCCACTGTACCAGCTGTCGCCCAGAATAATAGGCCTAAGTGGCTTTAAGGAATGGTCACAAACTTTACTCACAACGCTCGTCAAGAGAAAAGTTTTATATATTTATGAGGCAATTCTAACAATTTTAGTACGTATTCTGTATTTTAGAATCTACTCGACCGTCTTTTTATGTTGTTCACGTTAGAATTAGGCGTTCGCCATTACTTTTATAACATTATAGTTTAATTCCATTGAAATTTTACGTCCATTACCATCTTTCGCTCTTGTTACTAAATGTTTGAATATGGAATATTTAAGTTCACTTTTCTTGATATTTTTTAAACATTAAATTTTCACATTTTAAAAATTACTCCAGTGAAACCATAAAATTATTAATAAATATCTTTACATTTTATGACTAGGCTTACAATACAAAGGAAATTGTTTGTACAAATATTTTCTTAGAAACAAAGTTAAAATAATATTTTGGTATACTTGCTGTAAGAAATATCCATTAAAAAAATCTACAACAAAAATTTAGGGAAGAGTAATGTTTTAAGTAAAAGTAGCAAATATGTTACATATTTTTTAAGTTCATTGACGTAGTATTTACAAAGATGTTAAGCTACAAATTTTTGTGAATGTTGTTTTGCCTATTAACACATATAATTAAGATAACTAGCTGATCAGTGCGAATTAATTCGTACATTAATACTAATTAATACAAGGTAGTACCTTAAGTCCATTTCATTACGCTTTATATACATCTGATCTACCAGAGAGCAATAACACAACCATCGCCATATTTGGTGATGACACAGCTCTGTTAGCAACAGATGACTCTACCTTTGGGACTACTAAAGTATTACAAGACCATCTGAGTGTAGTTGAGAACTGGTGTAAGAAATAAAAAATTAAAATAAATGACGACAAATCGAGACATATTACGTTTACTTTGAGGAAAGACACATGTCCACCGATACAAATAAATGAAAGACCAGTTCCTCAGTCAGATGATGTAAAATACTTGGGAATGCACTTAGATCGACGCCTTACCTGGTCCAAACATATTTGGAATACACGCAAAAGACTAGGATTGAAGCTGAGAGATTTGTATTGGATAATGAACAAACGTTCACAGCTGCCATTAGAGAGCAAGCTTCTTCTTTACAAAGCCATACTGAAACCGCTGTGGACTTATAAGTTACCGCTTTGGGGATCAGCTGCGAAATCGAATCTTGCTATCATCCAATGATTCCAGTCGAAAGTTTTACGGATATTAACAAATGCTCTATGGTATGTGATAAATGATGCATTGCATAAGGACTTATGTGTCAACACCGTGAAAGAAGAAATTACACAGCTAAGTTCTAAATATCAATAAAAATGAGCAGATCACCCGAGTTCTTTGGCGCTTAATTTACTTGATAATAGCGAAGACGTGACACGACTGAAACGAATAGAATTGCTTGACCTTCCGTTTAGATTTACTGACTAACCTACATTTTAAATAATTGAAGTTCATATCAACATCATCTTTATTAACATCATCTTCTTCCTCTACGCATTCTACTATCACTGTTATTAATTTGGTTACCTTTCCTATTACTGTTATTCATCTTTTATCTAGTTAATATTTTCAAAAAATATACTAATTTTTTTTCCTTTTCCGAAGCAATACCACTATATATTGTCTTCGTCATGTGAACCCGTTCATGCTATTTAGTTATAGTTTTTGTTTTTAAATTACTGATTGTAAATAATCTTAGGTGTGAGAAAAAACCCGTACGAAAGGCCGAGAGTTCGAATCCCCTCACATTAATATAATTTTTTTTTTACTAAATAATTTTATTAAATTTAATATTTAATAATTTGTTAATTTAATTAAATAAAACACCTTTACTAATTAGTTAGTTATATTCTGTTGAATTAAAAACTACAATTATAATTTCAAATATATTTAATTATTTAATTAATAATAATCAATAATAAAATTAACAAAAGAAATAGTTTTAATATGTCGGATTCGAACTTGTGGCCTCTGGTAATATCCAAAATAAACATAAACTGACCACTTTACACGCTTAAAAATATTTAGACAACAAAAGACGCGAAATTTTTCCTTACGTAAGTATCGTGCTATATCAAAATTCAATAACATTTTTTTCTTTTATTTATTAATAGTTACATTATATAAGCTATTCAAATCTTTTGTAGCCTCATTTTTATTCTGTTTCTAACGACTGAAATAATAAAAGCAAGACTACACCCTTATAACAAGATTAATGTTGACAGTACATTGTCTAATGTTAATTTCCCTATACGTCAAATTCGTTGGGAAGCAATGCATATATATATATATATATATTTAATCCCAAAAATGGGTACGTTGCAATCTGTTCAATTTAAGAACAATGAGCAACCCCATGACCCAATCAGATGAGAATGATACGTATGACGTGTAAATGGGGTGTAGTCTTGTTCAGACTCAGAGAGTATGGTTAATTGAACTCTAACCATCAAAGTACATCGGTAACCACTGTTTAGTATTCAAATCCGTATAAAAGTAACAACATTTTACTAGTATTTGAACCACGTACTTTAATCACCGAAAATTAGCTGTTAAACAGCTGATTTGTGGCGGCGACTTTACCACTAGTTCAATCCGGTGGGTTAAAATAATAAATGCGCTTAAATAAACAATTTATGTCCGTAAAAGGATCCTTCATGCCCATAACACGCAGCTGGAGTGTTAAATTATTTGACAATTCCAGGGCTTTAAAAAATAGTTCTGTTTATTATCGCATGGTCAGCCAATTGTATGACTAAAGCATTTAAGAACAGAAGAGGAACATGTGTAAAAGAAACTAGTCAGTTATCTCCTCTAAGGGTAATGAATTTCATTATACTATAGCCAGACCCTGTGGTGAATGAAGTGAAGCTGTCATTTTCAGTGTGGAAAGTAGATGCTTTTTAGAGGGCCTGGCATGCTGATAAGCGTACTTTTCCACTCAGTGAGAAAATCAATGGTAAACCACCTCACTCCTAGTTTAACTCACTTAAACTTCTAGAGGTTCAAACCAACCTTCCGGCTAATAATCTTCAACAACAACAGTAAAGTTTAGTTTAATTCTTAAGTTTTTAATAGGTAATATTTTGTAATAAATTTAGTCTAGTATTAAGTAATTTAATTGTAATTTACTAATAGTAATAACTATAATTTATTAATTTGTAAATTAACATTTGTTATACGTTTATTATATATTAATACCCAACAGGTTGGTTTAGTGGTAAATTCGTTGTCGCGTGTAGGCATTTAACAGCTGATTTTCGTAGAAAACGGTTACTAGTACAGTTAAACCTTTATTAGGATTTAAATAGTAGACAGTAATTATCATTGTACTTGGATGGTTAGGAATATCAGGTGGTCGCCCTGAGTCTGTATAAAACTACACCTTATTTGCACGTCAAACAGATCAATCTCATTGCGTATTGTTTTTAACTGAATAGATTGCAACGTACACACAAGGAATGTTTTATTATTGTTTTTTTTGTCTTTAATTTTTATTACGGTACTATACATTGAGCTACACTACTTCCGTATTTTATATTTAAATGGCGGTAGGGAATTTCACTTTAAGGAGAAGAGGTACCCAGTGATACATTCTCCGTTCAAAACTTCGGGTATTGTCCGTTATTCAGACCAAGAGGTCTCTACTCCATTTTCGCTTTAAACGACGCACAGTTGGGAAGTTCCTTGCAGCTAGATCACGGGCTAGTTGGTTTGGATGGTCATCTAGTTTTTCGTGAAATGTGCTATGCAAGGCGCGGTTAGCTTCTTTACTGTAAGAATTTTGAAATCGTCGTGGAGGGTCTTATTGCTTACATAAAAAGGAGCTCCAGAAGCAAGTCTCAAGAATTTTGATTGAAAGGCCTGGATCGACTTTAAATTACTCTCTGCCGTTATTCCAAAGAGCTGGACACCATAAGTCCAGATTGATCTTAATAGAGATTTGTATATTAAAATCTTGGAGCGGAGGTTTTATCTTGATCGAGGGTTAATTAAGCAGAAGAGTAACTTCTGGCGGCGGTTAAGTTCTAAACGTTTCGTACGAGGATGATGCTCCCCAGTTAGTCCACTATTATTGTTTTTGAAATTATTTTTTCTATAGTAATTTAAATGCTACCTACGTTCGTATCCACAGTTTTTATATTTGAATTTTGTATTTATCTATATTTTAGGAAATTGTTGTGTTGCATTTTTATTTTTAAAAGGAGTGACATCATAATAAGGATTTGGAAATTAGAATGAAATTAGATTATTATTCAGAATTTAGTTAAAATAAACAAATAGAATTATAGTATGTATTTAAAAGAAGAAAAATAAGCGAGTTAACGTACATATGTATTTATAATGGTTTTAATTTATTTACAGTTTATATTTTCTGTTAACAGGCTGTTTATCGTGTTACCGGTTCTATTTAAATTGAAAATGTGAATAATGTTTGCAGATAGTTGAGAAACGTAAATAAATGAAGGGATGGGTGTCAGTAGGGAGGTGGGTGATGTGCACAAAGGGTTGTAATCATCTGCAGCACAAGCCCAACTAACCCGATAAACATTTGGCAATCACCCCTTCCTCACTTCCCCTAATATCTATCGCTCTCTTTCTCTCGTACTCTGGTTCTTAGTTTTAGTATCTCATTCTCTCCTTTTACACGTTTTCCTTTCTCGTTCTATCTCTTGTTCTCCTATCCGATGGAGTGAGATCGACCTGAAAACAACCGCGTCATGGCGCAATGTCTGACAGGCTCCCGTCTAATCAAATTTGACTGCTGCCAGGAAAATAGGGCACAAAGTCCTGTCCTATTGCTATTTCCTCCCTATGTATCTTCTCCCTTATAAATAAAGTTTTATATTTTTATCACATCATTTTACAAGAAATTCTCTATAAATTATCATTATGATTCTTTTAAGTCTTTCAAATTCAGTCTTTTCACTTAGTAAAATTATAACCTTTTACCCTTATACATCTTGTAACGTGCAACTAAGTGATAGGAAAGAAACTTTTTATAAAATTTTGGAAAACATCGTATTTTTACTTTCTCTTATAATTTGTTTTAACGAAATTTAATGAAATAAAGTTAAGGAAATTTTAATGAATACGTTTTATTCATTTTTTTGTTTTTAGAAAATAATTATGAATCTCTTAGTACAATAATTGTTATTAAAATTTCTGATCTACCTATTTTGTTAAAATCTAATCTACCTGCTAGTCAACGTTTCTGTATTTATTTTGTTATTGAATTTGTGTTTTTTTTTGTGTATTACTAATGTATTATATCCTATTGCATGTATTATATACGTAGTATCTCTTGTACTTTACAAAGAAAACTGTAGCTACTCGATTTGAATGAGGCAAGTCCCCAAAAGCAAATAAACTGATTATTTATTTATTTTTCTTGTTCTATATGAATAAATAGGGAAGGAAAATATTGTTTATTTACTCTTCTTTCTTCAAAATTAATTACCCTATATTCTTACCACAAAAATCTTTACACTTAATGTAGCCTACAAAAAAGTAACGTAGTTAATTCCTACATTCATGAAAATATGTTTAAATTTCAACTTAACCGCCGCCAGAAGCTACACTTCTGCTTAATTAACCCACGATCAAGATTGAACCTCCTTCCGAAGATTTTAATATACAAATCCCTATTACCATCAATCTGGACTTATGGTGTCCAGCTCTTTGGAATAACGGCAGAGAGTAATTTAGAGTCGATCCAGGCCATTCAATAAAAATTCTTAGGACTTGCTTCTGGCGCTCCTTTTTATGTAAGCAATAAGACCCTCCACTACGATTTCAAAATTCTTACAGTAAAGGTGCTAACCGCGTCCTTGTATGGTGCATTTCACGAAAGACTAGATGACCATCTAAACCAACTAGCCCGTGATCTAGCTATAAGAAACTTTCCAACTGTGCGTCGTTTAAAGCGAAAATGGAGTAGAGACTTCTTGGTCTAAATTACGGACAATACCCGAAGTTTTGAACGGAGAATGTATCATTGGGTACTTCCTCTCCTTAAATTGAAATTCCCCACCGCCATTTAATATCAAATACGGAAGTTGTGCAGCTCAATGTACAGAACAGTAACAAAAATTAAAGACAAAAAAAATTTAATAATTTTTAACTTGCTCAATATACATCACTACTAATTTCCTTAAAATTATTGGTAGCTCCAATGAAATTTATTTTGAAGATGATTGGCACTTATGATCAGTTCTTTGTGTTGTTGTTTAGGTAATGATTTGAACCTCTAGAGGATTTACTAAGCAAAACGAGGTGTGAAATGTTTTACCATGCCTTCCTTACTGATTGGAAAAGTATCGGTTCTTTGTACCGATATAAAAACTAAATACCCTTATATTTACTTATGACTATTATTACGAACTTTATTAAATAATTGATGACTTCGAATTGTACTGAAGAAGCTTCATAAACAACATTTGGGATTCAATTCTTCTTCTTCTTCTCAGCGTACCTATTCATTTTGGATGCTGATGATCGTCATGGTGGTTCTGACCTTATTGGTTGCTATCCAGAACAACTGCGGAGTTCTCACCAAAACAGGCTCTCAAATTGACTTGCCAAGTAATTTCTATCCTAGGAGTTCTTTTCCCTTCTATCTTTCCTTGCAAGATGCGTTATAGTAGTTTTATCTTCATGATGTACCCAAAGTACTGAACCCCCAAAATTTGACGATGTTAATTACCTTTCGGCCTTTGTGTTTTTCTCTGTAAGACTTCCATGTCGGTTACTTTCCACGTTAATGGTATCCTCAAGATTTTTCTGTACAGCCGAAATTCGAAAGCTTTAAGTTTGTACAGAACCAATTTCTTTTTACCATCAGTCTCTCGACTGGTTTGATGCAGTTCTCGAAGCTGGTCTATTTTGCGCAAGTCTTTTCACATCTACATAACTGTAACACCCTACATATTTTGTAATTTGCTTTATATATTCTACCTTTGTCTCCCTCTACAATTCACTCCCTAAATATTACCCTCCATAATTAATAAACCAATACCTGGATGTCTTAAGATATACCCCACTAGCCATCCCTTCTTCTGGTATGATGCTTCCATGTAGGCTACTTGATTTTTCATCCACTCGCCTAAGAACCTCTAAAATAGTTATTTTGTTCACCAACATAATCTTTAAAATTGTCCTATTTTTAACGCCACATTTCAAAAGCTTCTATGCTACTTATTTCTACAGCTCCTATCACTCACATTTTACTACCGTATAATGCTACACTTCAAACATAGTGTTTGAAGAATTTTTTCTTAAAAAATTTCTTTAAGAGAATCGATTAGATAGTAAAATTCTCATTACGTTTTTATGTATAAATTTTGAATAAAACCGAGTGTATAATTTTTTAATTGATATGTAAATTATTACTATTATTATTATTATTACTAAGAGTTTTGTACGTAGTAGAGACTACATGTGACTAAATGGAAACATTTATTTTGAGAAATTTTAATCAAGTTTATATACTTTTTTCGCCAAAACATAGATCAAAACTCGATACGTCCACACGGATAAATTAGGTAGTTGTATTTTTTTTTTTTTTTTTTTTTTTTTTTTTTTTTTTTTTAACTTTAATAACTTTATTTGCAACTATATACGAAGATACAACGAGCAAATGAGATGGCAGTAAACAAAGGATGACAAGGAAAAAAAATAAAATAAAAATAAATAAATGAAAAAGAACAGTGATACCCATTGGTATATGTTCTATGAAATAAAGTTCATGATACATGAATGATGAATAACAACATAAGAAAAAAAAGAAGAAAGAAAAATAAAATAAATCACTTTATAGAAGATCTCTGGCCCATTGACGTTTCAACCTGCGCTGCGGATTTCCTGGTAGTGATGCATCCGATAGTTTGGTGATTAATTCGTTGGGGTGATCATGCAATTTTCTGTGAAAAACACTGTAGCTGGACTTAACTACTTCACTTATGAACGGAATATTAAGGTCGTCACGTAGAATTTTGTTGTTGACATAAAAAGGTGCGCAGGTGATTAAACGTAGGCATTTTGACTGAAAGGCTTGTAATTTTTGTAGATTGCTCGGTTTAGCTGTGCCATAAATTTGTAGTCCATAGGTCCATATTGGTTTGAGATAAACTTTGTATAGTAATAGTTTAGATTTTAGAGTCAGTGAAGTTGTATTTTTTAAATTATTTGTTTTAATAGATAAGTGTGATGTATGGTGAGATAGAGGGTACAAAATTTTGAATATGTAGGTCAGCTAGGTTTCTTTATATCGTGTGGTGGTTTCATGTCAAACTAATATCTAGTGCAAGGGCAAAACACTTAACTGCGTCTGTCTGAAATATTCGATTATTAATCACAATAAATTAATGAATTCATTAATCACATGAATCCAGTTACCAACGTTGTCACACCGACAACTACCACAAAAGAGGTTAAAATCACCTCATTGACCGCAATTCTGTGCTCTATAAGAAGAGAAAAACATGTGGGTTGTGCTCTCATGGTAAAACATTATTTTTTTAAGATTACATTAATATACATTTTAGGGCGAAAGTTTATGAAATCAAAATTAAAGAAAATTTAAAAACCTGCAACTTTTATTACAAGCGGTTTTTCTATAGAACTTTGTTGAGCGTCAATTAGTAATTTTCCGTACCTTTTCATCAAAGTCAGGTCCAGGAGAGATCTTTTATCATTATATTGTCCCTTCATGACGAAACATAGGTAATGTTTTCATTATTAATTTCTCGTACTCTACGTGAAATATAGATAAGAAAATTGTATTTTCGTGTAAAATTTTTTGAATTGTAAAGAAAAGCCGAGTGTTTCACACCAGTTTTTTCAAAATATTTTCTGTACAGTCAAATGCGTTGTTTCGGTCATTAGCCGAAAGCCTGGTTTGAACCTCTAGGGGCTTTACTAAGTAAAACGAGGAGTCAGGTGGTTTATCATTTCCATTTTCACTGAGTGGAAAAGTATGCTTATCAACATGCCAGCTGCTCTGAAAAGCATCTATTTTCCACCGTGAAAATGACACATATACTTTATTCACCACTGAGCCTAGCTGTATAATGAAATTAATTACTCTCAGAGGAGATAACTCTGTCTAGTGTATTTTACACCTCAACATCTTTTGTTCTTAAATGCTTCAATCATATAAATCGCTGACCATGTGATAAAAACAGAACTATTTTTTGTAGGCCTGGAACTAGCAGATCAAGTGCAAATAATTTAACACTTTACCTGCCTGTCATGAGCATACCGTCAAGATATTGAGGTAATAGGCTACATGCGGAAATTTAATAAATTTTGATTTTTTAACGAATTCAACTAAATAGATGTGATTACAAGAAACTGGTGAACTGAGTCATGTTATTGGATTATGATATTACCAATTTTATTTCTTAGAAATAGACATAAGCACTAAAAGCAATTTCTGGTGAGTTATTGGCACAGCGGAAATATATATAATAAATGGTATGAATGAAAGGGGGCTAATGAAAGTCAAGGGTATAAGCAAGGTAGATGGAAGGCAAGGCGACGTTAAATGGCTCGACACTCCGAGCTTATTAAACCAATTGGCACACGGAAATTCCCCACTTGGGCTTGAACAACGTCAAGCCAATTATCGATCGTGAAAAGTGAGGAGCTCGCCCCTCTAATTCACAAGCTTTAAACCTCCTCCCGGTTTTGCAATTGAATTAAACACGTGAAACAAAATCGGGGTCGAACCAAATATTAGCTGTCTCAGTTGTTTATTGACTTAGTGTGACGGACTGATTGCCTTGATGGGTCCTCTCTAGTCTCTCTTGTGAATAAACGAGCTATTCTCACCCCATACAAGATCCTATGAACTTACTCGCATCCTCTATATCACTCACTAACCCCCTCCAACCCCCAACCCCCAACCTCCAACACGACACTACTATTTACGCACACTACTAGAAGTGGCTTTACTGTTCATGTGTGCTTTGAATGCTGACTGATATCTCTCTCTCCAATACTCCTCCTTTTCCCTTACACCTCTCTATCCATTACCACTTCAACGTCAGAGTTCTCTATTTATCCCTCACATTATACTACGACACTCACCGATTCTCTCGCTCTATCAAAATACACACGCGCGCGCACTCGTTCTGAATATACACTCGTTCTGTTTCACTCTAAACGCGGTAAATTTAAGCCTACTTAAAGCAACTGCTTTGGGTAATAACATAATTAAATTACTTGCTTAAGTCAGCAAAGCAACATTGAAACAGTGTTCAAACATGGATAAATTTATTAGTTCATTATTAATTAAACTTCTTTAATGTTAATAAACGTTTCCATAAAATAAACACTTAAAGTTAGAGTGTTTATGATTATATTGAGTGTTATCAAAATTTTATTATTTTATACTTAACAGCTGGTTCCATCATTAATGTAACATGTTAGTAAAATTACGTAAAATTATATTTTGAATGAACAAAAATCACGCCATATTATGGTCACACTTCATCATAAAACTTGTCCATTATTATTCTAGCACCTTTCAACGTGGCTTTTAGCTATAGTTGAATAGGTCAGTTTCTTCCGCGATAACTACTATATATTTATTTTGCCTAAATATTGCAGATGAACTAATGTCCCCTAGCAGTGGGAGTGAGACAATGCATAACACTCTCACTCACACAAGCCATACGCGCCGTTCCAATAACATTGTCTTTAATTTTACTCATTGTTGTGAGCAAGCGTTTATGCATGCAGTAAACTATCAAGCAAGATAACGACTGTAGTATGTTTTCAGATTTGGATTATAACGGTAAAGACCTTTGAGCTCATGCGTAGTTAAGCCACATAGCTCCCTCTCACTCGCTCAGCTATGGGACATTAGTTCGTCTGATAACTATATATTTGTTTGATGAAATAATATACCAGCGTATAACATACCAGCATACATTACCTTGTTGTTTTGTTGTTACTTTTGTACAGTGCTTAGAAAACTCGATTTTTTTACGGGAAAGCAAGCATTCATGCTAATTTAAAGTTAACACAACGTATTCTATAAATTTTTTGGTATATTGAAAACAAGTTGTTTTAATAAGAATTCTTACCACTAAACATTATGTGATTTCTATTTCAATAAACGTTCCTTGGTAAGTTTATTTACCAGGGCTTAAAATCAACAAAAAACAAATATCATACTGTTCTGGCACTAGAAATACATTATTCAAGTCCCTACAAAGCAAAATTTAAAATTTTGCAACATGTGTGTTTTCCCTGTAGAACTGCCCTATAAAAGGTTAAACAAACCCTAAATAACATAATGATTTTTTTTTGCTAATCCGGTGATCTAAGTTTTTTGATTTAATACAGTAGTGGATCACATAGTGATTAAATGTTTTTTTTACTTGAACCGTCCTTTTGAAAGAAGGTAACGATTGATACAATATTGAATAATTAATTTACAGGTGAAAGCAAAAGGAATACTTTGAAAATATCTTTATATAATATATTTTACTTTTCTTAATAAGTTCAGTGAACGATATTTAAAAGTTACCGAACGAAAATAATTTTTAAAAGAAAATTTTATATTAAATCTTTTTGTAATAAGCTTATTTACATTTTAAAATCCTTTTAAAATTATTTAAAACAAAAAAATTAATAGACGATTTATTTACCAAAATTTCATTAAGCCTTTGAAAAGAATCAGCAATATAATATTTTATTATTGCATTATAAATAATTCTATGTAGAGGAGTTTAAATGTATATAAAGTTGAGTTGAGCGAAGGAAATCCCTTTTCTGCTTTCATTCTAAAATGACAAAAGAGTTTCGTTTGTTTCAGAAGAAAGAGCAGAACAGCGTAAAGTGAGAAAGAAACAGAAGTTAAAAGAGACGGAAAATGTAAAGGAATAAAGCAAAAGGTTAAAAGCAGAACTGAGATCGAAATGGAGTAACATTTAATTAGGCAGAGTGTAGGCTCTGGAGGAAGGAGTTCTTGGTGGGTGAGAGGGTGAGTTTTCAAGGGTCACGGGGTTAGAATGGGTTGCCTCTTATAAAAAGGGGGAGATAATTAAAGACCATGGAGGAATAGTCATGTGCGCCTTGAATTAAATTCAATTACAAACACAGTGGAAGTTCTGAGAAAAGGAACCACACTGACAGATCAATCTCAATGCTCTTTACCTATGATTTTTCAAAATCAGGACAGTGATTTTAATTTAAAATTTATTACTTATTATATTTATAGGCTAAATCTAGAAATCATAATAATTGTCCACTGACATCTGTCAAATTTTAGAACAATTATTTATGAATCAGATCCTTTACGAGGTGTGGCTATTAAATAACGAGAGTGACGTAAATAAATTTATTTTTATTTTATAATCACTTATTGTCACCTTCAAAATACACTCCTTCTGTATCTCTACAATGCTCCATGCAAATTTTCCATAGTTGGAAACAGTGCTGGAAGTCATCTTCTGTCAGCTCCTTCAGGATATTTGCCGCTTTCTCTTTTACAGCTTCTACAGACTCAAATCATGTCCCTTTAAATGCAGATTTCACCTTAACGAAGAGGTAGAAGTCACATGGTGCAAGATCTGGTGAATAATGTGGATGTCCTAACACTGAAATGCTGTACTTCTGTAAGTAAGCATTTCTGTAAAGTAGTGAGTCCTAGGTGCTTCGGAGGAAAGATGAATGTCAGATCCAGGCAGCAAAAATGGGTTCTTGAAAAGAGGTCCAGGGGTGTAGTTTGATGAATCACATTAAGGATGAAGAAATCGCGGTCCATTTAAATATCTCCTTTCTCTTTGAAACAGTTGGTAAATACAGAGAGAAAAGAAAGAACATTTGATACGAATAAATGAGGGTATGTGGGCGAAACTGGCATTCAAATACACACCTGATGGAGGAAGAGAGGTGGATAAGTCTGAAAAAGATCGGGAAAGAAGTCAGAACAGTTCGAAAGGCCTAATTTATGCAGGAAAAAGAAGAAGAAGAAGAAATTCAACATGGTGTTGTACGTAGGCTGTGTGAATTATTAACATTATCAATTAAATTTTTTTACACTAGAGGAATAATTTTGATTTTCAATTAACAATAATTGCAAAGCTATTTTACTTTATTTAAAGATTTTACAAATTGGATGAGTAATATGTTATTGCAGTATTTATATACTGTAATATGTAAATTTCGTTAGTTTGCATTTCCGCAAGAATGTGAAATATGGGAATTTCTCTACTTCGATAAAAAAAATCTCAAAGGGTGATTTACAATATTCTTAATCCAATACAATTTATACCAAAATATTTTATAATATTAATAAAGATGTTTGTCTAAATATTACTCAAGTATTTAACGAAATTATTAAAAGTATTGAATTTGTGTTGGAATATAAATAAAATTGTTACGAAAACTCCACAGAAACCTATCACTTCAATCTGTTATATCTCAAGTATAGCATTTCCAGTGAACAATTTTGACGTTTCAGACAAGCGATGTCAGTTTTGAAATGCGCTGATATAAGATAAGGTTCATATTTATTTTATAAAGGGCAGTTTTTTTATACTAAAACAAAATTAGGTATATATATTCCCAAAAACAAAGAAAGAAAAAAAATAGTTTCAATTCAGAACCTAAAATAGAAATTATTGACAGTATTTCCTTAATTTTAACTTTCTCTTGAATATGAGTATGAATATAAAGGAAGGGAAAGTACGCGTATTTTTTTATATCAAGGTTTCACTGGAAATACACGTTTCAAGCCCCATTAATCCAAAAACCATGTTTTAACTATTGACCGGTATGTGTGTGTGTGTGTGTGTGTGTGTGTGTGTGTTTATGAACAAAATATATCAAAAATGGAATATCGTACGAAGTTGAAACATAAAATTTAAGTTAAATACTACTGGGAAACCCGAAACGAACATATTGATCAAAATCGGTCGACTGGTAGAAATAATAATAAATTATTCAAGCAATTTTTCACTTTTTTGTGATTTTAAAAAATTGCTCGTACGACTTTTATTAAATCACCTCATTTACTACTTTCTTATGCTCTACAAGAAAGTGTAAGCGCCATGTCTGCTGAAATTCTTGGGAGGCTGTAATCTCGTGGTAGAAATAGTTTTCTTTAGTATAGTGGTCTTAATATGCATTTTGGGGCAGAAGTATATAGTAAAATTTTAAATAAATTAAAAAAGGTACAATTTTTACTTCAAATATTTTTCTGCAACGCGTAGTTTAGCGTCAATTAGTGATTTTCCGTATGTTTTTCATCATAATAGGTAAAATCTTAATTTTAATTTTTTAGAAGCTGGAAATGTATAATCTTTGTGATTGTTTCTCAGGTAGGCCTATCAGTAAATTAAATGTGCATTTTAAGATGATAATTTTGGTTACGGTCCGAGTATTTTATATTACTCTTTTATTTTTATATATTTAGTTTTTCAGTTTTAAGTCTGCTAACTTTAAGTTTTAATTTTAAGTCTCCTGAATGTATGTCTCCAATTTAGAAGCCTGACAAGATGTAATCCAAGATATATATCAGTGGTTTTGTGTAGAATTTGTGTGCTGTTAAATAGTTTTAATGACAAAATGTAAATGTAACATTTATGAGCATTCTAATCCGTTTACCATCTTTTCTTCCAGTCTTGTATTAGGTTTAAATTTTAGAACGGAATTAACTGTTTAACTCCTTATTGACTATTTTATATTTGGAAGATAGTAACGAAGTAATCACAATATGTTTGGTTTAAGTTCTAATGAAGACCCAATATATGAAATTTTTAATTTAAACTTACAAGGTATTATTAGGCTGATTCACTAAAACACTTGGTCGGAAAAATATGACCATGAAACGAGTTAAATGACAGAGAATCTCAGAAAAATATTTTAATATACGAAATTCGACTTGTTGTTTAAGTCAACAGCCGAAAGGCTGCTTTGAACCTCTAGAGGTTTACTAACTAAAAACGAGGAGTGAGGTGGTTTACTATTTCCTTTCTCACTGAGTTGAAAGAGTTTGCTTATCAGCATGCCAGACATACTGATAAGCATCCACTTTCCACCTTGCAAATGACACCTTCACTTCATTCACAGTCTGGTACAGAGTCAAACACAGCGTCTGGCTGTCGAGTGAAATTCATTACTCTCAGAGGTAAAAACTCTGACTAGTGTCTTTTACACCCCTACCTCTTCTGTTCTTAAATAGTTCAGTCATATAATTGAGTTGATTATATATGATAAGAAACAGAACTATTCCGAAACACAACACTCCACCTGCCCGTTACGGGCATAATAGTTAGACTTATAAAACTATTATTGTGTAAAAATAAGTTTATAAAAGAAATTTTATGCTGCTTTTAAAGATAATATTTGCCTAGAAAAATATTGTGTAGTGATTTACCCACAACAAAATCTATGAGATCTATTAGAGCGTGTTGAATTTGATAGTAAGTGGTTTCATTACAAAAGTTTTAAAACTTACTATTTATTTTGCTAAACATAAACGGAAGCGTAAATGAATTTAGTAGTTAAAGTCATACATGGCCAGAAATATTTAATATTCATGTTGCTAACGTAGGGTGAATTAGGTTCTGTTTTCAGTGGAGTGGATGGAGATGAAATCGTATAATTCAACTACGGAAAGTTGAATTTGCAGGCATTAGAAGAGGAAATGCAAGCAGAAACAAACCTCTACAGAGCCCAGATTGGGAAATCAAGTCAATAGTTGCAATCAAAACTTTACAACTTCTACAGAGAGCCCTCGTATAACAACACTCCCGTCAAACTATCCGCCCATACCATTACTTCCAAAGGGAAAGTCAGTTTCCACTACCGCACCGTTCTATCGAACCCCTAATATATCTAAATAGTATTATAAACTGGCTTTTATCATTTTCAACCCTTTAAAAATATAATTTCCGGAGCTACCCAACGTTTTATGTAACATCATAAATATTATTATGATATTTTCTAATCTTCCCGAATACCCATGAAAGTTTTCCAATAATTTTTCATTCATGCGATCCATAAGACACGCTTCTGCATATCACAATTTTTCGTTCAATTTTCCCAGAACTCATAAATATGACATTTTTTGGTTAGTTTATACAAGAAGAAATGCATGTTTACACAAGCATAATGTACTCGTATATTGTAAAATTGTCCTGTGATATCCCGGAAATTTCTAAGGGAATAAATTGTTCATTGTAAGAAATTGTGTATGCTATGAACTGTTGCAAGTGTAGTCTATAAATGTTGTTCTGTGCTAAAGATTAGGAAGCTCGAGTATTTGAGACATAATGAGCAACAGAAAAACATGTGGGTTGCTGCAAACTATATTACCAGGCGTATTTTTAAAGTAAGTACCGTTTTGAAATAAAAAGAAAACAAGTAGACTTTTCTAACTAATTTTATTTTTACATGAAAGCCTATATTTAAATATACTTTTTTTACATAATTCCCACCAATATTAAGACAATTATCGTATCGTAAAACCAGCTTTTGAATATATTTCCTCGTAGAAATCTGTCGCCTGATTAGACAACAACAACTACAACACAGTTGTTTTGACATCTTCATGGTTTTCGTGGTGCTGACCACCCAGATGAATTTTAAAATGCAGTAACACTACAGAACACTACAGAACTACAGTTTGTATTGATGGATTTTTTTTATGATGAATTTTTGATAATGGGATTGTATTAATATTGTAAAAAATTTGGCGCGCATGCGCCAAATACTGACTGCAGCACTGCAGCGGCGGAATTCAAATCGGTAATTACTTTTAAAAAATACTCGTTCAATAGCTGGACGATGTAGCGTGGGGAAAAGACGTATTTCCTAGTTAAACAAATCTGAGAATATGGTACTCGAAAACGTCAGTACACTATTTCAAGTACTATTTCAAGTAGTAGTGGATAAAGTTCACATTGTTAATATTGTGGCCAACATCCGGAACAGAGATAAGAATCTAAAGAAGAAGATGAAGGGTTGTGTATTAAACAAGGATGATGGATTGAGATGAATGGAATGTTTTAAATGGGAATTATCGGAAATAGAAACTGATGGAGACGTTTTTTACTTTCTCTTGCCTATATGAATATATAAGAAGGAAAGTATTGTTTTCATGTCGATTTTTCAAAATCGAGTTTTCACCGGATCTACACGTTTTCAGACCCCCTAAAATCAGTAGAATGGTGAAGGTTGTTGGGAACTGAGCTACTAACCCAACGACAATGACTTTGTGAATTTATATTTGTATTTTATTCTAAGTTTTAAAATTTTTATTTTAAAATTTCTACGTCAAAATTATTAACTTCCAAACAATATCCCGTCCTTCAATGAATGACGAAAAAAAATTCATAAAAATCTATTATTATTCTAACGAAACCAGCTAAGTATGTAATAAGAAAGAAAATTTTACCGTAGAAAATTTTATAAAACCTTACCATAGTTTTATGAGAAAATGAAACTAAACTAGTTTGAAAACAAATTTCATTCTCTTTGGAAAGTGAAGCACGTTAGAATCTTTGCTTACACTCTTTTATTTCTAAAAGGCAACCAGTGGAAACTAAGGATGGTTTCTGATTTCCCAAAGGAAAGAATGAAGTTTGTAAGTGTGCGCATGTATCTGTCGCTAATTTCAGAGTGGATTAATCAAGCCTGATAAATACGAGTATATTCTCTTCCTAACCTTCCCCCGTATGAATAACACTCTTGAGATTATACTTTTATGTGCTACTTTCTTAATTAACAACACCGTTTTTATATAACCTTTGAACATTACTATTCAACGATATTAAAATAAATAAAAAATGCAAATTTGAGTACTTTTCTTTCTCAATGTTACCTACTAACACAAGTACAAAAATGTAACATTGAATAATAACATCATTTTTGATACTTAAGTATAGAACTATCACAAAAGTAATGAAAAGAATACAAACATATTGAAAACAGATCCAATTGATGTTGGTTTCACTATAAAACAACCATATAATAATAATAATAATAATAATAATAATAACTTCATTTAGATCTTCGTTGTTCATTATAAATCCCAATTATAATTTCAAAATAATTTGCATGAATAATTATTATATTTTCAAATTAATGACAGCATAATTTTATTCCCTTGAATTTAGTTTCGTCCTCACCAGCCCATTAGGCCTAAGGAGAGAGTCTACCTTCAATTTACACCAAAAACTTTTTTTCTTCCAAATTAATTTCCATTCTTTTCTTAGAAAGGTGGTATAATTTTTGTTTTATCATCGGTAGTTGTGAAGTAACATTATAAAAAATAAATATATTATTAACAGATGTATAGGACGTCATAGTGGTAAGAAAAAACTTTGTAATTTTGTTTTATCATTTTTCGGATATTATGTTTTCTGCGTGTAGTTATATGCTGAAATGAACATAACATTTGATCTACAGAAGCTAGCGCTGTAATATTTTTAAAACATTGTTCACATTTTCACAGTCTGTGATCTGATGAGCCTTTTTTTACTGTAATCTTTATGTAGAATTTTTTAAATTAGCTCAATTACATAAAAATGAAGTAACTTTTTGCTTACTAATTAAAAATATTATTTAGTTTCTTAGAAATGTTTTAAAAAATGTTTCTTACGGATCACAGGGCAAAATTTTAGCTTTAATTTGACATAACTTTAAATAAATTTGATTAAATAATTAAACAGATATGTTCGTTCTAACATTGCACAAAAATCCACCATTTTGGTTTATTGTAGGGATACGGGTAAATACTTTTTTAAATGCTATTACACATACTATTTTATTGTGCTAAAAACTTTATTACTTTTGAGTATCAGTAAAAATTAAAAATTAAGGTAGACCCCCCCCCCTCAAGGATGTATCACTCACAATTATGTAGCTTATAAATTAATGTATTTTTAAAACAAACGAAGTAAATAGATTTTAAGTGCTTCCGTTAAAAGATGTAGGCTAAGTAACTTTCGGAAAATAAAATAATCAATAACCGATAGCTCATAAATATATACTCGTAGATAGTAACGGTACCGAAATCATGGTAAAAGATTTTTATGTATATTTGTGCCGGAAAAAAATAGAAAATGTTTGAAGGAGCGAAAAGCACGTTAAATGTCTGTGAAAGCTGTAAAAGAGAAAGCGGCACGTGTCCTGAAGAAGCTGATAGAAGATGACTTCCAGCACTGTTTCCAACAATGAAAAATTCGCTAGGAGCGTTGTAGGGATAGAGGAGTGTATATTGAAGGTGACAATAAGTGATTATGTACAAAATTAAAATAATGTTTTTTAAAACATCAGTTTCGTTATTCAATAGCCACACCTCGTATGTTATTAGTATTACAATTCGTGTTCATAATCTTATTTTCAATAAAAATAGAGATATTCTTAAATCCAGGAATAAACTGGAGGAAGTAAACTTCAAGGAATTTGAGTAGAGAATATTTTTCTTTAAATTCTTTGATGTTCTAAAAATAGATTCCTCTTGTAAAATATATAGCCAAATATAATTATGTAGGTTTGATTAGTTGACAAGTATCACAACAAATCAAACGAACTGTTTCAAAATGTATCTTTAAACAGTTTCCAAATTTACTCCATTATGTTGACTGAAACGAAGGCATCCGATTTGAAAGTGACAAGACAATATTTTAAATAAATTTACGAAGTGCCTCCATTGGCGGGGTTTTCATCGGTTATGATAAACTTAGGTAAATACGAAAACTAACGTGTTTTTAGTCTTTGTGAGAATAGATTGTAGGTTTTTTCTGTAATATGTAGAACAAATTAATAATCTACGAACACAATTTAAAATCAAAACAAGTGATTTTACAATAGCGTAGTTACTACAAAAGGTAGTTTACCATGTGAAGTTGACAATACAGATAATATTTCGTAGTGATAGACTACTATTCAGGAGGAAAGGGTTAAAACAGAGGGCAGGAGTGAGATAGTGAATGGAAAGGGATAATTTATATCACTTGGGGGAGTTTCTTGCACAAGGTAAGCACGATGCGAAAGCAACAGGTGGGTGGGTGGTAAGGTTTGGTAAAAGAGCAAAAGACTTTTCTCTCATGGAACTTGAACCGTTATAGGGAAGAGGAGAGGTCTTGTGGTGTTTCATACTCCCCCCTCACTATATCTACAACACACTCTTCCTCATTACACAACATTTCTATCCGACCCATCCATTGCATTCATTCGTCACATAACAAAACATGAAGATCTTGTACACCCCTATTCAAATGAAACAAAGGTCATCATCGTTGGGGTCTCCATTCAAAATAGTATGTACTCAAAGAATAGAGACCATCCTATCCCCTAGAGCTGAAATTCTCTTTTCACCCTCACGCGAACCGTCTCTCTCGACCCCTAACCTAAACATTCATGTTCGCTCATATTATTATACTCTCTTCTATCTTTTGTTCTTATTAATTTCGTTCATTTAGTACACTTCCCATTGAAATTAAAAAAGAAGAATATATTATATGATTTTTTTCATTCTCAAAGCTTTTGTTCTGCACTCTTTGAACCCACTCGGTCTTGCTTTTATCGCTGTAATAAAGTTTTCTTCATTAAAGTAAAAGAAGGAAAAACAAACTGTCTTCTGTGAAAAAAAAACAAATAGAATATTTCTTTTACAGATGTGTTTTCTTTATTTTAGTTAATTGCGCGTATTATGAACCGTGTAACATGAGACCAACTTATTACGCATTTTTAACTCTAAAAACTTTTCTCCAGATCCACCTGTTTCAAACCTAAGAAACTTTAGCCGACAGACTGATAAATTTTACTATATTTACTACTACTTGTATATTATTTGCTATTCGATGTATTGTACAATACATCAAAATTTGAATAGAAGGCTCCGAAGTGGGACATTGTTGAAGTTCTATAAGGCAGTGGTGGCCTCAACACTGACATTTATGGCTGTGAGGACTGGGTGTGGAAGAAGAAATATGAAAATGCTATTCAGTCGGCAGAGATGCGTTTCTTGAGATGCATTAGGAGCTTTAGTAGACTGGATCGGTTTGGAAATGAGGATATACGGTGAGAGTTAGATGTGTGTTCTCTTAAGGAGACAATCTTATAGAGTACCACCGGAAATGGACCGATCATCTTGAAAGAATGTCTCCACACAGGATTTCTAGAAGTTACAGGCCGACTGAACGGCGCGACCAGTGGCAAGGCAAATGCCGGAAACGGTCCTGGAACGTAATCCTTGATTGGTGAAGAAGAAAAACAGACTCTTATTTATTTACTTGAATAATTTTAAAGACAACCCAGGAGAGAAACGTAAATTTTTTGACAACTAACTCAACTCTGTACAGCTGAAATTCTTTTTCTTCTTCTTCTAACTATCAAGGATTAGGAATAAGCCTGTTTCGAACTCACAAACCATCCTGTACTTGAAACACGAAATAAATTCCAACCCATACATCTCGACTACTGCCACCTTCTTCGAGGTCTTTCCACCTCCCTTCTCAAACTCGTAAATATTCCGTCATTTTTAAGGGTACCCACTCCTCTGGCATCCGTTCTTAATGTTACCTCCATTGATTACGGTACTCCTCCACTTTTTCATTTAGGCTAAATACACTTAACTCAGATCTATTTTTCTCGTTCAGCCTCGTTCAGTCGTTCGAGTTCCTCGAGCAGCCCTTCACCCTTCTTAAAAACCTCATTTCAGCTGCTTAGATCTTACTTTACAGCTGAAAATTAGAGTAATAAGTTTAAAATTCCTATAATTACATAACGATTCACTGAAAGGGGTTTACAGTAAGAATACTCTTTCGATAAATTCTAAACTTAGGTATAACAATTCAGTGATAAAACAGAAGAAATATTTAGAAGAGGAATGAGATTACTTTTAGTTGCACAGTGAAAATCTTCAAAGAATTTTAGGGTCTAATATATGAAGAAGAGGAAATAAATAAAAAGTAGATATTATTTGTCAACGACCAAAATAAATTGTAAAATAATAATAAATATAAATAAATAAATTGTCTATAAAATGAATTGTAGTCTAACATATATTAATTTCATTTTAATAAAGATGTTACTTTGGAATACTAGGTTTGTAATTTTTTCTATACAATGTTACAAGTATAAATTTTACAAAAGTTACAATGAGAATTGTTTTTAAGATATTTAAGGATTCCTAATCAGATTAGAATGCATGTTTTATTAAACACCTTTTACTTGTCGATCGAATATTTTTGTAAATTAAGGAGTTTTATTTTAGATGGTAATTAGTTGAAAAACTGAACGAAATTTAGTGAATTTTTCGAGAATTTTGAAGTTCTGTGTTTTATAATTTTGTAGTCATCGTGCCCGAGTTACGCATCCAATAGAACACTACACGATGACTTACGCTTCCTTACGTCAACGACACATATCTAAAACTGTACCGTAGGTTCAGAGACAAACTTGAAATCATAACAATCCCTTAATATGCTATATGAATTCTGCGGACCTGCCGCGAATTGCACAAAGACGCCTGAAACGCCGATAGATTTTTTTGGTTTAACATCCGATAGAGTAGAGACATGATACATTAAAGCAACTTTAACATAATTAGGTATACAAAAATATAATTTAATTGAACACATTTATCGTTATCTGGAGAGCTATCGCTGGGTGGTGTCCTCCTCAAAGTCATTAACGCGGTTGGTTCTTTTTACATTTTTTTGTTAATTTAGTTGTGAAACTTTTTTGCGGGTTGTTTTTCTACAAAAGATAAATTTTTTGTGGTTGCTAAATAAATAAAATACTAAAAAAACCGGTAAGCATCGTTGTGGTGAGTTTCATAATAATTATTGTGATTATACTTATTTTTGTAAATAACACTGTGTTGCTTATCGTGCATTTTAAAATTTATTGTTTTATAAATAACGAGATGATAAGAATATTGTATTAAGCAAACAGTCTTTTAGATGAATAATGATTTCGAATGTTTGTGATTATTCTGATTGCGTTTTATTACGCGAAAATCTTAAGGTGTTCAGTTGAGTTGCTCCACAGCATAACCCCATAGCTGAATACAGAGTGGAACAATGCGAAATATTTCAGTATCAAGGCTTTTTCAGACAAGATTTTTCGGAGATTTTATAAAATAAAACACTTTATTTTTTTAAATTGTATTATAAAATTAAGCTAAATCAATTTAACCTTCGAGCGCTCGCGATATTAAGTGTCCCACCAGCGCTCGCAAAGCGGCTAAGTGGGTGCTATCCTATTTATTTGTTTCATTTCGTTTCTTGATGGTTTATTACATTTTTTAAACATTGTAAATGAAAAAATATTATAAAATTATTAATTTTTGTTAGAAAAAACTTTATTTATTTTTTTAAAAAACGTATATGACTTAAAACTAGTAGAAAACATTATTAAATATTAAAATTAATTAAACAAATACTATTTTTGAATTGTAATAAAATTAAATATTATATAAAATTGATTTTTTTCAAAAACTTCTTCATATCTTCATGTTAAATATCCATATTTTCCCTGCAAGGATTACAAGTTACTTCTTGCTGTGAATGATTTTTACACACATGCTTTTTGCATTTATGGCAAATAAGTAGAGTTCTGTTATTTTTTTTAGACCCGGAGCAGGAGCAAATAGGTCGCTTCTTTGTTGTAGATGCTGCGGTTACCGCTGGTTTTTCCCTGTAGTTACCCAAAAAGCGTAAATTTATTTGGGAAGGCACCAATATGTACTTACATGGTCAAAGTTTATGTTCATAAAGAAGAACACAGAAATCCGCAAGGCGGTTGTTTGGTCGGCGCTACGTAAAGTTCACGACAATAACAAATTTGAGACTAAACTTCTGCCAACACAGACGTTTATAAGGAATGATTCGAAGGTTGTTAGACGGAAAAATATGTAATTAGAGTATACTTAAAGCCCCGATATATAAACTTATGTTGTATGTGTTTACCAGCTTTATTATATATTTGCTACTTTATATAAGAAGTGAAGTCAACGAATTAAATATAATAAACATTTTGATTGAGTTTTATCATTATTTTCAAGTACCAATTAAAATATTCGATACATATCTTGCTCATTTTCGAACAAATAAATTCTTAGAATTTTATAAATATGATTTGGTTTTTTTTCAACGTATTATATAAAATATTATTTTAATAAAATTGAAATGGATGAATGCGGGAAAAATTTTAACAAAAAATTGTAACAATAATTATTTAATTAAAATATTTTTATTCATATTTTGTTTGACCGCAATAATTTCTAAGCACGTATTTTGTTTTTTAAAAACATATTTCGGAATGTTTAACAGAATAATGTTATGAATACTAAAATAATTGGAAATATAAATGTCAAATTTCTATAGAATTGAAAATAATGTAATAATTAATTTTGTTTATTATGATATAAACTGAAAGTATGACAATTGATTCATCCTCGCGTAAAACATTCTTCCTGTAAAAGGAAACTAAACATGCGATGGATCGTCTAAAATTTATTATCTCGTACGTACATACCTATCATTTGATTCTATATTTGGAATCGGGTTTTTTGATAACCTTTGATATCTTTTTTAATGATTAATGTACGCCTACATGTTTTCAATAAAAATATGAATTTTAAAGTTTTTACTTATCAAAAAATGTAATAAAAAATTTATATATATTATAAATGGTTATGCATTGGTTTTATTTTATAAACATATTGTGTTTTTTATTTTAATTTTATTTATTTATTTATTTAACGTCGAATCAACTGCTGTGGTCATTAGCGACGACGTTGGGGTGTGACTGTGTGTAATGAGGATGAAATGAATTTTTGTAACGTATGAAAATATGCCGTGCCTGAGTGGGATTCGAACCCAGGACCGCATGAGGAGAGGCAACACATATTGTGTTTGTTAATACTCTGATCATTTATTTTAAAAGTACAATTCAGCATTTTTATCTAAACCTCCGCTTGAGTAGGGATATATCAGCTGATTAGCAAACGTGAATAAATGTATTAGTACAGGTTAAAATTACTTAAATATTAAATAACCTAATTAAGTACTCAAGCTTAAAACTCGGAAGGTAATTATCACATTTAGTTGTTCTAGAAAAAAAACATTTTATTATAATGAATAAAAGATGAAAATTAAGTTTTCATTAAACTTTTTGTTTGGATATTTAGAATGCTCTCTCATTTAGCTGGCTTCATAATCTAAATGAATTTTAACATTTTTTTATTGATTGTCTTATACAATTTAAACAACTGAAAAATATCAGCTCTTTTCTTCCGGCTTCTTTTATTCTATTAGTGAATACCACCATTTAAACACGTTTTATACCAATGTACAAAAGATTTTATTTAACATTATTGGTTTCGTTTTAAATAAAATATTTGCCGTAGTAATACTGAATTCAATATTCTACTTAATACTTATGTTCATTGAATTTAACTCGATTGTTACTAGCTATTTCTTGTCTTTGAATTTAGTTTTAAAAAACTCAATTAGTGAAATCTAATTTAAATTTATTTATTGCAACGTTTATCGATAAAATATAAAGAAACGTAATAAACCTTAACTAGAATTTCATCTTTCGAAAATTACCATCATCCCAATCAATATGTATATGTACATATAATGAACAGCCAAAACAAAACTAATTAAATATAACACTCACCTGAGAGTATTACATACATTCAAGATCTTTCGTCTCTCTCGGAGACATCCTCACGAACTTATTACACTAAACACAAAACAAGTATAACATTTAAAACAAATACGGTCGAAGACCACGTCAATTACTTAATTATTGTAATAACCATACCACGCGCGATTATTCGGCCGAATCATCACCGAATACTGATTGTCCCTGGTTATTCGGCTAATCCCTGATTATTCGGGAATATTCCGTGATTATTCGGCCGAATCATCGCGCGCGGCATGGTTGTTACAATAATTAAGTAATTGACGTGGTCTTCGACCTATTTGTTTTAAATGTATGTGATACTTGTTTTGTGTTGAGCGTAATAAGTTTCTGAGGATGTCTCCGAGAGAGACGAAAGATCTTGAATGTATGTAATACTCTGAGGTGAGTGTTATATTTAATTAGTTTTTTTTTTAGCTATTCATTATGTATGTAAAGTATGCAAACAAAAGAAAAATAATATTTAATAAAATTATATAGTATGTATAATATACCAATCAATAGTTCTACCAATGATGACTAATGCTTCATGGTACGTGATAAAAATTATACACTGCAAAATAACATACGCATAATTTATGTACCAATACCATAAAAGATAAAATATGCAGTTAATATCAAGTCAAATTAGAAGGTCACCCAAATCCTTTATTAGAGTAGCGTATAGTTCTGCAAGTACAATTGACAATTTTCAGTATATAGTATTGTAGTATTTGCTTACAACTTAGCTCTTTGCTTTACTCATTAAATTCCTGAAAGTTTTAACCAGCCTTTCAGTTAATTAGTCAATATCATTGATTTTTCTGTATTTTTTTCTATTAAAATAGGTAAAAAATGGGATTTTTTAAGAATGTGGCCTTGGTATGTATTTTACGACAAAAGTGTATATAATTAAAGTTATAGAAAATTAGAAAAGCTACAACTTTTATTTCAAACATTTTTCTCTACTGAACGTAGTTTATCGTCAATTAGAGAATTTTCCGTATGTTTAATTTTTACAGAGGTTATTTTTATTTAGTCTCTATCATGATTAAAATTAGGTTATGTTTTTTATTTTACATTGTTTACTCATGATTAAAAATCTGGTGTGAAACACTCACACAACTTTCTCTTGCCAGTGCAAATAATTAACAATAAACCTAACATTAGTAATAAAACATAAGAAATAAACAAAAAACTAACCTCAATAAAAATAACCTAATTTTAATCATGAGTGGAAGACGCAAAATGAAAATCAACCTCAGTTTGGCTTAAAAATACAGAAAATCACTCTTTCACGCTAAACTAGGCTCTGTAGAGAAAAATGTTCTAAATAAAAGTTGCAGATCTTTTAATTTTCTATAATTTTGATTATATACACTTTTATTATAAAATGCATACTTAGGCCGAAATCTTTAAAAAATAGATTTTTCTCACGTTTTCGTGAGAAAAAAACAGAAAATTGCTAATTACTGCTAAACTAAGCGTTATACAAAAAAATGTTTGAAATAAAAGTTGTAGGTTTTTAAATTTTCTACATTTTTTATTATATACATTTTTGCTCTAAATTGCATATTAAAGCCGCAATCTTAAAAAAACCATGTTTTTACGTAAAAACAGCCTCACGCAGAATTTCAGCAAATATGGCGCCTACCCTATCTTGTAGAGAATAAGAAATTGAGTAAATGAGGCGATTTTTAAAAAAATCGTAGGACCAGTTTTTGAGAAAGTCGCAAAAAAGTGAAAAATTATTCGAATAAACTACTACTTCCGTTTGACCGATTTTGATGAAAATGTTCGTGTCGGGTCCAGTAGTGGTATGTAACTTAGGTTTCAAGTTTCAAGTTCGTACGATGTTTCGTTCTTGAGATATTTTGTATACACACACACACACACACAGACACACAGACACACACACAGACCAATCGCTAAAAACATGTTTTTTTGGGTTCAGGGGGTTTGAAAACGTATAGATCCGGTGAAAACTCAGTTTCGAAAAATCGACATGAAAACAATACTTTCCTTCCTATATATTCATATAGGCAAGAGAAAGTAAAAATTGGTTATTATTCATTATTTACATTGATAAGAGAAAATCGTGTGAGTGTTTTACATCAGATATTTTGAATGGTGGTCGTAAATACTGAATCGGCATTGATGGTGGTTAATTCGGTAAAAGAGCTGGTGCACATGAAGAAAACGAATAAAAACTCGGGGTAAATACCATACACTCCTAGAAACATTTTATTTTATTTTTTATGTGGATGCAGCCATTAATTACAATTATTATTATAATTAATAAGGTTATCATTTTTAAAACCTAACAGTATATCAATAAACAAAATCTTTAATTCATTTAGCCAATATTTTCTTTCATAAGTAATACAAAAAGTCGGTTACCGTTTTATGAACACTGTTTAAACGTGACGCTTAAATTACTTAAATTTACTAAAATATATTATTATTGATATTTATTCGACGAGCTAAATATGATTTGAAAATAATATTTATGATTTTGTTAAATATACACTAGTTTTATGTAGTACAACTGGGAATTTATAGTGATGTGAAAAAATTCAATATTCAAGTACACAGCACATTTTGATATGATGTGATACGAGTTGCACACAAATCAAATGTTAAACCGAATTTATTTTATAACATAAAAAGAGTAAAAAAAATAAGAACAGAAATTCAGGAAGGTTATGTGTTCCAACAACCGTCACAATAACATACATATCATTCTATTTCAACATTGCTCCAAACACGTATGTACCCTTTCCATCGCTAACATAGGATCCCTAGGGATACTAGCACCTCATGAATACAAGAAAAACTCTTTAATATTAAATAGTACTGGATAAAATTGCTTTCATTTCTTTTACCTTTTCAAGTTTATTTTTTTATTTCATAGTGACAAGTATAACATGTGTACATTTATATAGTATTCGTCAACTGTTGTTTGTATTTTCAAATTTTTTACTCTTAATGTCACTTGTAAATATTTTATAAAGTTATCAATTTACTTGTAAAACGAAAAAGAAAAAGATGATTTAAAAATATGGTCAAATTTTTGTTTTCATACATAAATAAATATATCATTATATGCTTGCCTTGTATTATTTATTTGAGTGATGTTGGCTATGTAAGCCTTTTGCATAGATAATGGATATGAGGTGATACAGATGAAAAAATGTTAAACCTGACTAGGAATCGAACCCGGGACCCCGAAAAATAAGCCATTTGCGCTGATCACTACACCACGGGCCGGCCCGTGATTTAATATAATTTGTCATGCAATTAACTATCTGGTAACCCGTCTTGACGTTTATAAAGTTCCTGGAGCAGGGACTTTAATCAACAATAGATTTTGATAACTACAGTAAACAGTTATTTAATTAAAACCATACAGATGAAGACAACTTATATTACGACTTCACATTGATTTAACGAGCCAAAATTAATAGTTTATAAGACATTGCCCATAACAGGTAGGTGGAGTGTAAAATTATTTGTACTCGATCTGCTAGTTCCAGGGCTACGAATATAGTTCTTTTTATTATGACATGGTAAGCCAATTATGTGACTGAATCGTTCAAGAACAGAAGTAAAGGTGTAAAAATACACTTGTCATAATTTTCTCCTCTGAGAGTAATGAATTTCATCGTTATACAGCCAGACCCTGTGGTGAATTAAGTGAAGGTGTCATTTGCAGGATGGAAAGTAGATGCTTTTCAGAGGGTCTGACAAATTGACAAGCATACTTTTCCACTCAATAAGGAAGGTTTTGATAAACCACCTTACTCCTCGTTTTACTTAGTAAACCCTCTATAGATTCAAACCAGCCTTTCAGCTGATGACCTAAACAACAACAAGTCACTTCCAATCAGAATGAAAACAGAAATATTATGGTTAATGACTATATTATACAGCATACAGATAAATACCTCTATCTCGGATAAGTCATTAAATATGTGTAAAAACAAATCAAACTACTAAAATAGAGAAGCAAATGAAATAAGATCAGCAATGTGTACTTTTGGAAGACAAAGTAAAATACTACAGAATAGAAAATTCCCTGAAAACTAAGAAGATCAGTGTGTAATTCCTGTTCTCTCACATGCTGCATAAACATGGTCCTTTACAAAAGTTATGATGGAAAGCCTGAACAAAACACAAAGATCGATGTAATGCTAAATACCAAATTAACAGACTGTTTAAGAAATGAGGATATTCAGCAGAGGAAAGGATTAGCGGACGTGAATGAATAGCATTATCGGCTTTTATTAGTTTCTTCTACACCGTGTTTTTTCAAAAAATGTAAATTATTTTAAAAAGTACATCTGTTTGATATTAGGCAACATAAAACACAAATTTTTTCGGTTTCAAAAATGAACGGTAGCTAAAAGCTAGAAAGAAAAGGAATAGAAAATCTGCCTTGCCTGTACCTAACTTTATTTAACGTTAGATCACTGATTACCTGAGCTCTATTCTTGGGACCTACAGAATCAGAGACTGAGGGGCAACCTGTATAAAGCATGAGCAACCTTAAAACCAGCTTAAATGACACAAACAGAATATTTAAAAAACAATTTTATGTATAAAACATATTTATTAGTTTGAAAGAGATGTATAAAATAGAGCTCAGAAACAAATTCCACGTATAAATCTATGACCCTAATTGTATTAGGCATTGGTAAATTGAGACAAAAACGATTCTACATTGCTACGTATAATTCAGTTATACAGAAAGCAACACATTTTTATCATGGAAACCTTTATAATCCTGGATTCAAAGAGTTGAACTGCAAATATTACATTTGTTTTTACGTCGTAATTATAGGGGTAGTAAATACCACTACAGAATACAATTGGAGCAAGTCCAACAACCCTTATGTATCGCATGTCTGTCGCAACAATTCACAAGTCTATTACGCACCCATAAATAAGGTTACCCCATTTTTCCACTTCTTTGCATATTTTTCACCCTTCATATACTTTTTCATTTTTCTAACAATTTTATAACTAGTATAGAACACTTTTACATTTAGTAATTTTAAACGAATTCTACCGACAGAAACACTTGACTTAATTAAATTTAATCCTGCTAATCGCCAGTGAAAATGTATGAGAATTATTTTTTTTTAAAGAAACAGGCTATATTTTATATTCAATTGTATTGTGTATAGTTGTATAAAAACATATATATAGTTGTATAATACACACATTAAGAAAATTTATCCCTTATCATTTTTAAACTTTTAAAAAACACATTATATGCATATACTACCATATAAGAAAGAACCGTGTTTTTAATGAAAGTATGTTTCTATCGAAATTCATAAAAAAACCTACCGAATCATATTTTTTTATACAGATGATTAAAGACTATTAGAAAAAAAGACTAAAATTTTAAAGACACCTGTAGAAAATGGATGACAATCGGTTAACAAAACAAAACGGTTTAAAGAAGTCAGAAAAGTTCTTGAGAAAACCATCATAAACCGAGAAAACTTAATGAACCAAACTAAATTCAGACAACTAACTAAAGACTCTAAGGACTTCAATGAATAACAAAAAACGGAACATCGCGTGGGCAGAAGAAAGGTAAAAACACCTACAGTTAGCGAATGTTGAGAATGTTGACTACAAAAAGAGCTTCTAAAAACGTCTAGTCACCTCACGTGGTCTGAAATTAGTCCTACAACGGGAAAGCAAAGATTACTGAATATGCAACATCTGTAAGTTTTTAATTTTTTAAAGTTTCATATGGTATTTTATGTACTCTAATGATGGTAAATCCACTAAAAGACTTGTAAGTACACCATAAGGATCAAGGCAACTGGAAAGATCAGTGAAATTTATAAAATAGAAAGAAGTTTTGTCAGTGTGGTTGTTTGTCAGAACCACGGCGAAGCTGTTTGAGATCAGAGAAAGTTTAACTGCAAATTTTAAACAATTTAGATATTTGAGTTGTTGCTAGATATGCCGTATAACTGGACATCATAGGTTCAGACTGTTTTGAAAACTATTTTATGAATTAAAAATTTGTTTTGAAACAAGAATTTTTATTTTGATCCGAACAGAAAAGAAGAATTATTTGAATTTTAAAATTATTTGTCTTCGTTTCTACTGAATGTGAGTTCTCAAATTTAGTTGTTTGTTTCAGTGTAATCCAAAATATTTAGCTATGTCTATGCAAGGAATTTGTATGTTGTTAAAATATATGTTTAAAAAATTTTGATGAGGAATGACGGTAACATGTGAAGTTTTGTTTTTTTATCTTCAAACGCCATTTCTTTTTGTATAAGGTTTAAGTGGTATTGAAATCTAGCAGTTGCCCTGGCAGGGTTCTATGTACTGCAAAAATGGTTGCGTAACTAACAAAGGTGGCTCTTACCTACCAATTTGATTTCGGTATCAAAAAACTATCAATTTATGTTGAAACTTATTAAGATTAATATCCAAAAATGTGCATAAATTTATGTTATTTATTTTTGTAAGTTAATTATGTCGCCTATATATTATAAATTCCTTCATAGAGGATACAAATTTAGAAGTTAGAAAAAAACAAATTTTTATCATAATTGCTCACTAAAATCCAGTCTATTTTGCATTTTTTCATATTGTTAAAATGAAGTATTTTTGTATTGTGTAATCAATAAATCTTTATAGCTTGTATATAAAATTGTTTAAATATTCATTGTTTTTTCTATAATTTCTCCAAGAGAGAAAGTTGTGGAAGCAACAGACAGACAAATAATATTAAAGTAATTAGTCGTGTTATTCCTGTTGCAAAATCACGTAGTCATATGTACAATATGGTGAGCTGACATTTAGATAAAATGTTTTAAACAGTTAACTTTGCAAACATTTCTGTCTGTTTTAATTATAACGGGTGATTCAAAAAGAGCGCCGGTTTTTAAACGGCTGGTAAATTTTTGTTTATCGGATGGCAACATTGTTAGACCTCATTTCTATTTCGGAGAACATTCCGATTGACGATTCAGTTGTAGTTTCTCTTGTTCGCAGTGTAGTACTCTCGCAGTCTGTGTCTAACCATGGAGAAGTTTACTATTGCACAACGAGTGTTAATCGTCAAAACATTTTACCAGAGTGGAGAGAGTTATGGGGCTACTGTCAGGCGACTTCGCGGTACTCTAGGACGTAATGAAGCACCGAATGAATCAACAGTTCGCAGGCTCATGAAAAAGTTTTTTGAGACGGGTTCAACAGTCGACCTTAAAAGTTCTGGACGTCGTCGTTCTGGCCGAACTGAGCAGAACGTTGCGTTGGTTCGTGACAGTGTGGCTGTTAGCCCAGCAAAATCAATACGTCACCGTTCTCAACAATTGGGTTTACGATGTTCTTCTGTACGGAGAATTCTTCGGTACGATCTCCAATATCACCCGTATAAAATTCAGTTGCTGCACGAGAAACAATGTTGTTGCTCCGTGAACGGTTCCAGGATCGCATCATTTCTCGTAATTCCGACCATCAATGGCCACCAAGGTCGTGTGACTTTCATCTTTGGGGTCATCTGAAGTCACTGGGGTATGCCAATAAACCCCGAAACATCAATGACTTGAAGGAGGAAATTCGACGGGTTATCGGGCAAATGGAGGTCGAAACTTGTCGTGCAGTAATATCCAATTTCATGGATAGAGTTGATGCGTGCCAGCGCAGTAGAGGAGGACACATGCATGACATCATTTTTCATACATGAAATCGGAAGGTAAGATGAACTTGTTGATGTATTTATTTTCGGTTTTTCAATAAAATAAATCTCTTAATTTGATATATCAAAACCGGCGCTCTTTTTGAATCACCCTATACAATACAAATGTTAAACTCTGTGTTAACAGCGACTGAAACCAAAATAATACAATCATGCATAATCAGTATTTCACAATCAATTAAGTTTATCATAATACTTTTTAAATTTCATGTTTTAGGATAAATTAAGATTTCATTTTTAGTAAAAATTAATTAATAAATCTTTATAATTTTTGTATTAGACTTAAAATAACTTCAGCTACATTCAAGATGGTCTTAAAAAGCTTTTCAAGAATTCACGAGATGTTTGTTTATTAAAGTATAATAAAACCTATTTAGAAAAACAAATATCCGGAAACGCTTAGTCATCCGTTAATTTGTTAGACAAAAATCTATATATTAGGAAGGGTTAAGCGTATCGAGTTGGAAATTCCTTCCAGCTGAGATATCAGATACAATTAGGTACGATATTGTCATTGTACATTTTTGTGATAAATACAAAATAATTTCTGGATTATATGATCAGTAAATGTATTTTTTTCGCTTACTTTTATTAAATATACAACTGTGCAGCTTTACACAATCAGTAAATACATTATATTTGTAGCTTATTTTACATCTCTCTTTCTTTCGCCCCTTTAGAGGAAACCCCACTCACTAGCAAGTCAGGTTTAAATAGATATAAGTTAGAACTAATTTTATAATGTAGGAATCATTAATCAATTTATAAAGTCAATAACAAGATGTCTGCCCATAACAGACAGGTGGAGTGTCAGATTATTTACACTCAATCTGTTAGTTGCAGGGCTAAAATAAATAGTTCTGTTTCTTGTCACATGGTCAGCCAATTTAATGATTGAATTATTTAAGAACAGAAGAGGTAGAGGTGTAAAAGACACTAATCAGAGTTATCTCCTTTGAAAGTAATGAATTTCATTATACAGCCAGACCCTGTGGTGAATGAAGTGAAGGTGTCATTTGCAGAGTGGAAAATATGTGCTTTTCAGAGGGCCCGGCATTATCAGTACACTGATAAGTGTACTTTTCCATTCAGTGAGGAAGGCAATGGTAAACCACCTCACTCCTCGTTTTACTTAGTAAAACCTCTACAGGTTCAAACCAGCTTTTCGGCTGATGACCTAAACAACAACAAGATGTGTATAATTAATCATAATACTAGTAATGTAACGAATTTAGAGAGAGAACGAGTATGTGGGACAGAGAGGGATGTAAGTAACGCTTCAAGAAAAATCTAACCGTTAAGGTTTAAGTTTTAAATTATTAGTAGTGGGAGTGTAATTAAATTATTTGATTGGCTCTCAGAATTAAGATGTCGGTTTGGCAGTTGAAAATTAGAATGCTGGAAGATAGTTGAGCTTAGTGACACTTAGGGACTTGGGCTCCAGATCTGATGTAGGAAACACGCATTTCTGCTCTCGTCTTGTATAACGGTCAAAAAATGTAATAATGTAGTAGTTTATGTCGGTTTTATTTTATTTTGTGTTTAAAATCTATTGAATTATGTATTAAAAAGTAATAATGTAACGTAATAATAATCAACTTTATTCAGTTTCTATTTTAATCTAACAATTATACATTAAAGTCGGCACCAACGAACAACAGTGGTCTCAGGTATTTTCATGTACAATGAATATGTAAAATTTTATATTTTGATTTGTGTAATGTAGAATAACATGGACTCTCAATTTCTTTAAATAAATTAGATAAATTGCATTAAATAGGTAACAATTACATAATGTTATAAAATACTTTAAAAATGTATCATATCAATGTATATAATAATTATGTCTATAATATGTATGTTAGTAGTTAAGTTTGGTATTACATTAAATATTTTTGTGTTAAATGAATGTGGTATTTGCTATTTATTTTTCCGTTTCACACTCTCTGCATGAGGCCAAATACAAAAGAATTCATGGAAATACCTTTGGATTTACTGAAACATATTAATATTGGTATCTTTATTACATTTAACATAATATTATTTAATATCAACACACTAACACACCTAATATCTAACGCGACATTAGTTAATCCATAAAAGAGTTTAATTTGAATTTACCATGATATATAATTTACATTATTTATAAAATATGAAACGTTTGCAAAAGATTTTACCATTGTTGATCTACAGAAAAAATTTTTTAATTGCAGCTTATTAAAGAGTAATATAAAAATGAATATGAATAGGAAATAAATACATTTGCTAATTATTTGAATTAGTATAGTTTAAATAAGGACAGAAAGAATGGCGACAAGGTATTATAAGCTTTATAATGTAGACTAAAACAATAAGTTGTAAATAATGCTAGGTTAATAACTGAACACGGAGACTAAGGGTATTGTTTGTATGTCCGCTACCGTGTTCCCCATGTGGGATTTAACGTGAAATAACCGCACCCAGCGAGCGTTGAGCAGCTAGTCCCCCTTTGCAGTGGGTCCACCCGTCTGTCCCATGTAACTCGCGTACGCTGGACCACCATCCGACCCAGCGGCACTCACCCATTCACCCCGTGTAAAGCAGATTACAACGCTCGATACGCAAGGGTCAAAATAACATTAAGAGCAACGTTACTTTTATTTCCACCCACACCCGAAACCTATTTTCCCTACTCAACTTGTATCGCAATTGTATTTTATTCTGATTATAATATACTAACCCAAAACTTATTAAATTACTTCTGTTCTTTACTTTCGTCCTATGAATGATTTATTACCAAATATCTTTATTAGATTTTATCATACAGACACATTAAATAATCGAACAAAACATTGATAAAATATAAAATTCAGTATTACGAATAATTTTATTGTTTTTCCGGGTTTCACTCTACCTTTTTTACTTTCTCGTTCCCTATATGAATATAAGACACGAAAGTATTGTTTTCATTTCGATTTTTCGAATTCATGTTTTCACTGGAAATACTGCACGTTTTCAAGCCCCTAAACACAAAAACAATGTACTTTTTACCTATTTGAACAAAATATGTTAAGAACGGAATAGAATACAAAGTTAAAACTTGCAACTTAATTTAAGCACGCGATACGAATATTTTTAACAAAATCGGTCAACTAAAAGTAATCATTTATTTTCGCAATTTTTCACTTTTTCCGATATCCTCAAAAACGGCTTCTGTATTTTTTTAAATCAATTCGTTAACTATATTTTTGAATCACTACGAGATAGGTTAAGTATCATATCTGCAGAAATTCTTGGGAGCTTTGCTCTGGAGATAAAACTTGATTTTTTTAAGAATTGCGGCCGTAATATGGGTTTTAAGGCAAAAGTGTATGTAATTATAGTTGTAGAAAGATAATAACCTACAACTTTTATTTCAAACAACGTTTTTAAAGCGTCAATTAGTCATTGTGTGTATTTTGCTCATTGAAATTGGTAAAAAATGGGATTTGCTTAAGGTTGCAGCCTTAGTATGCATTTGCGACAAAACTAATATATAATATACAATTAAAGTTATAGGACATTTTTAAACATGTTAAAATTTATAGACTCAAGCCGGTAATCGAACCCGAAATTTTCTGTCTTGTAGGCATCGCACTAGTCACTTTTCCGCGGAGGTGGCCTATACTTTTATTTATTTTTTATTGATTTAACTTTTAAGCGTGTTTACTTCAGAACCTGTCAACACTGGATTGGGCAGTGTATACACCTAACCAAAATAAAATTTAGAAGGTTTTTTTAAAGTAGTATTGTATTCAAGTACAAATGTGATCATTATGTACATTTCTCGGGTACAAACTACAATTTTCACAACAGTCAATCTATTTTCAATGAAATAAGAACAAAAGTAACAACACAAATTATATACTACAGCAAAATATCAAAAACTATTATATAAAACTAATTCACATTCAGTCGATTAACTGTAAAAATATTATTTCATATTCATTGTTTAATTCTGCTAGACACCCAAGAAACGGCCAAAGTTGGTAGTCTTGTCTAGTAATTTAATAAAATTACCAAACTTTGATAGAAAGACTTTTTTCGAGAGCAGACGAAATTGAAGCTTCTAAATTTGCTTTATTTCAATTTAAATTACACTAACAACAAAAACAGACCTATTTTTCTCTAAAAACGTTGAAATAAAAATATTTTATAAACTGTTCCGTACAGTATGAGGTGTAACATACAATACATTATCGTAATAAAAAGTTTTAAAGAATCGGAAAATACAAAGAAATCGTTGTTGAAGTAACTTGAAAAAGCTTAACACCACCTTATTCAGTCTTTTTAATCTGTATTTAAAGATCACGGAGAACGATAACTTTGAAAACTTCAATAGTTATTTAAGCAGGCGACTTCTGTTAAATCTTTCTTTTCTTTTATTTAAATTTTTTGTTCTTTTTTGACGGGCATTCTTAAGTAGAAACGAAGAAAATTAGAGGTTTTTAAAGATTAAAACCCAATCTCAAAATCCTCTTACTTAAAAGAAATATCTAAAATCTATGGGTTCAATAAAATTCATTTTAATCTGTAACTTCAAACTTTAAACTTCTATTTTAATTATTTCTAACCAGAATTAAAACGACTAAACAAAATTAGTTTACCAAAGAATTAAGAATTTCATGATTTAAGTCTTAAAATTTATATATAACAGCTTTTTCAACAATTCTATGTACTTCATATCCGCTAGATAATGCCGACAGACGATCTAATTTACACATGCAAAAAATAAATAATTCTCCTGCAAGAGCTCACCATTGTAAAACAAGAAACAAGGAATTCTTACTCTTACATCAGGTTTTAAAAACATTATACCAAAACGTTCTGCTAATTAGCATCAGAGCTACACAATCTGCTCCAGATGCAACTTAAAAATATACCGAACATCATAAGGTATCGTTGCGATAAATGTTTTTGTTCATGGCAGTATACTAAACCCATGACGTTGCACATCCTAGTTGTTATTTGTGGGCCTATCTATAAAGTTGTCGCCGCGAGTCAGCTGTTTAACAGCTGATTTTCGGAGACGAAGGTTCCTGGTTCAAATCAGATAATTTTATACGGATTTGAAAATGCAGTGGTTACCGGTGTACTTTGATGGCTGGGGTTTAATTAACCATACTCTCCCAGAAATGGTCGGCCTGGGTCTGTACAAGACTACACCTCATTTACACGTCATACACATAATCCTTATCTCATTGGGTCATGGGGTTGCTTATTGTTCTGAATTGAACAGATTGCAACGTACACACATTAGGGATAAATAAAATATGTATATTCGTACATATTTATATAATATATAATATATTTGTGGCTTATTTTTGTAGCCAACATGGAGGAATAAATAGTGTCAATAAGAAAAAAGAATTGATAGAACATTTTTCATTTTCCATTGAAATCAAGTAGCTTATGTACTAGCCAATGAAAATTTGAATATCTGCCAAAATTATTCAACAGGGGTAATTTTTTGGAATATTGACTATTATGTGTGTTAAAAATATTATAATAATTTGATCTTAAATTGTAATAATTTAGAAGGTATAAATGAAGCTTACCTGTAGCAAAAGCGAGGTGTATATTAAAGTGCATTACTATAATACAATATATAAGATGTCTACTATGTAGCGTCATTTTTGTAGACGTCACTAAACAGGCGACCAATCAGGAGGCTCGTAAGACCCGCATGACCGCAGCACACTCTCGCGGAACAATCCGGAACGCGGCGGTAATAATCCCCCCACTCAAGTTACGTTCATCTCTTCTGTGAAACGTCCCTAAATTCCTTTACCCTCATCGATTACTTGATTTCCGTTCTCCTGTCATATGGCGGTCGTCAATGGTGTAAACTTTCAATGGTAACATGACACGGCAGTTCCATGCCGTTCATCTGAAACAGAGGTAAAAGCATAACTAATTAATCAGCTGTTAAAATTACACTAAGGTATTATTACAGTAGTATTATTTATTTTTATTCTATTATAATTAACTTTTACAAAATTATACGATTTATGTTGAAAGATGGATTCCTAATTTGAATACCAATTAGACTATACCGATCCAATTAGTAACTTTTGTGCATTTTGAACTTTCCCAAATTTATGTAATCACCAGTGATTTTAATAGTATCTTAATAGTACAAAACTATTAATACACAAATAATACGTAATCATTTCTATTGCATGTTTATAAAAACGACTTCAACCACAGTTTCGATATGAAAAGTTGCAGTAAATTCCGAATCGAGAAGCACAGAACTTCTTATTTCCTTCAAGGCTTTTATTTTAACAAATTACCAAAACGCCTAAACGTTTAACCAGTTAAACCTTTTGGCTTGTCCGTGGTGTAAGCCTAATGGTCAGCGCAACTGGCTTCTACATCGGGGTCTCGGGTTCGAACCCGAAATCAAAATATATGACCGGGTTTCAAAACCAAAATATATGGGTGGGAATCGATTCCCGGTCATAAAGTTTTGTTTACATCCGACTATTTTGCAATTACTTTTAATGCAGACGATGAGAAAGATGACGCATGAAAATGATTGACGAAAAAATTCCAGACTTGACCGGGAATTAAATCCAGTATCCTGGGGTAGAAACGTTGACCACTACACGTCAGGACAGGTTGGCATTTCTTCGTCACTAATTTTTATCTGTCACCCTTCTCATACGCTGCATTGACAGAAATTGGAAAAGAGTCGGGTGTAAAACAAAAAAGAAAAAAAATCATCGGGATTTAGTTTTGTCTTTTATCCTATACCATTCTTATTATGTCACTGTATGCTAACAAAATCTCTAAGTTTGATCACATTTTTCTTTACGTACTGCTACAAAACGCTTTCAATGATTCCCTAGATTCGTATAGTTTTAATTTACATCTTGTAATAATTTATAAATTTAGTTTTTATGAGATTAGAATAGTTACAAAATGACGGTAGTAAGTTGTGGTTGAAGGGTTTAATGTAAAAGGTTTATGATTTATGTAACTGTCATAAATTTTAAAATTGTCTCACTGATACATTTCAACAAGTCTATTAAAACAATATGGACAGATCAGGAATTTAAAAGTATTTTAACAAAAAAGTCTTGTTTTTTAAACGGTATTTTTTAAATTATTTTAATGACTAGATTAAATGATCAACAATATTTTTTTCGATTCCGTATTGATAAATTTTTATTAAGATTTTACTGTAATTACGTTGTTATCAAATACAAGTTAGTATAAAGGTATAATACAATTAGTCATAAATAAATGTTATTATTGAACCTTAAAAACAGATCAAAGGTTTTTTTGTCACTTTTAATTGAAATTTAGTACCTGTTATTAAATTAATATATCAATTTCTAAATATGAAGCTAATGTTCCAAAACTTGATTTACTTGAAGGAGCGTGCAGTCATCACTACAGTCCTACAGTTGGCCAAGAAGATCTCTTGGCCAAAGGCACTTCAAGCTGAGTCCCCGGTATCGCCCTAGTGCGCATGTTTTGTATGAGAGGGTTGTCATTTAATTCAAATTTATCATGCATCGTCTTGTATAGTTGTTTCGTGACATCAAGTACGTATGGGATTTGTAAGTCTTTGTGCAACATCGAGTTTGTGATGAAAAAGGGGCATTGCGTTATCGTTCGTAGAATGTTGTTCTGAATCGCTTGTATATATTTCGTGTGTGAAGGTTTAGCAGATACCCAAAGTTGAACTCCATATGTAAAGATTGGTCTTAAGACTATCTTGTAGATTGTTAATTTGTGTGACATGTTTAATTTAGAACCTCTATAAAGTAAGCGTTTCAGTTGATAGAAGCGTGTTTTGAGTTTGTGGCGTGTGTGTCTACCATATGTTCTCCATGTAAGTTTTCTGTCCAAGTGTAAGCCTAAGTAGCGTGTTTGATTAGTGTGAGGTAGCGGAATATTATTAACGTAAACGGTTGGGCAGTTTTGTTGTCTAAGAGTAAATGTCATTTGTAGCGATTTGTTCAAGTTTTAAGTTGAAAAAAACGAAATTAGGAAATAGTCTTTTTTAGTTGATTTGAAGTTGCATCAACATCTTGTCATTAGCGTGTAATATAACAAGTAATATTGTATTCTTTATTCGTTGTTTATCAGCTTTCAAGTTTAATTTTATTATCTTTCCATTTTACCTTGTCCCTTATTTTCCTTCAATAAAACATTCACATTAAATCATTATAGGTTTTATTCAATTAATATATTTTCATAATTACAATCCTAATTGTTACGTATTTTAATTAATCTGCTTTCACAAACTCTGAACGATTCAAATATTTTCTTTCAATTCTCCTATTAGACGAATGTCTTCATCAATGTTTTTATACATCTGCCATTGAAAAACTACCAGATAATCACTATTATTATAAAGTTGAATAATTTGTGTCTCTTTAATAACATGAACGTTGGTGGATAAACTATTTTATCTTCTAATATATATTTTATTTTTTTTAAGATCAAATGTGGGACCTCCTCATCCTTTCAATATCCAGGCCCCACTCCATCATTTTTACCAATTTTTTTAACCTACTAGCCGCCTAGCAACCCGATTTTGTTTATACATTTTTAAAATTAAATTGTTTTTTATTATTTATTTCCACCAGCTGGGTCTATTTACATTTACTTCAGACCAAAACATAAAGAAAGCCAGCTGTTGATGATTTTGAGTCGTCACAAGCGACTACAGAAAAATTAAAGTGCAAAGAGTTTGAACAAGATAATATTTTCCAGACTTCAGTTGGGAATCGAATTCGAGACTACCACTTTGCAGCGTAGAATGCTAACCACTGGGCTACGGAGGCGACCATAATCTGAATTATTTGTATTAATTTTTAGCCTACGCATTTTTTAAAAATATTGTATTAATGACGAAGCATATTTCTGAAAAGTGCTACCAACTGATACAGTTTATTTGTTTATTTAAGCACCAATCATGTAATAACTGAAAATTTTCTAAATTCATCTCACACATATTTAGCCGACTTAACAATTCACCTCCAATATTTATAAAATCAAACATTCATTTAAATGATTAAACACACTAATACGACAGTAAATATAATACACAATTAAAAAAGCTAGCGAACTTATTTGTTCTTTGCATATCATGGAGAATTTACCAAATTTTGTAACATTATATACAGAAAACTTTAACTAACATTCTTATCTTTCATTTAAATTGTTAAAATGAATTGAAGAAATATTTTTTTAAGAATTTATATTTGAGGAACAAAATTTCTTTTTTTTTCATTTTCTAAATTTATGTTGTGAATACCGTACTTATAAAAATTGTTCTTCTCAGAAACGCTATGAAAATATTCAAATAAACCTTTACCAGATGTTGTACAAAGGAAGTAGAAGGGTTGTAGGGATGGGGTCAACTAATAATGAAATTCCAGAGCACAGTTGACTCTTGTCGCGGCGTCCCGCAAGACAAACAAGCAGTGTCACTTGTAAATGAAAATGTGATCCATAGTTCTCTCCCTTAAGTCACGTGACACCTGATACATTCATCAACCTTTCGTCAAATTTAGCAAACAGCCTCTCCATTTCACTTAGTAGGTTTCCCTTCTATCATAAACGCATTCTTGTTATAATCGAATCTGATACCTCTTTGGATTGTTGTACCTACTATGTAAATTTAATTCACGTACGTAGTTATTTCACTGTCAAATTTAATGCTTTGATGTCCTTGAAGAGGAAACAAACTATTTAAAATAAAAAAAGCAAACCTTCCGAAATTAATACTAGAGTAAGAATCAGATAAAGAGACGGACGAAATCGAATATTGCCTTGGAGAAAATAATAAAAGAATGAAAGATATCATAAGAAAAACTAAAGGTTCATGGATATACAACAATCGGAAAGAAATACAAATTTTGAAACATGTTATCGTACGAATAAACGAAAGACCAGTTCCTCAATCAGTGAAATACTGGGAAATGCAACAACGTTGACTATTCAAGCAAAGAGCTTCATCATCTATTTTCTGGATAGTATTGAGATTTCTTTAACTTAATGTTGCAAAAAGACTTACGAATCTCATACGGAAATGACGTCGCAAATCAACGATACAAGACGATGTAGGACAAATTTGAGTAACATGTCAACCCTGTCTTACTAAACATGTATACTAGAGCGATAACGGGTACTCAGCATAGACGTTTAAAACGCCTCTGGGCAAGGGATCTTCTTGGTCAATTGTAGACAACTGATGACTGCAAGCTCCACCAAGTAATTCAAGTCTTGGAACCTTTAGCGTCATATTTAGAAATAGTTATAATATTGTAATAACAGATACTATATTTTCAATAAAAATGTATCAAAAAAGTATAATTTCTCTTGCCTTTATGAATATTATAAAAAGAAAAGTATTGTTTTCATGTCAATTTTTCGAAATCGAGTTTTCACCGGATCTACACGTTTTTAGACCCCCTGAATCCAATAATATGTTTTTAGCGATTGATCTGTGTGTGTGTGTGTGTGTGTGTGTGTGTGTGTGTGTGTGTGTGTGTGTGTGTGTGTGTGTGTGTGTGTGTGTGTGTGTGTGTGTACAGAATATCTCAAGAACGGAACATCGTACGAACTTGAAACTTGAAACTTAAGTAACATATTACTACCGGACCCGACACGAACATTTTTATCAAAATCGGTAAACCGGAAGCAGTAGTTTATTCGTGTCATTTTTCACTTTTTTGCAATTTTCTCAAAAACTGGTCCTACGATTTTTTTTTTAAATCGCCTGGTTTACTAAATTTTTTTATGCTCTACAAGATAGGGTAGGAGCCATGTTTACTAAAATTCTTGGTGAGGCTGATTTCACGTAAAAAAATTGTTTTTTTTAGGATTGCGGCTTTAATATGCATTTTAGCGCAAAAATTTATAATAAAAGTAGTAGAAAATTAAAAATCCTACAACTTTTATTTCAAACATATTTTTGTATAACGCTTAGTTTAGCGGTAATTAGCGATTTTCTGTTTTTTCTTCACGAAAACGTGTGGAAAATCGATTTTGTTAAGATTTCGGCCTTAGTATGCATTTTACGACAAAAAATTATTAATTAAATTTATAGAAAATTAAAAAATTTACAACTTTTATATAAAGCATGTTTTTCTACAGAGGCTAGTTTAGCGCGAATGAGTGATTTTCCGTATTTTAAAGCCAAACTGAGGTTGATTTTCATTGTGCGTCTTTCACTCAACATTAAAATTAGGTTATGTTTATTGAGATTAGTTTTTTGTTTATTTCTAATGTTTTATTACTAATGTTAGGTTTATTTTTAATTTTTGGCATTGGCAAGAGAAAGTTCTGTGAGTGTTTCACACCAGATTTTTCTCGGTGTTTTGCAACTCTTCACCTATTTTTGAAGGCGAGCCGTACTGGAATGCATTCACTCGGATGATTTTCTTCCCTGTATCTTCTTATAGAGCAACGAAAGTAAAAGTGAGAAAGTATATTTTTTGCATGTAGTAATCAATAAAGTGTTACCTTAATTTTAATAATATTCTTGACGTAGGTGAAGATTAGCAAAAAATTATAAATGTACAACACAATTTTAAAAAGGAAAGTAATCCTATTTTAAAAAAATATAGAGGCGAAAAAGTTAAACGAGTAAAAAAAACAGTTTCATCACTAGATTTCCTATGAGAATTGAATTCATTAACTTGACGCGTTTATTTTGTGAATATTTATTACAGAGGTATGAACACATACACAGATAGTGATAATGTGAGAATAAAATATAGTTCATTTAAACAAGTTTCCTTTAAAGAGTGTCGCATCCCTATGTAAACGATTGGCAGTTGAATTTTCGATTTAGAAAAAAATAGGGAAAAAACGAAGAATTGTAATATTTCTCCGTCACCTTTCTCTATTTCCTTTCAATCCATTTCTCAATAGTGAGACCGCTGAGAAATGGTTGTCACTCTTCTTGGAAGAAGCCTCTAACGACAGTAAAGATAGCGGTTCTCATTTCATCAACTTTTCCTCCTTTTTCAACAATTCTGGTGTTCCTTTGTGCCACTTGCTTTCTCCCTCTTTCATTTACGCTCTCTCTTATTCATCTTATACATCCTGTTTATCGGTATAAAAACTGCCTCTGCCTTTACTTGCTTTATTATCAGTTCCTTTTAAGCTCCGCTGTAAGTCGCTCCATTGAAAATCGTAAAAGCAGGAGAACTTTTAGTAAAACGCAAATCCTTACAATAAAATCTCGTATGAACGTTGGAACCATACAATCTTGTTCAATTTTGATTCATCTCTTTATGAAAATCTTATAATTATTATTAAATATTTTAAGGAATGAAAATTTAACATCCATATTAATATTTAATACGTATAACGGTTTACCATGAGCTATCATGCTTGGATTCAGTATTCAAAACTTATGGCCTATTAAATATTATATTACAAGGGTCGTGCTAGAATTTGCAATTAAAACGCCTATAAATTTAACCATATATGTGCCCTATTATCTATATACTGCCTGTATCTATGTTGTATTATAACATTAAATTGCTTACATTGATTTTTTCCTAACATCAACTTCATGACTAGAAACCACATACATTATAAATTATATTTTCTTATTAAAAAATTTTAAAAACTACAATTCACCAACTGCATAGAGTGGTGGATTACGTTGCTGAAGCTCTCGAACGTAGAGTAGACTATACCGTAGGTGTTTTTCTCGATATAAGCCAAGCCTTTGATCGGGTTTGGCACAGCGGCCTGCTCGCTAAATTAAGTTCTTCCTTCCAATTACTACTTAATAATTCAGGTCTTTTTGATGGAACGTTTCTTCTATGTCTCTGAAAAAAATTCTTATTCTCATTACTGCCCACTACTAGCTGGTGTACCTCAGGGATCTATCTTGGCACCACTTTTATATTCAATTTACACTTCCGATGTACCGTCCCATCCACATACACTCCTTTCTTCGTACGCGAATTATGCTGTAATATTGTACTCCGCTGATAACCCCGCTCAAGTATCGTATGTCCTTCAACATCATATTTCTCGCCTAGAATCATGGCTTACCAAATGGCGGATCAAAGTCAACACTACAAAAACGTGTCACGTTATATTTACCCTACGTAAACGAGTTTGTCCTCTTTTGTATCTTTATGCCACTCTACTTCACACTTCTGAATCTATCCGTTTTCTAGGTTTATATCTAGATAAGCGGCTCACATGGAATGTACACGTGGATAAAACGAGAAAGACACTCCAGGACAGGTTCAAACAGTTGTACTGACTTCTTTCACGCAAATCCAAGTTACCAACTACGTCCAAATTAACCATTTACAGCTCCTACCTTCGACCAATATGGAGCTATGGCAGTCAGCTTTACTGCTGTGCAAAACCATCGGTATTAGCACAAATTCAGCGTTTTCAATCAAAGCTTTTACGGAGGATAGTTAACGCCCCCTATTATGTAACCAATAAAACGATACACTCAGACCTAAACGTACCTTACATAAATGACATTTTCTTAAAACTCTATATACAAAATTTAGAAAGAAACTCGTAAACCACCATAACCCATTGATCTCAAATTTGGCTACGTAGACTCTCCCAAACAATCCAATAAGACGTCTAAAAAGTTGATGTAGCCGAAACCTCATCAATTAACGTAGTGCTGTAATTGACTATCCATCACAGTGTTTTAAATGGTTCATTTAATGCTACACTTATCTATTCACGTCGGAGTTCTGTCACTGGACTGTGTCTCCACTCACGTTTATTTATCATGTTATTTTCTTTCCAAATTTTGTGTTATCACATTCACTGATTGTTTCCAACAGGTTGTGAATTTTCTAAATAGAGAAATAAAACTGTGATTCTAACACATGTTTTCTGTAATTCTTTATTTGTGGTTATAAAATTTTACAAAAGTTATGATAATTTTATAAATGACATGATATGCATGAGAGGGGCAGGGTTCCCAATGGTGCTTCCCCAACAATAAAATTTGTATATTAAATTAGCAGGTCTCTACTGCAGCGTCTCTTAGAATGTCTAACGGGATTATCAGGTAAATGGAAGATGGAAAGTAAACGTACCATTGGGTTCCCGTGTTCTTTTATATTTTCGTGATAGCGTTTGTATAGGTGTTTGAGAAAACTTTATTCAAATGGTAGTCTATTTTCAAATCTGTATGTAAGATTTTGCAGCTAACGTACAGAGATGTTTTTGCTATAAGATGTAATACTTTTAACTGGAATGCCCTGAATTCGTTGCAAGTTAGAGCGTTATGGTGAACCGTATTTGGAAGCGTCCATTCAGGTTTTAAAAGAGAACAGTATATAAGTAATTTTTGTGCCAATAGTAATTTTGATCGTTTGTGAAGTAAGCAATGTAAAAGTTTAAGTCGGGAGTTCAGTAATAAATGTTTCTGTTTGATATGTGTACTCCAAGTCAGTTGTTTATCGAAAATCAGACCGAGATAATTGACCGTATCTGTTTTTCTGACTGGTAAATCGTCTAAATCGGCACTAAACATGACGGAGTGTAAAAGTTATGTGAAGGGATTTTGTTGTATGAAATTTTTTTTTAGACATTGTTCCAATTTTTTTGAAAAAGTTCTAAACCCAAGGATGCTAAAATTTGTAACGGATGCAGATACTCTCCCTGATCAGCAATTTGGTTTCAGATCTGAAAATTCAACTGCAAAAGTGTATATAATTATATTGTAGAATATTAAAAACCTACAGTGTCGATTGGAATATTCTTTCCTAGAAAGCTTAGTAATTTTAGTGATTTTCTATACATATTTTTCATACAAATCGGTAAAAAAATGTTTTTTTTTAGGAATGGTGCCTCAGTATTTATATTTTATGACAAAAGTGTACGTATTCAGAGTTACTACAATAAAAGAATCTACGACTTTTTATTTATTTATTTAACGTCGCATCAACTGCAAGGTCGTTAAAGACGACGTTGGGGTGTAACTGCGTAATGAGGATGAAATGATTTTTTTGTAACGTATAAAATATGCCATGCCTGAGTGGGATTCGAACCCAGGACCGCATGATGAGAGGCGAGCACGTTACCAATTATGCCAATGCGGCCGGCTAAATCTACGACTTTCATTTCGATGATGTTTTTTCTACAGAGCTAGTTTATCATCAATTAGTAATTTTTCGTATTTTTAATTTACCTATTTGATCTTAATTTTGCGTTATTTACTCGTGATTATAATAAAATTAGGTTGTTTTTAATTTTACCTTGTTTAGCTTACACACATTATTAAACATAGGTTATATTTTTCATTATGTACAATGGTAAGAGAGAGTCATATGAGTGTTTCTCACCAGATTTTTCATATGATTATGATAGATAGCTTAATAAAATTGTCTGTAGGAAGTACATGTAGTTATAACGTACAGAGGTAAGAGATTTTGATCAGAAAGAAAACTGATGATTCAGAGAAATCCGCTTGTTCACAAGATTGATGCAAGAGATTTTCTTCGAGTAACCTAGAGCGATTGAGATTTTCTTGAATCAGAGATCTACTGCTTTGATAAAATTCACCTCGTTTTTTTTATATTTCTTCTTGAGAATTCATATCATTTTCTTTTAGTAGCTTCTATTTTTGATTCCCATCCTTTTGGAACTTGATGCAACTATTCAAAGTACATAGGGACGTTGAAAGAAATATAACTAATGTCACTCGTTAACCAATACCCTTTTCCTGGCATGTAATGTACTCAACAAAATAAAATCATGATCCAATTTATTTTCTATAAGTATGTTCTTTCCTTAAAAATGAAAAGATTTTTTTAAGAGAATTTAAACTCTTTCAACTTTACTTTTGCAAGAATAACAGCTATACAAAAGCGCAACCAGCAATATATATGTTTTTAATTGATGTTATTAGCTTTGCTGTGTTGCCTATAACAGACAGGTGAAGTGTCAAATTATTTACACTCAATCTGTTAGTTGCAGGGCTAAAATAAATAGTTCTGTTTCATATCACATACTCAGCCAATTAAATGACTGAATCATTAAAGAGCAGAAGAGGGAGAGGTGCAAAAGACACTAACCAGAGTTATCTCCACTGAAAGTAATGAATTTCATTATACAGCCAGACCCTGTGATGAATGAAGTGAAGGTGTCATTTGCAGAATGGAAAATATGTGCTTTTCAGAGGGCCCGGCATGCTGATAAGCGTACTTTTCCACTCAGTGAGGAAGGCAATGGAAAACCATCTCACTCCTCAATTTACTTAGTAAAACCTCTACAGGTTCAAACCAGCCTTTTGGCTGATGACCTAAACAACAACAGCTTTGTTGTACGTATATTTTAATATAGTAATGATTCAATTATTTTTACTTTCTTCCTTATTTAAATATAGGAAATAAAGTATTGGTTTATGTCAATTTTTCAAAATCAAGTTTTCACGGAAGTAATCACACGTTTTCAGGTTCTCAGAAACCAAAAATTGTGCTTTTAGCGAATGGTCTGTGTGTGTGTGTGTAAACGAAATATATCAAGATGGAACACCCTACGAAATCGAAACTTGGAACTTAAATTAGGTTCCACTAGAAAACCCGATACGAACATTTTCATGAAAACGGTTAACTGAAAGTAGTAGTTTATCATGCGATATTTCAATACTTTGAAATTTTCTCAAAAAAGCCCCTATAATATTTTTTAAATCGACTCATTTACTAAATATTTTATGCTTTATAAAATACGGTAATCTCCATGTCTGCTGAAATTCTCGAAGGCCGTGCTCACAAGAATTGAAGGTAATTTTTTTAAAGACCTTATGCATTTTAGGCTAAAGTGTGTATAATAAAAGTTACAGGAAATAAAACAGTCTACAACTTTAAAACCAATATTTATTTTTATTAAGTTTCATATAAGTTAGTTGTCTGCCCTTTTACGGGTAGGTGGAGTGTTAAATTAATTGCACTTGATCTGCTAGTTCCAGGGCTACAAAATATAGTTCTGTTTTTTATCACATAGTCAGCCATAGTCATAATCAGTCAGCCATAATCACATAGTCAGTTATATTTATAACTGAACTATTTAAAAACAGAAGAGGTAGAGGTGTAAAAGACACTAGTCACAGTTATCTTCTCTGAGAGTAATGAATTTCATTATACAGCCAGACCCTGTGGTGAATGGAGTGGAAGGTGTCATCTGAAGGGTGAAAAGTAGATGCTTTTCTGAGGACTTGGCAACTGATAAGCATACTTCTCAACTCAGTGACGAAAGGCAAATTGTAAACCACCTCACTCCTCGTTTTACTTAGTAAAGCCTCTATAGGTTCAAACCAGCCTTTCGGCTGTTGACATAATCAACAACAAGTTAGTTGTTTAAATTTCAGTGACGTTATTTTATAATGTAACTAAAAAAAATAACCCCTTAATTATCTAATTTCAGAATGTAGCCTACCTCTAAATGATCGAAAAGGGTGTCCAACATTAAACCAATAAGTTTTATTTACTAAGTTCCAGACGAGTTGGCTGAAATTCGGTGAAGTTGTCTAAATATTTATACATATCAAAATTAACTGAATCAAGAAATCTTATTTTTGATTTATTTATAACCTGCACTTTTAATTATTTTGTAATAAAACAAAATTATACCCGGGTGAAGCAGAAACGGGCAGCTAGTATTATATGCGTATAACTAAAAATCTGGAGTAAAACACTCACACGACTTTCTCTTGCCAATGCAAATATTTGACCATACATATGTAACATTCGTCGTAGAAACATTAGAAATAAATAGAAACCTAATCTCAAAAACCATAACCTTATTTTAATCATGAGTGAAAGACGCAAAATGAAAATCAACCGCAGTTTGGCTTTAAAATACGGAAAATCACTCTTTCACCCTAAACTAAACAAGTAGGTAAAGGTTATGGGATTTTAAATTCTCTATATTTTTTGTTATACAATTTTTTGCGCTAAAATGCATATTAAAACCGCAATCTTAAAAAAAAAATTTTTTACGTGAAAACAGCCTCACCAAGAATGTTTGCAAACATAGCGCCTACCTTATCTTGAAGAACATAAAAAGTTTAGTAAACCAGGCTATTTTTAAAAAAATCGCAGGAAAATTTTTTGAGAAAATCGAAAAAAGTGAAAAATGAGACGAATAAACTACTTCTTCTGGTTGACCGATTTTGATGAAAATGTTCGTGTCGGGCCTCTAGTGGTATCTAACTTAAGTTTCAAGTTTCAAGTTCGTACAATGTTCCGTTTTTGAGATATTCTGTTCACACAAACACACACACAGTCCAATCGCTAAAAATATGTTTTTGGGGTTCAGGGGGTCTGAAAACGTGTAGATCCGGTGAAACCTCGATTTCGAAAAATCGACATGAAAACAATACTTTCCTTCCTATATATTCATATAGGCAAGAGAAAGTAAAAATAATCTTCTTTTGTTATCCCTAGTAAGTTTAAAATACAAAATAAAAATAAATTATTTATAATAAAACCAGCGTACTTGTAGATAAGTATGATGACAGATATTACTTAAAAAAAAATTATAACGATAATAAATAAATTTAAAGAGAACGAATTAAGTAGTAATAGACCACGTTCAGGAGAAAAAGTAATAAACATAATTGGGTACGAAGAAATATTTAAACTACCGAACTACGTGATGAAGATTATACGATTAAAATCATCTCACTAAAATTCTCCTTATGTTATAATAACATAAATAATAAAAAATTACATTTTATAACATAGTTATATTAGAAAATTCTTTTGATTCCATAACAGATGATCAAAAAAGTTTTTTGTTGAACGTTAGTGGAAGAAGACGATGAAAGATGGAAAAGTATAGAGAAAAGAACCAATATGTCTGAATCCAAGTCCGGTTTTAGTCTGTAAAGCTACGATAACATACTATTTTTCATCCTAACCGTTTCACTGCTATTACTGTATACTTTTTGTTGCTTCTCCACACGCTTCAGTGACGTCGTTTCCGTAGATGAACCGACTGTGTGTATAGCGACTATATTCTACTTTTTCCAATATATAATCAATTCCCTTAAATAAATTCCAACTGAAAAGAAGAATTTCACGAAAGAGAAAATAATCCTAAAAGTAATCACAGTTGTGATTTGTGCTTCTTCACTGAAACTTATTCTATCAATTCTTATTTCAATTAAGTCATTTTATATTTTTTTAGACAACTACTTGTATCTTGGGAATGTACTCTTAAAGTATCTAAAATTTCAAACTTGGAAAGGGTTTCTTTAAAATTTTATTGGTCTTTAGGTCATCAGCCGAAAACCTGGTTTGAACCTCCAGATGCTTTACTGAGTAAAACGAAGAGTAAGACGATCTACGATTTCCTTCCTCAATGAGTGGAAAAGTATGCTTATCAGCATGCCCAGTCCTCTGTAAAGAATTTACTTTCCACCCTGTAAATGACACCTTCACTTCATTCACCATAGCTGTATAATGAAATTCATTACTCTTAGAGTAGATAATTCTGACTAGTATCTTTTATACCTCTACCTCGTCTGTTCTTAAATGCTTCAGTCAAATAATTGGTTGACCCCATGTGATAAGAAACAGAGCTAATTTTTTTAGCCCTGGAACGAGCAGATTGAGTGCAAATAATTTACCATTCCACCTGCCTGTTACGGGAAAACAAAAATTTTATATCGATCAAATTTGGATGCCAAATGATTAAAATATATAATTTTTAAGACAGAATTAAAAACTGTCGGATTTAAAGAAATCATAATACATCAATAGGCCTACTACCTTTTTGAGAGATGGGTCTAAAACGAATTAATTTTTTGAGGAGGAATAAGTCCATATTGGAGTAGAAGTTGTCAGATCACGAGGTTGAACCACAAGAGGAATGAAAAATATCTGTTAAAAACAAGAAAGAGCAAAGCGCGTGTTAGAATAAAGAAAGACATTACTGTGGCATGAAAACCAGCGCCAGATGAATCTATAATAATTTATAAAAATTATGCGAACACGTTTTAAAAGTCTTACGTGTATGTATTTTTCTAAACTGCTTTATCACGGACATACGACCTCGATGGTTTTTGTTTTTATTTTCTCTTGACATATATTTTTATATGTAAGGAAGGAAAATATAGTTTTATAGTATAGAAAGTTTAGTTTTCTCACTTATAGAAATAAGATATGGATAAAAACAAAAACCGATGACTCGCGCGTTCAAGTTGCAGAAATGAGATTTTTACGCAGCGTTCATGATCCCTGAACGCTGATACACGCTGATACGCGGTTGGATCACATAACCGATGAGGTCGTTCGGAGGCAGTGTAATATCCAACCACTTGCCCATGTGATTAAGCAGTTATAGGATGAGATGGACGAATCACCTGCTCCGTATGTCTCCAGATCGTCTCCCTCTGCAGGTATGGAATTTGAGGCAGGATGGAAAAAGAGACGTTGGAAGGCCGAGGAAACGGTAGTCACCAGAACAGGCTCTAGAAGCCTAGTCCATTATGGATAATGATGAGAAAGTTTAGGCTTTTATTTAACTTTTATTATACAAAACATTTTAAAATGTAGCATGTACATGCATCATGTAATTGAGGCGGGTCATAGCAAAACTGGCTAAGTGCAAGTTATGTAATTTTTCAGCAGAGGCAAAAAACTTGTATTGACTATGCAAGTGTTAAAAAGAGGTAGCTAATAATATTTTTTCATTAATATCTTCTTTTAAGTAGTAATGGAAACAGTCTGTAACATATTGGTAATCATTTTAATTAATTATAATGATTTTAAAACTGCACTTAGCTAGTTTTGACACAACAAAACTCAAATGACTAGTTTTGCAACAACATAAATTGAAAAAGACAAGTTTTGCTGTAGTAACACACCTTGCATCGCAAATAAAACTAAGTGAATTTTATGTAAACAAATTTATTGATTTTTTATTGACACTGTAAAAGTATGTTAAATATTAAAAAATAAGTTTTATATTATAAGCTTTTTTTAAACCAAGAGTTCTGTTTCTTCTTCTGCACGTTCTTCGCAGTAGTGTTCTTCTGGTGTGTCATCTGGCATGATATTCTTAGTCTGCAGCACATTCTTCAAAAAGTCATTCTCAGGAAGATTCATCCAATTACTGACTCCGTAGTGTTTTTCAAGAAGTTTCTTAACGTCTTTGAGTTTTGCTTCTTTCACTGGGCATCCACGGTTGATTTCTGTGAGCACAGCTTCCTTAAGTTTTTTCCCTTTTCTGATAACAGATTTGTCAGCTCCTGTGTTACTATTATAGGACCATTCACCTGTGACTGTTACTGTATTGTTATTCTGTCCCCGTTTTAAAACAAAACGTTTGGCCTGAGAGAACCGAAAATGCCAATTTTTGGTGGGTTTGAGGTACAATTCGGTTAACTCCTTCCAGTCGAAGACTGTAAGATCAGTCTCCATCTTAGACACTGTACCATGTCTTTTAAATATATCAATGTACTGATCAGGGTTGGAAATGACAGGAATTTTTTTCACTTCCTTTTCAATTCTCCCAAACACTCTGTCAGCAGGAAGAAATGAATGTCCAGGTACTGGGTAGATAATTTCTAACTGATTAACATTTTGTGGAGCGATGTTCAAAAGAAAATAAGAGCACATACATATCATCATCGAGTTTCGATTTTGCCCGCCACATCCATCTGCACAAAGGCGAAGTGTAGAGCAATCGTTTAAATCTATCTGACACAGGCGATTAAACACGGCAGAGGAAATTTCATTGGATCCTTTAGGAAAGTCATTTTCATTCCATGTGTATATGAATGTGTTGTGAAGAGTCATTTTATTTTCAGAAGAGCCCTCAAAAATTGTGAAATTGTAAGTGTAAAGCTGCCTGCTATAATAGGCTACTTGGTCAGGAACTTTAGGCAATACCATGTTTTTCTGGCAATCGAATGACACTGTCACTAAACCATCCCTTTTTTCTTTTAATTTTGAAAAAAACGCTTTTGCTCGAAGCTTATGCACACGATATTCCATTATCATCTGAGCACATTTTGACTTATCTGTCTCAACTTTTATCTGCTGTTTATATGACATACAACTGGAGCATGCATCTGTGACAGGAATACCAAAACCTAAATTATACTCAAGATTGATAATTTTTCTAAAAAAAGACCTTTTAACTTGCATATTGTCAGGCTGATCAAAATTGTACATTTTTAATAGCTTAGAAATACTTAGGTTACCTGGAAGGTATTGCCTAATAATAGATTTTCCTCTACAATAGTGGGTTTCACTACAGTTTTTTAGGGACTGCACAAAATTTCGGACATTGTCCCTTTTATTTACATATTTTACACTCATTCGGTCTCCTCCTCGTCTTTCTTTTGGAAGTTCCCCTGACTCAAAATAGTTTCTGGCTATTCGTTGTACTCGGTCCTTCGATATGTTTAATATCCCCAGAAATGATTTTTGGCATACCTGGACTTTGAAGGTCTTTGTATTTTTAATTTTAACAAAATACTCCACTGTAATGCTTTTCTTCTTAGGCCTAACACTTTCTGTCTTCTGTATTCTTTGAGGTAATTTAACTTCGATATTTTTTAGAATGAAACAGTCTTGTACAGTTTTGTTATATGTTTTGTACATGTTATCATGAAATGCTTTAATGTCTTGCATTTTTAATGTTTTACAACGGAAGGTCTTCTTTCCCTTGTGTTCACATGCTGGATAATTTGGTAACTGCTTGGGTTGATGCCTGAAAACAAAATAAATTGTTAATACTTCAGTAAAATGAAACCAAATTTCTGAATAGATTTAGGGTTGAAGTAAAAAGAGATTAGGTTGAATAGAAAGTAGGCTTAAACTTACGGTATTGTTTACATAATTGTATAGAATGGGTAGTTTACACTAATTGGGATAGGTAGTGTGTTTACTGAATAAGAAATAAACGACTAATATAATAGGATTTAGTAATAGAATTAGTAAATATATCTTATCTGATATATTTGTAAAACATTAAGTTTTATAAATAAATAAATAAATTTAAAGTTTATTAAAACAGAAGGTTCGTATTAAACACTTTTAGGTTAAGTTCTATTGGTTACAAAAGACAACACTGAATAAGGAATAAAAGACTAATATAAAAGGATTTAGTAATAGAATTAGTAAATATATCTTATCTGATATATTTATAAAACATTAAGTTTTATAAATAAATAAGTTTAAAGTTTATTAAAACAGAAGGTTCGTAATAAACACGTTTAGGTTAAGTTCTATTGGTTACAAAAAACAAAACTTACCTTTTGTATTTATCTTTATTTCTTGCCCACTCTTCTGGCAATGCCCTTCTCTTTCTCCCTTTTCCCACGGGCGATGGTTTAATTTTATTCATTTTTCTATAAAATAATGTTATTATTATGATATTATTCTGAAATAACACAACCACTGAAGAACACGCACTCGTAAATAGAACAGGTAGTCACGTGACACTAAAGGCGGCATCCTATTGGCTGCATTCAAAAAGCGAGTTTTGCAGCAACAGTGTTGTCGTAAAAGGCAAGTTTTGCTACAACTACCGTATTTCTATATTAAATTTAAATTACAAATAGACAGTTTTGGCACAGATACCATATGTTTATGTGTACAACTTTAGACAATGATCAGTTTACCAACCTAAAAGCACTTTTTAAAAAAAATGCACTTAGCCAGTTTTGCTATGACCCGCCTCAATTATAACATACTACAATGTATCAATCAATAATTATCATTAAATTTGATTGATCAAGATTAAATATAGGTTTTTTATAAATTTTCGGATTCGTTAACCGGGACTGTAATTCACGAATGAGAAAATCCTGCAGAATTCATTTTTAAGAGAAAAAGATTCCCCCTTTCATGTGTAGTACAATTTTCTGCAGAGCGTGCTGGAGCAAGTGGTCGGCGAGTATAAGTTATGATAGGGCGAACGGAATCCGTAGCTGTAGCAGAAGAAGAAGAAGAAGAAGAAGAAGAAGAAGACGTTAAGTGAAGACGTGTTTGGAAACTAAGTTCAGTATCATAATTCGTGGTGTGTAAAGCCACACTAGACAAGCAAGACGGTTAAGAAGAAGCATATCAGTTATAAATAGTTGAAGAGGAAATAGGCAATGTTTGTATGCATGGGCGTAATATGATTAATCCATTCGTACTCGTGAATGGAGGTCGCAAATTGAATATTTGGTGAGAGTTGAAGAGTGGGAGTGGTTTGGATGGTAAATTGGGAGTGGGAGATCTTTTCCACACCACTACAACAATATAGTCTGTAGTATCAGAAGTAGTAGAACCAGAACCCTGAACGAACACCCTCATCCCGATGAAACCACATCCCTTCCAACCCCCTAAACACGTGCCGTGACTTTAAACCATCTCCTCCAGTTTCACTCCAATGTATACCGTACAACACGCCCCCCCCCCGACCTAAATATCTTTGCCCTTCTTTTTCTTATTGTTCGCCTCCTTCAACATTTTATCGCTAATGTTCTTTTATATAAACAAGAGAGTTTTATAAGAAAAAAAATCTATAATTGAAATGCTAAATAAATTAAATTACCCCCCATCCAGTCCCTTTTCCGACCATATTATAAAACTAATAGTGCGAAAACCATTAAAACTATTTTCTTCGTAATAAAAAAAGAAAATACCAAGGCCAATAAAAAGGTTTCCATTAATATAATCTTTACTTTTTTGCGTTTCCATCAACAAACATCTTTCTACTAGTAATCCATTTACTTAGCTGTTACGACCAGCAGCTTTACCTGGTTGTCAAGACTACATTCCTTTAACATCAAAATAGAAAAAGAAAATCAATTAATTTAATTTCTCTCCTTAAATGTTCCAATTATTAATCAAACCTATTAATTTTAGTTTCTTTATTATTGAGTAGTCTTTTTTAGTTTAACTGCTAAGTAATACAATAATTGTAATATAGTCACTTGAGTCACGAGTTTGCCCTTGTTTGCAACGAAGGGTAAAGGAGAAAAGCATCAGTGCGCATGCGCGACTGGTTGAATTTCAGTACGATAAACATAACAACTTATACTATAACCAGAGCATATACAATATATCGTGGAACCCTTTGTGGGTTAACTCTACGAATATAACTGTAAACAGAAATGTCGGTTTCTCGAAAACATGGTTGAACTATCCACAGTGCTGAACAAAATCTAATATGCAATGTTATAAAATGTTGTGAAATTGAAGCTAAACAAAAACTCCTATCCGTGACTCTTAACAAAAGCTGTGAGCGAACGGCTAACTACTGTGATGTTTCTCTTTCCACAATTCGAAAAATAAAGGAGGAAATTAAGGACGTGAAGAAGCTATTCTTTAACAATTTTGTTGACTACTGGTAAAAAGGGAAAACGGTTACGTAGATACTTGATAATAAAAACGCCGAAGAAAGCAATAGTAAAGAAGGCGATTCATTTGTAGTTACAGTAAATCAAACATTTCTAGTCATGTAATTAAGCCTACAGCTTAATTACATGACTTCCCTTCAACCCCCTAAACACGTGTCAGATGCTTTCTATAATGCTATATTATTACAGGTCACATTTATTTCTTATAAGGTTTATGAAGAAAACATTTTCTCGGAATAATTTACAGCTTACAAAATGTATCTAGAAATTGCACGGTAGTGAAATGTACGAGTATTGTCTCACTGTTGAGGTTGGCAGCACTGCAAATGTTTCACTTACCTTCTTCACAGCCCATACATGCGCCCAAGGCAATCTCGTGACTTTAGTATCTATAGTATAATCTCCTGATTTTTTGAGAAGAATAAGAGTAGGTGCTGACAAACTCATAAGCAAGTAGTTTTTAAATAATGAGACTTTAGGACATACAATCGTTTGTTTATTTATTTAAGATGTTATGTCTTTCATCTGTCACCACGAGATGTAGAAATCAGATTGGAAAGGTCAAATGCTTATACATTTTGAGAACATCGCTGGTTGGTGAAGTATATAAAAAGGCTATTTTAGTTTATCACACGTTAGTTCTGCCAGTTTTAATGTATGGTTTAGCGTTGGACCCTGTTAATCAGCAGTTATTAATAAAAAAAAGTTATTACGAACTATAAGTTAACAACTATGAACCACAATAATGACCCCAACGCCCCATGATTTTCTGATTTTAGGCTACTGCACTGTTTAACGCTTTATAGGGCAGTACTACAGGGAAAATATTATATATGTTGTAAAATGTTACATTTTGCTTTACAGAGACTTGAATAATGTATTTCTAGTGCTAGAACAGTCAGATTTTTTTTAAATCAAGCCCTGGTAAGCATACTTACCAAGGAACGTTTATTGAAATGGGAATCACATGACTTTCAGTGGTAAGAATGCTTATTAAAACAACTTTTAGTACCTTATAACAGAAAAATTTGTAAAATAACTTATCTTAAATTTATATTAGCATGAATGCTTGCTTTCCCATAAAAAACTCGAATTTTATTAGCACTATACAAAAGTAATAACAAAACAACATCATAGCGTACGCTGGTATGAACCCTTACCACATTCGTGCACCTCACGAAGCAAATGGTCGCTGCGCACTAATTTCAAAATATGGATAGTCTACTTACCAGAGGACATCTATAACGCTATAAATTCCAATAAGGTTCAATTGCATAGATTATTCTTAAATAAAATCGACCTCATTGCCAGTGGTAAGTATACTTACCAAAGACCTATAAAGGGTTAGGTTTAAATTTAAGTTAGGAATTCAGTAATAAACTTTTCTATTTGATATTTATGAGCTCAAATCAGTCATTTATCAAAAGTCAGGCCAAGATGCTTGACCGTCTTTGTCTACTAATAGTTTAACAATTACCTAATTTAATTAGTATCAATAAATATTGCCCATAACAAGCAGGTGGAATGTTAAATTATTTCCTCTCCATTTGCTTGTTCCAGGACTACAACAAATAGTTCTGTTTCTTATCACATGGTCAGCCAATTATGTGACTGAAACATTTAAGAACAGAAGAAGTACAGATGTAAAAAACAATACTCATAGTTTTCTCCTCTGAGAATAATGAATTTCATTATACAGGTGTGGTGAATGAAAATGTCATTAGCAGGGTGGAAAGAAGATGCTTTTCAGATGGCCTAGCATACTGATAAGCGTACATTTCTAGTAAGTTAGGAAGGCAAATGTAAACCACATCACTCCTTGTTTCACTTAGCAAAACCTCTATAGGTTCAAACCAGCCTTTCGGCTGATGACCTAAACAACAACATCAATAAATAATTGTTTAAAAGTAAAATGGAAATTTGTTTTTTATAGTTTTTTATACTCAGATTTCAAACGGAAACCAATATATATGAGATAGTAATTAAAATAACAGTTATATTGTCTGAAATAAACTAAAGATAATGTTGAATGCAAATGATTATAAATGATCGGAGACAGATAAAGGGTTGAAGTACAACGCCATTACAGTGTTCATAGGGTTCGGTAATCGAAACATACTGCTACTGTTATTACATACTAGTATTACTATTATTACAACTACTGATAGTAACTACTAATATTATTTGAGAATACTACTGACAGATTGCTTGTGCCAGTAACGCTAGTCCAAAGTCTAATGGTATGCCCATCTATTCCGATTTGTATCTGTTTACAAGCCCTAATTATGGTACGTATAAAGAGCCTGCTAATAGCTCTTTATAGAAACAAGATCAATGCTTCAGGCTTCAATTATTCAACACTGAAGTACACCCTGATATCCTGCTAAACATACACTATCATCCGCACGCACCGCTACAAACATACTAATGAATACAATGTCAACAACAATACAATGTTAAGACCTTTCAACGTTTAGGATTATCTGATAGATATTCACTTTTAAATTATGCTAATTTAATAATACTTAATATAATCTATAATATTCAAAAATAAGCATGATTAAAAAAATAACATGTAAATAATTAATTCCATATCACTTTTTTATTAACAAAATTACAAATATTTTTTATCTCTCATATCAAAAAATGTTTGTTTTGTCAAACAAAAAAACAAATAAAAACCTTACAAGTTACATACTACATTTTTATTATTTGATCCTATTAAATTACATGTATTTAATTTTAAAACATTTTTCACATTAAATAAATCTTTTTGAAAAATCTATATATTTACATGTTTCTTAAATGTTATATTTTTTTACTTTAGGGTATGGTCTATTAAATGTAAAAAGTCATCACCAAATTATAAACAACACGGGAAATTAATATTGTTACAAAATCCTCCACTGAAAACTTACATCATAAGAAAATCATATTTGAGAACCCCAAAACCACATAATATGGAGTTGCAAAAGTATTGCAATAGTAATAACAGTGGTAGTTCATGTAAGGGTGGAAATGGCTAGGGTGAGATAGTTTTACTGTATGAAAAGGTGTATTGTTGTATGCCTTTCGTGGGAGGGTTGGAGTTTTTTCTTGTTTTACGTTTGACAGATTTGCAATTTCTGCTAATGCAGAAGGTGAGAAGGATGACATGAAGATGAGAGATGAGAAAATGCCAGACTTGACCGGGAATCGAACCCGGGACCCCAGCGTAGAAGCCAGTTGCGCTAACCACTACACCAACGGGCCGACCACTACGAGGGTTGGAGTGTTGGTGTATCTTTTAAGATAATCAACTTTCTTTTGCGATTGTAAAAAATTAAAATTATTTCTAATATTTGAATCATGGTGAATGACGCAAAATGAAAATCAACCTAAAAATATCACTACGTGACGGTAAAATCAACGTCGTAACTTCGTAACTCCATACCTTGTTAACTTGGTAACCTCGTAGTTTCATGCTTGAATTCTTTTTGTAACAGTGTATTTCTTTTACAGTAAGTTTATAAATACAAAAACTTTTAGCAAAGACGAGAAAATCTGAGTAATGTCCTTAGAATTAAAATAAAAACCACACTCAGTAGTGAGTTTCAACAAGACTAAATGTGAAGAAAAATATATATGTAGCTACAAAACTAAACTTGATGAACTGTGAATCAACATCTTGAAACACAAAGTTTTTGAAGTCGGAGATGATGACGATAATTGAGATGATAATTATGCCTATTATGAGACGCCGATGATTAGGAGTTGAAGTAGAAAAGATAAAAATAAAAATTTAAATCGCTAACAAAATCGTAGAGGTAAGTCCAGTGGTTTAAAGCGTTTCAGTCTGTAAGTATTTTCGTTGTTGCGAGGAGGTTAATCGCTAATGGATTCTGATGGTCTTCTAGTTTTTGTAAATGTTTTTCACTATGCTGTTTAAGTTATTCTTGTATGAAGGGCAGGTTTAGGTCATTGTGTAGTATTTCATTGGTTACGAACCATGGCGCTGCAGTGATTAGTCTCAGGCATTTTGATTGGAAGCGCTGCAGTATTTCTATATTTGATGAACTAGCTGTACTCCATAGCTTTAACCCATAACTCCAGACTGGTTTTAGTTGCTTGAAATAATGCTATAGATTTTTAAAATTTTCTATAACTTTAGTTATAATACACTGTTGTAAGATGAATATTATAAGACCGCAACTCTTTATTACTTTTTTTTTTTTTGTTAACGTCCAACTGTTCTGCAACTACTGCTAATGCAGACGGTGAAGAATGAAATGATTTTTGTAACGTATGAAAATATGCCGGGCCTGAATGGGATTCGAACTTTGACTAAATGGGATTTGTTACTTTTGACTAAAATACTACTTAATCATAAAAAATCCCATTTCATACCGATATTGTTTAGAAAAACTCAAAACATCACCAAATTGACGGTGAACTAAAAATACTATGAAAAATGGATAAATGATAAAACTATAAAAAATGGGAAAACTATGGTAAATGAACTAACAATACTTTCTCTCCCAATATTCACACTCGGCAAGAGAAAGTGAAAATAATTTAATTTAAAAAACGTTTAGCTTGCATGCAAGTGTTCACACAAATAGGCTACGCATAACATTTTTTAAAACGAACTAAAATATTTCGTGTAATGAAAACTAAATAAAATATAACAATACACATAATTTGTATTTGAAATAATAACACACATATTTTTTGCAGTAACTGGGAATTAATTTTAAATAAATAACAATTATTTTTCTATAATCGCACCTATTGTATGTCACAAAGAATCATACAGTATCTGAAATTATAAATGACAATGTTTCAGAATTAAACACAGGTGAAAATACTCAAAATACTTCATCAATTTTGTTAAAATTTACAAAGAATGGGCAGGAGAATGACGTACATATTTTTTAAAGGTTCAACGAAAATTCCAGTGATTAATCACTGAAACAGAATACATCATGAAGACATATAAAAGAGTTCTGTAGGCGTACAACAGGATAATAGCCTACGTTTTAGATAAAATTTTACAATCGAAAAATATTCTGAAACGTTTCATACTCGTATAAAAGTGAAAATTTTCTATTACAAAAATATATATTTTTGTTAATGAATACAGACAACAAAATGTACGGGAAAGTTTAATGTGAAGTACAGTAACTGGATGAGATTTGTTTAATATTCCAACAGAGAATAATAAAGCAAAAATGAAAGCAATAAAACAGAATAATAAAGAAACATACCGGTAATGAAGTCCTGTAAAATTAAGTAGAACGTGTATGAACAACTGATGTAATATTTACAAAGGTTTAGTAAGGTATAAAGTACATATCTGATTAATTTTTTACAATAATAACAACAACAACGATGGTAAAGTACAAACATAAGCTGAAAAGTTCCGCTTCCATTACATAATATTTACACCGTCACTTTGCATTAAAATATTTTGGTATCAATAGGAAGAATAGAAATTAATTTCATAAGTTTTTACTTTATCTTTTCCTATATGAATATATAGGAAAGGACAGTATTGTTTTCGCGTCAATGTTTCAAAATTAACTTTTCACTGGAAATACAGTAAAAAAAATATGTTTTTAGCTATGTCTGTGTACTAAATATCTTAAGAGAAGAATATTCTACAAAAATTTTTTTTAGCTTTTATTTGTTATCGGGAACCGTACACTGTTGACAACTACCCAATTTGATCGTTGCTTTTGGCTGTATTGTTTTGACGTGGATCAGGCGTGAGTTTGAACAGGGACCCTCAGTAGAGTTTGTTCACGGATGGCTGTCAGCTGGTCACCATACAAATTCGCTTGCCCAATCGGTGTTACTTAACAAATAATTGCGACTTTCTAATAGCTGATTGACTGGGCTGGCCCGAAGGCCCTACAAAGTTGAAGCTTGAAACTTAAAGTTAGGTATTGTTATCATGGTCTGTACGAGGTGGGATCCAAAAAAAACCGGTCTAAGAGAGCGCTGCCATTCGTAGACGTAGTAGAGAGTTTTCCCGCTAGATGGAGCTAGTAGAGACCTTCAACAAACAACGGCTTAAACGGTGTCACTTTGTAGGTTAACGTTTGATCATAGTGGTGTGTTTCTCTTACTGTTGTCGTGTTCCATCTGTGACGTCGATAAAGCAGATTTAAAAGAACAAAGAGTGGTTTGAAATGTTGTTTCCTGCTTGAAAAATCGACAACGGAAGCTTATAAAATGCTACAACAGGCTTTCCCGGATGATGCTATAAGCCGCACACAAGATTCCGACTGGTTTGACTATCTGACTTTAATTATTTTATTTTCATATCAAATTCCATTCGTTAATCTAACATTGAAGTTTAATTTAATAACATTGCATAGTAATTTAACCTGCCCATAACGACAGGTGGAGTTTCAAATTATTTACACTCAATCTTTCAATGCAGGGCTAAAATAAATAGTTCTGTTTCTTATCACATGGTCAGCCAATTAAATTACTGTATCATTTAAGGACAGAAGAGGTAGAAGTGCAAAAGTCACTAACCAGAGTTATCTCCTCTGAAAGTAATGAAATTTATTGCTCATGCTGATAGGCATACTTTTCCACTCAGGAAGGGAATGGTACACCATCTCACTCCGCGTTTTATTTAGTCAAACTGAGCCTTTAATTTCTTAGTCTTAGCGTCTTGTAGTTCAAACCAGCCTTTCAGCTAATGACTTAAACAATAACAAAATGATACATAACAAAGTTGTATCAACGAACAAACATAGAAAGATAACCAAAAAAACATTGATGAAACAACTGTTTTATCTTAAATGTTCTATTGCTATTCTACGTTCTATCTTCTATGTTCGATTGCTGCTTCTATGTTGGCTGGTTTGAACCTGTAGAGATTTTACTAAGTAAAACGAGGAGTGAGGTGGTTTACCACGCCTTTCTCACTAAGTGGGAAAGTACGCTTATCAGCAGGCCGGGCCCTCTGAAAAGCACATATTTTCCACTATGCAAATGACACCTTCACTTCATTCACCACAGGATCTGGCTATATAATGAAATTCATTCCTTTCAGAGAAGATAACTCTGGTTAGTGTCTTTTACACTTCTACCATTTCTATTCTTAAATGATACAGTTATTTAATTTGCTGACCATGTAATAAGAAACAGAACTATTTATTTTAGCCCTGAAACGAACAGATTAAGTGTAAATAATTTGACACTCCACCTGTCTGTTATAGGCAGGTTAAATTACTATGGAAAGTTATTAAATTAAACTTCAATGTAAGATTAACAAATGGAATTTGTCATTAAAATAAAAATATTAAAGTTAGATATTGATAATCATACAACTAAGAAATAAAAAATAAAAAAATTAATTAAACGAGAGTTAATAAAAGAATTTTTAAAGTACGGAGAAAACTATTTTATAATTTTCTTTTTATCTTAAGTTAATATTATAGGATGTACAAGCATAAGGTGTTGAACTCCACACCTACACTTTAAAGTATACAACACGTACACGAAATAGTTTCACTAGTAATACTAGATATTATTATAGAAATAGTTGAGAACTAGATAATTGCTATTATTCAGTGTATAGTAATATAGATAGTTAGATAGTTTAACTAAACGAGCAAAATCAAGAATAGTAACTACGAACGTATTATAGTAATGACAGAGGAGTAGAAAGATTCTAAATTTTTTTATTTTATTCTTGTAAAGGTATCACGTATACATGTAACTAATGCGATAAGTATCTAGTCTTTTATTATAGAGTAACCAACCGTTTATTTTTTATAGGTTAAAAATGATTTACCTGTTTTTAAAAATCTAATGTCGTTTATAATAGACTACCATCCCTATGGTAATGTAATATGTAAAGTATTACATGTTGATAATTGAAAAAACTTCCAACATTATTCTAGTAGATGTTATTAAGTATATTTTATTACATGTACGTTACAGCTTTTTATGTAGTTTAAATGAGGGTGGACTAAATACAGAGCCTAAGGTCATGATATATTATTCCTTATATATTATATTATGTAGTTAACTCTATCGTCACCCTCTTTAAAGGTAATTTTTTATATTTTCTTCCCTTTAAGGTAATGTATTTTAATGAACATGATTAGAGTTATGTTTTTTTGTCTTTATTTAGTAATAACTACAACTGTATATTTTTATATATAACTAGCTGTATTTATGATTGTGTTTAATGTCCTGTTTTCGTCTTGATCGAGAAAATCACTTCGTGGGAAACCCTCGTCACTGTTTTATACTCGCATAAGGCAAATGTCCAAAGCGGGAAGGTGGAGTGTTATTTTAATTGCACTCAATCTGTTTGGTCCAGGGCTAAAAAAATAGTTCTGTTTCTTATCACATAGTCAGCCACTTATATGACTGAACTATTTAAGAACAGAAGAGGTAGAGGTGTAAAAGACACTAGTCAGATCTCCTCTTAGAGTAATGAATTTCACTATGCAGCCAGACCCTGTGGTGAATGGAGTGAAGGTGTTATTTGCAGGGTGGAAAGTGAGTGCTTTTCGGAGGGCCTGGCATGCTGATAAGCATACTCTTTCAACTCAGTGAGTAAGGCAATGGTAAACCACCTTACTCCTCGTTTTTACTTAGTAAAACCTCTAGAGGTTCAAACCAGCCCTTCGGCTGTTGACCTAAACAACAACAACAAGGCAAATGTGGAGTGCCTCACTCAACTGAGTTTTAGAATCTTAGAGAAGATACCTCTGAGTAGTAGGCCTATATTTTACACCTCTAGTTGTTCTGTTTATAAATGATTCAGTTATATAAGTGGCTGACTGTGTTATAAGAAACAGAACTATTTTTTTGTAGCCCTAATCAGATCGAATGCAAATAATTTAACACTCCACCTGTCTCTTATGGGCAGTACTATTTTTTATAAGCTTTATTAGCTTTCTTTTGTCTTTATTTATAAATAACTTAATTATAAATAAATTTGATTATTACACTTTTGTCGTAAAATGCATACTAAGGCCGAAGTCTTAAAAAATCGATTTTTCACACATCGTAATAAAAAAAGAAAATCGCTAATTACCGCTAAACTAAGCGTTATAAAAAAAGTTTGAAATGAAAGTTGTAGGATTCTCTACATTTTTTATTATATAAATTATTGCGCTAAAATGCATATTAAAGCTGTAATCTTAAAAACAAACAATTTTTCTTCGTGAAAACAGCCTCGCCAAGAATTTCAGCTAACATGGCGCCTATCATAACTTGTAGAGCATAAAAAGTTTAGTAAACCAGACGATTTTTTAAAAAAATCGTAGGACCAGTTTTTGAGAAAATCGCAAAAAGTGAAAAATGACACGAATAAAACACTACTTCCGGTTAGCCGATTTTGATGAAAATGTTCGGGTCGGGTCCGGTAGTGGTATGTAGTTTCAAATTCGTACGATGTTCCGTTCTTGAGATATTCTGTTAACACACACAAAGCAACTGCTAAAACATGTTTTTTGGGTTCGGGAGGTCTGAAAACGTGTAGATCAGGTGAAAACTCGATTTTGAAAATCGACATGAAAACAATACTTTCCTTCCTATATTATATTCATGTAGGCAAGAGAAAGTAAAAATTGGAATAACACTCATTTCTGTTTCTTATTTCTAACTTTCTTTCCTTTTCCTTAACAGTGTAACATTGTTATACTACTCTTATGTATTAAAAACGCATATATACATTAAAAAATATTTAAATTAGAGAAAAGTAATATTCGTTGAAAATATTTACTTGATTGAACAAATTAATAAGAAATCTTAGAAATATGTATTTTATTTTAGAAATAAATGTAGAGAATTTTTTTATCGGTAACAAAAGTCATACAACATGAATTGCAAAAATAAATAAATATTCAAACCAATATAATTCCTTTAATCATACACATAATAAGAAAAAATTGAAATGTTTATTACACAAAATATTCTTGTTGAGCTTATTAAGAAAGAAATATATACGTAGAAAAAATACAGGTTACGCTGTATTATTTCGATGTGAGAAGGAGAAAATAAAAACGAAGGAAAAATAAGTTTAAAATTACAATTCATGCTTTAAAAATATTTTTACTGAAATGATGGAAGAGTTGAAATGTATATTATCTTTCGCAAAGTGTAATATATTCCTGCATAGCCGGGTCCCTGATAAAGACTTTTCGCTTCAAAAGATTAAATTCTTCCTTTTCATACAGCAGTATGAGTTGGAAGGAAAGAGAAAGAACGATGCAAGAACTAAGGAGAGAAATAACGCTTGTGAATAGGATTGAGTAGTATAGGAAGGTTTAAAGATGTGTGTGTTGAAGTATTGACATATCAATCATCAAAGAACAAGAAGCGAATGCTTTGAAGAAATAAGAGCCAACCCATCCTCTTCTTTTAAGATCGATTGCCAACCATACGACACACAAACTGTGCCTATAAACCATTAGTCAACATAACTTACTAAGCGCAGTTTTCAAACTTTACTTTTAAGCACGAACCTAAAGTGCATTATAAACAAGAATTTCAAAATGTTCTGTTCCAATTTAAACTGATGAAACCGTTAATGTTTCTAACTGATCCCGATTTTTAATTTTATAATATTTGTTTTAAATTAATCTGATAATAAACAAAGACTACTCAGGATTTCGTGGATCAGTCATGTTACCAATATGGATGTTTTGAGGTTTATATAGGGGTGTGATCTGTGAGTTAATGAGCGTAATCAACAGGTATCCAGTGGTGGCTCGTGACTTCAAAAATAGGTGGAGTTGCAAAAAACTGAGAAATACTAACGGGAGTTTTATTAAGGACGCAACCCTGATTATAAGAAGATAGAAGTAATACATTGGTAAATTTTCTGTCCCCCAATCGGTATGTTGGCAACAGTGTACTCAAGGCCAACTACTAAGACAGTTAAAATATTCCAGTCAAGCATTAGTGTGGTGACAGCAGTCGTTTCGTTATATTGTGTCAGCATTGGTTTTTTCCAAGAAAGAACGCGTGTTTATTGTAGAGACTTACATAGCGAGTAAATCTTACAAATGTGTGCAAGATAAGCTTCAGTTGAAACTTCCCCGATTTTTGTAAGAAAAATATGTAAGTAAAATTTCAGTTGAAATTTTGTAAGATTAGTACCCGTTAGTATACTAATGTGTATCCGTGAGACTCCCGAGAGTAAAACAATGTAAAATACACAAACACACAGTATGTGTTTGTGTATTTTACGTACTATGTGACACACGCGAAGTAAAACACACATACATGTACAACAACTGTGTGACATCGCAAATACAAAACAACTAAGGTAAACGTAGACATAGAATACGAGTACAGAATTCAGCAGCGCTGCTTCCCTATAATTCTCTGGTTATTGCAGATAATAAAGGTTTCTTCTTAGGTCCAGATTATGTAACATTTTCTTATAAGATGAAAAATGACGCAATTTTCGTTTGATAATGAGTGTAGTCCTTAGAGGTAGTGTCATCCGATTAAATAGTTTAAATAGTGTCATTAAATAGTGTCATCCGATTTATCTTAAAAAATATATATAGAAATCTTTTGGTTTGAAGTTCCGGTTTCGAAAGGAAATGGCGCAAAACCGGAAGTTTCTTAAAGAGTGGATACAGAAATCGGCTAATGTTTTTTGCCATAAGTCAAAGGTAATCCTTTTTAAAAATTGCCACCTGCATGAGACTCGTCTCATAAAAGGGATTTTTTAATTTACTTAATTTATTACCAAAAACATAAATATAGGTCGTCAACAAAGATTTATTTGACAGCTAAAATAAATGTGAAAAGATTTGTTATAAAAAACGTCCAATATATTATTTAAAAAGAACTATATTGACTTAAATTAAACTTACTACCAATGTATGAATATCAATTCAAGTATTAGGGATGGATTCGGCGTGACATAAAATATAGCCTCCTAGCTCCCGCATTGCGGGTTGCGTCGAACTGTAGTTAGGGGTGAAGGATAGCACAGAAAAAATGGAATAACACGTACAATGTCACAGTTTTCTTTTATATTTCGAAGTGTTATACAAAACCGCATTCAATATGTGTAAAACAGCTTTTAAAGTCATTGAACATTTTACTAGATGTCGGCACAGTGAAAAAAATTATTATGGTCATTAAACAAAAACTAATATCGGTGTTTTAAACACACTTCTTTTCGTTCCACTATATGAATTTTCACAATAATTATTAAGTTGAAAAATTAATTGTAATATATATTGTAACATTTATATAAGTCCTTTTGGGGTCTGGTATAAATAATACACAGACTTCTTTTTAAATTTATATAATAAATTATTTATTGACACGATTTATAATTAAAATTATTTATGAAGCTTGTTACTACTAAGATGTTACACTGAAATTAATTATAAAACTTAAAACTTAAACTAAACTTCACTATACACAAGGTACTATCACTTAACAATCAAAACAATGATTTAACTGTCCACAACTACTTGATACTACCCGTACGCACACGCATGGTTAACATGATTAAAACCGGTTTTATAACGACATAATTTTAAAACGGCCTGAGTACATTAATTCTATTTTCAGTCCAAGTAATAACTAACCGACTACAAAGGCTCTAAATGTTTGTAAAACTGCAGTCTAATAATTTATCAAACAATCGAGACCATTCTAACATTTTCTCCGCTTTACAAGAATAATAAAAAAATGAAATTAGTGAAAATATGAAAAAGGAATGAGAAAGACGAAAAATAGTAAAGACTAATATATAACAGTAGACATGAGAAAAAGTTGTTGAACTCGGTCCCTAGAAGGTGGAAGTGAGAGAAAAGAAGAAACTTAGATTTATTTGCTTGTGTGATTCCATTTTTCAGTTAAACCTTTAACAATATGTGAAGCCTGACTCCGAATATTTCAATAGAAAGAGTACCGTAAGTTATTTTTCGATTTACCACAGATGTTATGATAAATACTTTTAAACACTAGCAGTTGTTAGTGAACAAGCAGTCCGAAGATTGTAGATGGACAATATAGGTTACGAGGTTGAGAAGAACTGTACAAGGAAATGAACTATTAGAAAAACAAGACTAAAATTTTACGGACACCTGTGTAGAGTGGATGACAACCGGTTGACAAAACAAATTTTTAAGATACTTAACAATAGACCTAAGGTGTCGGATAATGTCGGTTTTAAAAAGTGAAAAAGGATATTGAGAAAACTGTAATAAAGCAAGAAAACTTAATGAATCGAACCAAATTTAGATAACTTTAAGGGGTTCCATGAAGAGGAAATAAAAACACCGGTGGACAGAAGAAAGAAGGAAAGCGTACAGTGAGTAAATACTGAGAATGTCGGTTGCGAAATGATCTTCCAGAAACGTCTGAAGTCACCTAATGTAATCTAAAATTGGCCCAATACAAAAAAACTAGCAAATAACTTCCTAAGAGCTAATAAATCGAATACCTAATTTTTATTTTTTTCACTTTATTTATTTTTATTTTCAACTGTGTGGTTTTGCACAATCAGTAAATATGAATATAATGCATATAATATATATATTTCTTTTTTAAATGACGTTACACGTTAAAGGAGGACACCACTCATTAGCAGGACTCCTGCAGTTAATTGCTACAGTTACCCTTATCACAATTTAATCATTAAGATTATTTAATTTATAATAGTAAGTTTAATTATATTGTATGCTGTTTTAAGCGTTATTTAATTTGAACTATATTAAATGAAGTTAACCCAAGTCTCTGCTCCACCTCGTGCTGAGCCGACGATATGGATTGCCTGGTATAGATAGGCTACTGAAGTCACGAGATTGCCTTTTGCGTATGGATGGGCTGTGAGGAAGGAAAGTGAAAATATAACAGTCCTGCCAACCTCAACAGTGCGACACTACTTGTACATTTCACTACCGTGCAGTTTCTACATACATTTTGTAAGCTGTGGTTTGATCCGAGAAAACTTTCTTCATAAACCTTAGGCTATAATAAAATAAATCTGTCCTCTAATAGGCATATTTACACGAAATGTGATATTATGCCTATATATGAAATTTATAGAAATGTTTGATTTACTATAATTACCAGCTACCTTATTCCATTGGAACAAATTTTCTACGAATGAATCGCCTTCTTTATCGCTTTTACCGGCGTCTTCACTATCAGTCTCACTAGTCTACCAAACCGCTTCTTTATTTTACCAGGTGTCAACAAAACTGTTGAAGAATAGCTTCTTCAAGTCTTTAATTTCCTTCTTTATTTTTAAAATTGTGGAAAGAGAAACATCACAATAGTTAGCTACTCGCTTATGGCTTTTGTTAAGAGACATTGAAAGACATTTTTGTGACACATTATTGTGAAAAATTTAGCTTCAACTTGACAGCATTTTATTACACTGCATATTAGATTTTGTTCAGCACTGAATAGTCTGCCTTGATTTTCAAGAAACTAAATTTCTGTTTACGGTAACAAACAGTTATATTCGTACCGTTCCACAAAATGTTCTACAAAAGGTTCCACGATAACTGTATAGGCTACGCTCTGGGTATAGTATAAGTTGTTATGTTTGAATACTGAAATTAAAGCACTCGCGCATGCGCACTGATGCTGTTCTTCCTTTACCACTCGTTGCAAACAAGGGCAAACTCGTGACTCAAGTGACTATAAACGTGGAGAACTTAGTTCACAAATCAATGGGTTGGAGTTGTTAAGTAATTTTAATCTAAAACGTTGATACATTTCGTGTATGAAGTCATTAACAAATAAGATCTTTAGGTCCGAGTGAAGTGAGTGGTTTGACACAAAAAAATGGAACGTTAACTAGCGTACGAAATAATTTTTATTGAAACCGTTGAAGTTTAGCTATGACTGGTTTTGATGAACCATAGACCTGACAACCGTACTTCCACATTGGCTTTTTATATACCTAACATTAAATAACAATTTAATAAAGATAAAGTTACGTAAGACATTAATAGTAAAAACAACAAACTACAATATTTTATAAATTTAAATATAATTATATTGTCTTTTCCTTTCCCAGTCGATTTCATTTTACTAAAGCTAAACATATTAAAAGGCGTTTTAATATCTTTTACTAAATTATCGCTCACCATTAGATTTCCTTTTAAGATCAAAAATAATTAAAAATAATGTCTTACGATATTTTTGCCTAAAGCTTTTTACTTGCTTAAATTATTTAATGGTTTTTAATGACAGTTATTTTGTTAAGGCGTAAACATTAATTAATTTAGTGTCGTTTCGTACAAGTACACTATATATTTAGGCTTAAGAAATTATCAATTCAGGTATTAAAGATTTTTAATATATTTTGATTTTATATTTTCGTGATTATATTTTAATTTATGTTGCAATTATATTGTCGTTAATGTTTTGTCTTAAAATCTTTTTAAATTATAATTTAGGAAGAAATTTACCTTGATAAAAGTTATTAAAATTGGTTTTAATGTAACTTAATACAGGCATTTCCATTAAAATTATGATATTTTATTATCTTAACCATCATGGTTTGTTTTATAGATGGATTCTGAATTGCATAAAAATACTTTCTTTTATATTTTTACCGTATTCCGGGTTCTTTTAAAATCCGGTTATTTCTGAATACCAAAACCTTTTAAATGTTGTTTGTTTAGTACCAAGGTGCTGTGATTGTTTTAAGTCGTTTAGACTGAAAACTTTACAAGATATCTATGTTGAAGAGGCTTGCTCTTCGCCACAATTGGAACCAATAAGTCCAAATTAGTTTTAAAATTGGTTTTTTATAATAATAATTTATTGTTCAATGTAAGTGTAGATCGGGTTCCTAAAATCCAATGAAATCGTTTAAATTTTATGTATAGCTGTTTTTTTTTTGTTCTATAAAGTAAAACCTAATTTATCCGGTTCTCATTAATCAGGATCAAATTTTTAGACTTTGTGTTATAAAACGCTCACATAGATAATGATTTTTAACTATTGTCACCGCCACTCCTTCTAATAAATCATCTACTGTGTTGCCGGCTTCAATACATCTTCCAGCCTTTGTCGGCGCGGTGGGCCCTTTGACGGCATAGCGACAAACCTTTCGACTCCCCACCGACAGAGGCCTTTGTCATCAAGGCCAAGCCAGATGACCACAACTGTCTCTCTACCACAACTTTCTCGGCGAATATATAAAGAGCGCTGCACTGAGCCGGCTAATTCAATTCCGATCAAGACTTCGAGGGATTCACTTCGAACCAGACAGCAGACAAGACGTCCACCACGGCACACGGCTGCCGGACTCCAGTGAAGACTAATCGACGACCCCGCAAGAGAGATGATGCTTCCGCTCGCCGACCCGTCACCGTACGCCGTCGACCGGACCGTCATCGCCCGCTGACGCGATGCCCACAGCGGTCCCTCAACCGAGCCTTACGCCCACCGGACCCGACGAAGCAGCCATCGACGCACTACTGCGAGGGAAGAAGATGATCTTCGCTGGACGACGACACGCCCTGTCGTCCAGCTCCTCGACCGCCACGACGACTACGACCGACGCTTCTCCAAGACGACCACCGCTTAAACGGCCCTTTTCAGGGCCACCAAAATTATAAGGTTTGCCACTTAATGTCACCATCCGGTGACACTATAATAGTAAGAGCTTTACTATAAGTAGGTCTACGCAACAGATTCGATTTTAATTTTAATTAAATGTATAGTTCCTGCTTAGATTGTACAATAAATTATGGTAATAAAATTATTTTTGTTCAGTTAAAGAAAGCATTACTAGAGTGTCACTCTATCTTAACTATTAATGATTAAACGTTTGCGTGACCGTGCTTCATTCAAAAGCCACACGTTTTTAAAACAGAAAGAAAATTCTTTTTTACGAAATAATGTGACAAGTTATTTTTATATTTTTAAAAGTCTTTTAAACAGTTCTATGTAATTTTGTTACAAACCATCGTTTTTTTATCGTAATAAATAGTAAGTCTGTTTATTTAAGGATTTGTTTATCTATTACCCGGATTTTCGATTTTTCCAAATTGCCTTTGTCCCAATTAGTCTGAAAAACGAGGTACATGTGTTTTAAAGTTCAGACAAGATGGATACCAAAGTATTTAGTAAGTCTGTTTTATATAAATGCGTGTTTTTGATGTAAACTGGTTGGAAATATCAAAATAATAATAAATAAAATTGTTTTTGACACCGAAAACGATATTTTTTTATAATTTATTACTTAATTTTGCCATCGGGTTTTGTAATTTTTATATTCTGGAACTTATTCACAACACATTGATCAAGTGTAATCGGAATAACGGGTATAATTTAAGAGAATCAAGAATAACGTAAAGGTGTGGACGTAATATGTGATGAATTATATGTTAGCGATATTGGACATGAGATAGTTCCCTAGATGATCAGGATAGTTTACGCTATGTGATAGTTACCGATGCGCTTTCATGCAAGATAAATGACTGTAGTTAGAGACTATATTTACGGTTCAATAAGAACTCTTTTTCTTCTATCTTCCAGAAGTATAAACATCCTCTCAGTCCCGTTTGATAAACGACATATGTTATTAGTTCTGTACTACCGCATAGAGACTCAAACTATTCTCTTATTATCAACTATTTTTATTTGATTTTAAATGTACGTATCTCGTTCATAGATTACTTTAGAGATGAAATGACTTTACTTTTTTTCCAAAATCTTTTTGTCCGCTTTTACTTCCCTATACGAATATATAAGGAAGGAAAGTAGATAATGTTTTCATGTTTTTCTTTTTGAAATCGAGTTTTCACTGGCTATACACGTTTCCTCTGAACCAAAAACAAATGTTTTTACCGATTGTTCTGTGTGTATGTGAACACAATATCTCAGGAACGGAATAGCGTACGAAAATGAATTTTAAAACTTAAGTTAGGAACTCGACACGAACATTTTCATCAAAATCGATTACTTAGAAGTAGTTGTTTATCGTGCAATTTTACTCATTTTGCAACATTTTCAAAAACGGTTTCTACGATTTTTTAAAATCGTTTATTTACTAGTATATTTTTCATGCTCTACCAAGATAAGGTAAGCACCACGTCTGATGAAATTATTCGGGGGCTTGTGCTTTCGTGGTAAAAAATAGTTTTTTAAATATTGCGGCTTCAATAATGTGCATTCTAGGGCAAACATGTTTATAATGGAAGTTTTGGAACATTATAAAATCTACAACTTTAATTTTAAATATTTTTGTGTTCAATGCTTATAGTTTAGTGTCAATTCGTGATTTTCTGTATTTTTTTCATCAGAATCGGTAAAACATCTCAATTTTTTAAATATTACGGCCTTAGTATGCATTTTACTAAAAATATATATAAAAAAGTTACAGAAAGTAAAAATATCTGCAATATCTAGACAATCACTTATATCAGTGATTATGTATAAAATTAAAATTAAATTTTTTACAACGTCAGTCTCGTTATTTAATAGCCACACCTCGTATTCTTCAAGATTATAAACTTTTAACATAAACAATTTTCTGAGGGTTTTTTATTAAAAATTTTTAAATAATTCTTAACAGTTGTCAAAATAAAAGCTGATTGAAACACTCACTTTATTTCACTAATTTAAATAACGGTAAACTGTAACATAATTTTTATCATGAGTGGATGACGCTAAATGAAAATTAAACAACTGTTAGAATAATTTTAGTGAGCAAAATATTAAAGTCACCCGTTGATGTTAAATTAAGCTCTGTAGAAATAAATGCTTTTAATAAAAGTTGTAGGTTTCTAAAATGTATATTATTAAGGTTGAAATCTTATAAAAAACTGTTTTTTACCACGAAAGCACAGCTACGTCACAAATTTTCTCAGATATTGACCTTCCTCTATCATGTACAACACAAAATAATAGTAAATTAGGCGATTTTAAACAAAATGGCTCAAAAAGGAGCCATTTTTGAAAAAAATTCACAAATAACTCTTACTTCCGATTCACCGATTTTGATGAAAATGTTAAGGTCAAGTCTGTTCGTAGTACCTATAACTTAAGTTAGTTACCAACGATTCGAGATATTGTAAACGCAACATACAACTCATTACACAGACAATTGACCACATAAATCCAAATGTACAATCTCTTTCAACTAACAATCTTCCTGTTAACAGACGAGTGAAACGAAGGTGGAATAGGGATCTTCTCTGACCACCATAAAAAAAGCACTTCAATGTAACTTGTCATGCCTGTTTCATTTCATAAAAAAATCCAAAAAGAAAATCATTTCATAAGAAAACAAATCATCCATCACAGTTTATTAATCATTATCATTCAAAATATTGGCATCACATTCATTGTAAATTTTCACGCCGAAATCGGTCACTGGATCGATTCACATTCACGTTACATTCCCGCCATTCCTCATTCATTCCATCTCATTTACTAGCTGTGCTTTAAAAATTGTACAGTTGCATATAAAAATAAAGTTGAAGTCAAAAAAAGAAGTTAGAAGATTCAACTTTTCAACTAATTTTCGAAAATTCAACATAAAACAAAAATTTCCTTAATACATTTCACATAGTGCAAACAAAATAATTTAAAAAATAAGCATTAACACTTCTAATTTAATTAAACAAAACCAATATCTGTTTCACCGCAGTTATTGTTTATATATTTTTGTTTTATGTAATTTTCGATCTTCACTAAACAAAACCGGTAAAATAAAAAGAGCAAAACATATTTTACAAATAGATTCACGATATAGAAAGCTCATAAATATTATAATAACATGAATTAATTTATAAAATCCATGTTACATTAGTATGCAGTTCTATTTTAACATAATTAATTAATGACTGATCAAAATGTATATGATAATTAAGTAATTCTGTTAAATATACTAAATGTATGGTTTCATATAATACAGTATGTGTCATTTTTGTTTGTATATTAAATTAGTTAGACCAGAGTAATGTAACTGTGGTCATAACTGACCAAAGCGTAACCGACAGTAACCCACAATACAATTTCTAGAGCCGCAAGTAAATCAAATTACAACAATAAATGGGCATTGCGGTTTCTACATCAAATTCCCAAAAAGCAACCTGAAACGAGTATTACACAGTGCTGTTAAATGCGATAAGTTTTATGGTTAGTTATAAAACAACGGTAACAGTTTTTTAAAGTATTAAATTTTATAATTTGATAACTACAGTTATTTTATTTTTAATGTTCATAAAATCATTCTTGTTAATACTTGACAACAGAGGTACAAGATATGTGTTTAATGTCTAACATAACTTACAAGCAGAAATTTAATTACAGTTCTTTTATCTGATTTTTTTTATCCGAGGAGGAGAGAAAAACTCATGTTCACTCCCTCACGGTGGGGGAAGTAGAGTTGGACTCAATTGAGGCGTCCTCGTCCAGCCCCAAGGAGGCCGCAACTGCCTTACCAACCAAAAACCCGCCGCCTGGCCACTTGATCTGACATCAGCAAACAACCCTCCATCTTCCTCGGAACTGTTTATATAACTACAAGGGAAATGTCGGGTTAAAAAAAAATTTACATACTGTCAGCGGGGGGTCGGAAGGTAACCGTAGCTTAATTCCTCTCTCGCTGTCATTGACCATCACTCACTCTCTCACTTTCATTCATCTCTTTCATCACCAGCTCAGAAAATTAGTGTGCCTACCTTACCTACTGAAATCGGGACAGGATTGATTCACTGTGGGAGAGGGCGATCCCGCTGATCTCCATATGTCTCCTCCCTCCGTAGTCTTTCGACCACCCTCTCCGCAAACTGAGCGATCAACTTCTTTTTATCTGATTTGGTAGCTATTCCGAGTCAAATGATGAGGTATAAAACGTACTGAAAATATTGATGGTTAATATTTTTTTCTTTGATACATTTTTATCGAAAATTTAGTATCTTATTACAATATTATAACAATATTTTTGAATATGACGCTAAAGATTCCAAAACTTAAATTACTTGCTGGGGCTTGCAGTCATCACTATAGTTTTACAATTGGCCAAGAAGACGGTTTGGCCAAAATCGTTTTAAACGTCTGCATTGAGTACCCGGTATCGCCATAGTGTATTTGTTTTCAATAAGGGGTTTTCATGTAATTCAAATTTATCGTACATCGTCTTGTAAAGTTGTTTCGCAACGTCATTTACGTATGGGATTTATAAATCTTTGTGCAACATTAAGTTTGTGACGTAAAAGGGACATTGCGTTATCGCTCGTAGAATCTTGTTTGAATTGTTTTTTTTTACGTTTTATCAGTGAACGTTTAGTAGAATTCCAAAATTGAACTCTATATGCCCAGATTAGCATTATGATTGTCTTGACAATTGTTAATTTATGTAACATGTTTAATTTACAACGTCTTTTAAATAAGCGCTTCAGTAGATAGAAGTATGTTTTGAGTTTGTGGCGTGTGTTTGTTACATGTGCATTCCATTTAAGTTTTATGTCTAATATGTTTTTCACGGTTGATGAGCTCTACTGTTCCACACGTTTAGCCTAATCAGAACGTTTGCCAGCGTTGTCAGATTGTACCTGACAAACATTACGCGCGTATACGTATAAGAGCCGCAATAGTTCACTCTCGTCTTGCATCTCGTACTGAACACATCGATTATAGAGCGCGTTAAAATGGAGCACTTTATAATATAATTAGCTGATTGTATGTTTATAGGTTATAATTGTTATTGAAAGACCAAAAAAATGGCCGGCGAAATATTCAACAGAGCTACAAGAGAAAGTGTTGGCAACGTTGCTGGCAAGTCATTGGCTTGCTATAAAGTGGGTAGGGGGCACTGCATTCGTTCAGAGCTCATTAGCCGTGAAAAATAGTATAAGTGTAAACCTAAATTATGTGTTTGAGTAGTACAATATTTCTGATGAATTTTTTCTGAAATTAAGTTTTCTAATGGCAGGCTACAATGAGCTAACATTTAAGTATAGGCCTAATGAAAAAAATAACTTGGATTGTTTTTGCAGTGAAGTCATCAATTGCACAATATCAAGTTGGCTTCAGCTTTAAGGTAACAAATTTGGAGAAAGATTTGAAAAACATATTTAAAATAAACTTTAATCAGATAAACAGTTTGACAACAGTAATAAAAGCGTAAAAAATCTAGAAGTAGTTGGAAACCAAAAAAAATAAAGTGGGGGAAAAATTTAAAACAGAATCTACTCCAAGAAATTTTTTGTGAAATATTTTCGTTATTTCCACAGAAATTATTCTGGACGAATTGTACGTTTACTTTACTTATAATTTTTTTAACAAATAATATAACATCGAAAGCAATGTCATATTAAGATCAACAAATTTCTTTTGTGGAAATTTCTACTTTTTCAATTACCAAGTCTGTTATCTAAAACCCCCATGATTATGCAAAAGGTATTTTAGTCTGTCACACCATCATTTAATGTCAAAATATTGTAATATACATTGGCTGGAGGGTCAAGGGCAATGATATTTAACAATTGGAATATGTATGAGTTATATTATGGATTGCTATAATTTATTGTTTTCGGTCTAGCGGCTAACCTTCATCCCCTTGTTGATTTTCTAGATAAATTTAAAAGTTTTATTACGAAACTATGTTTTTTTATGTTATTTGTATTTCTTAACAGAAAATCCAAACTATCAGTACAAAACAATTTTTTTAATCCTTTATTTTGAATTTTTAACTGTACTATATAGAACAACCAAAAAGTGAGAAAACATTGATATTAAATTACAAATAACAAGAACAGACATGATATAAAATTCAACATTCAGCAATGTAAAATTTGGAATAACAATGAACGTAAAATATACAAAAGTATGAAAAGAAAATTAAAAAAGTTCATATTATCACAGAAAAGTTATTACCAATAGTAATAAAACACATTTAAAATAAAACAAAAATTACATCTAGTATTTCATATTATTTTATCTTTTTCGACATAAAAATGCAGAAAGAATTAAAGAAGATCTCTGCTCCATCTTCTTTTTAATCTTCCAAAGAAGCCTGGCGGATTTGCTATATCACTGATAAGCGGATTATTATGGATTGGCAGTTTTGAGCAGAATTTAATATAACTATTTTTGACGATGTCGCAAATGAATGGTGTTTTTAAACCAGTGTGTAGTGTGTAATTTGAGACATAGTATGGTGAACCGGTAATTATACGGAGAAAATTAGACATTATACGGAGAAAACAAATTATTAATTTATAAAATAGTACTCAAACCTATGTGAAAATACGGGATACAACTTTATGATACAACAAATCAGAGTAACTTTGAAATAATTCAAAGATTAGCCAAAATACTCAGTAACATCACAGTGACACCTTGGTACATACTCGTCACTATGAGACAGTTATACGAATACTTGACAGTACCCGAAAAAATACAGAAATTTTGCACCTGTTACCGAACACATCAGAAAATCATCAGAATCCAGAAGACAATTTTCTAGACAGCAGTGAAAATCATAGAAGACCACGCAGATTGAACCCTACAGATTTATTTTATTCTATATACACAGTTTTTGAGAAAATCGCAGGTAGCAAAGAATAACACAAATATACTACTGTTTTCGCTTAACCAATTTTTGATGAAAATGTTCGTCTAGGATTCCCTTGTGTTATCTAACTTCAGTTCTAAGTTTCAATTTCGTGCGCTATTCTGTTCTTTGGATATTTTGTTTACATAACCATAGACACACACTCACAAAGATACACACCGATTGCTAAAAAAATGTTTTTTTTTGGTTCATGGGGCCTGAAAACGTGTATTTCCGGTAAGAACAAAACGTTACTTTCCTGTACTCATAGAAGGCAAGAGAAAGTAAAAAATGCTAATAACAACTTCTTGTTGTTTAATTTCTATCGTAAATATGGTAGCCTACATGAAAATTGAGATAACTCTTTGTGGAGAGAAATATTGAATGAAGGCGTCTTAAATCCAGAAAAACTTAAGCAGGTGAAGGGTGTGAGCAAACCACTTACCCTCATGCAGAACATTATTAAAGGAATTTGTACATTTTCTAGGTGACAAAATAATCTTAGGAAAATACCTTTTTACAAAATTTAAATGTCATACAATCACAGCACAAGAAACAAAATAATTGATTAATATGTTGCTAATCACAACGCTAACATGTTTCAACAAAAACGTACTTATGAAAGAAGAAAATACATCGATAAATTACCACAAGCTTTAAAAAGTTGTGTATTTGTTTTACAAAGAACTAAAAACATGATTGATGAAATATTGTTTAGCATACAAGAGTTCTTTTCTAAATAATATTTTTGTTTTAAAATTAATATCTAAGTAAACGTTAATGTAAATATGTTATTATTGCATAAAATATTGTAAGAGGACACGCTTATTAAAATAAATAATTAGGAATACAAGTATTATTAATTAAAAGGTAATAAACAAATTTGTAAGTGATAAATTTAACTGTTAATATCCAGAATTATCATTAATTTTTATAAGTTCTATTCTCCTGTTTCCAGTTTTCTGGATCTAGCTGGTTAACAAACAATACAAAAAATGAAAAATCTTTTTCATGGGACGATGCTTCTTATGGTTGATGGCATTTTTTAAAAATTCTTACTTTTGACCTACGGCAAAAATCATTAGTGATTTCTGTATTTTAATCTTTAAAAGGAATCGAATAACACTATATTTGTTTCCAAATTCCGATTTGGTTTCTTAACTTCTTGTTTTGGGCCACTTCCGGTCAAAATCGGAACTTCAAACCCACTCTAGGCCAACTAACACTTGCTGTAGATTACGAACCGGGAAACTGTTTGTTGTAACCTTTTAGTTTCTGACATCTGGGTGAGACGGACGGACAGACATAAAAAATGATAGATGACAATTTTTAAAACTACCAGTAATAAAAATATTTTCATGAATATATTATAACAAAACTATCTTAAAACTATTTTACTGTAAAAATGTAAAAATGAGTCGGTGGTCCAGACGTGTACGTTGGTCAGCCAGTTGGTTATCACTGATTTAGAGTTTCAATCTAGCAAATTATAAACCTGGTTTCTTTGCTAAGAACCAGTACATATTTTTTACTTCGATGCTCAATTCATGAAGCATGGTTTAAAGATATAACTATTCCACTTTATTCTATAGTTTAAAATATTTATTCATAATACCGTAGATTATTATAAATAACACCATAAAATGCCCAAAAATGAGATGCATTATATGTTTTTTTATATTGGCTAATCAAAAAGTTTAACACTGTAAATAAAGAGGGATAAATGAGTGAGAAATGATTAAAATTAAGAGTTTCTCCAGAACAATATTAATTACGGGTAACAGAAGAGCCATTATGAGACGTGCATTAAAGTATTCATTGAGGTGCACGTGATCTGGGAGCAGAGTAAGGAAAACATAAATCAAGTTTACGCTCTAGGTAGAGTTCAATTCCGGCAAAACTCGACCCAGCCTTCCTTTAGCACGTGAATATTTTACAACTTACACCTTCCCCAAGTACAATGCCGTTCCCGTTACCTCTCTTATTCTGTTCAACCATCTTTTGCTGCGTCTCTTTGGATTAAAGTACATCAACTATCATTTCCCTACGCTTCCTTTACCGACGGTAAATGCAGTAAAATTTTCCTATCTAAACCCATTTTAAAATGGAAAAATACATATAACTTGGTCGGTAATAAAATTTATATTTGTTAATAAAAGCAACTGAAAGGTCAAAGTTATAAATTGTATAGCAGTTTGTATTTTTCTGAACGGTAAAATATGCAAGTAGTAAGATAAGATATATTAACTTATATTGTGTAACAAATGGCTTAAGGTACATTTATTTTTATCATATAAATTAAAATTAAATATAAAGTAATACTCTAAAATAAAATGTATTGAATATTATTCTCTTAGTAATCAATCATTTTCTACAAAATCTAAAAATAAGTTTTTTATGAACGATACTAAAAAATTTTTATTTTTATTTTAAATGTTATATGAATGGACAACAAACGGTCAACAAAACAAAATTTTCATGACGCTAAACAATAAGTTTCATGATGCTAAACAAAGGTATTGGATATGTGGTTTAATGGATAGAAAGAATATTGGAAAAACTGGAATAAACCTAAAAATCATAATGAATTGAACCAAATTCATACAACTAATTAGTGACTTTCAGGGTTTTCGTGAAGAGTAAAAACAGAACACTGGATTGAGAGAATAAAGGTTCAGCCCACAGTGAACGAATTCTGAAATTGTGGACTGCAAAAAGAGATTCCAGAATTATTAAAAATCACTTTACGTTGGAACTTTATGAAAAACAATACTTAAAGTTTTAAATTAAAATTAATTGCAGTGAAATTAATATTGCTTACAGCAACTTAATTGTGAAAATGTCATTCAAATAAAAAAACATTGCTTTTAAAGATACCGTTTTCTTTTTTTATTTAACATACGTTGTAAAGCAATATAAAATTTCTAAATTAAAATCTCTGCAGCCAAGTAATGGTCACTATTTAACGATGTCACTAGTCGAGAATTGCTGACCCAATTCCATACTCAAAAGTTAAATTACACAACTAGCGACTGAAATATTTTGCTTAGGTAATTAATTTTAAAAACAAAAATAAAACAAAAAACTCAACATACTATAGGTATTTGTTTAAAAATACTCAAAAACGTTTGAAATAGTGTGGTATATTGTATAACTAATTTACTACCCCAAAGGTCACGGGTTAGATTTCTAGTTTGAATGGGAGATTATATGCGGATTCTACAGTCGGAAATGAATAAAAAAATAATTTATGAGAATAAAAACTATTAGAAGGAAATTGTTTGATATTTTTGAATATATTAGCATCCTATCGTCTTTTGGTGATCAGCCGAAAGCCTGGTTTTAACCTCAAGAAGCTTTACTAAGTAAAATTAGGAGTGAGGTGGTTTACCATTGCCTTCCTCACTGAGTGAAAAAGTATGCTTATCAGCATGCCAAGCCCTCTGAAAAGGATCTAGTTTCTACCCTACAAACAACACATTCACTTGATTTACCACATGATCCGACTGTATAATGACGAAATTCATTGCTCTCAGAGGGTATAACTCTGACTAGTGTCTTTTAGTGGCAATGATAAACTATCTTACTCCTCGTTTTACTTAGTAAACTTCTACAGGTTCAAACCAGCCTTTCGGCTGATGACCTAAACAACACAGTGTCTTTATACACCTCTACCTCTTCTATTCTTAAATGATTCAGTCATATAATTGGCTAACCATGTGATAAGAAACAAAACTATTTTTTGTAGCACTGAAACTAACAGATCAAGTGTAAAATAGCATCCTATTTTATCTTATAATAACTCTGTTTAATTTAAAAACAATAAGCAACCCTATGACTCAATGAGGTAAGAATGACGTGGATGATGTGTAAATGATATGTAGTCTTGTACAGATTCAGGCCAACCATTCCTGAAAGAATAAGGTTGATTTAATCCCAATCACTAAAGTACACCGGTAACCGCCCTCCAGTATTTAAATCCTTATAAAACTAATTGCCGTAAACTAATAAAACTAATTGAACAAGAAACCTTCGTTTCCGAAAATCAGCTGTAAAAAAGCTGACTCGAGGCGACGACTTTACTACATGTAATTTCAATTAAAGCTTGCACACGTTACCTCTGCTTGGCTCCTCCATCTTATTCCAGGTAGGTACTGGTTGTTAGAAATTTATGCCTCTAAACTGTAACCACTGTTTAATATTTTGTATGAATTTATTTCTTGTTAAGTTATTGTATATTCCTATTTTAGTTTATGTTTGCATATCCCTTAATTTATCATTTAATTTTTAATAATATATGAAGTAGTTACTGATTACTTTGTCAGAAACTTAATAAACTAGGTAATAATTTTTATAAACTTAAAGAAATTATGAATGTAATTTTAATTTAGAAAAATTGGGAATTAATTTTTAATAGAAAAAATATAAATTATTGAATTTTAAATTTTACAACACTCACATGTAATTTACTAGTATATATGTAGGCCATATATAGAGTACATTTTAAAAATAGAAATAGTAGTAATTAAATTATTTTATAACAGCTTTTTGTTAGAAGTAAGACATAATATTTAAAACAGCTAATTTAAAGAAGCATACAATTAGCTCACGGGTATTAAATAGTCAAGAAAATAATTGAAATTGTTTGGTACATATGTTTTATCAATGTATAAGAAAAAGTTATAGTTTTTATATTGGTATAAGTAGCCTAAAACCAGATTTTGTGGTAGTACTATACAAGGGGCGTTATTAAACCGGGACAAGTAATAAATAGGAACAATCAGGGACGACGTGAGGGATAGACCGTTAAGCCAGGCACAACGGAGAGAAGCCACGGGTCGTTATCGCAGGCAAATGGAACGGCATCAGTTTTGGTGCAAAGCAGGTGCTGGACAGGCAAAAACTCAGCCATTTCTCTTGCGTCCGACTGCAAATCCCCTACACTGCTGTTAAAAGAACCGCCTAAGCGTAGACGATATTTCAGTTTAAATAATATACTATACTGAAGAGAAAAAAATTTAAATAAATCTTCTCAAATTTACATTTCAGTGATTGGCAATTACTTAGTACGAAAATATTGCCTTTTTACCTCCATTTCATTCGTCTTGACTTATTTCAAACCAATGATAAAATTATTATCAATTGTTTTACTTTCTTCAATCTTCAACATATATATATATATATATATATATATATATATATATATATATATTATTTATATCGCATTTCTTAATTCTGATAAAAACAAGTTGTTATTACAAGATAGGATGTTGAATTAATAAAATACAAATATACTATAATGAGAATGTTTAAAAATTACAAGACGAATTTAGCTTAATAATATATGTTTAGTGTGAAAAAATAAATCAGATGATTACTAAATCTACACAAAATCTTGTAGAAATCTACGTGATTTTAATCGATGATCTTTATTTATGCAATTTGTGAATAATTTTAAAAGCAATAAACAATAAAAAGTGATTAAATAGAGTTAAAAACAACTTTTTGCATAAACACATTGTTTTATATCATTGAACAATGTTTTTTTAGAATTAAATTCAAGTATATAGGTAATTTATAAAACTTAATTTCAAAAGTTTAGTCACTTATAGTCTTGGATTGTGAATTATTCATTAAATAAACTTACAAATATTAATTAAAAGTAAAAATATTTAAAAGGATATTAATTTAATTATCAAGTGCACATATACGCACACATATACATTCATATTATATGCACATAAGTACATAATATACATGAAACATAGTTTACAACATTAAAAATGAACAATTCACAAAAAACCTACAGTTGAGCCGTTGTAAGTTTGCTTCTACAGTCAACAAACAAAAGCCACGTACTACAAGGTGCACACTAGAGTCTGCGACTTTACAGATGTCGTATTCCTATTAAGTTAACTATTTTTTAAATTATAAGTACTTAAAGTACTAAAAACATCAGTCATTATATGATGTAGGCCTGACAATTTCATTTAGAAAAATACTTTTAAAAGTATTTTCTATTTAAATACTTTTGAAAGTATTTAGTTGTTACTTTTTAATCAGCGTGTACACATTTTGATATAATGCGCATGCTTAGTGACGTCATTATTTGTTTACTTTAGGAGCAAACTAAAAGAGGCTGGACTATATAGAAGACTATGTTCACATTCATCAGTGCCTCATTCTTAGGTAAAAGGTTAACGTGAGAGTTGTGTTGTTGGTTGTTGTAAAAATAAATGTCTACGGATTTTCAAGTTTAACTATAATTTGATTTATTATCAGCTAAACAGTATAAAAACTGAAGAATAGAACTGTTAAGGTATATTTCCATTTATTCGAGATATAACTTTGATATTTTGCCCATAACAGACAGGTGGAGTGTCAAATTATTTACACTCAATCTGTTAGTTGCAGGGCTAAAATAAATAGTTCTGTTTCTTATCAAATGGTCAGCCAATTTACTGACTAAGTAATTTAAGAACAGAAGAGGTAGAGGTGTAAAAGACACTAATCAGAGTTATCTCAACTGAAAGTAATGGATTTCATTATACAGCCAGACCCTGTGGTGAATGAAGTGAAAGTGTCATTTGCAGAGTGGAAAATAAATGTTTCTCAGAGGGCCTGGTATGCTGATAAGTGTACTTTTCCACTCAGTGAGAAAGGCAATGGTAAACCACCTCACTTCTCGATTTACTTAGTAAAACCTCTACAGGTTCAAACCAGCCTTTTGGCTGATGACCTAAACAACAACAACAACAACAACTTCGATATTAACAGTAATATAATAATTATGATTACAAGAATAAATCATTTCATTTCATAACATTGATTAATTGACAAGCTGAATTTTTTAACAAACTACAAGATTATTATAAAACAGATTAAGAATATTATAATATTAAATTTCTTTATTAACATCTTCAAATACCCTGAGAGTTTAAAAATTTTAAGAGTTTCAAAATTTAATTAATAAATTTCAAGTTCAAAAATTTCATTTCATTTCTTTTAAGATGTAATATGTCGATACAATTTCATTTATTTAAAAACACTTTACAACTTTAAATATATACATCATACATTAAAGCTAGGGCAAATTTCTATTAAAATTTTTCAATTAATTTAGTTTATTTATGTAATTATGTGTTTTTTTAAACCTAATGCAACTAGTTACTTAAAACTAACAAACAGTTTTTCTTTAGCGATATTATTTCTCTCCCCCCTTGTATAACCATGCAGTCACCCACTGGTGCTAGCACTTAATTTCTAATGTCACTTACACAGTGTACTATACACATATTAATTTCTTAAATCTCTATCTTAATCCTATTGTTAATTTAAACATTAATTTAATAACTTATGCAAATATAAATAAATATATAATATAAATATAAATAAATATGCCTTAAAAGTAACTTAATAATAATATTTATAGCTAACCATCAGTTTTAGAAACTTATATTATTTACATGACTTAAATGTAATTTATAGTTTAACAATATTTTTAATATTGGCGCATTGGCGCAGTTGGTAACGTGCTCGCCTCTCATCATGCGGTCCTGGGTTCGAATCCCACTCAGGCACGGCATATTTTCATACGTTACAAATAATCATTTCATCCTCATTACACACAGTTACACCCCAACGTCGTCGCTAATGACCTTTGATGTTGATGCGACGTTAAATAAATAAAAAAAAAAACAAAAAAATATTTTTAATAGTCTTTTTGACACACTAGATCAACAGGCTTAGTCCTTTTCAGACGCTTCAATACTTCAATGTTGATGTGATCATGAAAACGATCTTCATGTTTTTGGCATGTAATTATGTGTGTCACCAATTAAATATTAATTAAAGCGTATTAAATTTAAATTTTGTAAATTAATTTTTGTAAAACCATAATCGTTAGTCTTTTGTTCATGAAACGTTTCTCATAAAAAATAGTATTTTATTTTCTAGTATATTATCTTGTGTCTAGTGTAATCTGCGATTGTCATTTTACAATAGCGACGGCTTACCGTTAAAACCTGAACTCCACTTTCTGCAGAACCGACGATTGCGGTTAACTAGTAAAAGCAAACAGTTCAGAACACAGATTAGTGAGTTGTTATTGTTTTCTAATTTTGATTTAAATCAGACGTATGCTTGATGGATTGTTTCACTAATTTAACGGGTAAGATTTGAGTGGAGTGTAAAATTGGAAACATATAATAAGAACATGTCCTCGGCGTTTTTGTTTGGAATTGTCGCAGTTAGCCAGAACTGATGTTTTAACTGAATCATAGATCAAGTACTCATTTATCCGTATTAGTGTTTTATATTTTATCTCGTATAGGGCCAATTTTAGACTACGTGAGGTGGCTTTAAACGTTTCTGAAAGATCCTTTAGCAGCCCACATTCTCAGAATTCGCTCACTGTAGGATTATCTTATTTTCTTTTCTTCAGCCGGTGTTCTGGTTGTACTGTTAATGGAAACTCTTAAGTTTGTCCTAGTTTTCTAAATTTGGTTCGGTTAATTACATTTTCTCGGTTTATTCCAGATTTCTCAATATCCCTTCTGACTTCTTCATTCATAATTCTTAATTTAATAATAAATAAAATTATTTTTGATCAAGTTTTGCTAAACTATTTTTTCGCGGAATTTTTTTTTTTTACTTCTTTCAATTGTTATTATAGTAAGTAATTTTATTGAAACATTATTTTATTTTTATAAGAAAATAACTTATAACTATAACTTAACTTAAAATAACTTAATTAACTTAGTGGATAACTTAAAATAACTTAATTACTCCAGCTGAAGTGATAACTACAATCCAAACGCGCCTGAGTTCCAAAAAAGCCCCTGGCTATGACCTAATTACCGGTGAGGTGCTAAAGCAACTCCCAAGGAAGGGAATTTTACTCCTGACATTCATTTTCAACGCAATTCTAAGGACGGGTTGCTTTCCATCTCAATGGAAAGTTGCCCAAATAGTCATGATTCTCAAACCTGGCAAGGAACCTACCGAAATTACGTCATATAGACCGATCAGTCTTCTATCCGTGACATCAAAAGTTTTTGAAAAATTACTACTTGATCGTTTAAAACCTTTTTTGGAAGAAAGTGTTTACCCGGATCATCAATTCGGTTTCCGTGAAAAACATTCTACGATAGAACAGGTACATCGGATAGTTAACCAAATTCGATATACCTTGGAAAAAAAGGAATTTTGCTCAGCCGTCTTCTTAGATGTAGCTCAGGCGTTTGACAAGGTATGGCATTTAGCTCTTCTACACAAAATTAAATTAAACCTGGATCATAATTATTTTCCTATTCTAAAATCATTCTTAACCGATCGTTTTTTCCAAGTGAAATTTGATGATGAGTTATCGACCTTGCACCTAATTCGTTCAGGTGTACCTCAAGGTAGCATTTTAAGTCCTTTTCTATATACGCTATTTACGGCAGATATTCCTGTAAATGAACTTGTAACAACAGCAACTTTTGCCGATGACACTGCTATTATTGCGTCTGATGCCTCCTCAGTCCACGCTTCTGAAAAACTACAGCAACATCTAGATAACATTCAAGACTGGTGCCAAAAATGGAGGATCAAAGTAAATGAACAGAAGTCTGCACACGTAACCTTTACGATGAAACGAGAATCATGTCCACCAGTAACGTTTCGCAACAACGTAATTCCACACTCAGATGATGTGAGATACTTGGGAATCTATCTAGACAGGCGATTGACGTGGAAAAAACATATATGGACCAAACGGAAACTACTCGGACTTAAATTACGACAACTGTATTGGCTTGTCGGGAGGCGATCACAGTTGTCTTTGGAAAATAAATTGACACTGTACAAGGTGATGATAAAACCAGTTTGGAGTTATGGAATTGAACTCTGGGGCACAGCAAGTACGTCTAACGTAGAAATATTACAGAGATTTCAATCGAAGTTTCTTCGCCTTATATGCTGTGCACCTTGGTATGTGCCTAATGAAGTACTCCATCATGACCTGGGCATACCTACGGTGAGAGAAGAAATTAGCAGCCGGAGTGAAAAGTATTTAACCAAGTTGGACACTCATTCTAATCATTTGGCTATAAATCTTCTCGATGACAATATTGAAAATCAAAGACTCAAGAAGGCGAGAATATTAGATCTTCCTTTTCGTTTCACCTGATAAAAAATGTTTAACCATCTTTTTAAAATTAAAAACAAAGTTATATTGCGGATGGTCAACTCTTATTTCTCAATGAACTAAATCCATAGCTCTCATTAATCTACAACTAATCATCTAATGAATTTTCAATCATCATTTACACAGATCATCAGTATCACGTCTTCATTCACTCCTTTTCACACCTTCATTCACTTCATCCGTATAAAAAAAAAATATACGTCATCAGGATTAAGAAGAAACCCTTCATAACTTTTAACCAAACGATCACACGGAAGCAACGCTGCTGAGCGCTGTCTTCTTCAAGTTATATTCATTATCACAACATTTACTGAAAGTTTTTGTTAAACTGTTTGTAAATAATTCTTATTGTTAAAAAAAAAAAAAAAAAAAAAAAAAAAAAAAAATAAGAAAAAAACAAAAAGCATGTATATTGTGTAAATAAAATAAAGCGACATTGTTTTGTAAATATGTAAATTTGTGGCTAATAAGCCTTAAATGGATAAGTTCTGTTAGCCTTTATATTGTTGTAAATAAATAAATAATTCATATTGGTTTGAGTAAAGGATTTATGAAATTATTATTGTAGTGATTGAACATAATTATGTACTGTACATAATTTTAAGAAACCTATAGGCTCTATAATAAAGATATATTTGATATAAATCAAGTTTTCATTTAATTTCTTTTAATTTATTTAAAGTTGCATCAACAGCTTGGTTATTAGTGCCTACGGTGAGTTATCTGACTTTATCGGTGAGTTTTGACTTGCAATAACTCCAGAAACTTAATTCTTTAATCATTAATTTAATTATTTAATTCTTTTAATTATTGTTTTATTTTTTAGATTATTCCTTAATATTAAAGGATTAAGAACAATATTTTTAAATTAAAGTTCAGACGGTTTCTTACCGGAAAGATTTCTAATTTTCTTATATATTTTATGTAGTTTAATTTATTTTTGTATTTGATTTTGGGGTTTTAGATATATTGAGCTGCATAATATTTGTATGAGATATTAAGAGTTATTTAACGGGCCGAAGGGAATTTTATTGCCAGGAAGAGATGTACATTTTCTGGTCTTAAGGATTTATTGTTTAACTAGAATGAAGAGTGAGAAGGTCTTAAGAATTGTTGACTGATAATCCTGGATCGACTATAAATTTCTTTCTGTTGATGCTCCATAGTAGGGAGATTAGACTGATAGTGAAACAGATTTGTAAATTGAAATTTTGGAACGTTTAAATTAAATTTTGACGTGAATATGAATCGACCAGTGACCGATTTCAGCGTCAAATTTTGCAAGGAATGCGTTGTCATATTTTTAATGATAATGATTTATCCTTTTTTTGTGTTGTTGAATTTATGATGGATGACTTTTTTTAAATGAAACGATGTTTTGTTTCTATGAAATGACCAAGCATGACAAGTTAAATTGATTTTTTTTTATGGTGGTCGGAGAAGATCCCTATTCCACCTTCGTTTCAGTCGTCTGTTAATAAGGAGATCGTTAGTTGAAAAAGACTGGACATTTGGATTTATGTGGTCAATTGTCTTTGTGTGTAATAAGTTGTATGTTGCGTTGACAATGTCTCGAACCGTTGGTATTTTTAGGTTTTTGTAAAGGGTATGATTAGTTACGTAAAAAGTTGCGTTTGTTATTGCTCTAAGTACTTTTGACTGGTGTCTTTGAAGAATATTCAGTACTGTATTTTGACAGGCTCCAAAAATTGGTCCACCATATAGCCAAACTGGCCGTACTAGTGATTTATAGAGGATGACTTTTAAGTGTAGAGGTAGCGAGGACTTGCGACGCCATACAACATACGAAACCGTGAGTCTGAGATTGCTCTGACGTGTACAACGTGTTGTTTCCACGTGAGAAACATTCCCGTCATTCCTCATTTATTCCATTTCATTTACTAGTTGAGCTTTAAAAAATGTACAGTTGTAAATAAAAATAAAGTTGAAGCCAAAAAAAATAAGTTGAATTTTAGTGAAATTTTCATTTATAAATATTTGAAATATATTCAAACATGTTTATTTTGATAATTTAATGATACATTTGTAATATTTCCCCTGATTTATTATTCAGGAAAATTTTAAAAATTGAGCCAACGATTAAAAACGTTTTACAAGACAATGACCATAACAGATAAAGTTTAATAAATAATATTGTAAATTTGAATGAACATAATCAATCTACAATAAATTGTGATAATAGTATTAAATTATTAATTTAATTTAATTGATAAGGTATTTAGCAACCTTACTAGAGCTTCTTCATTGAAATTGCAAACAGTATGAAACGCTTTTGATGTCTTTCAAATGATCTGTCTAAATGAATTACTTACTAAATAGACTTACAATATTAATCAATTAAAACAGAAGACAATACATTTGAGGAACACGATGGAAATGAAGTACCGAGCGGGAGAATGTCAAAGGATGCCGACTAACATTGTGGGGTTGAAACTTGTGGTGTTTGGGAAAGAGCGTGCCAGTAGCGTGAGTGCGGGCAACAAATTGGATCTACGAAGGATGCAATTAGGGATACTGTGGGTAACGAAGCCAGCGGATCTCACAGCCAGCACCCAGTCCGTTCCTTAATGGTCATCTCCCCAGATGTACATTAGACCCTTCCTTACAAGGCCTTCTACATTTATTGTCCGCTAACACTGCCCACTAAATTACACTGCAAACTGCCCCATCGTCGTCATTAATTCAGCAGTTACTATGTACACGATTGGTAGTTGTACCTAATTCATTTACTAAGTTTTAACTTACTCCCATTGTAATCGACTAACATATCTTTAACAGCTAATGTTTTAATGAGTAATTTCATCGTAGTTCACAGAACTTTACTGAGTAATTTCAAAAATTTTAGCAAACCAAACAATTCCATTAAAAACAAATAATAATTGCAACTTAATAATTTTTCATTATCCTCTCTTAACTATAATAGGGGATGAAAGTACCCCTCTAAATTCTATACGTACTAATGTTAAATCACTATACCTTGACGAGCTAAAGACTGCAGATGAAGACGAAGCATAGTCACTTCAAACACAGCACAGACCCAATTGACTCTCGTCAACCGTATTCTGCGTTCCCACGTTATGTTATCGCTGTACCGCAGTTCATATTGCTAAAAGTATTGAAATCAATCTTCTCGAACGATCACATCAAATTTTTGAAATCTTTTAATCCATTTGTTAAAGAATTAAACAGTAAGTCGCGGCAAATATTTTAGTGCTAGTTTCATTTCAAGCTTAGGGGAACTCCAACTTATTTCTGGAGTGTGACAAAGCAAAATAGCAACCTCTCACTAGACCTATGCTGTTATTGGCCGAATTTTATCTGCAGTCGTTAGTTCGTTGAGATATAATCATGTAATTATGGCCAATAACAGGTAGGTGGAGTGTTAAATTATTTGCACTGCATCTGCTAGTTCCACGAGTACTACAAAAAATAGTTCTGTTTCTTATCACATGGTCAGCTAATTTTATGACTGAAGCATTTAAGAATAAAAGAGATAGAGGTGTAAAAACACTACTCAGAATTTCCTCTGAAAGTAATTTGTTTCATTATTATACAGCCAGATCCTGTGGTGAATGAAGTGAAGGTGTGATTTGTAGGATGGAAACTAGATGCTTTTCAGAGACACTGGCATACTGATACGCATACTTTTCCACTCAGTGAGGAAAGCATTTGTAAACCACCTCAATCATCATTTTACTTAGTAAAACGCCTAGAAATTTAAACCAGCCTTGTAAACCGATGACATAAACAACATGTGGTTAAGAATTTCAATCTTATAAAATATTTTATATTAGTTTAGTATCGCACCACACTTGCCTGGAGATATGAACTTTATTCAGCACCACAGGTGGACAAGTTTGGCGTTGTAAGGTGAAACTTATTATTAACTTAAAAATAAAAATATGTTCTCCCTGAATGGGCCTATTCCGGATTGATTATTAAAGACTGTTTTAATATTTTTCAATGAGAAATAAAATTTCACCATGAAATAAACATTTTACGGTCAGGAAACAATGGTTAACCACGTAATTATTTCTTTTTGTTAAATATTCAAATTAACTTTAAATTTCAAGTTCTTTAAATATTTTATAATTGTTTAGTCTTTCTGTTTTCCATAATAAAACCTAAATAAAATTTTTAACAAATTGTCTATTGAAAAGGTAAACCTCAACGTAATTTCACAATATTTAATGCTCGTAACTTACAGGTGGATTTCATATTAATTGGAATTATCTTTTACTTCCTCATTTAATTTTTTAAATTATTATTATTATTATTATTACAAAATTTAATTAAATTTTTATATTAAAATAAAACATTCTTAATCATAAAAAGCATAGTTTCATGGATTAATAATCAGTATTTGAGTAACAAAAATAACAGTTTGTTTTCTGCTGTAACACACTAACTGCTTTTGTTTATGGGATGTTGTACATTTTTATGGTCAGCGTTAATAGTTTCATAAAAATAAAATGAAAAGAACAGTTTTTACAAATTGTTAAAGTTTGCAAAAGGTCATCAAGAAAATAAATTACTTCTAAATAAAGTTATTTTGAAACATAACTTTTTGTCTTTAATTTTTATTACGGTTGCAGCAGTCTTATCAATTAAATAAGATTATATTATTAATTTTAACAACAATATTATTGAATGATAAATTTTAAATACACAGTATGCTACTACTTAATTTGCAAAAGTATTGTACGTTTGTTCAACTAAAACGTCTAAACTAAAACTAAAACGTCTGTGTCTGTGGATAAGAGGATCTCTTATGGGAGGACCTTATGGGACCTCTTATAAGAGGAACACAAAATACATTACTAAACAAATATTTATTTAAAATAATCAACGTGCAATTATTTCTAATCTTAGAGAAAATAAAACCTATACAGAGTGTCTCACGAGTAACCCGAAAAACTTCTAAGGTGGTTTTCTCTCATCAAAATAATGAAAAAAGTGTATTACAAACATGGGTTCGGAAACGCTTCGTTAGCGAGTTACGGCTAGCGAAAGATTTCGCCCTGGGTTCAGAACATACGCCTAAATAAAGTCATCCTAGAGGTCTAGGAACCCAATGATATGAGTAGATTTGATAGTTTCTTATATATTTCGACCCGAGAAATTGAATAAAATAAGTTCCAGAACCATATCTCCAGTAGTTTTTTTAATATACAATGAAAAACGGACAAATCTGTGCATAAAAATACGTTTTTTTAGGTTTGAAGAACAATAACTCTGTTAAATGGCCAATAAATGTGTAAATTTATTTAGCAAAACTTGTAGAGATTTTAATTCTGAAGCGAATGATATATAATCAGACCAAAATGTTATGCTATACTGTACTGTACTGTAATTTAACGGGCTGCGGTGAATTTTATTTTCAGAAGGAGATGTCCAGTGGTACACTATTCGCTTAGAACTATTGGTGTTATCCTTTATTCAGGTCAAGAGGTCTCTGTTCCATTTTTGCTTTACACGTCGTACAGTTTAGAAGTCTTATGTACTTAAGTCTCAAGCTAGTTGGCTGGAATGGTTATCTACGCTTTTGCTAAATTTACCAAAGAAGGACACGGTTAGTTTCTTTACTACCGGAATTTTGAATCGTCTAGGAGGGTTTTATTGATTACATAAAAAGGAGCGCCAGAAACAAGTCTTAAGAATTTTGACTGAAAGGTCTGGATCGATTTGAAGTAATATTCTTCTACTGATCCTAAGACCTGGCAACCATAAGTCCAGATTGGTCTCAGAAGGGTTTTGTAAATTAACATTTAGGAACGGAGGTTTAATTTTGATCAAGAATTAATTAATCAGAATAGCTTCTAACGGCGCTTAAATTTTAAATACTTCGTACGTAGATAATTCTGCCAAGTTAGTAGCCTATCAGGCTAAAAGCCAATATAACACACTATTGTTACATTGGGAAAGTGAACGTTATTCAGCACCACAGTTGGACAAGTTTGTCGTTGTAAGGTAAAACTTAAAAATTAATTAACTTAAAAATATATTCTTTTTAAATGGGCCTGTTCCTGATTGATTATGAAATCTGTTTTAATTGTTTGTCTATGAAAAACAAAACTTCTTCATAAAAGAAATATTTTCTAGTAAGGAAAAATGGCTAAATGTTCTCACATTTTTTTCTAAGATGTAAAGGCAAATTATTTTATCACCGGAACCCAGTAATATTTGCTCCAGATGATGAATATCTACCTGGTAATACACCAGTTTTCTAAATAGACGATGGAAAAGAAGAGACATTACAAGGTTATCCATAATAAATAGGCTCTACATGATCATGATTGTAAACTTTTTTTGAAACTTTTAATTGAAATTTATTATCTGTTATTATATTAATAGAACAATTTCTACATGTGAAGCTAATGTTCCAAAACTTAATTTACTTGACGGAGTGTGCAGTCATCACCACAGTCCTACAGTTGGCCAAGAAGATCTCTTGGCCAGAGGCGCTTCAAACGTCTGCGCTGAGTACCGGTATCGCCCTAGTGTACATGTTTTGTATGAAAGGGGTTGTCATGTCATTCAAATTTGTCATGCATCGTCTTGTATAGTTGTTTCGCGACATCAATTACGTATGGTATTTGCAAGTCTTTGTGCAACATCGAGCTTGTGATGTAAAAGGGGCATTGCGTTATCGTTTGTAGAATCTTGTAAACTAGAACAAAAATATTTGTACAAAAAAAACACGAAACTATCATTTTACAATGTTGGAATACTGTCTCCTTAAATTACTTACTTCATGATCTACTATGTTACCATTTTTACTATTTTTAAATCGGCTTAATCTTTACATTTTATTAAATAAATAAATATTTAACTTTAACTTTTACAAAGGGTTCACGAAAGTTTACATGAAATTAATTCTGAGAAAAACGTTTTTGTCCATGGTCAAGTTGAAAAGAAAATTAATAATTTACTAACATTTTAATCATGAGTTAAACGACACGACGTTTAACAGTTAAAAGGGTAAAATAAGACAAAATATAAAATATAGAACAAGTTTAACTTAACTGGAAAAAAATCCTGCTCCTCTGTTAAAGCTGATCATGTCCCAAAACTGTGTAGGGAGTCTGTCTGACTTTTTCTTATTTGGGCACTTAACAAAACAGTCCATACATTGGCTGACAATACAAAATGAAACTTTCAAAGTGATATTGTCTGGTTTTTAGTATTTTAAACTTAAATTTTTTATGGATTTAAGATTGTGGGAATAAAATAGTATGATATGTACATTTTATTTTCAACTGTAAATTATTTCAATGTACATCTTCAGGATTGAAAATGATATTTTTTTAATCAAATAAAATTGTTTATGGTAAACATATCATTTTTATGTTTCCCGTTGATACAACCATATAACGTTTTTCTAATAACAGAAGCAAACGCATGAAATCTTTTTTATTTACCAGTTGGCCTATGTACTGAACTATTTTAAAATTCCATGGATTTTCTATATTTTGCTCATTAAGGGGAGTGCTATCTTAGCTCATATTAAGGTTTGACCCATTTTCTCCGTTATCTATGGCTAAAAAATCTTCAAATTTTAACCAGTTATTCATTGATATGTTCCTGACACATAGACGGAGTCATTTTTAAATATATAGATTATTAACTTTTTTTAATTTTCCCGTGAATGCCTACTCCAAAAACTGAAACTTTTTATAAATGTTTTTTTTATGAATTAAAATAACGTCAAATACTTCCCATCTGTTGACGTAAATACATGTAAGGATGTGTAATTAAAATTTAGAGAAGAAAGCTTTATTGGTTCTTGAGAAAACCGGTCTTGTGTATGAAAAACCACAATTTCTTGAGAAATTGTGATTGAAATTTATACACGCAATTCTATATAAAAATGTACTTAGTGCATTTTTGATCCATATGAGCAGGAATGCACTAAGTAATTCATGCAACATAAATTGCATAACCTAAACCTTACAAACAAAAGTGCCTTCTTGATTGAAAGAGAATTACTAAAAATATTCATAAAAATTAGTGACAAAATAACTACATAACATGTACACACTATGACTTGTTTACGAAAAAAGGACAATTTCATTAGGCATGTTTTTATGAAAACAAAAAAATATTTCTAGTTGTAGAAACATGATTTTGGTATCATTGGAAAGTGCTAATTTCAAACTGTATAATACAGTTTAAACCTGTTTTACCTTAAAATCGGTAAAAAGGGTTTTTTTAAATTTCAACCTTAGCAGGTCTATGAATTTTACGGAAAAGTATAACTGAGGTTATAGAAATTAAAAAATTACAATTATATCTCAAAAAATGTTTTCTACAGAGCTTAGTTTAGCGTCAATTAGTGATATTCAGAATTTTTAAATTCTACAGAGGTTAATTTTCATTTTACTTCATTTACCCAAGATTGAAATTAGGTTATATTTTTAATTTTACATTATTTACCCGTGATTAAACATTAACAATATTTTTCATTATTTACATTAGCCAGAGAAGGTCGTGTGAGTGTTTCACACCAAATGCATTTTTTTTAATTCGTTAAGATCATAAATAGTTTTTGCTATTATAATAATTTGTTACTACTTTCATATATAAATACCTATTTATTAAATGTACAGGCAAGTAATTGAAATAGAATATGGTGCATTGTTTCCATGAATATGAAAGAAACAAGATTAATGTAATGCATTTTGTAGTGAACAGTGCGAGAGTACATGTGAGTGAATGTACATGAACAGTTCTTTACAAGTAGAAAAGTGTTATTTGTAAGAACTAGATAAAACTTGAAGTTGAATTTATTTGCCTTTTTTCAGAATACTTTAAGAAAATTAAATATAATGCATTAGATCCAAATAGTAAAGTTTCTACAACAAATGAAACACATTTTATCAATAATTTAAAAGTAAGTAATAAGATATAAACGATGAATGAAATGCATTATGGATTATATTTATGACTCTTAATGTATTTTGAAAAGTAGCCAAACTTTTCAAATACTTTGTCAAAAGCTTTTGAAAATGGCAGTTCGTTTAAGGGAGAGTTAAAGGAGCGGTAAAGAAATAAGAGAGTGCGGTGAAGTATTACAGAAATAAATCAGACCATTCCAAATGGTATTTAATTAAAAACTTGTGCAGAACCAGATGTTCAACTCATACTGTTTTTAGAGTTACAGTGAACAGACCGACCGTCTTGTCCAAGATTTTCACTCTAAAGAAAACTAAACGAGTCCCAGAACCATGAAATGGGTATTAGGAAAACATTTCAAGTGGAAATGGATAACCCAGAACAAAGAGAGAAAGTATAGGCTACTAAAAGTGTACTTTAAAGAAAGGTCGGTTGTATGAGTATTGGAAAATATATTTAATCATTACTGATACGGTTTTACAACCCAATTATAAGAAGGAAAATTTAGGCCGATTAGCGAAGAACTGTAAATAAAATTTTCCCTGTTATAGAACTTACTCCACTTTACAAAAACACTTCAAAAATGTATCACAGTAAAAACTTTTATAATAGTAAGTTTAAGAAGCACTACCTGGGTATTAAATTCAAAACTTTGGACGTTTACTGTAGTTTCTCAATTAAATTTATCAATATTTTTCAAAGAAATTATATTTTTTTACATTTATTCTTATTCAACCTACCGGGTTGGTCTAGTGGTAAAGTCGTCAACGCGAGTCACTTGTTTGACAGTTGATGTGTTGACGAAAATTCTGTGATTCAAACCCCAGTAAATATAGTTATTGTTAAACGGATTTGAATATTAGACAGTAGTTACCGGTTTGCTTTGATGCTCGGGGTTCAATTAACCATACTCTCTCAGGAATGGTCGGCCTGAGTCTTTACAAGACTACACCTTATTTACTCGTCATACACATCCTCATCTCATTGGGTCATGGGATTGATTATTGTTCATAAATTGAGCAGATTGCAACGTAAACACATTAATAATTAAAACAAATATTATTTATTATTGTTATTTATTAATAACGGCCGACCCGTTAGCGTAGTGGCTAGCGCAACTGGTTTCTACGCCGGGGTCCCGGTTTCGATTCCCGGTCAGGTCTGGCTTTTTTCAACACTTATTTTCATTATATCATCATTCTTCACCGTCTGCATTAGGAGAAATTGCAAGAAAGTCAGATGTAAAACCAAAAAAAAAAATTTTAAATAGTTATTCATTTATTGTTAAATTATTTTAGTTAGATAAAAATTTGATTTTTAATTTATTAGTTAAAAAATTAAATTTTCGGTAATAGTTTGAGATGACATTTTGAACAAAGGGAATTTTCGAAAATTTGAATGTAAAGTTTTGTTATTGACGTATTCTGCTGTATTTTTCAGTATGAATATTTCCGGATACAAGAAGACTTCTTCGTCCTTGGAACAAATTTCTACTAAACTGATTCATTTCTAATTGGTTTTTTACTACAATCACTCATCTACATCAACACAATCACTGTCTCGTAATTCTATTATTTAAAATTATATTTTAATTTTTCTTTAATACTAGGAATATGGAATTAAAATCATAAAATGTTTCATCAATGAAAAAAGTCATCTGTCATTTTGAAAAAAAAAACTGTTAATTTGAATGTAGCTACAGAATGTATTTCTTTTTCTTAGTTATAACTAAACTAGAGGCGTATATGACTAGGTACAACCTTCTCTATTTCAAATACTTCATGTTATTATTTCTAGTTAAGTTATAACATTTTGGTAGTTGTATAAATTTTATATTATCGTAGTTCCAAATAAAGAATTAAAGATAATAAAAAATGAGTAATTGTCTAACCTATGTTGTGTAGCAGTTAGCGTGCTATTTTACAAATCCGGTGAGCCCGAGTTTGATTCTCTTAAAGTTCAAACACTTAATTTAAACCAATATAACACAAAAATGTACATAATGTTTTTGTTGTTGTTCATCAGCCAAAAAGCTGGTTTGAACCTGTAGAAGCTTTACTAAGTAAAACGATGGCATGGTGGTATACCATGCTTTCCTCACTGAGTAGAAAAGTATGCTTATCAGTTTGCCAGACCCTCTGAAAAGCATCTACTTTCCATTCTGCAAATTATATTTTCACTTCGTTCACCATAGGATCTGGGTGTAGAATGAAATTCTTTACTCTCAGATGAAATAACTCTACTTCTTTTTAACTCTACTTCTTTTACAGCTTTACCTCTACTGTTCTTAAATGATTCAATCATTTAATTGGCTGACCATATGGTAAGAAACTAACTATTTTTTGTAGCCCTGGAACTAACAGATTGGGTGTAAATAATTTAACACTCCACCTGTATGTTATGGGCGAGATTAACATAATACAAATGATGAATACATGTATCGCTAATAACGTAGCTTTTATGCAGCTTTAAATATGGATGACAAATTTGAATTACGTACATGCAAACCCTCTCATTAAAAACAAATACATTATGGTGATACCGGGTACACAGCAGTTGGAAACATTTCTGGCTAAGGGGTTTTCTTCAGGGCCAGAACTCTGAGGGCCGTTTTTCTATCTCCAATAGGCCATAAATAGCAGGTAAGTGAATATAGAAAAAAATGTTTTATTACTAAACGTTATGTACACTTATGAATTCTTTTCGACATGATAACCTTGACGATGGAGGCATTTCTCGTGCCTGTGGACAAGCTTTACAATACGCTCTTCACAAAATGTTGCTCCCAATGAATTTAAAAAAGTCTTGACATTAACTTGAAGGGGAATGAGAACCTTATTCAGTACATCGTTTGATATCGTAAGGTTAAAACAACGTGTGAAAAGTTATCAGGATTCTCCTTAATTCCCTAGAAGGTAAGCCAGTTCTGGATTAATAAAATATGTTATTACATACTAAACTTACCACATACTAAACCACATACTAAATTTTCAATAAGAAAGTTACAAAAAGTGTATTAAAATAGTATAGGTAAACTACAATATTAAAATGGTCACAATGTATTATTTTTTTTACAATTCTGCAACATTACAATCTGTTCACATGAAATAGAACAATCAGTAATTTAGATAAATGCTAATTAACATGATTACAATTCCATTATAATGTTAATGAAATTGAAAATAGTAATAAATTAAAATTTTTGATAAAAATAATGATGGTTTTGAAGTATATCAGTTAGAAAAAGAAAGATAATAAGTGTAACAATGTTCTTTAAAACCTATAATCTAAATCAAAAACACTATGTCTTTTCACTCTTGAAAACGCGTTATCAATATTATTTAGTAGATTCGGAGCCAGGAAGTTTGGATGATGGTTGAGTCTTCCTTCATATTTACGGCTGAATTTTGATATAGTTTGTTTCACTGAGTCAATATTAAGATCAGCATAAATATAGGTGTTTTTGATGTACCACGGATATTGCAGGACTCGCCGCAAGAATTTTGACTGAAAACGTTCGAATATGTTTACGGTTGAAGTGCTGGATGTACCCTACAATTGAAGCCCATGTACCCATGGCTTTTAAAAGGGATTTTTAAAAAATAAGTTTTGATTCGTTTGACAAAGGTAAGTATTTACCAATTAACTAGTGTAGTTTACGTACTGTAAGCTCAAGGTGTTTGTTTTTAGTTATTATGTGATATTTCCACGTGAGACGACGATCTAAATATAGTCCCAAGTATTTTACTGCTGTGTTGTTTGGTAGTGCAATGTTGTTTAATGTTACTGGTGGGCAGTCATTTTTCCGTAGTGTAAATGTGATATGTGCTGATTTGTTTTCGTTAACTTTCGTTCTATTAAATGAACTGTAAACGGTAGCAAATTTTCCTAAATATTTCATACCATTCGTTTGTTATGACTATGAAACTTATAGATAAAATAAAAAGTTTGATATTCGTATTTCATTAAATCACTTTAATTAAATTTAATATCCACGTGGAATATTTTCTAAATTAATGAACCAATTTCTGCGATTGTTTTAAAAAATCTTAGGATAGATAAATTTAAGTGTTGTAAACAATTACTTAAAAAATCTCTAGCAGTTGAGATTGAGTAAAGAATTTGGAAAATTATTTTGTTTAGCTCAGATATTATTAGGAAAACACTAATACAATTTTGAGTAATAATTTGAAATACTCTTTTTAATTACATTTTTATAAATACATAAATAAATAAAATTAAAAATAGACCCTAATGTATTACGTATGAGATAAAAGTTAATACATTTAGTGTGAGTTAAACGAATCTCTTCACGAGAGGAATCATCTATTGATTTTAGAGAACGTTACAAGCGCAGTCAGTCTCTATGGGAACTAAAAGTGTATGTGGGATTACGTTTATGATAGATGATCGGCAAAGAGAACCATTAGCGGTAGGAATTTTGATTTTATTTTCAAAGGAAACCAAAAGTTAGTTTAACTTTACTTACCGGATAAAAATTAATTAAAAATAATGAGTATATTAAATAATTGATTACATGGCCGTGAAGATAAGCTACAATCATTTTTCTTAAAATCATTTTTATGTTGTTTTATACTTTGCTAAATTTATTTTTTCCTGCTACAATCTGTTTACTTTTTGTTAAGCAATAAATGATAGTTAAGGCAAAGAGAATGAAAAGCTAAATAAAGTCAGAATCAATTTGGGTGTAGTGAAGGACACATAACACTAGTAAAAGTTAATTGGTTAAACAAGAAAATTACTGCTTCGTTCAAAGAAAATAATAATATTGTTCTGGATTTTTTTCCTGTATAAAAGTCAAAATTTTCACACGGTTTGTTAAACAGGTGTAAAATATAAGTTGAAACAACTATTACATCATGTCTTTTACGTTCTGCTTTAATCTTATTTAAATAATATATGTTTCATAATTAAGTTTCTTGATGTTCTGTCCAAGATTTTTTTATATATTCTGGTAGAAACAACGCATATCTTTCAAAAAAATACAGCTAAAACAAAATTTTCGTAAAATATACTGGCTTGTGGGAAATAAATCTCCCCTGCCAAAAAACCAAATAAATATTTTTATATTAATTTTAAAAACCACACTTGGACATACGGAACACAACTTTTGGGTACATCTGCAAATTCCAACATCAAAATTTCACAGCGATTCCAGTCAAAGATTTATTAGAAATATATTGTACATAAGCAACAAATTCACTTTTAGAGATCTCCCCTTAACAAGAGTAAAACAAAATAAATTTAAGATTTCAGTGTTAAATATTTTGATAGATACAAAGTGTGGCTATTAAATAACGAGACTTACGTTGTAAAAAAATTTATTTTTATTTTATATATAATCACTTATTGTCACCTTCAATACTCCTTCTCTATCCATACAACGCTCCATGCGAATTTTCCATTGTTAAAACAGTGCTGGAAGTCATTTTCTGCCAGTCATTCTTCTATTCTACAGCTTCCACAGACTCAAATCTTATCCCTTTTAATGCAGATTTCACCTTAGGGAACAGGTAGAAGATAATAACATGTGATGAGACGTGGTTTTTTACTTATGATCCAGAAAGGAAGCGCCAATCCATGCACTGGAAGAGCCGAACTTCACCGAGAGCCAAAAAAGCTCGAATGAGCAAGTCAAAATTTAAAGCAATGATGATTGTTTTTTTGTATGTTCATAGGATTGTGCATCTTCACTGGGTTCCTGAAGGTCAAAACATTAATCAATATTAGACTACTACTTTCAAGTACTTTCTAAACTACCAAAGAGTAAGAAAAAAACGCCCCGAAAGGTGGAACAAATCATGGGTTTTCCACCAAGAAAATGCGCCAGCTCATTCCGCGTTATCTGTCAAGAGGTTCCTAGCCAAGTACAGCATCTCAGGTTAGAACATCCACCTTTTTCACCAGATCTTGTACCATGTGGATTCTACTTGTTCCTTAAGGTGAAATCTGCATTAAAAGGGACAAGATTTGAGTCTGTGGAAGCTGTAAAAGAGAAAGCGGCATGTATCCTGAAGGAGCTGACAGAAGATGACTTCCAACAATGGAAAATTTGCATGGAGCATTGAAGGGATAGGGAAGAAGCGTATATTGAAGGTGACAATAAGTGATTATGTATAAAATTAAAATAATTTTTTTTACAACGTCAGTCTCGTTATTTAATAGCCACACCTTGTATACGAGCACAAAAATTTACTGAAAGTGAATTCATTTATTAGACAATAGTTTAATTAAAATTTAATGTTTATATGATTTAATTTTTTGGGTTTGTTTAGAGATACTGTTATAAAGTTTTAGCGTAACATTCCGTGTTTTTTAAATGTTAATGAACTAATTTATTTAACTTAAGTTTTTACATATTTGTAATAGCTTTGTTAAACAACTAAATTAGTTTACTGAATAGAATAATATACCGTAATTCCAGAATACAATACATTCAACGAAATTAAATGTTTATTTTGTTAATTAAATCAATAACAAAATACACTTGTCATGCTGTGACATAAATTAGATATATTTACTTCAACGTTAATTCGGAAATAAAATTGTTCTCGTGTTACAAAAATGTTTACGTGCTGAACACAGTACAAATGAAACCACTTTTTACAATAAAATACTATAAACATAGAATGCAACAGGTAGAATAACCGTACCGTCAATACGCATTCCTGTTAGTTAAGAAATCAATACTTCACTTCCTAGTATGGTGTTAGTACAAAACAAATAAGTCACATGAAATACATTTTAGTAAATGCACAAAAAGTATTTTTAACAACCTATTTTTAGAATTTTTAATGGGTTCCATAAATACCAATACCGTAGGAATCCATTGTTTTCTTATAAACAATAGAGGTAATATAGATTATTGTAAATGCTAAAATTTAACATCCGACAAGAAAAAAATAAAAGATAAAACATACTGTAAAAAGGATATGAAAATAAACTTTAAATTGCTTTAACATAGTATTTTTTTGTTTATTTAAAGTCGCATCAATTCCTCGGTTATTCGCGGTTGCGGTGGGTTTCTTTTATCATATAGAGCCAATTTTAGACCACGTGAGGTGACTTATAGACGTTTATGGAAGCTCTTTTTGCAGCCCTCATTTTCAGCTTCACTGTAGGTTTTTCTCCTTTCTTCTCTCCACACGATGTTTTAGATTTGTTCTCCGTGAAAGCCCTTAAAGTCCGTAATTAGTTGACTGAATTTGGTTAGGATCATTAAGTTTTCTCGGTATATCCCGGTTTTCTCAATATCTTTTCTGACGTCTTAAAACCGTTTATCTGACACCTTAGATCTATGTATTATTTATTATCTTAAAAATTAGTTTTGTCAACTGATTAATTACTATTAGGCTACGGTGGGTTTTAATTTGTGAAAAATTCCAGGGAATCAAATCCGGGACTTCCGTTTTGTAGGCAAGCGCACTACCACTGCACTAGGAAGGCGATCACTCTACCATAGTTGATAATAATTGAAGAGCTTATTGGATCAAGGTTCTATGTAACAAAATTATATTTTCCAGAAAAATTCGATCAAAGTTCGAAGCTCCCATATTTTCTTACAAATTATCTAAGATCGTTCATTTTGGTACCAATCACCCATTATCACTTAAATGTCACTTTTACATAATAGTTGTATCACTAATTTCTTTGTGAATGGCAACTTTAAATCGTTGAGTAAAAAATACTTCATCGGTTAATTACTGTAGTGATCAGTCTCAGGCATTTTGATTGAAAAGGATGCAGTATTTCTATTTATGGTGAACGAGTTATACCCCATAGTAACCTGTAAGTCTAAACAGGTTTGAAAATTATTTATTGCTACAAAAAATAATGACTACGATTGTTTTTATTAATATCTTAAATAAATGTTCTTAAGAATTGCATTTTATTTAATTTTTTAATCGATTAAGCATTTTTAGTCAACATGTAACAGAGTTAATTTAAAATACCTTCTTAAAGAATTATGATGGGTTATTGTTGGTAGAAATGGCAGATTGTGTTAAATTTAAAGTAAAATGTATATGGGTGAAATATTTCTGACGTCAGTTAAAATATGAAAACTAATTATTAATAGATAAAGTATTTCTGACGTCAACCATAAATGTTTTCGTGTCTTTAATTTGTCTTACGGTATTGTACAATGAGGTGCACAATTTCTGCATATTTTTCGTGAGGAATATTTCTGACGTCAAACAAAAAGTGAAAGATAAACACAAAAGATAAAGTAAAATATTTCTGGCGTCAAATGTAATTTAAAGTTAAAGATAAAATCTAAAGTACACTATTTCTTACGCCAATCAAAAAGTGAAAGTGAAAGCAAAAAGATAAGATCTTTTATTGTTTTAGTCTCAAAGTATCCTAATTTTTATAGAATTAAATTACATGAAAGAACCGATCCTTTAAATGATTCATAGTAGTAGTAATAGTACAAATATTAACAGAATCATTACGTTTATAGTGTTGAAGCAGTTAGTATACCTTGGACAATTAGAATTGGCACAAGCAGGTTCGGTGTTTATCTACTCCACTCTTTGCCCCTCGCCATGCAACGACGGTACAATCCCAAAAGTATACAATCGCTACTGTATTGTGCAACTCACGCACGGTCACTACGCTTTGTTTTCCCTGTTGTTACAGTTTTCACATAAGTCTACAGTTATAGTCCAGTTACAGTACAGTTATAGTCACATAATGATGTGACTAATTTGTTTTCATACATGATTTTCTGTTCATTATAATATTCAGACCAATTTGTCCATTTAGTTGCGTGCGTCTGTAGATATAGTTTAGTGAGTTTTTTCAGGTTAGTACTTGTAATTTATAATTTAATTTTTTACTGGACAAATTAACTACCTATTTTGAAACGAAATAATTATTTGTACCTATATTTGTACATTGAAACAATGTTGCAGACATTTGCGTACATTAAAATTTGTAGACCTTGTTGAAAGAATAGGTTACTGATACACTTTATGCGGACTGTGTGTACATGTAGAGCAAGTACCAGGTCGAATTGTCCACAGTATACTTAATGTATACGAGTGAGCAGTTCTTTGTATTCAAATTTTTAGGTATAATTGTGGGTTTTGTAGGTAAAATTAATTAATTACTAACTGTAAATAAACATTTTCATTTTCATTTAAGTTTTAAATTGTTATTACCATTTTATAATCTCTTTAGACTGAGTAGTTAAATAATAATTGTAATTACCATTAGTTATAAGTGTAATAGTTTATTTGAATTTATTATTTTGTTAAAAAATATTTGTAAATTTAAAAAAGTTTTCTATAATACCCAAGAAAATCTGGAATAAGGGTTACAATACAGTAACACTTTAGTTGAGTTCCTTTTGAGATCTGGGTATAATAAATAATTAATAAACTTTCTTTAAACATATAATAGCTGTTTATTTACAGGAAAATAATCAAATTATTAAAATGCCGAAGACTAATAATTACTAAATTAATTAAAAAATTAAAACGTAAAGCTCAAAACAAACTAAAGATTACTTTTACACTTAATATTTTATTTTTACCTACAATCAATGTTTACAAAGGTTTTACAGTACGGAGACATTTTTCATCGTGTACTTGTTACAGTGTATACAAATACTTGTTAAAAGCACTCACTCATTTTATAATCGTGTGGCAACTTGAACTGATTTTAACTATAAAGAGGTACTGCTATTATAAACTACGAGTATATAATAAGACCCACCTACGATTTATCAGAAAAATCCTAACATAGTAGAAATGATAAATAACAAAGGTTAGTTAAAAACCCACCATCTCTTTTCCAAGAATTCCTATTGAAAACATTTCATTCATAGTAAATTACTTGTTATCCTTGTTCAATACACTCCACCCTATACAATACACTTCTTACAATAATCAACCATTTTTAGAATATCACTTTGCAGTTACAATACATTAATAATACAATGGTAGTAAACAGATATTGTGGGTAAAATTATGTATTAGAATGACTTTTTACAAATGTTTTAGAAATAAATGAGTGACAATATTATCAAGTTTCTGGTATAATTATTAAACACCGATCTTATTGGTAACAGTTTATATTTAATGCGTATCCATTGTACAATAGAGTGGAATACATAAACGTAATCGGAATGTGCATACACTATGATTATGCATGCATTATATTCACGTTTATGAATAGATTAACTGTGCATTGTACGGTGCACGCAATTTGCATTAGTCACTCTGCTATAGACTCTATCCATCAGCGGGTGGATAATATTATAGGATTTATTCTAGGTCCAACCAGTTACCACTGAAGTACTGTGCCAGTGACATGATCATTTCTATAATTAATGATTAGGCCTTATAATGTACTCTCAACTTAGTCAACGTCCGTAGATTAAACTTAAGTATTATATCGTTGAAGATATACATTTATTAAATACCACTACTGTATGTCATTAATATATCTATTCATAACAGTTATGGGAACTTGATTCTCCATAATTTAGCAAATTCAAACAGTTTCAAAATCAAGTTGTATCTATATTGTTTGATGTTTAGATCATCAGCCGGGAGGTTGCTTTGAACCTCTACAAGCTTAACTAAGTAAAATGAGGAGTGAGATGGTTTACGATTGCCTTCCACACTGAGTTAAAAAGTATTCTTATCAGCATGCCAGGCCCTCTAAAAAGCATTTACTTTCTAACCTGCAAATAACACCTTCACTTCATTCACCACAGGGTCTGGCTGTGTAATGAAATTCATTACTCTCAGAAGACATAACTCTGACTAGTGTCTTTTACACCTTTCCAATATGATTCTTCTGTTCTTAAATGCTTCAGTCATATAATTGGCTGAACATATGAAAAGAAACAGAACTATTTTTTGTAGCTTTGGAACTAGAAGATCGAGTATAAATAATCTAACACTCCAACTGCCTGTTACGGGTAAGTATATAGTACTACCGATATATAAAAAAGTAACGTTTGTTTGTTTGTACGAGGTATCTCAGAAACTACTCAACCGATTTTTAAAAAAAACATTTCACTGCTTGAAAGCTTAGGACTTTCTAAGTAACATAGTATCTCACTAGCTCTTAATAATATACAGTAATTGTATATTACTAACAACAACTGTTTTTTTCTCTACAACTGTTGTAGAGAAAATAGAAAATAATCTGGGTGAGATCTCTAAACCAATTTAATTATGGATTCTGAAAAACATAGTTTTCAATTTTAGTTACTCTGTCTAAACAGAAAAGGATTCACACAATTTATATAATAGGGTGTTTTAATAGATTTCAAGGGTAAATTCCAGAAACCAATTTAAAACAACGAGAGAAATATTCCGTAACTCTGTGAATTAGGGACTGAAGATTTGTTCACCTGTAATGTACATCTTCCAGCCACTGATCCCAAAATTCTTATTTCAGCACTCGATAACGTTTCTGTATGTATGTTTGTGAAGTTCACGTCATACTGCTATACAGGCAGGTAGAAATCAATAAAACTTAGGGAACTTTTTTTACCGTTTCCGGGCTAATTTGTATATTTGTATACAAGTAACAACTGAATTTCGGACACGAAGGTTCCTGGTTCAAATTCTAGTAAAAGTAGTTATTTTTATACGGATTTGAATAATAGAGAGTAGTTACCGATGTACTTTTGATGGTTGGGGTTTAATTAACCATACTCTCTTAGGAATGGTCGGCCCCGGTCTGTACAGGACTACACCTCATTTACACATCATACATAATTATCTTCACCTCATTGTGTCAGGGGTTGCTTATTGTTCTAAAAACTGAACAGATTGCAACGTTCACACATTAGGGATTAAAATACATAAATATTTATTAAAACACTACTTCAAATAAAATATTTGAGCCTACTTTGAAATGAATTTATGAATTTTCAAAGTCATTTCTGACTTATCAAAACTGAATCTATCGTATTTTAGCGAAATTATGAAAGGTTTAAAGTTTCCAGTTAAATTCGGAGGTTAAAAAATGTAATTTAATCAGCTTAAGCTCTCGTTTTTATTTTATTTTTTTACAAAAATAAATGCACTACGCTCTCTCGTGGGTAATTTTAAACGTGGAATATTCCTATATTGAACACACACACATTAAGCTTTCGTTTGTAATTTTAAATGCAATTAGTTAATTTTAACCGTTTGTCAAAATTAGTTAAATGTTTGTTTTGCTGTATACATGTTTTTCCTAGAAAATACAGTAGCTATAACTTAATAAATCATAATTTAAAATATACCCCGTTACTGGCAAAAACCCGTCAACAGTCTACCCAATGTTTGTTCAGCTATACAAAAACAGGTAGGTCACTAACACTAAATCACCCGCCATATTATTGAAATGAGTCCTCTCTTGTAATAACATAAATTAATATTCGTTTTAAAAACCTAATATTAATGGTCGTATTTTAAATTGAAGTAAAATAAATGCAATATAGTTATTTTTAAAAAAATTATAAAATGTTGAACAAAACTGTGTGAATTTTTTAATACATTTTACGTAGAGAAAATGTTATAGCCTTTCTTTCAATAATTCAACAATAACTGGCCGCCTCCGCAGCGTAGAGATAGCGCGCTAGCCTACAACGCAAAGATACAGGGTTCGATTCCCGGCTTGGGTCTTAAAAGTTTTACAAGTTAAAATTCACCGTAGTTTCATAACCTATCGTAGTCGCTAATAACCGAGCTCTTGACTTTAAGTAAAATAATGAAAAAAAAACAGAAAACTATGTCTTAAGGTCATCATCTAGAGGCTTTACTAAGTAAAACGAGGAATGAGGTTGTTTATCATTCCTTCCTAAAATAAAATAGACCAACAAAATAATTAAAAAAGTACTGAAAATTGACGGATCAAGAAAATAATTGTATAGGCTACTCACTAAAAATGATTTAATGAAACCCATCCGGAATAGAAACCATAGTTCATTAAAAGCTATCAATTTTGAGAAAACAAAAAGAAAAAAAATCAATTTTGAGAAGACAAATTTAGAGAATTCCATGAAAGAGAACTTAATGAACCGAACAAAATGCAGACAACTAATTACTGACTTCAATTAAGGCTTCCATGAAGAGAAAAATTAGAATACTGGGTGTACAGAAGAAAGGAAAAGTCTTACAGTAAGCGAATATGAGAATATGGGCTGAAAAAAGAGCTTCCAGAAACATCTAAAGCCACCTCACGCGGTCTAAAATTAGCCTAATACGAGAAAACACTAGTAAAATTTTTATCTTCATATCAAAAAAACATTTCTAAGGGGTTGGTAAAAGTCAAAAATCAAGAAAAATTTTGTTTTCTTCCAATTGTAAAATTTTTAAACGTCAATAACAATATGTAAATATGGATCCTTTCTGATTTGAAAGAATTGCTACAAATGATTATTTTTAACCAAAATGCAGTTACAAAAATTGAAACGTCTCTTGTTTTCATGAGTAAATAACTTGTAAACCATGTTAACATTTAAAGAGGAAAATTTTTAATTTCAAACCTCGTAACAAGAACTATTAGGTTCGACTTTCTTTCGTAGAAACTGTCATTCTTTATAGAGAAAGCTAATTATTTTAGTATATTACAGTTTCAATATTATGTATTATTTATGTAAAGTACTTAGCACAATTATTTCCATGATATAGTTCAGATTATTCTTTTAGTTATTTCCCAATTTAACCACACATATCCGTTCAGGTTTTGATACCTATTACAACAAAAATAGTTATAATTTCATATAATTGGTTAGATAATATAATCTACTTACTATTGAAATACTTGTTAATATGTTCAGTTTTGAAAATACCGACGGAACAATTTTCTTAAGCGTACCTGGAACAGCAAAATGGATTTAATTTAACATTAATTATTATAAATTTCTTTAAAATTATCTTAGTTAAACATTTTAATCTAATTTGGCATCAATATTAAATTATTACTACACTGGTACGGTGAAAAATTACTGAGGTAGTGTAAAAACACATATTATTTAACAAGATGTAATTATTTTGCAATCAATTTTTAAATAAAACTATAAATTTTAAGAAAAAATTATAAAAGTCTGAATTATAACGTTCTTTGAATGAGAAGCGACATTCAGTAGTGTGTTTCAAATACTTAACGTGTTATAAACACAACTGGTTTTAATACAAACGAACATACTCGGTTAACACTAAATACACAATAAATTTCAGACTAACTAATTTGACTAAAGGTTAACTTTATGAAGAAAAGACCACCTTACTGGTAGAACATAGAATGTACCAGATAAATAAATACACAAAAGAATACTAGAGAGTAAATAAACAATAGAAATAATATACACCTTACATTTAAAAGAACAAACAATACCGGCATAAAATGACATTGTTACACAATAGCACAAATTATCAAAACTTCATTATATAGCCTTTATACTGTATAGTACCCCCTATTTTCATTTGTCACAATATAAATATTTCTTTGTCATTAGTCTCTCGATTGGTTTGATGCAGTTTTCCCAGCTTTTCTATCTTCCGTAAGTCGTGTCATATTTACATATCTGCAACTTCCTACTTCTTTTGTAATTTGCTTTAAATATTCTAACCTTTGCTCTCCCTACAATTCACTTTCTCAATATTACCCTCCATTATTCATAGAGCAATACCTGGATACCTTACACATATGTTTTACTAGCTTATGTATTCTTTTGGTAAGATGTTTCCACATACTTCTGCTTTATCCACTCGTCTAAGAACCTCTAAATTACTTTATTTCTCCACCTTAATCTTTAACATTTTCCTATTACACCACATTTCAAAAGTTTCTATCCTCTTTCTTTCCACAGCCCCTATCATTCAACTTTCACTGCCATATAATGCTATACTCAAAACATAGTGTTTGTAGATTTTTTCCTAATCCATATATCAGTTTTATGCCCATAACAGACGTAGGGAGTGTTAAATTATTTGCTCAATCTGTTGGTTACAAGGCTAAAAAATTAGTTCTGTATCTTATCACATGGTCTTAAATGACTGAAATATTTAAGAACAGAAGAGGTAGAAGTGTAAAAGACCCTAGTTTGAATCTCCTCTGAAAGTAATAAATTTCATTATACAACTAGACCTTGTGGTGAACGTGGTAAAAGTGTTATTTACAGGGTGGAAAATAGGTGCTTATTAGAGATCATGGAATTTTGATAAGCATACTTTTCAACTCAGTGAGAAAGGCAATTGTAAACCACCTGACTTTTCATTTAACTTACTAAAATCTCTAGAGGTTCAAATCAGCCTTCCGGCTGATGACGTAAACAATAATATATCAGTTTTAGGAATTTTCCCCCCAAATGTACACATATTAACACAAAAATACTAGAAGGGGATGTTTTTCGGTGTAATGAATATGTTATTTGTGACATTTAATTTACAGTAGTTTTAATTCCCCAGTTTATTATACCAGTGTTCTTTTAGTGATTGCAATAGTAACTATCAAATTATATTAAGAATTTAATAATTACGTTATTTGTGTACTATAAATAAATTAAATGTTAAAACACAAGGAATAATGAAAGTAAATGAGAAAGAGAATAAAATGATGACATCAGAGCGATAATGGATTTTGATTAAAGTGGTTTCCATTTCGTTGGAGAAAGAGTAGAAGAAGAAATAAGATTTAATGACAAAAGCATTTTGGGAGTGACATTAATTATAACAAAACAATTCAAAAGTAGATAACTTCATTGTGAAATGGAAAATTGAAAATAAATTTCAATTTAAAAGAAAATGAAAACGAGGCAAAGATCTGTATAAAAGATCGTTAAATTTAGTAATATTCGTTTGTTAGGCCATTACATAGATTAAATAATCTCCAAACATTTTGTGCAGAATAAGCTCAGAGAATATAGTAGCACATAAGCCTACGAGAAAATGTAGGCATTAAAATTTGAAAGGACAAACAATAATATTAACAGGCAGCAGCAGAAGTAAAGGGTTTGGTCTGTTCGTGGAGATAACAAAATGCAAATGAGTCCTGATGTATGTGTTTTACACATAAAAACATCTGTTGCCTAGCTAACTTTGTATTAGCCACTAATCCCCCATGTCCATTTCAATCTGAAATTCTAATTTATGTCTCAACTTGTATATAAAGCACACTTGAAAATATGTTCACTTAACTTTTCCATTATTTCAATATTTTGCAATAAATAAATTAATAATTATACACGATTAATTTTATTTAAACTTTCATCAACTTTATTTTATCATTAGTAACCACTATAAAAAATATAAATTATTCAAATGATCATTCAAACGTACAAGAACATTTAATTACTTTTGTGATAAATTAAAAATTAATATTTGTAAATAAATTGCATTGAAATGTAAATTTACGTATATAAAAATATAAATTGCATGTAAATAAATTTACGCATCGATGATACTAGGCTTACAGTTACAGAAAAAGATAGGTACCTTGGTTTAATACTTGACAGACGTCTCACGTGGAAACCACACGTTGCACAAGTCGAGCAATCTCAGACTCACGGTTTCGTATGTTGTATGGCGTCTTAGGTCGCAAGTCCTCGCTACCTCTACACCTAAAAGTCATCCTCAATAAATCACTAGTACCGCCAATTTGGCTATATGGTGGACCAATTTTTGGAGCCTGTCACAATACAACACTGAATATTCTTCAAAGACACCAGTCAAAAGCACTTAGAGCAATAACAAACGCACCTTTTAATGTAACCAATAATATCCTTCACATAGAACTGAAAATACCAACGGTTCGAGACATTTTCAACGCAACATTTAACTCATTATACACAAAGACAATTGATCACATAAATCCAAATGTCCAATCTCTTTCAACTAACGATCTCCCTGTTAACAGACGACTGAAACGAAGGTGGAATAGGGTTCTTCTCCGACCACCATAAAAAAAACAAAAACAACGTTTCAATTTAACTTGTCATGCCTGTTTCATTTCATAAAAAAGAAAATCATCTCATAAAAAATCATCCATCATAGTTTAGTAATCATTATCATTAAAAATTGGCACCAAATTCCTTGAAACATTTTTACGCCAAAATCGATCACTGGATCAATTCACATTCACGTCACATCCCACCATTCCTCATTCATTCCATCTCATTTACTAGTTGTGCTTTAAAAATTGTACAGTTGTAAATAAAAATTAAATTGAAGCAAAAATAAAAAAAATAAATTGCATAAAATTCTAGATTCGTTAAACGGATTTGATCAATTTTATTGTGACAGTAAAAGTTACAATATCCAGTAAAGAAATGTAGAAATTAAACTTTATTAGTATAATAAATTAGAATGTTTCTAATTTTAAAATAACGAAACTGTAGAAAAAATGTGATTAAAAAGTCTTTTAAATTTTCCTTCTGTGGTTTAATTCCCGAATTACAACTCATAGACGTGATCTAGAGACCGATTGTGAGAAATGAGGATGATTTAAGATAATTTGTGGATTGGTGATTTCGATTCAGCCTACTCAAGAAATTTCAACGCTAATTTCCTGAGAGAGCCCGCCTGCTTCTTTTATCAAATAGTAGACCTACTATTTCAAAAATAATGGAAGTTTTCGATAAATTTAGCAACAAAATAAGCATGTAATTTTTTTTCTCTCTTTACACAGAAAATTCACAATCTGTTAGACACAATCAATGAATGTGATAACATAAAATATGGAAAAAATTAATATGATAAATAAACACAGTCCAGTGACAAAACTCCGACGTGAATAGATAAGTGTGGCATTAAGTATATGATTTAGATCACTGTAATGGATAGTCAATTACAGTACTTTGTTAATTAATGATATCCAAGCTCCACCGACGTTTTAATCTTATTGGATTGTTTGGGAATGTCTGCGTAGCCAGATTTTAGATCAATGGGTTATGGTGGTTCTCGAGTTTCTTTCTAAATTTTGTATAGAGAACCCGTCATGTATGATACGTATGGGTACGTTTAGATCTGGGTGTAGCGTTTTATTGGTTAGATAATAGGGGGCGTTAACTATCCTCCGTAAAAGCTTTGAAAGGAAACGCTGAATGTTTGCTAATACCGATGGTTTTGCACAGCAGTAAAGCTGACTGGCATTGCTCCATATTGGTCGAAGGTAGGAGCTGTAAATGGTTAATATAGATGTAGTTGGTAATCATGTAATTAACTACAAATATATATTTTTTTAAAGTGATAAAATACCTGTAAATTGCATAAAAAAGTGTTTTTTGAACCTTCAATACTAATACATAAATTAATAATGAAAACTAAAAAACAAATATTTTGTAAAAAAGTAGGTAACAAAATTATTCGTCTTTGAAATTACTACAGTAACAGGTGCAGATGTAACTGGATTCATTACATCAGTAATTGTTGTTCTATATATGTTTAACTGTAAGAACATTCACAATTTTACACTTAAAGAATGGTTAACATTTCGGTTTGAACAGTCACTTTGTGTACCACATAAAAAGTAATAAAATGTTTAATCGAATCACGTTATTCGAATACTTTTAATTATAAAATCCGGAATGTGTTCACTATAAAAACTTTATGATGTTTGCCGATAACAATTTAAAATATCCGCCATCTTAAATTCCAACAATGTGTAACAAACAACAACAATAATGTTTAGCTATAAATTTTTAACGTCTAATATTTTAGTAAAAGCTCGTATACATGTATAAGCGGTACTGCAGTTTAATATCGAATAAATTATAATACAATGTTTTGAAATATTAATTATTTGGAGGTTATATTAGGCTAAATGGATTGTTTAAATTTATTTGTACTGGCTTATTTTATGATTTATTAAGCATTTTAGAACGTAAACAATTTTCGTTATACAATAGGTTAGTAAGCTTGTTCATTTTTATCACTGAATTGTATTTTATTATACCTTTTTATGTGGAGTAAATTCGTTGCAAATATTTTATAAATCATTATAATTTTATACCCGTTATGTATATACAGAATAATACACGATGTCTTTTTTTTAAATAATGTTGTCCTGAGGGTGAATATATTAATAATAAACTTATTTATTATTATACTACTGTATAACGTTAAGAAATAATTATGTATTAGTTTAAAAATGGTAATGTAATTTTTTAAATTAGGATATAAAAAAAATTGTTTTTTTCTCCTATATGGCCAATTTCAGACCACGTGAGAGAACTTAAGACGTTTTGGATGCTCTTTTTACTTTCTCTTGCCTATATGAATATATAGAAAGGAAAGAATTGTTTTCAAGTCGATTTTTCGAAAACAAATTTTCACCAGATCTACACGCTTTCAGATCCCCTGAACACAAAAACATATTTTAAGCGATGGTCTGTGTGTGAGTGTGTCTGTGTGTGTGTGTGTGTGTGCGTGTGCGTGCGCGCGCGCATGTGTGTGTAAGTGTGTGTGTGAAAAGAATATGTCAAGAACGGAACATCGTACGAACTTGAAACTTGAAACTTAAGTTACATACTACTACCGGGACCCGAAACAAAAATTTTCATCAAAATCTGTCAACCGGAATTAGTAGTTTATTTTCGTAATATTTCACTTTTTTGAGATTTTCTCAAAAACTGGTCCTATGATTTTTTAAAATCACCTAGTTTACTAACTGTTTATGCCCTACAAGATAGGGTAGGCGCCATGTTTGCTGAAATTCTTGGTCAGGCTGTTTTCACGTAAAAAAATTGTTTTTTTTTAAGACTACGGCTTTAATATGCATTTTAGCGCAAAATTTTATGTAATAAAAGTTGTAGAGAATTTAAAATCCTAAAACTTTCAAACACATTTATATTATTGCTGAAAAAAATTTTTTTTGCCTTTTAAACGTCGATATAAATAAAAATATATTTTAAATTCGGAGGTTTCCAAAAAATATCTCTTTGATTCTTTTAAACTTCTAAAAGATGTGAAAAATACATATATTTAAAAAATGTTGCAGTAGAACAATTCTCATAACATAACAAATCAAAAGGATTAACTTTCTTTATTATTTAAAATTGCTGAGGTAAATAGTATGTAGACAGACGTTTTGTATTTCACTTGACCTAAACGAATTGCTTTGCGCAGTTCATTGGCCTAAACTTGTTGAAGCTGATCTCTGTTTCCATGACAACAGACAACGTTTATATTTCAGAACACAATTACGCAACTGTTTTTTTTTAAATTTTAATGAACAATATCAAATAAATTATTAACTATAAACTGGTATATTTCGATAGGTATCCGTAGATCTTTTAACGGTTTTATATTACATTTTTTTTCTATCTGAGATTTTTTACAATCAGTTTAAAAACAAAAACTATAAGTAAATAGCATGATCGGGTTCACATGACGAAGACATTACCCAATGGTATTGCTTCAGAAAGGAAAAAACATTAAGTATAATTTTTGAAAATATTAACTAGATAAAAGTTGAATAACAGTACCTAATAGAAAAAGTAACCAAATTAATAACGGTGATAAGAGAATGCGTAGAGGAAGAAGATGATGTTATTCGAGATAATGTTGATGTTGATATGGACTTCAAATTATTTAAAATGTAGGTCAGGCGGTAAATCTAAAAGGAAGGTCAAGCAATTTTATTCGTTTCAGTCGTGTCACGTCTTCGCTGTTATCAAGTAAATTAAACGCCAAAGAATTCGGGTGATCTGCTCATTTTCCTTGATATATAAAACTTAGCTGCGTAATTTCTTCTTTCACGGTGTTGACACATAAGTCCTTACGCAATGCATCATTTGTCACATACCATGGATCATTTTTTATTATTATCCGTAAGACTTTTGACAGGATTCGTTGGATGATAGTAAGATTCGATTTCGCAGCTCATCGCCAAAGCGGTAACCCATAAGTCCAAAGCGGTTTCAGTATGGCTTTGTACAGAAGAAGCTTGCTCTAATGACAGCTGTGAACGTTTGTTCATCATCCAATAGAAATCTCTCAGCTTCAACCCTAGTCTTTTGCGTGTATTTCAAATATGTTTGGACCAGGTAAGGCGGCGATCTAACTGCATTCCCAAGTATTTTACATCATCTGACTGAGGAACTGGTCTTTCATTTATTCGTATCTAATATTTATTCGTAATATGTATTACTTATAAAATTCATACTTGTTTCCGCTCGATGTGTTAGGTTTGTCACACGGAACTGAACTTTTCCAAAAAAAACTGTAATCCAGAATTTACCTCAATATTTTTAATGGATAAATCTATAAAGTACATCCTACTGCTTTTAATAGATCTTAATTAAAGTTTTGATATTTTTCATCAAGTTATACTCTGCTTAAATTTTCTTAATTTTTTTAACATTTATGGCCTACATGGGACCACTTAAGTCAACCATAAGAAGGGTACATCAGCCTCCTGTTTTCTTATTATTACTTCGTCCTTTCAGATCTTGCGTCTATTTCTCTTTCTGAAATCCCCTTCTTGTTGTCTATTTCGCGTTTGTAACATAGTTTGTTTCTTTTTCAATTCCTTGATTTTGTCGCTTTTCCTTGTAGATCTTTTATGCTATTCCAAGTACTTACAATTTTTTTTTTAATTTCTGTGATCACTGAATGTTACTTTTACTGCCTTAGAGTTTTTCTGTATTCTTTTTTAAAATTTATATTTGTATTGAAAATCTTTTTCAAGGTGTTCCAATTAAATGTTCTGAACAGGAAATTCATTTTCCCTGATTTCGCTGATTATGGGTTCATCTCATTATACTCTGTTTCATTGGAGATAATTCTCCACCGCCTATCTTACTGATATGTTTTGTTAATGAAAGTTCTTACTATCCATCTCTAGATTTTCAATATTTTGTCCATAGCCTTGTAGTTTATACATTCATTAATTTAATTATACTAACGTATGTCAGTGGATCCACCGAAACATGTAAATTCTAACACAGATAGATATGGCGAAGGTAGTCTTTATGAAGATGCAGAATTTTTTATGTAACAGGGATTCTAGTTTAGAAGTCCAAAGAAAATTCACAAGATCTTAGATCTTAATTGTATATAACTTACTATACCTCGAAAATCGATTTTTCTAATTTTGGCGCCATGTCTTCTGTATCTTTTTCTGTGTAATTACATATAAAAATTACAATTTTACGATAGAAATTACGGAAGCTAAGTAGATTTTTGTTAAGTAATGTTTTGATCAGAATTTCTTTTAATTGAGTTAATCTGTGGAAGCAATTAAGAGTTGCGATATTCAAAGAACACAGAAAGCTGAGAAGAAAATGAAAAGTGTGTCAAAAGAAGCAAGACAAAAGAAAAAAAGAGGAAATTATTTGAGGAAAACGAAAAGTCTGGTGAGGATCAATATTATGGTGCAGAACGATTTTAGGGTAAGTAAAACTTTACAGCTTATTTCCCGGAAATTCACTTTTTTCCATAAAGGTACAGTTTTCTCAAAAACTATTTGACTTTGAAGGTTGAAATTTTTTGAGCATGTTTCCCAGTATAATTATGACATATGGTACTAGAATCATTGCAGTATTATAACTAAGGTCAAAATAAAATGAAAAATTCTACAAAAAAAATTAAATTGTTTTTGGATTTTTCAAAAAAATTCTCGAAATGGTATCGCTAGCTCTATATAAATAATTCTAGTACTGAGCTTAAAAAGATGATAGAAAAGGCACAAAATAATTAAAGCCCTAACTCTTAACGGTTTCTTAGAAACGTGTACCTATTAAGCGGTCAATTTAACACGGGTTATATAGGAGCTATAGTGCTCCTCTTAATGAGGAATAAAGGCTTGAATTTTTAAAAAAGGAATAATAGACGGAATTCAAGCCTTAGATTAAACATTTTAACACTTAAGCTAAAGACCTTTCGGGATCAGAGTATAATAAACAAACTATTTTTTTTATAACTTATAACAATAATTCAATTTGACTGTATTTTTTAAAATTGATTGAATAATTTTGGTTAAACTACGTATATAATTATTTGTAATTATTTAAGTGGAATTATTTTAAGGAAAATCTAACTGTACAGAATTAGTACAGCAAATATACATGTACACCATTCTTATTTAAAATATTTTCTTGTTTAAACTAATATTCAGAGGATACTATTTTAATATTTACAGAATGTTTGACACTATTAACTATTCACAACTACTTTCTCTAGTAGACTTCCAGTACTAATTATTTAAATAAATATTGGTATTGTAAGTTTATTAAGAAACAACAACGAGCTTCTGTTTTCTTCATACTTCCTTTATTCTAGTATCATACCCGAACAAATACCTAGTTTGCTTTAGTATAAATTACTATTCTCTTTGTTTAAGAACATAGTGGTAATTAAACTGTGAATATTTCTTTACTTTTTTAAAAGTCTATTTACATAATTATTATTATTTCTGTCACAATAGGATAAGCCGTTGTGCTAATTGAAAGGTGCAACTGCATTTTGTAGAGACTAGCTTGTTATATTAATTATAACCGATATGAATGAAATATTGTAAAATTTAGTTTTAGTAAAATTTTCTGTTTTGTTAAAGGGGTCATATATTCCTATACTTCACAATGTTAACGTTTGTATCTTTTTCTCAGAAACTACGTAAGGTAGACACTTAATTTGTTTTTGTCTTTTAGATCATCCTTTCGTGTACATTTTGAGCATATAAATTTATAAATGTTTAAATTGATGAAGTGAATAGTTTTCACAATTTTTTTCAAAAAAATATTTTAATGATAATCTTATAATTTAATAAAAAAATTAATTATTAACAAATTAAAATTTTTAAACGCTGAAAATAAGCAGAAAGAATGGATCTTTCTATACAGGTTACAGTTTTCCAAGGCAACTTCAAACGAACGCTTGGTCTATCTCCATTTAGAATTCCCCTTAAACTCCTCATCTACACAGCTATCATCAGATCCTTACACTTTTTTACGGTGCACCAATTTGGTGGCCCGTCCTCTCCTCAGTCAACAAAAGAAAACTCTCCTTCCTTCACAACCGCATAATAAGACAAATTTTCAACCTCCACTACCTCATCAATAATAAAACCGTCCACGACTACGTCCTAACCCCCACCCTGGAGGAGTTCATACACCAAACGTCAAGAGTCCTTCATGACGCCGGTCAACGCTCTGTACACTTACCTGTGAGAGAAATCTACACGATACCTCGCCCACCTCAAGTAAAGATTAAACAGCCATTCCACGATTTTCTATAGACTCCCTATAAATATTTCCTACTAGAAGAAAAACACTCCCGTCTTGAGAAAGCTTCCCTTCCCAAGCCAATGTTCTCGCTGTTATCCCGATTCCGAGCCTATCTTTCCCCCAATTAATCATCTGTAATTCCAAATACAGAAAGATTCCAAAAAAATTCCCTTCATCCGAACGACAAGGTGCCTAGCTACGACGTCGTCATCCCAAGCGCAAGCTCACTTCTTTCAGGACTCGAACTCGGATCTCTATTTGTGTTTCATGCAATAAAATTTATTATCTTACCATTCTCTACCTGATATTTTTGTGTCATTGATAAATTATAATTTTTTCAAGTCAAAGTTCATTTATTTGCTTATTAATATTCTGGCAATGTAATAAAATCGCAAAAACATATCTGAAATGAAACTTTTTATAAATAATATGTTATATAAGAAATAGTTAAGTTTCGGATTAAAATTACAAGATTCGAATTAGGTAATAACAGCTTAAGAATTTCTCTTATTATATTTGGTTTATTATTACTTTTGAACAATTTTATTATGGTTAAAATTGATCCCTGTAGGAAATGATTACCTTACAATATTTGTAGATCATCTCCTTTGGTAACCGCTTTAAAATCCAAACGTATAAGTTTTATTTTGGAATTAGATTGACTTTTATCACATTGTTGGTATTGCAATTAAGCTTACGATTGTTCAATTTAAAGTTGAAAAGTGCACTTAAAGCGTAACGACTTTGGATTCAGAAGTTCATTCATTAAGACGCTCGTTGAAAAGTATCGCTGGCTGTGAGTCTGACGGTAAGTCGGGCAGCTGTTCTCAATACGTGACTTGGGTGAATTTTACCTTTTCCTACTCCGTGCTGACCAGTTTTATCCCTCCGATGCTGATATGGCCACACGTCTTCCACCTTCACTATAAATTCCTTCCTCTTTTTTCTTCTAAATCACAAACAATGACCAACAGGTTTCTGTGTTATCTTTTTTATATGTATCCCTTCCGATACACCCAATAAAATTCAACTCGCATTTTTATAATGACCACAAAAAGAAACGTTCATAATAATTAATAAAAATTCATAGATCAATTCACCTGAAATTTATCTTTCTTTCACGCATTTTAATATTGTTTTAACATGTATTTATAACAGCTTTTGTCGGACAGATATAAACGCAGTGATAAAATTTACAAAAACTATAACTCCATAAATAAGAATTTAAAACACGTATTATTTCACTTTTATATCGAATAATTTATAAATATTTATATCTATATAAAACTTTTTCATATAAAAAAGTAATACACTTTGTAATATCTTTTAAAAGTTTTGTAAAATTTAATTCGTTTACAAGAACAATTTAGTAAAGGTATAAAAAGTGAAAGAATTTTTCAACCCTTTTTAATTTATCGAGAATAATATTAATTTCCACATGTATTTTATTATTTTGTTTTTATATAATTTTTTAATTGGTTGTATTTTGCCGCTTGGAAACAAGATCAAATATTTGTTTATTTTTTCAAACTTCATGTAGGTCACGTTCTGATTCGACGAACTTAGCGCCTCAAAATGCCGCTTCACTTTTCTAAAACTCATTCTTTTGTATTCGATCATTAATTATCATTCTGTTAACATAAATAACCGAAATTATTATTATTTTTATTTTGTGTTTGTGAAAAAGAACTGAAGGTGTGGTTTTTGTAATTATAATATGTAATCTATCTTATTAAATACAAAAAAAACATTTATTTGTTTTGCTATTTAGTTCTGAACGTGTTTGAATTTTTAAAAATATGTTCTTATAAATTTGACAATAGTTTTAGAAAAGTATAATTCGGAGTTTTTAATATTTGGTAATAAAATTTATGTTATCTTTTACTATGCTATGTATTTCAAAGGTAAAAATTTTTGAAAATACAACGTAGTTGTAATACGAATTGTATTATGCTGTATACGAGTTATACGAGGAGATATTTTCCGGAAAAGGCCAAGCTCCGTAATCCATGAAGAGAAAGAAGTAAAGAAGATAAAATGAAGAAGTTTTGAAAGTTTAAGTCACCATTACAAGGTTACAAAGAAGGGTGTTTGCGCTAAAAAAATATGTGAGCAGATTACAATTTTACAATATTTCCTCAAAAGACTAAAGTAATGGCGTTTCTAAGAAAATTTCCGGTGAGGTAATAAATAATTGGGAACATTCTGAAGCAGTCGTTGTTTACTTAGCTAAGAACCTCTTTACAGATAACGCGGAATGATAATGATAATGATGATGATAATGCGGAATGAGCTGTCTTGGTGGAGAACCCATGATTTGTCTTTCCACATTTCGTGGCGTTTTTTCATTACTCTTTGACGTAGTTTAGAAAGTACCTCAAGGTAGTAATATTGATTAATTGTTTGACCTTCAGAAACCCAATGAAGTTACACAATCCCATGGATATAAAAAAAACAATCACCATTGCTTTCAATTTTGACTTGCTCATTCGAGCTTTTTTGGCTCTCGGTGAAGTTCGGGTCTTCCAGTGCATGGATTAGTGCTTCGTTTCCGGATCATAAGTAAAAAATCACGCTTCACACATGTCATTATCGTTTCCAAAAAATTTGGGTCATTTTCAATCGCGTTCAAAGCGTCAGTACAAACATTTTTTCAGGCTTCATTTCAAACATTTTTGAGTGGCACGTGTCCTGAAGGAGCTGACGGAAGGTGACTTCCAGCACTGTTTCCAACACTGGAAAATTTGCATGGTGCGTTGTAGGGATAGTATGGAGTGTATATTGAAGGTGATTAAGTGATTATGTATAAAATTAAAATTAAATTTTTTACAACGTCAGTCTCGTTATTTAATACCCACACCTCGTATAGTATAAAAATTAAGTTTTAAAGTTAGTTTTAAAAAAGTAAGTAGTGCATAAAATAAAGTATAAAGTAAGGATTTAACGAAGGAAATTATAATTAGCTCACTCATTAGTAATATTTTTAAAATCGCATCGTCATAGATACAAATACGAAGTGTAATTAAAAAGTTAGCATAAAATTAACAATCAATCCGGTAGTTAATAAAATTAAATCTTTAAAACGAATAATATTTTAGCGAAAAAAATACAAATTTTTATTTACATAAATGCCATTTCGTTTTCCTACCTTACTTTTTACTTGGAAGTTATCTGCCATAAATTTAAACTTATAAAATAATTTAAATTTAAAAGCTAGAATAAGAACTTAAGAATAAATCTAACTACAATTTTATATTTTTAATCCAATTAGTATTATCATTATTATTTTATTATACAACAGTTACTTTAGATAAAGATAAAATGAAATGTTTTTTATAAAATAAATTCCAAGGATGTTATTCGGTATTAAATTAGTTTATATTAAACCACGCTTGTTCATTTTCATAAATTGTTAACTTGGTTAACTCGCTATTATTGTTGTCTCTTCAACGCTAGTGAGCACCAACAACCCATCTCTCTACAACAACCAGGACATATCTCCATCGTTGCGTTAACAAGATATATCTACGTACGCGTCTTTCCCGACACAATTTCCTGCGTTCCTTGTTACAACATCTATTCCACCTTTCCCAATTATCTGTTCCACCAGGCTAACTGACTCAGATATAAACCCATCATCATCTCTTGATATTTGTATCTAGAAGGCAAAAATAATGCTGATTAACAATGTATTTTATGTTTTAGCCAATTTCTTTTCATTTAGATGTTTATTTCATTAATAAATCTAATTTTACTAATAATTCATATATAAACTGGACAAAGGCAGTTAAAAATTAGTGTACAGGTTAATCAAATAATTTAATATATGTAGGAAGAGGAACTATAAAAATAATTCTTGTAGAATAAATAATGGCTCACTTAATTAATTTTATTGATTCACTCTTTTACTTTCTCTTGCCTATATGAATATATTGGAAGATAAGTATTATTTTCATGTCAATTTTTCAAAATCGAGTTTTCACCGGATCTGCACTTTTTCAGACCCCCTGAACACAAAAAATATGTTTTTAACGATTGGTCTGTGTGTGTGAACAGAATATCTCAAGAACGAAACATCGTAAGGACTTTTTTGTAGATTTTTATAATGTACTTTGTCCGGTTGTTTTTTCAACGTAATTACTTCTGTAGGAATGCCTACGCAATAAAATATGTATTCAAAAAGATCAGAATATTTGGTAACGAAGAATGCCAAGACCTATTTATTGCAGTTGAACAATGAAACAATAAACTGAACAGTATGTTTCAAAAGCCACGTCCTAGAGTTAAATTTGGTTCAAAGTTTGAAAATTGGAGGCCAAAAACTCAACTGTGATATACATGAGAATGCAATTGAACTTGGATGGAAAGCGAAGAAAACTGAAAAAAAAAACTGGAAAGAGCATCGAAAAAACAATCAAGGTGTATGAAAAAAACTGGTAATATAAGTTAAAGTTTTCACACGCTCTCTTACCTTCAAAAGTTGAAAGTTTTAAGTTAAAATTTTAAGTAAAAATGTTCAAAATGACGAAGCTTTCTTTAAGATAATTTTAAATAAGCCTCAGTGAAAGAAATCATTACACATTAGTTTCTTTGATTTAGCCAATCCAAGGCCTGGATAAAGTGTGATGGAAATCAGTAACCAATATAAAAATACTATATATCGAGCGCTTTTGTCGCGACACCAAAGAAAGTGATAAAAGAGATATGAACATTTATCAAGGTAATTGTTAAAATAATCTGTTAGTAGGAAACGTTTATTGTAGAAGGAAACCATATAATTATCGATTAATGATACAATACAACAATCGGTTTAAACGAGCATACATCTCACAACTTTGTTTTATGTAAGCGCTAGTAAAACAAATCCTTTGAACAATTTTGCGTAAAATATTTATTAACCTCTGTCAATTATTTAAATGTTAATAATACGGATTTAAAGGTACTCATGTAATAACAAGTTATGCATGGTTAATCACAATATTATGCTTGAGTATTTTGTAATCAAAGCGCATAGAACAAACCAGAAGCTTGTTCCGTACAACAAACAGAAGGGGAACAGAACGGATTCACGTTCAATGGATATAGCTTTATTGGAAGTGGCAATAATTATAGCAGATTACCTCTCTCGACGTTTGTTACCTGCAATTAAATTGCTGCTTGTGTAAGCCCACTGTGCGTAGATCTAAACGCCTACTGTAGAATATTCACGGAACTCTCTATATTCGATATTGTTTGATAATATCAAATAATAAAACACACGGATAATTTTCCACGTGTAAGTTTACTTTATCGTTGTAACGGATTTGCAAATATATATAGGCGATTGAGTATAAATAACTAATCTTCAATTTTAAAATAATATTAATGGAAATTATTTACGCGCTTCAAATTTCTGTATGATCATGGCCATTTTAATCCGAATCAACTTGGATTTATTTGAATGTATTAGTACTCTGCCTAAAATTTCCCATTATTATCATACGTATGTATGTATGTCAATATCAAAATAGATTTATCCTGTCATTCATATAAGAACTGTATTATTATTCAATCAATGTGTAATTTAAATTAACCTATAATACTTAATTTAAAATTAATAAATTTTGGTATTATTATATTAATATATTGTCTGTAAATATAATTAAAATGAAACTAAATTTATTTTGTTACCAAATGCAATATTATGATCTGTTCCTAAATTTACAACAATACGTAATTAGATCGTTAAAGTTACTAATTGAAGGTAAAAAAATCGGGTAAACAATATAACCTAACATTAATGATAAAACATTAGAAATAAACAAAATACTAACCTCAAGAAACATATTAACCTTATTTTAATCATGAGTGAAAGACGCAAAATGAAAATCAACCTGTTTGGCTTTAAAATACGGATAATCACTCATTCACGCTAAACTAGGCTATGTAGAGAAAAATGCTATAAATAAAAGGTGTAGATCTTTTAATTTTCTATAAATTTTATTTAAAAACTTTTGTCGTAAAATGTATGCTAAGGCTGAAATCTTAAAAATTGATTTTTTACACGATTTCGTGAAACAAAAACAAAAAATCGCTAATTACCGATAAACTAAGCGTTATACAAACAAATATTTGAAATAAAAGTCATAGGAATTTAAATTGCCTACATCTTTTATTATATACATTTGTGTGTGTGTGTGTGTGTGTGTGTGTGTGTGTGTGCGTGTGTGAACAAAATATCTCAAAAACGAAACACCGTACGTAGTTGAAACTTGAAACTTAAGGTAGATACCACTAGAGGACCTGACATGAACATTTTTATCAAAATCGGTCAACCGGAAGGTAGTTTATTTGAGTAATTTTTCACTATTTTGCGATTTTCTCAAAAAACGGTTCCAAAGAAAATACCTCAAAAATTACCTCATTAAATTACCTCATTTACTACATTTTTTATGCTCTACAAGATAGAGTAGGCACCAAGTCTGCTGAAAATCTTGGGGAAGCTGTACTCTCGTAAAAAAAAGTGTTTTTAAGATTGTAGCCTTAATATGTATTTTAAAACGTGCATAAAAAACACTGTAGACAATTTAAAAATCTACAACTTTTATTTCAAACAGTTTTTGTATAACGCTTAGTTTAGCGGTAATTAGTGATTTTCTGTTTTTTATATCATGAAAATTTTAAAATACCGATTTTTTAAAGGTTGCGGCTGAAGTAGCCATTTTACGACAATAATTTTTACAATAAAATTTATAGAAAATTAAAAAATCTACAACTTTTATTTCATGCATTTTTCTCTGAAGAACCTACTTTAGCGTCAAAACGTGATTTTCCGTATCATTAAGCCAAATAAAGGTTGGTTTTATTTTCCATCATTCACTCATGATTAAAATAAGGTTATGTTTTTTGAAGTTAGTTGTTTTGTTTATTTCTGATGTTTTATTACCAATGTTGGTTATATTGGTCATTATTCGCATTGGCAAGAAAAAGTTTTGCCCATAACAGACAGGTGGAGTGTCAAATTATTTACACTCAATCTGTTAGTTGAAGGGCTAAAATAAATATTTCTGTTTCTTATCACATAGTCAGCCAATTAAATGACTGAATCATTTAAGAACAGAAGAGGTAGAGGTGTAAAAGACACTAATCAGAGTTATCTCGTCTGAAAGTAATGGATTTCATTGTACATCCAGACCCTGTGGTGAATGAAGTGAAAGTGTCATTTGCAGAGTGGAAAATATATGCTTTTCAGAGGGCCTGGCATGCTGATAAGTGTACTTTTCCACTCAGTGAGGAAAGTATGGTAAACCATCTCACTTCTCGATTTACTTAGTAAAACCTCTACAGGTTCAAACCAGCCTTGTGGCTGATGACCTAAACAACAACAAGAGAAAGTTGTGTGAGTGTTTCACACCTTTTAACTATACTTAAACTACTTAACAATTTGTCATTAAGTAATAAAGTTTGACACACACTAAAATTTAAGCATAATATGCTTATATTGTATTTATTTATTGACTAAATTGTTGGTTATGTTTGTAGGGGAAATTTGTATGATGTGTCCAAACACAATTATAAATTAATTAAGAGCAGTTAGATGAATTGTATGATTGAAGATTATTTAATATTGTTATTTTAAACAGATTAGCGTTCAATGCTGTGTGTGCTGTGTACTTTTCATACTGGCAAAGTACTCTGCTATATTTGTTATGGAAATCGTGAAATATAACGAATCCCTGGTGTAACATATTGCGCTACCTGTATTCTACTAAAAATTTTATTTTCTCATTATTTTTTCTATAATATATTATGAAATATTTTATGTACATATTAAGCAAATTAAAAATACTGAAAAACACAAATTTATTTACGTTTGTTATACAGGGTGATTTTTTAGTCCTGTTACCCAGTTTTTAATGTCTGATAATTTTTTTCTAAGAAGGGTAATTTTGTTTTCTGACATGAAGTTGGTAGCCCTACTCAACCAGTATAGATATGGCAGTGTGAGTTAATTTTTCTTGAGCTGTGTAAAATTTTGTGCCGTTTCTGATTGTGTTATGAACAGAATGTCTTGTACGCTAGAACTGAACTTAATCTGAAACGATTAGTCCAGGAGCTGAAGCTCTTGGACTAATCATACCCAATACGGATACAATTTCAATTTTTCAATAGCTTTCGAAACACTTGAATATGACCAACCAACTTGCGAGGAAAGTTTTCGTAAACTTTTCCGAGGAGAATTGGGCAATCTTGTTTTCACATTCTGTAAAACGTCATCGTCAAGAGAGTTGGTCGACCACTACGTTGTCTGTCGCAAGCACTACCTGTCTCTCGGTGACATTGAAATTGACTTTCTTTTCTGGTGGAGGAACACCATCAAATTGAATTAGAAATGATTCTTTTACATTCGCGTACGATTTCATAGCAAAATATTGTTCAAGAATGAAAACCATTGTTCTAGAGTAAAAGACATTATGTTCGTAACACGGCCGGAAACGGCAAAAAATTTTACACAGCACTAGGAGAATTAACTCACACTGCCGTATCTATACCAGTTGAGTAGGGCTACCAACTTCGTGTCACAAAACAAAATTTCCCTTTCTCAGAAAACAAAATTACCTGACATTACGAATTGGGTAACAGGACTAAAAAATCACTCTGTACATTTGCTACTTTATATGATGTCACATAATTTAGGCCTAAAACTTTTTTAGAAAAATCTGGTCTAAAATCTCTCACAACTTTATCTTGCCAATATAAATAATAAGAAATATAGCTATGTTTAATTATTAACACTAAATCAGCCTTTGTTTGGCTTAAAAATAAGAAAAATTACTGACACTAAACTAGGTTTTGTAGAAAAAAATGTGGGTATTGCTTCTTGCGGTATTACGGCGTTAATTTTAAGCAGCTCAGTGAAAGCAGTAAGTACTAATAAAGTAATAATTGGTTTTAGTTTTACAGTCGTGATTTAGGTTTCAATGTGTAAATTTGTGTGAGAAATTGAATGCTTAACGTTTTGGTTTATTGTAAAACGTAGCATAGGGTTTCCAAAGTGAAGATTTGCGTCCATGAATTTGATCAAGTGGAAAACTACATATCATATCAAAACTACATTACATATCTTGGTGAAAACATTCATAACAATGAAAAAATCAACTGGACAGAAAGATCCAATAAACTCACTAAATCCGCAAAACAAACATAATGTTTACAACAAAAAATTCTTTTCAATAAATTCAAAACTCCGACATTACAACACTGATTTTCCGGATTTCCGGAAATCATAAAATATACAGCAGTAAAACGATCATGCCTCAGGAGAATCAACACGGAACACAGAATCTTAAAATTTGAACATCAAATCATCACAAAATACCTGAAAAAGAGATGTTTTTTTTTTATGGGATCTGGAAACCCGTCCCGAACGAAGAAGTCTACAGAAATTCAAAAACTCTAGCAGATCAGATGAGTAAAATGAGAATTTATTTCTTTGGACATCTCTTGGGGAGTGACCCCTGCCAGAATCTCTACACAAATCATCAACTTTTTCTTAAACATAAAATCTCAGCTCCACTGGATCTAAGAAATTGAGCAGGACATGAACGAAATCTAAATCTTACTTGAGGACTTAAAAAGAAAATCCGAAATTTACCACAAATTGAACAACACAAGATTTGAACAGAAAATATTGACCAAACAACAGAAAATCATGTTTTCTCACGAAAAACGCTAGAGAAGATTATAAAGATTGAAGTAATACTGAAGAAGAATCAAGGAAAGAAACATCACGAAAAGTACGCCAACAAAACAAAAATTGAAATAAGATGTTTCTTCTTTAATGAACTAATGTAGTTCAATGTAGTTTTAAAATAAATCGCAAGAAGCGGGGATTGCTAATATATATGTAAAGAAGTTTATAAATTAAATTCAGATTGTCTTACTTTCTTCATAATATTAATTTATCGCAATTTAAGGCTATATATAACAAAAACATAGCACTGCATGAACCATACAAATTAGAGTTTATCTACCGGTTTTAAAATAATGAAATTTATGAAATATCTGTTGTTTCGGTCAACAGCCAAAAGGCTGGTTTGAACCTCTAGAGGATTTACTAAGTAAAACCAAGGAGTGAGATGGTTTACTATTGCCTCCCTCACCGAGTTTAAAGAAAATGCTTATCAGCATGCCAGGCCCTCCGAAAAACACCCACTTTCCACCGTGCAAATGACACCTTTACTTCATTCGCCACAGGGTCTGGCTGTGTAGTGAAATTCATTACTCTCAGAGGAGGTAACTTTGAGTAGTGTCTTTTACACCTCTACCTCTTCTGTTCTTAAATAGTTCAGTCATATAATTGGCTGACTACGTGATAAGAAACAGAATTTTTTTGTAGCCCTTGCACCAACAGATTAAGTGTAATTAATTTAACACTCCACCTGCCCGTATGGGCAAATGAAATATCTATGAATGAACAAATGCAGGCATACAAGATCGATTTTTATCTTGACAGTTCATTGAACCACTATTGTAATTCAATAGTGTATTTAAATGTTTGTAAATTATTTGGTATTACGCTAGATTTACAATCGATTGATAGATATATCTAAATAATCTAATCAACAGTTGTATTTTGTTGAATTAATACCTTCATTACCGGTTGTGACAATTATAGCTCCATTAATAAAGGAACTTGGCATTAACTGATATTACACCAATATGAACATCTATTGATAATAATGTCAGATACGTATTGTGCTAACAAATCAAGTACTGGCCCTATTTGGCCTATATATATAATACAGCCTAACTGATAGTTCCTATTTGTACAGCGTAATATTAGTCATATAATAATATATCATTTGAAATCGGTCTTAAGATGACTGAAGAACTTAAAACAAAAAAATTTGGTCTCTTACCGATTTAAATAAAGAAAATACTACTGGTTAATAAGAGTATTGTAATTAATAGTACAATTGAATCAGTCATAACATAAGGCCCTTAAGTCAAAATTTTACATTTATCTTTAGTGCATTTTAGGAACAACTGAATGTAAACACACCATTCCTACAAAAATGATAAAAGTCTGGCTTTCCTGAAGAAATATAATTTATTCTAAGCATCTATTCTAAGTGTATAATTTTGTTGAATTGCACGTTAAATTAATAGTAGCAAAACCAGTCATGTGCAAAAATGACTCGGCAAAATCTGTCATGTGCATGTGATCACGGTTAATCGTAAAATTAAAGTTTTATTATTCATATTTTTAAAAGTTTACGTTATAAGGGTATTCAGAATTACTCCATAGCTACAAAAATATATAATGTGGCACATTAAAGATAGTCAAATTATTTTAAAACAGTTTTTTGTGCCTCCTGTAAAATAGGTGTTTCAGCACATAGCAGGATTTCAGAAACAACAACGATATAATAAGAAAACCTTATCCTTAAGGATATAAAGTGCTTCCTTCCAATAAAATAAATAAAAGCGTTGGTTTTACTTCAAACCTGATTTATTCATGTTACTAGGGAGCCAATCCTGGCTTTGACTCTGGGTTGTCATTTATTTTTATTCATTACATCAACCAATACAAAGGAAAATGGGAGCTTATACTTGTGTTTTTACAATCAACGTTTGTTTTTTAATGTAAAAGTGAAATATGATATGTTAAATTAAAGATATCCAATCTTTTTTGTCAAAACTGGTTTAATTTCTTAATATTTTTTACTACAGTAATGATTTTATGCTAAATAGGATTGATTTTGTATGAAATTGTACTGATTTAGCAATCTAGTCAGCGATCTCATCTTCTCGCTCTTCTAGTGCATCTTCTTCATTGATTGGTCAGTCATAAATTTCAAGATATTAATCTTTTACATTGCCTGATATATTATATTACCTTTTTTAAGTCAGTCATCTTCTTAAAATTTATTGGCACTTTGTCGCGGTATGCTCATTTTTTAGGAAATATGAAGGTTTCAGAAAGACTACCTTTTGATATTTTGATGTTTAATACGCGTAATATAGTTTGCACACCATCAATAAACTCTTTACATTGTACTTTCCCCACAATGTATGATGTTTAAACTCAGAAGAGTTTGATATTTAAAATCGTATTTTTTGTCTCTTTTTTACATTTCTGCCATAAGAACAATAAGATAAGCAGGAACGTTTGTACATTTTTGAAATCTATCATGTAATTTCAGTAATATAATTTTAAAGTCTATAAATTAGTACTAAACAAGAGTTCAACATAACCTCGAATATAAATATTTCCAAGATCAACTGTTTTCCAAATGATTGATTGCAAAAACACCACATGTTTAGTGACTTTTGGGGTTTTTACAACCACAGTGTTTTTGAAAACCTTGAAACTCGACAACAAAATATGAAACATAACGGCTTCTGATAATCAACTACGTAGTTTGTTATGTGTAATGTTAAATGGGGAAAAGTGTATTTGCTGAGAAATGGCACTTATGGTGTTTTTACAATCACTGATTCAAATGAAAGTGGAAGATCTTTTGAAACTTAAGCTCTACTTTCTAGTGGAAATGGTTATTCAAATATCTTTTAAGGGAGATAACTACTGTTTGTAACGACGATGATGAATAAACCTGAAAACCAACATTTTTCTTTCTGAAAGTTAAGAATTTCAGTTTTTATTATTGCAAAAAGCCATGTAGGTCACTATTATAAACATATAAAATAAAATAACAATATTGTTATTTAAAATAATACAGTACAACAAATATTTTTTGTCTGGTCTAAGAACGTATTTTACAGAAAACAACGTAAGTTAGCATTATACTCTAATTTATTTCAGAAATTCCTTTAGATTAAATTAACAATTTTTTTTTTAAACATGTGGCTTATATTCAAAAAGACAAAAGTATACATTTTATATTAAAGGGAACAGCTCTATAAACAAATTGTAAATATTTTTTTAAATTTTTTTACTGAAACGTAGTAAATTACTATTTTTCTTTATTTTTCCATAAGTTACTTTTCTGACTTAAGGCCTTTCTGAAATGACCGATTCAACTAGTAAAATACAACATACAGTCCAGCCTTTCTTAGTTTGCTCCTGCTATAAACAAATAATGACGTCACTGAGCATGCGCATTATATAAAAATGTGTACACACTGATTAAAAATAACAAAATACTTCCAAAAGTATTTAAATACAAAATACTTTTAAAGTATTTTTATAAATGAAATTTTTAGGCCTACATCATAAATAACTGATGTTTTAAGTACTTTAAGTACTTATAACTTAAACATTGTTGTTGTTTAGGTCAACAGCCGAAAGGCTGGTTTGAACCTCTAGAGGTTTTACTAAGTAAAAAACGAGGAGTAAGGTGGTTTACCATTGCCTTCCTCACTGAGTTAAAAGAGTATGCTTATCAGCATGCCAGGCCCTCCGAAAAATGAATGACACCTTCACTTCATTCACCACAGGGTCTGGCTGCATAGTGAAATTCATTACTCTCAGAGGAGATAACTCTGACTAGTGTCTTTTACATCTCTACCTCTTCTGTTCTTAAATAGTTCAGTCATATAAGTGGCTGACTATGTGATAAGAAACAGAACTATTTTTTTAGCCCTGGACCAAACAGATAGAGTGCAATTAAAATAACACTCCACCTGCCCGTTTTGGGCATAATTTAAACATAGTTAACTTAATAGGAATACGACATCCATAAAGTCGTGAACCCTAGCTTGCACCCTGTAGTAGCTGGCTTTGGTTTCTTGACATTAGGAGCAAACTAAGGACGGCTGAACTGTACTTTAATCCAATGTTCAACCCACCGAATGGTCATCGCCGGGAGTCAGCTGGTTGACAGCTGATGTACGAGGATTCCATGGTTCAAATCCAAGTAAAGGTCGCTATTTTTATAAGGATTTGAATACTATAGTTACGTACACTTATGGCAACTTTTCAACATAATCATATTGACAATGGAGCATTTGTCGTAGCTGTGGACGAGCTTTCCAATACCTTCTTCATAAAATTTTGCCGCCAATGAATTTAAATGAGTTTTGACTTTGTCTTGACGTTTCTCGTTGTGTTTGTTCTGGAATTTATACAGCTGGAAATTGCGATTAATGTAGCTGTTTATTGTGAAACTTAATGAAGTTTGCAGAGAGACATTTAAAACAAAGAAGAGGCATACTGACTTCTAAAATTCTTTTGATCCATGACAAAAACCATTCTCACAGTGCTGATGCAATCCAATAGCTACTTGAACAATTTCACTTTGACGTTTTTGATCACCCACTATACACTATTAAGTCCCGTCCTAACAACGAGTGACTTCCATCTTTTTCCTGAACTGAAAAAGTGGCTAGGAGGATAGCGCCTCCAAAATAATGACTTCAAAACAACGTCAAGACTCACTTAAATTCATTGGCCACATTTTATGAAGAGGACATTGAAAAGCTGGACAATAGGTAGGCCGTACTCAAAATGCATCAATCGTCAAGCTGATTATATCAACAAGTAGCTGAATAAGTTTCCATAACTTTTGGTAATGATATTTTTGTGTATTAACTTCTTATCTTTTATTTATGGTTCATCGGAGGTTGAAGAAAACGCCCCTCACATGAAAAAAATTAACATGGCATTTTCTTTTTTTTTTGGATCGCTATATTTATTAAATTTAAAATCCCTCATGTGTTTAATTTAAAAACAATAAGCAATCCTATGACCCAAAGAGGTTGAGGATGATGTGTATGACGTGTAATTGAGGTGCAGTCTTGTACAGATTCAGACCGACCATTCCTGAGAGGTATGGTTCATTGAACCCCAACCATCAAAGAACACCAGTAACCATTATCTAGTATTCAAATCCATATAAAAAACTAGCTTTACTACGACTTGAACCTTTGTCCCCGAAAATCAGCTGATTCGCGGTGACGACTTAACCACTAGATCAAACCGGTGGGTTAATATTGTTAATGAAAATGTTTATTTAGGAAAAATATGTAAGCAATATGAAGTTGTAATACATTTTAAAATGAAACATCTTTAATTTCGTGGTCATTTTAGTTTTCTGGCAATAAAATTTAGAAATAAAGTTCAGTTAATTAATAGCAATTAAATGGAAGCAGATACACCACGAACGGCAGCAGTATAACAATATATGTACATGAAGTGATACAAAGTGTTCTCTTTCCACGAGAGACAGAAGTATATTGCTCTGCTTTATTGCTCGGTAATTGGATTTTAGATCTGCGGCAGGAAATGAAATTCACTCTCTCTGTCTTTTTAGATCCTCTTTGCCCCCTCCAGTAGTACTTCATCATACCTGTTTCTGATAGGTTAATCTTTTATATATAAAGTATAAAACGAATTAGTGTTGCTGTTATTTTTTTGACAGATAATAGGGTCGGGTTTACTGTTCTTACAACGTCTGGTCGTATGTAACTTGTGGACTTATAAATAACTAAGAAACAATAGAAAGGTTATTGTTATTAGATAATTTTGTTTTTTTTATACACCGAGGATTATTATATGTGATTCTTATATAAAATTAAATTCTTATTATCCTTTTATTTTTAAACTATTATGACAAACTCAGAATATTACTTATAAACAATTACCAAGTTATTAACTAAAATATTAACGTATTTTGAACACGTACTTTTAAGAACATTACTACTACTTCTAATCAATCCTATTAATGGAAGAAACAGTACGTTATTTTTATAAGTAAACTTTTTTTACCTAATTTAATTTTAAACCCACCGGGTTGGTCTAGTGGTAAAGTCAGCTTTTTGACAGCTGATCAACGAAGACGAAGGTTTCAAATCCCAGTAAAGGTAGTTACTTGTGGACGGATTTGGATACTAGACACTATTTATTAAACTACTTTCATTGTTCGAGTTCAATTAACTATACTTTCTCAGGAATGGTCAGAGTTTTTACTAGACTACACCTCAATGTACACATAACTCAATGTATAAGAATTTTAAAAAATCAGTTTATTTCACAAAGATAACTAGCAAAAATGGTCTAAATGAGTAATTAATTTTTTAAATAGCGTTAATGGCTTAAAAGAAAACACAATCCAGTGATACTTTCCCATATAAAAATTGTGTTAATGTAAATTTTAAGGTAAGACAATTTATTAATACAATTTTTTAGTGCTATTTTATTTTTCTAATTACGTAATTTTTTTCTTTCCTACTTCAATTACTAATTAATTATCGTCATCTCATAACAGGCATCGTTATCATCTCTATCATCGTCATCTCCAGCTTCAACAACTTTGTGTTTCAAGAAGTTGATTCACAGTTCATCAAGTTTAGTTTTGTACATATTTTTTTTTCTTCACAGTTTAGTCTTATTGAAACGCACTACTTAGAGTGGTTCATATTTGAATTCCAAGGATATTACTCAGTTTCTCATCTTTCTTAAAGTTAGTATTTTTAAACTAATGACGAAAGAAATACACTGTTACAAAAAAATATATACTTCAAGTTTTTCTACATTTATTGATATGCAGTAGTAGCTACATTATGTTTCTATGATAGATTTATTGTTTTTTTTAACAAGATGTATTTCTTTTGCAATCAGTTTTTAAAGTTTATACTTAAGTACATTTTAAATTTGATTGAAAAATAATTTATTATTCTTGTTAACATAACGTATAAAAATCTATCAACAATCATACATTAATAGAAATACACAGTTTTACGCAGGAGAAAGTGTAGGATATTTAAGATTTATTAATTTTTTTGTTAATTAAACACCACCATCAAAGTATACAAGTAACCACTGTATGGTATTAAATCCGTATAAAAATACCTTTACCAAGATTTGAACCTTCGTCTCCGAGAAAGATTAAAAATTAAGAATGTTTTTAAAGTTACAGGTTTTTTAAATTAAGGGATGAAAAATGGATAAAAAATACATTATTCCTTATTTGCGCGTGAAAATGAAAACATAAATGAAATTTGTAGATTGATAGTTGTTTTGTGCGTTGTATGTACCATGAGTTTCTAGTTTAGTTTATGTAAAAGGTAAGGGAAGAGGTCATATTTTAATGTTGAATTTGTTTTCACCGGACTCATTCGCTAATTGAGGTGGACAGTGAATTTAGGTACGCATGTATATGAAAATTTATAGGAAAATAAATCCTAGAGGTAACTGTGAAACTACAATGAACGTGTGCATGTACATTGTGCGCGGTGAGTAAATGTTCATGGATGGATAGGGGGGTCACATAGGAAAAGGGCGAACCGAATGTCGCGTTTTGTCCAATCCATCACAATCTAGTGACGCTAGGCAAACCTGATACAAACACTGAGAATAATTAACAGGGCGTAAATCATTCGATTAATACAGCTATGGACAGGTGAGTATGTACATATATATAACCTATACAAGATGGCGGCCGTCGACCAAACTCAAAACTATGTACATGTATATTGTGCAGCGGCGTTCTCTGTTTCCCCTAAATACACACAACCCACAATAACGCAACAACAATAACAACGGCAACACAACGTCACTCTTTCATTCTCTCTGAATGCTACGTTATGTAACAGGTAGCCTCCGGCGTTTTACCCTTACAATGTTTGTTCTGCGTACAGCTACTATTAGTACTGTTAGTTGGCCCTTCAACTGCAGATTTTCAAACCAACAATTGCATTTTCGACAGCAAGGAACAAACCGATATTGATTAGCTTTATTCTCTACTTCAAAATACAATTATGAACGCCCCAATTTTAGAGTAAAAATCACTTTATTATTGGAAAATATAATATGGTAATACAATATTTTTCAATTTATTTTCATTAAAAACAAATTTCGGGTATTTTAAAATACAATCGAATTATTTACTCAAATTTAAGTCCAGTATTAAAAATTTTGAATTTATTATAATAACACAATATTGACCATAATATAAAGCACAATATTTTTTGTTTATAATTATTTTTTTAATCAATCTGTGAACGTTGAAATCTGTTCAATTTACGAACGATAAACAACCCCATGACCCAATGAAATGAGGATTATATGTTATGACGTGTAAATGAGGGGTAGTCTTGTACAGACTCACGCCGATTATTCCTAAGAATGTGTAGTTAATTGAAAGCAAACCATCAAAGTACACATATAACTACTGTCTAGTATTCAAATTCGTATTAAAGTAACTACTTTTATTATGATTTGAACCACGGAACATTCGTCTCCGAAAATTAGCTGTTAAATAGCTGACTCGTGGCGACAATTTTGCTTGGACCAACCCGGTAAATTGTTTATAGTAAGAAAAATCTACAATCTATTGTTATGTAAAAAATAAGCAGATAAGTTCGCTTTTTACATGACATGACCAAAAATAAACCTCCCAATGTAGGAATTCTGTAAGATATTTCATATGTTTTATCCTTATTTTAAAATAATTTGATGTTGAAGAGATGTTAAAATAACAAGATGTTGAAAAGTGAAATGATTTGTGCGTGATTCAAGTCTTCTTTGGTACGTATTTGTATTGAATTTGTGTATTTCTTGTGCAATTGTGGGAATACTTAAATCTTTGAGTAGTATCTTGTCCATTACGTACCATGGTGACGATGTGATTCTGAGTAGTTTAAATTGAAACCTTTAGAGGATTTCTATGTTGTTGATGATGTTTATTTATTTAAAAAAAAACAATGATTTTTATTAATTGGCCGGCCCATGGTGTAGTGGTCAACGCAACTGGCTTCTGGGGTCCCGGGTTCAAATCCATTTCAGGGCTAGCATTTTTTGATCACTAATTTTCAACTATCACCCTTCTCATCGTCTACATTAGCGGTAATTAAAAAAAGGTTAGATGGAAAACTAAAACAAAAACATTACAGAGGTTCTTTTTTGGGAAATTATACTTTTTTAGTTGTAATAATTACCAAAGGGTTATTATTTCACATTTTATTTTCCAAAAATTTTAATAATGTTAAATGTTAACCGAGTATTCATATTTTATAATGTATAGCGCGATAAAAAGTAAAAATGAGATAAATACTAAATTAATATTTTATACAAAAACCATTTGAGAATTTTCATATTTAAATTAACTACTTGGTAAATAAATTAAAATAACAATTAGCAGGAATGTATTTTATATTATTTTCCGAGAAATTTAATTAATTTTTAAAGTTAGAGATTTTCTTTTGGATGTTTTGGTAAAAAAATAAGTAATTTGCATTGTTTATACGTACTCTGAAAATGTTATTTGTTTAGTATGTAGAAGTATGTGTTTTAAATTGTAATGTGACTGAGGATAAACCAAATAGGGAAATCAATGTAGCCGCGGTCCAGATGGTTTGGGGGGGGGTTGTTTTTAGCAAGCCGACCGTTGTTTGGTCGAGGCAAGATGGATGGGCCAGCCACATGAACTAATGCGTTTTAAACGATCCTAGCCGCGTGAGCCATTACGTCTGTTTGCGCCACAGAAACTTGATTCCAGATTAATGGTTCAAACAGGTGTCGACTACTAGCAAAAATAAAAATCATTAATTATACTCTTCTACACTAATTGAAGAAAATTATTCCTTCAAGTTATTTCCTAGCTATTAAAATTAAAATTTTGTTTTTTCTATAGAATGATTAATTGTTAATATCGATACTAAAAATCGATATAAACAACTACCTTCATATTTCACCGAATAAAATTTTTAAAATTTAAACTTTTTTATTATTTTAATCTCTAATGTGTGAACAGTCGTCTCCCTTTTAACCGATACCTCTTCAACCGCCCGTCAGATAAACCGACCCTTTCCAAGAAGACATGAATGGACTTAACTTCCACCGCAGCAACGAAGGATCGTTGAAAACAAACAGACAAGTCACCATACAACTCTCTGCAACTGATGACTCATCACTTTTCTATCGATATGGGTCAGTAGTGCATTGTTTTGCCTGCAGTGCGCATTATTTGTGTGCCGCATCGTAGTCGTATTGAACAGTTGTTGTAGTGAACTCTTCCAAAAATGATTGGAACTTGTAAACGGAAACCTGTTGTGGTAACAATGAAAGATATAGTAAATGCTATTGAGTGACTTGAGAAAGGTTAATCAGTAAAATTAATCATTGGTGATTTCAGTGTTGGAGTGACTACGGTTAAGAACTGGCGCCGAAACAAGAAATCTATTCAAAATTACTGTACTCAAATCGCGTCTGATAAAGTGCTTTTGACTAGATACACTTTAAGAAAACCCGATAAATAAACAGGTAGACGATGCTTTGTGGCTATTGTTCATGCAAAATACACCTATAAATGGCCGTACGTTGCAATCTGTTCAATTAAGAACATAAACAACCCCATCACCACAAAACCATAAGGTAAGTAAATTTTATCAATAGCAGGAAACTTACCATGTTAATTTAAATAAATAACTAAAATAATTTAAATTAGGTCGCTTAACGAATTTTCTTAATATTAGTTATTCAGATCATTGTAAAATCACCCATTATTTTAAAGTCGTTTGAGTTCAGCTGCGCTTGGCTTTTAAGGTTACGTATAAAACCACTCTTCACTGTAAACTGGGTGAAAGAGGCTCGTACTCCTGTACCGAAAAGAGTTTGGAGCGGTCAAATACTTTTATAGTCACTTGGGTCACGAGTTTGCCCTTATTTGCAACGATGGGTAAAGGGAAAAAGCATCAGTACGCATGCCCGACTGCTTTAATTTCAGTACGACAAACGTAACAACTTATACTATACCCAGAGTATATACAGTATATCGGGAACCTTTTGTAGGTTAACTGTTAGTAACAGAAATGTTGGTTTCTCGAAAACGTGGTCGAACTATTCAGTGTTGAACGAAATCTAATATGCAATGTAATAATATGTTATGAAGTTGAAGCTAAACAAAAATGCCTATCCGTGCCTCTTAACAAAAGCCGTGAGCGAGCGGCTAACTATTGTGATGTTTCTCTTTCCACAATTCGAAAGAAGGAAATTAAGGACGTGAAGAAGCTATTCTTTAACAGTTTTGTTGACCCCTGGTAAAAAAAAGAAAACGGTTATGTAGATAGTAGAGAGACTGTTAATGAAAACGCCGGTGAAAGTAATAGTAAAGAAGGCAATTCATTCGTAATTACAGTAAATCAAACATTTCTAGTCATTAATTAAGCTATAGGCAATATTACAGGTCATATTTATTTCCTATAAGGTTTATGAAGAAAACATTTTCTTGGAATAAATAACAGCTTACAAAATGTATATAGAATCTTCATGGTAGTGAAATGTACGAGTAGTGTCTCACTGTTGAGGTTGGCAGCACTGCAAATATATCATTTCCCTTCCTCATAGTTCATCCATACGCCAAAGGCAATCTCATGACTTAAGTATCTATACCAGGAATGTTCGGTAAGGTCCGACAAAGAATGAATGACAACCGGTTCACAAAACAAATTTTTAAGACACTAAACAGTAGACCTAAGGTGTTGGATAAATGGTTTAAAAAAATCAGAAAGGATACTGAAAAAATTTAATTAACCGAGCAAACTTAATGAACCGAAACAAATTCAGACAACTAATTACGGACTATAAGGGCTTTCATGAAGAGTAAAAACGGAACACTGTGTGGACAGAAGAAAGGAGAAAGTCATTTAAAAGGACGATGTGTATGACGTGTAAATGAGGTGTAGTCTTGTACAGACCCAGGTCGACCATTCCTGAGAGAGTATGGTTAATTGAAACCCAACCATCAAAGTACGCTAGAAACCACTGTCTAGTATTAAAATCCGTATAAATGTAAATGCCTTTACTCGGATTTGAACCAGGAACCTTTGTCTCTGAAAATCACCAGTTAAACAGTTGACTACGGCGATGACTACATCTCTACACCAACCTGGTGGTTCGATATTATTAAAACTAATACTGCATTTTTATTAAACATTTCTATCAACATAAAATTGAAGAATTTTGAGTTAACTCATTTCTGACAAACTAATTTCCTAAAGGAAATTAAAAATTCGATCTCAGTGAGCTACTCTTAAGAGCTCAGTGCCATAATAATTGAAATAATACGATTGAAATATTCAACGGTTTCTTTACAAAGATTCAGATAAGATTCATAAAAATATTTAAATGGAAATGCATTTTAACTTCATGGAAATCATCTACATAATTTTCAAATGCTCTTACTGTATGTCAACATCTATACTGTAATATTATTATAGAAATAGTTGATGAAATAAATTGTTTATTGTAAATATTATGTATTTTATGGTGTGGAGTGTGTTGAACAAGATTATAAATTGTATATTCTGATGAATTATATTGCTAGTTACAACTCGTTATAGTAAAGTAAAACTGCAAACTTTAATTAATTTAATTCTCATATATTTATTCAACAAAATTATTTGACAAAAAAACCTAACCAATAAAAATGACAACAATGAAAATAATGAGTTCATGAAAATAAGTTATTAAACATTTAAAACATCGCAATTCACGTAATTTTTCAACAATAAAATAAACAATATCCCTTACCGAATTAAACATTAAATACAATGTCTGATGACAAAATAACTAACTTCACCGTAACGAAGAATCCCGTACAATTTATGCCACTAACACAACAGCCATTCAAACCGCGGCGGCGCTCCAACAATCAAATGCTTTGTTTTTTGTATTTAATCGGTCAGCTGTTTATGAACAGCTGATTTCATTTTCCGCCGCTTCATTACAACAATATGTTTTGAGTTGGAGATCTAGGAAATTGATGCTAGTTGACACGTTTGTTTTTCCTTTAATTCCTTCTACTTTATTCGAGAATAGCAGAGAATTTGTCAGAAGGATCTTAAATGTTTGGGAAATTATTAGACCGTAAGTATAAAAATAGTTAGTGCCTTTGTAGTCGAGTAGTAAATAATTTAATTGTGAGGGAAAAATGTTGTCGAGCCGTTCAAAATAGTGTCAATACGGGACCAGTTCTGCCATACGTTAAATAGTGCGTTTGCATACGAGTGGTTGTAAACCGGTAATTCAATTGTTTTGGTTTTTAAGGACAATATTCTATTGCTAGTTATGTTTGGTTAAGCTTAACTTTTGTAATTTATTTAATTTATGTAATCTAATTTTGTATTTGCAAGTAGTTGTAGTGCTTGTCTTAACGTGAGACTGTATGATGGTTTTAACTGAAAATTTTTAATTTCGGTTCTTTATGTTTTTCAATAGTTCAGACCGAGATCAACCACAAAAGCATTAAATTACGTGAAAAAATTATTTTAATGAAAAAATTAAGTTTTTAGGAGGTATACCCAGAAAAATTATCGTGTCACCCAAAAACGAATATTTTTCATAATTTTATACCGATCGTTTTAGAGCAAAAGGAATTTTAGTTTTTAAAACATCTGCATACTGTTTTTAATACTCGCAGCTGTTGGTTCAGCTTTCTAACCAAATGTTGATAGGAAATTACTTGATTGTGTACATTTTGTTTTTGATTTGTGCCTTTTTGTGTTTTTGCCTGTAAATTACGATTTTTAACATTTAGGTACATTTTTCTCGGAAACCATTTAACATACCTGGCTGAAATTTTTACCAAATATTTATCTTGTACATTCACATATTCCGGCAATTTTATGACTTCCTCAGAAGCTACAAAAATTATTAATATGTAAAATACCGTAATTTTTTTTTTAATTTTATGACATTCTTTATTCTGTTTTTAACTTTATGGTTTTTTTTAAATATTACGAATAACATAAAATTTTTACAAATTGTTTTCTACGTTTTCTTGCGTATAACTATTTTTTGGCGGCGGACGCTTCTCCTCGGCGGACATGTGCCTCGGAGAAGTTACAAACCCATCTTGACAACATTCACGAATGGTGTAAGAAATGGAGAGTGAAGATTAATGAGGATAAGTCAACGCACGTAACATTTACATTAAAGAAACCAACATGTCCAGTGGTCAGCTTGAACGGGACAGTAATTCCACAGAAGGATGAAGTTAAATATCTGGGTTTACATCTAGATCGAAGACTCACGTGGAGAAGTCATATATGGGCGAAACGAAAGCAACTTGGGCTGAAGTTACGTCAATTATTCTGGCTCTTAGGCAGTAGGTCTCAACTCTCCCTTGAAAATAAAGTACTCGTGTACAAAGTAATACTCAAACCAATTTGGACGTATGGGTTAGAGCTATGGGGTACAGCTAGTTCATCAAATATAGAAATACTGCAGCGCTTTCAATCAAAATGCCTGAGACTGATCGCTGCAGCCCCATGGTACGTAACAAATGAAATACTACACAATGACCTAAACCTGCCCTTCATAAAAGAAGAAATTAAACAACATAGCGAAAAACATTTACAAAAACTAGAAGACCATCAGAATCCATTAGCGATTAGCCTCCTTGACAACAGCGAAGATACTCACAGACTGAAACGCTTTAAACCATTGGACTTACCTCTACGATTTTGTTAGTCATTTAATTTTAATTTTTTTATTTTATTTTTTATCTTTTCTACTTCAACTCCTAATCAGCATCTCATAATTGGCGTCGTTTTCATCTCTACCATCGTCATTGTCATCTCCAACTTCAACTCTTTGTGTTTCGGGATGTTGACTCACAGTTTATCAAGTTTGATTTTGTATAGATATATATATATATATATATATATATATATTTTTTTTTTTGTTTCTTCACAGTTTGGCCTTTTTCAAACACACCACTGAGTGTCGTTTGTGTTTTAATTCTAAGGACATTACTCAGATTTTCTCATATTTGCTTAAAGTTATTGTATTTATTAACTGATTGCAAAAGAAAACTATACTGTTACAAAAAAAAACTAATTTTTGGAGCACCTGAGGAAGTCATAAAAAATGTCGATATATGTGGATATACAAGATAATTAACTGGTAAAACTTTCAGCCTGGTAGGTTTATTGGATTCTGAGAAAAATGTACCTAGTGTTAAAATCTAAATTTACGGGAAAACGCAAAAAACAAGACGGCACAAATCAAAAACAAAATTTACAAAAACAAGTATATTTCCCATCAACAGTTTGTTGTTTAGATGCTAAACTAACAGCTGAAAATACAAAAAAAAACAGTGATGTAGATATATTTTAAAAACTAAAATTCTCTTTGCACTAAAACGAGCAGTATAAAATTGTGAAAAAAATTCGTTCTTGGGAACTTGATAATGGTTCTGAATAAACTTGATAAAAACTTAAATTTTTCATAAAAAATTATTGTTATGACGTAATTTAATGTTTTTTTGGTAGATCTAGGCCTAAACTATTGAAAAACATAAAAAACCAAAAACCGAAATTTTGAGTTAAAACTATTGTGCCATCTCCCCTTAAAGTCGCATCAACAGGTTGGTCATTAGAGGCTGCAATGGGTTATGGAACGTTGAATTGTGACTTGTAATAATTTCCAGACCCTAGCCGGAAATCGAACCCGGGTCTCCGGGTGTTAGGCCAGCCGCTACCACCACGCTACGGAGGCGGCTAAATGTCTTATTTAATTACAGCATATTGTATGGAAACTGTATTTCTATTATTTTTACAGATGATTAGAAAACTGTGACCATGCTGTACTAGTAAATAGTTTTTAATGTTTATTTATTTAAGTTCGCATCAACATCAACAATAATGTCATTAGCGACCACAGACGTAACAACTGTAAACAGAGTTTGTTATTAAAATGTCTTTTGTAATTGTCTCTGAGGTACAAAAACATGTGATGTATACACTTGATGTTCGTTAGCATGAGTTTCGTATTTTGTGTTTCAGTGTTCCCTTAGTCTACGTAAACCTGGATATTGTGTAAGTAGTTTATCGTCAATGTAGTATCATTGCAAAAATAACAGGTCGGTGCATCAGCCTTTTGAAGTAAGTACATTCGTATTTGAGAATAGAATGCCCGATTTGTATGCACGTTAAAAGAACTTGACGTCTGTTTATTTATGACATTAACCCTTTCAGTACCAACGTCCAGAAAACAGGACGTCGATATCTTTTACGTAGTTATAACATCCGGTTTACCAAACGTCCGTACGTTATGCATATAGTGCCAACGTCCGGATAAGCGAACATTTCCAAAAAAACTTTTAAACAAAACTTTATGGAATAATGTATTTTGAAACCGCCTCCGTGGCGTAGTGACTAACGCGCTCACCTACAAAGCGAAAGATCCTGGGTTCGATTCCCGGCTAAAGTCTGAAAATTTTAACACTTTAAAACCACCGTTAAAATACCAAAACCCACATTAGTTGCTAATGTCCAAGCTGTCGATGCGACTGTAAATAAACTAAAAAAAATATTTTTTAATAATTTTAGTGTTAAAACGATTTATTTTTTTATGAACACAATAAAAATACGTACACCCTTAATCAAATTTAATGGCACTTCAGATCAAACTGTTAAATATTGTTTCAGCACTGAAAGGTTTAATAAGTTTTGTGTGTTTTATTTAAAATCGTATAGTTTGATGTTCTTACCGGTAATTATATAGAACCAGGGCCCGTCACCGATTGTAAATAACGATTTGTTTTTAAATCGATACTTTTTTGGACGCTGAATCCGAATATGAACTTATTTTCCCCCGAAAATCGTAATGAAATTAGTTATAACTTTCTTTTATCATCTGACGAAATAAAATAATTAAAATAAATGAAATTTTACATTCAAAGGTTATGTAGCTCAACTGTTTTTTTCTGTTCTTCTTCTGCCTTTCAAGGATTAGGCATCACTGCCTGTTCCGGACCTCTCAAATCTGCCCATCTCTTTCTCGGGCGTCCTTGTTCTCTCCTGCCCTCCGGTTTATAGCCCAGTGTCTGCTTAGATATCCTATCCTCCCTCATTCTGTTCACATGTTCCAACCACTGCATTCTGTTCTGAGATACTTTGTCGTTTATAGAGAATATGTTGAGTTCTTTCTTTATCTCGGTATTCCTGTAACGATCTACTACACCCATACGTATGTTGAAGAGATTTCATTTCAGATGCTTGCAATCTACTCTCCTCTCGCTTTGATAGCACCCAAGTTTCCTTGCCATAGAGTAGGGTTGGCACTGCTAATATTTTATAAAATCTCACCTTCGTGTTTTTGCTGGTGCTATTTTTAAAGTGCGTTAGATAGTTCCACATATTTGCTGAAATCGGTGCATCTTATTGGAAGAAAAAAAATAGTTTTGTTTCATATCACACGGTCAGCCAATTATATGACTGAAGTATTTAAGAACAGTAGATGTAGAGGTGTAAAAGACATTAGTCAGAGTTGTCTACTCTGTGAGTAATGAATTTTATTATACAGCCAGACCCTGTTGGTGAATGAAGTGACGGTGTCATTTACAGGGTGGAAAGTAGATGCTTTACAGAGGGCCTGGCAAGCTGAGAAGCATAATTTTCCATTTAGTGAGGAAGGTACAGGTGAACCACGTCAATCCTCGTTTTTCACCATCTCAATGCCGGCGGCATTGGCGAAGTTGTTAACGTGATCCCCTCTCATCATGCGGTCTTGGGTTCGAATCCCATTCAGGCACGGCATATTTTCATACGTTGCAAAAAATAATTTCATCCTTCACCGTCTGCATTAGTAGTAATTGCAGAACAGTCAGACGTTAAACTAAAAAAAAGAAAAGTCCTCGTTTTAGGTTAGAAAAGCCTTTAGAGGTTCAAAACAGCGCTGATGACCTAAACAACAACAATGTCATATGCAAAGTACTAAGAAATAAGTACTTTAAGAAATATACTTTGAAAAGAATAAATTTATCAATTCAGTTAGAATATTTTTTTAATTGAGTGCCTGTATTATTTTTATAATTTAAAGGAAAGAAGCATTGTTATTTTACAGTAATCCACTATAACATATATGAAATAAAGGGCATAGTATACATATATACGTTAACAAAGAGACTATATACAATTAGTCAGCCATACATAAAGGATTTAAAAGCAATGTCTGCAAAATTAAATAGGACGAACACGCGGAAATAATCCCTCTTTATAAGGGAAGAACGATGCAATGCTTAAATATTATATTGTAACGAACTCCAGACTAAATAATGTACATTAACTTCATCCCTTTCATCTGATTATTTCATAGATATAAATAAATACGACGACGTCTACACTTCAATGATTTTATCATTAGTAAACAATATATAAATAGTTATATAATATAATTATTAATTTATTATTATTATTATTATTATTATTATTATTATTATTATTATTATTTGACTGTTGTTTAGATCATCGGGCTGGTTTGAACCTCTAGAGGCTTTTCTGACCTAAAACGAGGATTGGTGGTTTACAAATGGTCTTCTTCACTGAATGGAAAAGTATGCTTATCAGTATGTCAGTACCACTGAAAAGCATCTACTTTCCATCCTGCATATGATAACTTTACTTGATTCACCACCGGGTATGCCTGTATAATGAAACGCATTGGTCACAGAGCAGATAATACTTACTAGTGTATTTTACACCACTACCTCTTCTGTTCTTAAATGTTTCTATCATTTAATTGGCTGACCATGCTATAAAATATTATTATTATTATAAATATTTATTATTATTATATATTTTATTTTGTTTGCACCACTACATATATGATATATAATGCACAGCCAAAACAAAACTAATTAAATATAACACTCACCTCAGAGTATTACATTCATTCGAGATCTTTCGTCTCTCTCGGAGACATCCTCAGGAATTATTATACTAAACACTAAACACATATAACATTTAAAACAAACATGGTCGAAGACCACGTCAATTATTTACTATTGCACCAACCATACCGCGCGCGGTTATTCGGCCGAATGACGGTATAATCATTTGTTCCTAGTTTTATTTCTTATCGCGACTTTGTAACAATTTGAAATACAGTGGAACCTCTCCAATTCGTCTCGTTCGGGACCGAAGGAGTGACGAAATACAGAAAGTGACGAATTATGGAATTTGCTATGAACGGTTAATAAATAACATACTCGTACGTATATTAGTTCCATAAAAGTCGAATTACATAAATGAAACTTACATTAACGATAAACACAATAAGTAATTCTAAGTCTTATAACTACAGTAAATTTGTATTAGTCTACGTATCTAGTTTTATACTACTTCAGAAATTCTGTATATGGTTGTACTTACATTTTCTAATTTGTAGAACGCAAAATACAGTACCCGTTACCGAATATAAAATTACAATCGAAAAAGTATACATTTGCAAAATCGATGAAACGAATCTTTAACTATGTATCACTTAACACTACAAAAAAAATCACATTAAAATTTAGAAAACGTTACTTAATTACACTAATATGTATGTATGTATGTAAAATGCCAAATTTATTTCTTGAAAAAGTGGGTTATCTTCTTTTCTACCAACGAGTTCTTTTCTTTTTCCACAGCCAACTGGCGAATTTGTCGTATTACAATTAATTTTGATAACTCTGCTTCTTTCTGTCTCTCATACCATTCGATGCACTTCGTCAGCATTCCTTCTATTTCTCGATTCGTACCAATATTTTCAGGGCTTGAAACATATTCTTCGTTGCTATCTTCCTCAACAGGTGAATCTTTGTCTTGAACGTAGGCCACAATTTCTTTGTCACTTAAAATCTCATACCCAAGTTCGTTAGCATCTTGCTCTATCCATTCAACTAATTCCTCGTCGGTAATATTTTTAGTCACAGGTATACTCTGGCACACTTCTTTTAATTCTGATAAGACATTGTTTGTTTCATTATAAGAACGGATGCTACTAGTTTCTTCTCGGTCAGCCAAGAAGACTTAAGTGTTGTTTTCGAAATGTTATGCCATGCTTGTGATATGTTATATAGCATATTTGATTGTATACTTTTTCCAAAATTCTTGAACCTGCGTTTCATTTTCGGAAAATATCAAACTCTGCAGAAATATTTTCCTATAATGAACTGGGGAGGGCTGACGAATTATAGAAGGTGATGAATTAGAGAGTGACGAATTAGAGAGGTTTTACTGTAATTTGTCGTTATCAAAGTCTGTCTAGCTGTTCATTAAATTTTCCTTTTTATTTTAAAATTTATAAACACAATATTTTTCCAGCTGCCATAATTTGTTACTATCGAAACATATTTCTAAAATTTCTTAATTTCTAAAATTTCATAATAGATTTTTTCGTGACTGCTTATGCCTTTTCGTTAGCAGATGTTCTGCCACATTAGAATTTTTACATTCCTTTTTTAAATAAGCAGCATAATGCTCAAAAAATCGTTTTTTTAAACAATCTATTAGTTTTTCTGATGTAACAAAAAATATATACAATACTCACCTCAGAGTATTACATCAAGATATCTTTCGTCTCATTCGGAGACATCTTCAGGATGAACATCTCACATTATCACATATAAACACACGTAACATAAATAAAACACATAAGGTCGAAGACCACTTTTATAAATTCAATGTAACCGATCCACCTCACTTACGCGTGACTATCCGGCCCAATAACGAGATCATAATTTTGTACACCGGGTACAATAATAATCATAATCTGCTCTTCATCTGCTTTTCATGAAATGAAAATTAAAAACGTAAAAACGAACTTGCCTATAATTTTTCATAATAGAAAAAAATAATTGAAAACTCATCGATAAATGACCTAAGCTATTCGGTTTTGTAATTCCTCAATAATATATCCGTTAACATGTCTAGTATTATTGTTATGCAGAAGCCTACAACAATCCGATTACTATAGGCGGGTTACAATATATAGCCTGTTTTACAGTTGTAAACTTCAACTAATACTATTATTACCAACCGGAGACCCAGAAAATCCGTTTTAACTGTTGAATATTTCAACACTCTGTATACATGCATACGAAAGCAAACACTACATACAACTAACACCATTGTTCGTTTGTTAAACTTGTTTAAAAAAAGTTCCGAAATACTTTACGATGTAGAATCGAAATTTCATTACAACAACAAAACAGATAAAATATTTTCAAACACATTCACACCTTTGGATGAAATATTATTCACTATTCAATTGAAATTCAAAATTTAAATAAATTTAAAATTCATGAATTTTAACTTACATTCTAGTTTTGTCATTATTTAATATTAACTACAATTTTATATTTATATGACCAGATTTGATGATATAATCAGCGTGTCATTAATATTTATACAACCAGTGCTTGAGAAATCACCCAGTGACAAACCCTCTTCGCTGATTTACGTAAGATCCCGATTCTAGCATCTTTTTAATCTTCTTTGTGGATGTTTCTGAATCTTCTTTTATCTTCTTTGTGGATTTTATGGTAGGGTGGTTGTGACAATTCTTGTTTTTACGGTAGTCAGTATTAAGTCATCAACCGTTTACACTTTGTCTAAAATCGACATTCTTGTCTATATTTTTCAGAATCGACCACCATGGATCAAGTTACATGTTCAACTCTCGTAGCTATCTTAAGTCCATAATATAACAGATATTCTGCAGTTTTTTTTAAACATATAAAGGCCGACTCCGTAGCGTCGTGGTAGCGCGCTGGCCTACCATGCGGAGGTCCCGGGTTCGATTCCCAGCCAGCGTCTGAAATTTTTGCAAATTGAAACCCACCATCACTTATCCCACTGTAGTTCCTAATGACCGAGCTGCTGACGCGATTTTATATAAATTAAAAAAATATATTTTTATAGATAAATTTTATGCTTAAATATTTTATAAATTTACATTTTTGAAATGTTTTTTATATATAAAATGGCTTCATGCTTTTTGTAAAAATAAACAATTGAATATAATAATTTTTAGAAACATTAGTAAATACTTGACTCTATTTTTATGCAAATATTAACAGATCATTTAGGAAAGTACTAAGGTTTTTAATTACGTTAGGTTACAGACTCTATTATCTGAGATTAATTTCACATTATTTCAAACGAGAAATTTTTGATATCCCTAGATTTCTCCGGTTTATATTTATTCACTCATTTTTCAACTTATAAATTTCTTGAAAAAATTGGCTAACACCTTTGCATAATATAAAACAAAATTTTCTTAAGCTCTTTTACAAAAGCAGTGAATAGAATGTAAGGTAAGTACTCTACTTAAAAGAATATGGTTTGAAAATGGTGTCATTATAATGAGTATTCATGCAATTTTCACTTTAAGCACAGATTCTAACGATTGAAAAAGTAAGATTTCTAAAGAATAACTTCATTAGGTCCCTTTGTGCAGATTCAAATTCTCGGGTTGGAGGTAAGTTTCAAGTAATGTACTCATACAGAAATGACTGTGTTTAATGTAACTTCCAACCTCATAGAATCTGGATCAAATCAAAATATAAAGAATCTTACTTTTGGTTGGTAATTACTTTAAAAGAACTTTAAACTTTCGGTATGATTATTAACTTACTAACTATATTTACTATGATTATTTCGATTAGCTTTTGTTTGTTTAATTGTTGTTTATTCAAACGTACCTTAATTTAAAATTTCGGGTAATCCGGGTTGATTTCCAATTTATCATGATTAACATATATAATATGTTTTTTAAAATAAACCCTAAGAAATTCTATATCGCAAAAAGTATTTTTATAGGCTACTAAACATAAAAATAAATTTAAAAAAATTATAAGCAGTGCAGTTGAGAATAGAAGACAACGTAACTTAGTATGCTTAATACTGGATATACTTACAAAATAATCTTACTGGTAAAATATTTCTTCTAGTTCATTAAAAATATTAAGAAATTAAACATTTTCATTACAGTCTAACTTCATATAATCAGTAATTCTTTTCTGTCCTAATCTTGAAATCTTGATGGCGCAATATTTTACCAGCGTTTCAAAAATATGACGAGTGTGTACCGTTATAGTGCTTCTTTACATACAGCAGTAATTTTGCAACTTCTGAATGTTTAACCCTTTATATGTCCTTTGGTAAGTATACTTACCACTGGAAATAAGGTTCATTTTTTTAAAGAATAAGCAATGCAGTTGAACCCTATTGGCATTTTATGATTTTATAGATGTTCCAGAGAACACCTGGTAAGTAGGCTATCCACATTTTGAAATAAGTGCGCAGCGAACATTTGGTTCATGAGTTACATGAATATATAAGGATTCATACCAGCGTACCCAACCGTGTTGTTTGGCTGTTACTTTTGTACAGTGATTAAAAAATTCGAGTGTTTTAACGAAAAACCAAGCATTCATGCTAATATAAAGTTGAGATAAGTAATTCTACACATATTTTTGTAATATAGGACTAAAGGTTTTTTTAATAAGCATTCTTACCACTAAACATTATGTGATTCCCATTTCAATAAACGTTTCTCGGTAATTATGCTTACAAGAGCTTAACATAAAAAAAGAAATATATTACTGTTCTGGCACTAGAAATACATAAATCAATTCCCTATAAAATAAAATTTAACATTTTACAACATGTATATTTTTCCCCGTAGTACTGCCCTATAAAGGGTTAATTAGCCGTTCTATGTTATTATATTTTCAGTTCTTAGATTATTTTTATGTTACAGTAGAACTTCGATAGTTCGACACTTTGTGGATTTAAAGCTTGTCGTATTATCAAAATATCGAACCATCCAGAGCATACGGCATTATTATATATAAGAAGCATTAAAAACACGATTTTAATATGAAAATTGCACAATTTTCATAAATATAAATATGCTGATGTGCCCTTCAGTACGATACTGTACTCAAGGACAACGGAACGGTAGGGGGATGAGGAGAAAGTGGAAGGGCTGACCTCCCTGCCGGATTGCTTCTTACACCAAATCATTTCGCCTCGCCACGAGCTGTGACGAAGCATACAGAGTTTCGAAGAATCGAGTGTCAAAAAAGCGAAGGTTTACTGTACTTTAAATATTTTTTGGATAATACAAAAAATAAATAAAATCCGTACAGGTCCCCTGTTTCAATATTATTTAAGATAAGCGAGAATTGTTGTTTTTTAAAGTTATTTTCTAATAAACTGTTCATTTATAAGGTAATTAAAAGATCAGTATAGATTCATAAGGTTCAGTTTCCGGGATAAGTAAACTGACGGTTTTGCTGATTCCCAAAACTTAGCAAATTTAGGCCATTCAAAATAAAATTACAGTTAATATTATAATTCGTTCATCAAGAAATAGGAGTAATACAGGTGACATTAAAATGGGAGAAATGGTTCACAAGCGGATATGTTTTATAAACAATCTAGTATTTGTAGTACCTACATACATATTGTGACAATATCGAAGAAGGGCATGGTTCGCGAAATTTCTAGTACTTCATTCATAAAATAGTAAAGAGTAGATAATAGAGTGAAAAAGTAACAATAGGGCTAGCTATAAAAGTATACCTATTCATAAAGGGATTTTGAAAGGGTCGGTTGATTACCACCTTTTATTCTATTTACAATAGTTACGACTTTTTCAGTAAAAAGGGTTTTTGTACTTTATTATTTGCATGGAATTTCTCTGCCACTCTTGAATTATCTTTTTGATCGAATTTCTGTGTCTTTCGAGAAACCTCTTTCATCTAACCTATATTAAGGGAGCCCCGGGTGCGGTCGAGAGTTAGTAATCGTCCGATATTTGACGAGTGGCTATCGGTGCGTAGTGCAGGGGCGTTACGAGCATTGTGTTTGTCAACTATTGTTATACTGTCTTTGCGTGTATGAATTGTGTAAAATTATTGTGTATTTGCATTAAATTTAGTTTTTGTGTATGTGCATCGTGTATTCAGTTTCATTTTGTATGTACATTCTATATAATTGTTGTAAGTAGTATTAAGTAAATTACTTAAGTATTAAGTAATTGTATTACTTCATTATAATTAGTTTATTATTTTTTTTTAATCTTTCAGTTGTAATAAATACTTGTAATTGTAAACTTTAGTGTATTAATTATTTAATTACCTAGATTCCGAAACGGACCTTAGCGATAAGTGTCACAATATTTTATATTCATCCAACGTCAACTAAACTCTGTTCCCATAAATGTGAAATGGTACTCTGTCGGATCACGTAATCAATGACGTAAGGGATCACATTTTATAAGACTTTTATAGTTGCAAACACATTTTATAAATAGTAAATCAATTAATGATTATAAATAAAGCATTTTAATAAATTGACTCCAATTAGTATATTTTAGTATTGTGTACATTAAACTATTTCAATTTTAGTTAATAATAAAGACACTAACATTGAACTACAAATTGATAGCATGCAGCATGCACATTCCAACTACTTGGACGCAGCACTCCACTTTCACTAAAATTTAAACTGTTTCTACACAAAGTTTATTTTAAACCACTATGGGCTACAAATTTTTAGCACAGCTAAACCGAGTAACTTATAAAAGTTACAATTTCAATCAAACTTTCTACTTGTAATTACCTGTGCACCTTTTTATGTTAATAAGAAAATCCTACATGATGACCTTACAATTTCATTTACAAGTGAATTAGTTAAGTCCACCTACAACGTTTTTCACGAAAAACTGCATGATCACCCTAACGAATTGATAACCAGCTACCAGATTATTCATTACCAGGGAATTCGCAACGCAGGTTGAAACGGCAATGGCCTCGATATCTCCTCTAAAGTGATAAATTTTTCTTTTTTTTCTTGTAATATTGTTATTTTTTTTATCATTCATGCATTATGAATATTACCCCATAGAACCCGTTCGACAACCCCACCCCCTAGTTGGTGTGCCACTGTAAACCAATGTATTTCAGTGGAAAATATAATTAATGACTAAACGAAAGATATTTTGTATGTTATTTACTACAAAAACAGCCCCTTTCAAAAAAAAGTCCGGGATTAGAGTTCAAAAACTATGGTATATTAGTAAGATTAGGTACCATTATATCATAGACTGAGTGTGAGTACCAACAATGTCAGTAATGATTCAGCGCGAAGCATAGATGCTAAAGTATAATTAATAACCGCGTTAAAGTGAGTCTGTAATGCAGCATGATATTAAGTACACGGTTTCGTTATCACACATAGAGATAGTCCGGCTCATTGTAGTTTTTATGAATCTGTGTGAAGGTAGTAAGTATGTCTTCAAACAGTTTTCATTGGTTATTCAGAATATACGAGTACATTATACCTGAGGGTGTCACTCACTGTTCTTATCCATTTCATCTTCTTCCCATCTTTTCTTTAATTTTACCGAATTTGCTTATTGTATTTTAGTATACCGGGTGTCCCACAAAGAGGTTGCTATTTTTGAATTAATATGCCGGACGTATCGCACACTCTACGGGCTGGAAACTTTACAGTTATAATAAATAGATTATTTAAAAAAGTACCCTTTAGTTTCATTTCCTTAAGATTAATCAAAACAAAATGACGGAATAAGAAAATAATATCAAAAATTACCAATAATTTTGTGGATAAAACCATTTTATATTTACAATAGGATTCAGATAAAAAAAGCTGTTTTTGCCATTTCAAATCGATCAGCATAGCTATTGATGGACATTAGTTCGACATTATTCGAACATTAGTTCGAATAAAGGTTAATGAAACAAATTGTGTTCATTTAAAATTTATGACTTTCATATTTCTTTCAATCTTTCATTTTATTACTTAATTAACATTGTTACAAATCATTAATTTAATTGGTTATGCAAATAAAATTACTTTCAGCCATTTTGTTTTGATTAATCATAAGCAAATGAAACTCGAGGGTACCTTTTTACATATCTATTTATTACAACTGTAAAGTTTCCATTCTGTAGAGTGTGCGATACGTCCGGCATATTAATTCAAAAATAGCAATTTCTTCGTGGGACACCCGGTAGAGTTGCAAATAAAGTTATTAAAGACAAAAAAGTTAATAATTTTAAAGTCGTTCAACAAAATTAATCCACTGTAATAATTTCTAGTAATTGGCAATTAAAATGTTATTGCTTTATCATGTACTGTGTAGGAATTAAATTTCCAGGAAGGAGTATGCTGCTAAAAGTAGTACATTGTTAAAAGTACTATTAGTTCACTACAAAATAATTATCTTTATCTACATTTTATATTAGGCATACTCTCTTATTTTATTTTTAGGATATAAAGTAAAAAAGAATGACTGAAAATTTTAACAGAAAAAAATTTAATGCGAAAAATTTCACAAGTTATTTAAACTTTCATACGTTGGCTATTATTTAAAAAAAACCGTACAATTACTCAGTAAAAGGACAAATTATATTAACAAAATACAAGTTTAGGAAGGAAATTTTAGGCCACGTGAGATGACTGTAAACGTTTCTGTAAGCTCTTTTTACAGCCCATATTCTCAATATTTGTTTACTTTAGTCGATTTTCTTTTTTTCTGTCCAGGCGTCAGTAAAATTGGAATCTTCTTTTCAAATCGTTTCCATTAATTATTTATTTTCGTTGTACAGTTCTTCTCGTTCTCGTAACCTATATTGTCCTTTTATTATCTTCAGAGATATTATCTTGCAGAGGTAATTTATTTAATTCTCTTAAACCAGGATGATCGGGACTCACTCAGGTACAGACTCACAGGTTTTAACAGGTTATTATAATGATTAATCTCAGCTTGTGTTGATTTTTTTACATCTAACTGTTTTGCAATTTCTGCTGATACAGACGGTGTGAATGATGATATTTGAAAATGCCAGTCCTGACCGTGAATTGAATCCAGGACTTCGGCGTAGAAAGCTTGTCCTGAGAGTGCGTTCTTCTTATACAAGGGGTGAGTTCTTCAGAGGTAATCTTTCTTCATCTGCTGTTGTACGCTTCCTTTTCGATGATTTTCTATCAATTTTTTAATGTTTCCGTATCGTATCTTTAAATGTCGCGAGGTTGTTTTGATGTTCATTATGCAAGTGAAGTGTTAAATTTTTTGCACCCATCTACTAGTTCTAGGGCTCCAAAAATAGTTATATTTCTTATCACACGGTCAGCCAATTATATGACTGAAGCATTTAAGAACAGATGAAGTAGAGATGTAAAATACTTTAGTCACAGTTATCTCTTATGAGAGTAATGAATTACATCAATTAACAGGTAGACCCTTGGTGAATGAAGTGAAGATGTCATTTGTAGGGTGAAAAGTAGATGGTTTTCAGAGGATCTGGCATGCTGGTAAGCAAACTTTTTTAATCAATGAGGAAGGTGTGGTAAACCACCTTACTCCTCGTTTTACTTAGTAAAACCTCTAGAGGTTCAAACCAGCATTTTGCCTTATGAGCTAAACAACAAAAATATTATTTAATTAACAGGTTGACTCCCATGAGACACTTATGTCTCTCACCAGATCTGTAAAATTTACTTCTGAGAGACTGATCTGTCTCTCACATAATAGCGTTTTTAATAGAATCACGAGATAGATTGGATGCTCATTTTCATTGAATCATATACTGATCTGTTAGAAATGAGTTCAAAAAACATTTCCCCAGTCATGGTTCGTGATTTACTTGATCTGATCGAGTCAAAAATAAGTCTGTGAAACTTGACATCTTATTATTAGGCCTACTATAACATAATACTGCCGGCCGCATTGGCGAAGTTGGTAACTTGCTCGTCTCTCATCATGCGGTCTTGGGTTCGAATCCCATTCAGGCACGGCATATTTTCATACGTTACAAAAAATCATTTCATCATTCACCGTCTGCATTAGCAGTAATTGCAGAACAGTCGGACGTTAAACCAAAAAAAAACAACATAATACTGACTATTATTATAGTTTATTATTGCATTACTAATCATGTTTTAATAATATTATATAATGAAAAATCACTTTATCCTTTAATTTTTTATGGTTTTCATGTTAGAAATATTTTTTTCTTTGTACAAGTTAACTCTTGTTGGTGCCTCTATGTAGACAACTGGTACTCAAGTTTACCACTCGCCGAACAACTGCTTGATAGAGACGCATCATCGATATTTATGTAGTTTTATTGAAAAATAATCTCAAGTAAATTATTTATGAAATACATTAATATTTTATAGAAATACAAGTAAAATTTTAGTGAGACACACATCAGTCTTTCACACTAAATTTGATTTTTTTTTTTTTTACTCTTGAGTAGCCTACCTGCTCAGTCTCTCATCTAAAAAACAGCGCCAAAAAAATTAAGCCTTACAACACTCTAGATTTGAAAGAAAATTAAATAAAAAAAGCAAAGGAATCATAAAATAGGTATAGGTTTTTAGCAAAACTGCAAAAATTGCCTTGGGAGTCAACCTGTTAATAGTAAAATTAATTAAATTAATTAGAAGTACACTTTTATAGGACGGAAAATATGAAGGTTATAATGTACTGGAAAATCGAATGATGTAAATTCGTAGTAGTGAATATATCATAGAATAACAGCCGAAAGATATAAATAAAAATTTTCAAACAATATGAATACTTAAATATTTATAAGTATTGTATTAAAGTTGGCTACTCATACTTTAGTCAGCAAATATAGCTTTTATATAGAAACGTAGGTTATACAGAGAATGGAACTAAAATGAGAGGTAGGAAATGTGAGAAGATATATGATTTCCCGTTTTAGAATTTATGGGGTTGAATGCAAATTTGACTCTTTCTCCCTCTACATTTAGGTTCGTTCGTACGTACTGGAAAAGTCTATTGCCCTGCTAAAATCTGGTAGTATTCAGATCACTACACCCGTTGATGTTCTCAAACATTTTCCTCATTTTACTTTACTCTTTTTAGTTTAAAATAAAAATGTACCATGATGAATTGAATACCGATACCATTTTGCTTGAATTAATGTTTGCTTCTTCCAAGTTTATTTTCTTGAAATAGTTTAAACGGATTTGAAAACCGCTATGTTTGTACGTGCATTCGCTAATAAGCACGTCCCTGACTGGCGTTCTTGCTTCAAGCTAATAAGCCAATAGTTAAGGTGTGTAAATAGGTCTGCAGTCACAACTTCTAACTAGATAAAACTTTTATCGGTTCTTGAAAGTGCACGTTTTCTTATCAAATAACATTCTTACTACTTCAGGTAACTGAACGTCAAATTATTATATCAAATACCAACAATGTAAAATTATTTGTAAAAACGTTAGCTAAAATTATAAAGTTAGTAAAAAATAATATGATATTACGTAAATTGTTGACAAAATTTAAAAAATCTGGTGTGAAACACTCACACAACTTTCTCTTGCCAGTGCAAATAATTAACAATAAACCTAACATTAGTAATAAAACATAAGAAATAAACAAAAAACTAACCTCAATAAACATAACCTAATTTTAATCATGAGTGAAAGACGCAAAATGAAAATCAACCTCAGTTTGGCTTAGAAATACGGAAAATCACTCTTTCTCTCTAAACTAGGCTCTGTAGAGAAAGATGCTCAAAATAAAAGTTGTAGATCTTTTAATTTTCTATAAATTTAATTATATACACTTTTGTCGTAAAATGGATACTTAGGCCGAAATGTTAAAAAAATCGATTTTTCTCACGTTTTCGTGAGAAAAAAACAGAAAATCGCAAATTACCGCTAAACTAATCGTTATACAAAAAAATGTTTGAAATAAAAGTTGTATAATTTTAAATTCTCTACAAGTTTTATTATATAAATTTTTGCTCTAAATTGCATAGTAAAGCCGTAATCTTAAAAAAACTATGTTTTTACGTGAAAACAACCTCACCCAGAATTTCAGCAAACATGACGCCTACCCTATCGTGTAGAAAATAAAAAATTGAGTAAACCAGGCGATTTTTAAAAAAATCGTAGGACTATTTTTTGAGAAAATCATAAAAAAGTGAAAAATGTCAAGAATAAACTACTACTTCCATATGACCGATTTTGATGAAAATGTTTGTGTCGGGTCCGGTAGTGGTATGTAACTTAAGTTTCAAGTTTCAAGTTCGTACAATGTTCTGTTCTTGAGATATTTTTTATACACACACACAGACACACAGACACACACACAGATCAATCGCCAAAAACATGTTTTTTGGGTTCAGGGGGTCTGAAAACGTGTAGATCCGGTGAAAACTCGATTTCGAAAAATCGACATGAAAACCATACTTTCCTTCGTATATATTCATTTAGGCAAGAGAAAGTAATAATTTAGCTTCTAATTCGGAATATAATAACAAAACAAACCATCCCACTCAGGCACGGCATATTTTCATACGTCACAAAAAATCATCCTCACACAGTTCCACCCCAACGTCATCGCTAATGACCTTTGCAGTTGATGCGACGTTAAATAAATAAATAATAATAAAATAACAAAAAGAACTTTTCTGATCGTATGCTCAGTAAATAAAAAGCTGGATCACTTTTTTGACAAAATGGCTCAAGTTACGGGTTATTTTACGAATAGAATGTAATAATGATCCACAAAAGGTAGAGCTTAAAGTAACAAAGAATTTTTTTTTGATTTTGTTTAACGTCCGACAAAAGCTTCAAATAAAAATAAACATTATTCTAAAGTCCTGTGAAACTTAACATGCCACAGGGTCAGCTTATAAAAAACAAAACCATTGTAACAATTTCAAAAATATTAATTATTTGAATATGTTTTTGATAAAACGTTCCTTAAGTTAATGTAATGTGAGATAGGAATTCCATGTTGCCTTAAAATAGAGAACTATCGGTGAAATTTTTTTTAAATATTTTTAAGCTCTCTAAATTAGGGATATTGAATACTTATGTTAAAAGATTATACCATGAAATAATTTCTCGTAGAATCAATAAACATTAATTTTGCCATAATGATGTCATTTTAAATAATGTTAATTTTGTTAACGTTTTTGTCGTTAATTATATTTTTTTGCAATTATCAATTACAAGTAAATTTGTTAAAATAAGGGGTAAATACATGTAACAGATCAGCGATATAGAGTAGTGTATGGCCTTATGTCAAAAAGTTTACAATTTTGATAGTAGGTACTAAATTTGGAAAAAAACAAGCTAGAACAAGATAAAATCTCTATTCCACAATCTCCGCAGTCGCTTTGGTAGATTTCCAGGAAAATTTATTTGTGGAATTCGTCGTATTAACTCGTTATGGTCGTTGGTTAGTCAGCTGTAAAATCTTGAACTAATTTTGTCACTAATGAAGGGAACTTTGAAGTCAACATTTTGTTAGTTAGTAAATTGCACCGGTAACAAGTCGGAAAAATTTAAATTGGAATGCGAGTAATTTTTAAGTGTTACGCAAAGCTGAAAGTTTGAATTACATAAGCCAAAATAGATTTGAATAAAGATTTGTGTAGTAAAAAATTTGTACGTAGAGGTAGTCTTGATCGTTTACGGTTAGCCGGGTAAGTTCTTAAAATGTTGATAACTTAAAAAATATATATTTTGTTTTGTCACGTGAAAAGAAAGCGTATGAAATTTTTGTATTTAGGTTACAAAAAGTGATCGTTATTTAGTAAAAGGACACATCTTATGGGTACTTGGAACGTTAAGGTAACAATTCTTTTCTTTTTTTGTACTGTTTGGAGTTGGTTATAGGTTGTAAGAGATAATTTCTTTTATTCTAGAGCTTATCTCAAGGCGCAACTCTCTAAACCTTATACAGAAATGGGATATCCTCTCAACTGAAAATGGAAGTTAAAGTTTTATTTCCACGGTACTTCGAAACGCCCAATAACACATTGTGTCAAATCAATTATATTTATTTCACACTTTTATTTCCTCTCAACAATTTTCACTTTCCTTTCGTATTACTGGGTCAAAATAGAATCGTATGTTTATAATTACGTATACTGTTTTTTTATAAATAATCCGTGGTCCAATGTTCCAACAAAGCAATTGTTTCATTAAATCTTTTTAATGAATATCAGTTATTAATAAACTTTACAGATTTTACGCACGATTTTTTTATTTTTAATATTTGTGTATTTATATTGTTTAGGTCATCAGCTGAAAGGCTGGTCTGAACCTCTAGAGGTTTTACTAACTAAAACGAGGAGGTGGTTTACTATTCCCTTCCTCACTGAGTGGGAAAGTATGCTTATCAGCATGCCAGGCACTCTGAAACGCATCTACTTTCTACCCTGCAAGTAACACTTTCACTTCATTTACCACAGAGTCTGGCGGTACAATGAGAAATTCATTACTCTCAGAGGAGATAACTGTGACTAGTATCTTTTACACCCTTATCTTTTACCCTTATGTTCTTAAATACTTCAGTATAATTGGCTGACCATGTGATAAGAAACAGAGCTATTTTTTTCAGCTTTGAAACTGACAGATCGAGTGCAAATAACTTAAAACTCCACCTGCTTGTTATGGGCGAATTTGTGTATTTATAACCAGTAAATTTTATATGACAATGGAAAATGACACGAAAAATTACTTTAAGGTGAAAAATGCTTAATTGTAAAACTCTCACGGGATACATAAATACATTTTTATGTATTTTTATGTTTATTCGAAATGCGTGGAAGAACAGCAGGAAGCTACAAGCATATTACTTTTACAGAGATGTTTTGATTTGGCAGCAGGGTTTAATTTTTAACTTTATTCTTTCAGTTATAGTCTATTTATTACATTGTAATTATTAAATTTTATATCATGTAATACAAAACTCGTGTCGTAAATATATTAAGTTTCCTTTGATACTTCCACTTGATCCAAGTGGAACAGTCAATATTTCAGTTTTATCAAGGGTAAAAAATATTCCAAAAATTATTTGAAAATTTCACAAAAATACATGAACTTATTTTTTGCAGAAATGGAAATCCATGAACTAGATTTTTATCAATAATATAAAATGAAATTCAATATCGTCATTTTTTGGTTTTAGATACATCATACCGAAATTTTAATCATAACTAGCACAAAACATTTTTTGGATTAGTTATAAATAGACACTCATGCAGCGAATAAAGATACTTGTAAACAATACATACCTTAACAACTGCAGCAGTACAACCGCTTCCAACTGCAACATAAAATAAATTTATAAAATAATTTTGGGTAGATTAATAAATAATAAAACCAATTATAAGACAGTTTTATAATAAAACAAGGAGGATGCACGTGCAATAAATTTCAACAAAAATAAACCGAAAAATTATCACAAATTTAAATTTCCCTAAAGTTTTAAATCATTGCATAAAAATGTAAAAGCATTATTGGTGAATTTATTAGGATTATAGCAGCATTTTCAAGGAAAGGTACAAGGTATCGACGACGAGTATCCTGGCTAAAGAACTTGAAGAACTTGAGGACCTGGGTTTTCAACTTTTAATACAGATATCTTCAAACCATCAGAGATAGAATTATCCTTGCCAGAATTATTGCCAACATTCGGTAGCGGATCGGCACCAAAAGAAAAAAAAAGATAATAGCATTCACAAAATGTGGTATGGAACTAAGTTTTAAAAATCATTGTTATCTTGCTTATATTTGAATCCGGAACCGATTTTTCATCACTCAAATGATATAATAAAGATTTCCAACTGACTACTGAAGCGTTAGGAAAAACGGTTTAATAAATAAGTGTAAACGTTCATAATTTAAAAATAATGAAATTACAAGACTCAAAATTAAATGGAATTATAAAATAAATAAGAAGGCTATAATATTTTAATTTATCTAATATAGTTGATGAGAAAATTATAACTTAAACTTTATAATAGAAAGAGGATGTCTCATCTACTGTAGATGCTCTTTCCAGATAAAATAAACTTTGAGGAACCCTATGCCCAAAACTTTTGTTCTCTTGACAAAACCCTCTTCATCTTGAATACCGCCACTGATCCGGATTAAAATCTTAGTTAACTACTTACGTTATTTTATCTTCATAAGAAGTTTACGTTCAAAAATATCTGAATTGACAGAACCCTTAATTCTATAATCTAGCCCATAAATCACAAACTTTAGTAAGTTTAGTTTGATGTACAATATTTTAGTTAATGCTACACATATTATTCAATGCATGAAATAAAAATACAATTTATACTCTAAACTTTTAATAACGAGAAAGAATTTTCAAAATATTTGAGTTCGTTTAGCTCAATTGAAATTATTTGGTTTTCGTTTAGGTCATCAGCAGAAAGTCTGGTTTACACGCTTTACTAAGTACAACGAGGGGTAAGGTGGTTTACTTTGCCTTCCTCACTGGTTGCAAAGTATGCTTATCAGCATGCCAAACCCTCTGCAAAGCATCTACTTTCCACCCTGCAAATGACACCTTCACTTCATTCATCACAGGGTCTGACTGTATAATGAAATGCATTACTCTCAGAGGAGATAACTCTGACAAGTGTCTTTAACACCTATATCTTTTCTGTTCTTAAATGCTTCAGTCATATAATTGACTGACTAACTGATAAGAAACAGAACAATTTTTTGAACTCCGACGTGAATAGATAAGTGTAGCTTTAAGTGCAGCATTTAGATCACTGTATTTGATAGTTAATAGTTATTACATTACTACGTTAACTGATGAGATCCCGGCTCCACCGACGTTTTAGACGTCTTATTGGATTGTTTGGGAGAGTCTGCGTAGCCAGATTTGACATCGATGGGTTATGGTGATTCACGAGTTTCTTCCTAAATTTTGTATAGAGTTTTAAGAAAACGTCATTTATGAAGGGTACGTTTAGGTCTGAGTGTAGCGTTTTATTGGTTACATAATAGGGGGCGTTAACTATCCTCCGTAAAAGCTTTGATTGGAAACGCTGAATTGTTGCTAATACCGACGCTTTTGCAGAGCAGTAAAGCTGACTGGCATAGCTCCATATTGGTTGAAGGTAGGAGTTGTAAATGCTTAATTTGGATGTAGTTGGTAACTTGGATTTGCATGAAAGAAGTCTGTACAACGGTTTGAACCTGTCCCGGAGTGCCTTTCTCGTTTTATCCACTTATTTTAAATTATTGTGAATATTATTTTTGTTATGTTCTTGTTTTGTTTTGTTTTTTTTTTTTTTGTTGAGTGATGAAGTCACAAAAAATAAAAAATATTGATACGACTGCAGTAAAACTGATTGTAAAACTTATTTTAGAATTCAGTATTAAAACCAGTTTAAATCAAAATTCAATGTCAAAGAGTTATGATTTTTTTTGATTTACCTTATAATTATTGCAATAAAAATTTGACATAATGTTGTTTTGTATTTTTTTCTTTTCTTTTTATATAAATACCACAGAGGTCAAAGATCGATGGATGTTTGATCTCCTTTAGTTTTTTTCACTCTCTTTGCTAGATTAGTTCTTTATCATTCAAATATACAAAAAAAATCTTAAAATAGGTTATATTCCCAAAATAACTTACAAAGTGACAAACCAACTAAACAGGAACAAGATGAAAAGAAATTTCCATAAAAAATTATTTATATAGGTTCAATGTCGTTCGATTTTCCTTGATAATTTGATTCTGAAGAGTTAAAACGTTAAGTCTAATGGAAAAATAAATAAATTACTGAAAGTAAAAATCCTTGATACAAAACGAGAGCTGTACCTAATTAGCGAAGTGGAAGATTAAGTTCAGCATAAAAATCTTTACATACTCAGTAAAGTAGTTAATTAAATAAACCGTCGATGAAGCTGAAATAGCCTACAAGTAGAGGGTGAGCCAAAATATACATTACTTTTTTTTATTTGAACAGTCAGAAAGTTGACCGTACCTGTTCTTCTTGATGCACGCACGAGGAAGAGAAAAATGTTGAAGGTAGAAAAGGAGAAAATCTCTGTAACAATACTTGTCCGATCGTATTTCCGCATGTTAGCTTCAGAGAAACTGCACACAATTTTTCCTTTTACATGGCTGAAAATTAAATTCATGCATGAAAGGGGGAGATACGATGGATAGAGGGATACATCCGTTGAGGCCGAAGCGAGCCCTGGGGGAAAACCAGGCAGGCTGAATCATTGCGCTTCCATCCTCAACTCATCGTATAGCCAGCAGGGTTTAATATCGACCTTCATTCACCCACGCAATATGCAACTACCATCCAAACCCCCTTATCCACTAAACACTGTTGTTTTGTTTAACAAACAACCATAGTTAACCGTTCACCTTATGTAAGAACACAATAAATTAAATTATATTTTAACATTTTTGCACAATCAATATGGTTCATTTTATATAAGTATTTTAAAATTATTTTCAGAAATAAAAATTAAGGGGGGATAATCATAACGGTAAAATTCCAGTAAAACATTGAGAAAAATGCGATCAAGATCTACGCCTCCTACTTTTCTTTCAAAATTTGCTATGCGTTTTGGTATTACAAATAGTATTTCCCCTTCATTTAAATTTATATTATGCAGTGTTGTGCAATTATAATTTATGCAATCAAAATTTTTTTTAACCAATGAGGAAAGCAACAGAACAAATTAACGTGTTCAAATAAAAAGTAGAAAAAGCAGGACTACAGATTTCCTTCGAGAAAACTAAATACATAACGAAAATCAAAACAGCCCCACGTTACTTGTAGAAACTATACGGAACTACTGGAAAAGTTTATAGCTTCAAACAACTAGGGTAGTTTGATGAATCACATTAAGGATGAGAAAATCCGAGACTGTTTAAAAATGTCTCCTCTCTAACAAACAGTCGGCAAATACAGAGGGAAATGGGCATTTACTGGAAATTTAATACGAATGAGTAAAGTTAGATAGGCAAAATGGGCATTAAGGTATTAAGAAAAAACTGACATAATTCTACATACCTGATTAACGAAAAGATGTAGGTAAGCTGCGGAAAAAATGGGCAGAGAAGTCGGAAGGCAATTAAAATGGATTTCCATTGAGAAAAGAAGAAAAAAACACTTTCAAGCCAAGCCAAGATTAGAGGTTATAATACTGTGTAAAACCTGTGTGTTTGTTTCACATGTTTGTGTGACATTTGTAGGGTATATCATCAGCAAAAGTTGCTACTAAGGTGTTTACAGTTACTGGTAAGTCTGTAACATTGTGATTTATTCTAGAAAGGGTTGATGGAAAAGATTGTTTATTGTAAGAATTGTATATTGAATGGGGCGGAGTGTGTTGGACAAGGATAGTGAATTGAATTCCGATGAATGAGATATTTTGTATACGTAGTTAAACGTTCGTTTTTAATTTGATTCCTTTAACAATGTCCCAGAATAGCGACGAATGATCTTGATTGTTTGGGAAACTATTAGAGCCTAGGTATCAAAACACTTAGCGCCTTTGTTTTCAGTTGGTTGTTACTCGAATTGTGAATTAAAAGTGTGTCGGCCGTTTGAAATTGTGTCGTTAAGGGATCGATTTTGAATTACGTTAATAGTATTTTATTATGTGCTTACGGGAAGTAGCAAGAAGTGGACAGGTAAATCAACTGTTTTGATTGTTTGTTGATACAGTGTCTTCATTATAGCTATCCGAAATACTGATGTAACTCCTCAAATATACAAAAGAAAAGTAACCAACTGGTTAATTTAGGGAGAGGAGAGTCTGAGGATTTAATTAGTTCTACCGGGTGAGCATAAAGTCTTGCCCTGATTACAAAAATTTCTTGCAGAATAACTGTTTAACATAATAATTTAAATTTGATGCTGTTACATAGGTTAGTATTAATAGATTTTTTTAAGATTACTTACATTAGTAAACTTCAACGTGTGCCCCCTTGGTAGCTCGGAGAATGTCGAAGCGGTATTCCAGTTCCCGCCAGGTGTTTTGTAACATGTGTTCTGTCACAGTACCCACAGCAGCTTGTATCCTAACCTTCAGTTCGTTAACGTCAGCAACTGGTGTGGCGAAGACTCTATCCTTGATATAGCCCCAGAAAAAAAAGTCAAGGGGAGTAATGTCTGGAGAGCGGGGTGGCCAGGGTGTTGGACCATCCCTTCCAATCCACCGATCCAGAAATGTTTCATCCAGGAAATTACGCACTATCAAAGCCCAGTGGGGCGGTGCCCCATCTTGCTGGAAAATTATCCATGGCTGATATTCTTCTAACAGTGGTGCAATGAACTGTTGCAAAACATCTAAGTAAATGTTAGCGTTAATGGTGTTTTCCGTGAAGAAAAACGGCCCGAAAACCTTATTATGCGTGAGGCCGCACCAAACATTCACATTTTTGCTGTCTCGCTGTAACTGTACAGTAGCATGTGGATTCTCTGATTCCCATATACGGACATTATGCCTTTTACCATTCCACTGACATGAAAAGTGGATTCATCGGTAAAGCATATGCGATTTATGTAATCGTTAGCGCCGTCAATCCTGTTGAGAATCTCAGTTGCGAATTCTGCACGTCTCAGCAAATTATTCGGTTGCAAGGCCTGCACGATTTGCACTTTATAAGCATGCAACCTAAGCCTTTTATGAAGAATTTTCACCACACTTGCTTGCGGTATTTGAAGTTCACGTGATGCTTGACGAGTTGATTTAGACGGACTCCGTTGAAACGATTCCCGAACAAGATCAACAGTTGCTTCACTCACACTAGGCCTGCCACTTCTAGAAAGATCTTCAACGCTGCCTGTTTCTTTAAACCTTGCATACCATCGCTTTATTGATTTAACATCAGGAGGGCTGCGTTCATAAAAATCCGAAAATTACGCTGAACACTGATGGGTGATTTCGTTTCGTGAAACCAAAGCACACATTGTGCTTTCTCCTGCTTCAACGCCATTTCGCCAGCAACTAACGTGAACTAACAGACCATGTCATTGTTGAGGTCCACTAGCGCCATCTATTGGTCACAAAATCTACTAACAATAACCTATGTAACAGCGCCAGATTTAAATTATTACCTCACACGATTATTCTGTAATAAAATTTTATAATCAGGGTAAAACTTTATGCTCACCCGGTATATATTCAAACTAATTGCTCGTCCTCTTGTTTCAGCTAAAGATTTTTTTGTTAACATTGTCATCGAAAGTCTGCTTCATCCTTTGCCACTACATGACATTTTATTTTTATTTTTTCTACTATTTTTTTTGTACATTTACGTTAGGAAATTTTGTTGTATGTTTATTGTTTTATAAATTTTTGTTTCTTTTCTTTTATGTAAGTTTAGTGTAGATCAAGAAAGCTATTATTATAATAGAATAAATAAAATAAACCAACTCATAACCACGCACAGGCTAGACCTATGCGGGTATTAGGAAATAAGTTAGGATAAGATTCATTGTACTTGTTTTTAGCAATAATAAATAAATAAATATAGTGTATAAAAATAAATAAATAATCAAGAATATTTTAAGCCTAAGTTTTGTAGTTGATTTAATTTACGAGTAATTTACTTTAAATTACTCGTATGTAATTTCATTGTGTTTGTTATTAGCCTAAGTTTTATCGACAATTGTATTATAAATAATTATGAAAATATATAATTATTATTTTTTTTTTAGTTTAAAGAAGTCTGTTTATTATTTGTCATACCCAGATGTCGAACGGACCTAGGCTTAAGTGCCACAATAATATGTAAATAACAGGTTCAAGTACACTGCCTTGAAGTACTCCAGCTAGAATTTGATGCAGGCCAGTTCCTGCTGTCCCGAATATAACTGTAAAGTCTATTGGTTAAATACGACTTTAAGATAAAATAAAATGGATTAAACAGCATTTTAATTAAATTTACTAAAAAAGTTACGGTAAGCGTAATTGAATTTTATGAAAGCATTCAGTCAACTTCTAAAATAAATAAAGTCCTAATTTTTATATATCTCATGTCAGGTGTTGAATGTTGACGTTGATTTCTTTTTATGTTTCAACAAAAATAAATTGAAATAGAGCAAATATTTTACAGTAAAGTCAATTATAAGAAATAATAATAGTTTAACTGTTATATATTGTTTATTATTTTTTTTAAAGAGAAACACTTCAACAAAGCAAAGTAAATTACGGTAATTACAAGTAAGCGTTTGTTAAACGTCGTAAAACGAGAGATTTTCTTAGTACATCTTCTCTTAGCGAGTATATAAAGTGAGTCGGTAAACTTAGAAGAGACTAAAGCAAGCTGTCATTCTCCCAAGACTAATTAGTTGGTCAAACAAGGACAGGACGGTTAACTCAAACAGTGGTGGTTTCCAAGCTGTTCCACTGAGCAATGCCGTTACAGTAGTGGATAGTGGTATGTTCTAACGTACAGTATATACGAGCTACCTAACATTTTAGATCCTAAGTCTCAACTTATTCAGAGAACAGAATTCAGAAATCTAACATTGACAATAATTAAGGCTGTCAGTAACTTCTCTCTCTTTATCTTTCTTCAATTTCCTATTCTATCCTTCTTCGTCTACTCTGAATTCTAATATTCTCTTTCTCCCTTTCGTTTGCTTGTATTTGTTTTGAATGTGTGTACTTTGTAATAAGCAAGTTAAATACGCTGTTACTGTGAAATTTCCGTACGCATAAGTCTACTTTAGTTTTCTCTTATACAAAACTTAGTTTATTTCCCAGTCCATTAATTAAATAATTAGTACGTAAGAGAAACAGCCGTATTTAATTCATATATTTCCTACATTTTGCTGTCGCAAATCTTCAAAAAGTTTTAATTTTTATTAAAAAATTAAACCCACTCATATCTAGACTGTTTCAAACGCAACTGAATAACTTTCATCATATTTTAGTCAAGTTTTCTTTACAGCAAACTTAACTAACGATGTAATGAATAAGTAATACTCTCTTTCAAAATAAACGCAAGAAAAGTTTAGAAGAAAATTCATCATTTAAATTATAAATTTATTCTCACTATTTAATTAAGTTAATCAATTTATTTACTAGATAAAACACCCTTCTTAAAACAGGTGTTTTATGGGTGTTAACCCAGAGTTACCTAATGTAGAATTTTTAGAGTTAAAGTATTAGAATATAAAAATTATTATGTTTATCAAAAAATTGTTAAAATAAAAGATAATCTAATATAATAAAATCCTTTTTTTTCATTTGGTTCCTTTCTACTTCTCCATTATTGAAAGCCGCTGACTACACGACAGAAATAGGAAAGTTTGGTCGTATTGCAACATCTGTTACGTTCCAAATTTAAGATACAATACATTTTTTGTGCTTTCTTTATTTTTATTAACAGATTTCTCTATAATCTGTTCTTTAAAGAAAAATAAATAGGTTTTGTAAAAAATTAATTATCATTAAAAGGTATCACCGAATGGAGATAGATTTATTTAAAATACAAACACGGTTCAGAGATTGATATTTATTATAAAAATAAAGCTAAATTTAAAAAAATAATATTACTAAATTTTCTAAATTATTAAACAAATAAGTTTGTCTGGTTCTTCCATTTTAGCCTTCTTGTACTACCAATGTCTAATAAATTTATTACCAAATACTTTTTGAGCTATTTAGAGAAACTTGAGTATGTTTTGTCATGTTGACATGACCAGTTTTTTGCAGCATGCACACAGCTTAAATGTTAAAGATTTTACATTACTCAATTTCCAAAGATTTTCATTCAAGAAATAAGATCTACATACAAAAAACATTATTCTCTAGAGCTCGTGGTCCGGAATATGAGTTCGCGGTCCGGAACGGACCGGTGAACACTGGTATGGACATCAGATTTTAGGTTTTTATATAAGATTAATGTTATTTAAATTTAGATGTTAAATTGTTCTCATTTTTTATCAGTTGGTTCAGATTCAGTGAACATCTGATTACGTTAATGTGAGTTCCTTTTGTTAAAAATTACTTATTGTTCTCATATTTGTAGAACAAAAAAAACAGACAGAAATAATTTACCTGAAATACAGTAAAATTTATTGTTTGAATGAAAGAAACTTTTTCCTCTCAACTCATAATAAGCTCCTAATCTACAAACAGATTCTAAAACCAGTACGGATGTATGGCATTATGTGGTTGCGCCAATCAGAGTAACACCGAAGTAATCCAGAGGTTTCAAAGTAAAGTTTTGAAAATCATTGTCAACGCTTCAAGTGTGGTCAAAAATGCAGACCTTTTCAAAGAACTGAAGTTAGAATTTATCTCAAAGAAATAAGGAGATCTGAATAGAAATGTGAAGCAAGGCTCCATCAACATGTGAACATCTAAGTTATACAACTTCTCGACGATTCGGATGCAGTACACCAGCTTGAGAGAAAGAAACCCTTTCAGTTAATGTAGAGTGAAATCTAGTGTAAAATATTTGTGTATATGCGTATTATGTATGTGTGTATTGTAAAATATGTGTAGAGTTAAATATAGTGTAGTGCACAATAAAAGCGTACATATTCGGAACAAAACCATAGTTGACATTATGAACTGTATTAACTTTTAAGAATTTTGTTTTAGTAATTAAGGTTCAAAAAATGTTGCTCATCGGTCTCATCAGACTGGATTACGGTCGTAAAAAATATATAATATTAATACAACAAATTTTAATCTCCTTCTTCTTCTTACTACCAAGGAGTAGGCAAAAACCTGTTCCAAACTCACAAACCATCCTGTGCGTCTACACAAACACCGTACATCTCAACTACTGCCATCTTCTTCGAGGTCTTCCCACCTCCCTTCTTCCAACTGGAACATATTCCATCACTTTTAGAGCTATTCTCTCCTCTGGCATCCGTTCCAAATGTTGCCTCCATTGATTCCGGTATTAACTTTTAATAATGTATTATAATAATGGTATTAACTTTTAAGCAAATTTTAATGTAATTTGATTTGTTCATAAAAAATTTACACTCAATGATTATTATTAAATTATTTACAATCAATCGGTTCGTTACTGGGCTAAAATAAATAGTTCTGTTTTTTACCAATTAAATGACTGAATCATTTAAGATCAGAAGAAGTAGAGGTGTAAAAGACACTGATCAGAGTTATCTCCTCTAAAAGTAATGAATTTCATTACACAGCCAGACCCTGTGGCGAATGAAGTGAAGGTGACATTTGCAGAGTGGAAAATATGTGCTTTTCAAAGGTTCCGGCATGCTGATAAGCGTACTTTTCCACTCAGTGAGGAAGACTATTGTAAACCACCTCACTCCTCGTTTTACTTAGCAAAACCTCTACAGGTTCAAACCAGCCTTTCGGCTGATGACTTACAACAATAAAACAATAAGATTACAACTTCTCTCTTAACTTCCTGAAAAGTTAACTTATTATTTGAAAAATTCGTTGTCCTTTCCATAATAATTTTACCAAAATATAACAAATTGGAATATAAATTACTTTATAATGCAGCCATTAATCAATAATTAATTAATGACAAATCTTTTACGTACTCATTACAAACTGATTAAATAAAACTAACACAACGACAACATGAAAACTCATAATATATTAACAATTTTGTAAATAAACAATTAATAACACAATTAATTCTTAACCTAAAATTTATTTATATATTATTTATCATTAACAAAACGTGAAAACCTCAAAATAACTTCTCTAACATAATTGTTTTCCTGTGGTTTAGTACATTTTCCCATTAAATACTGATACTAACACAAATACCAACTCAGTATGTAGTAAAACACAAATTACAGTTGCATGGAATATTCGAGAACAACTGTATTTACTAGTGTTGACATGATATATTTCACAACTAACACACCAATGTGAGACTAGTTTAATGAGTGGCTTTTCAGCTGTTTCTGTAATTAATACATATATACATAACACTCTGATGGTTACTAATTAAAAGTACATATTCGTTTATTAGTGGAGGCATACAACACGCACAACATGTTAACTGCTATTAGTCCATATTTTAATTATTCATAACGCTAATTTTCTACATGGGTGTTGTTTTAAATTTGTTTCATTGTACCATTGAAATGTTTCAATGGTTTTGAAAATTAATTTATAATAGATTGAAATACGAAAACAATATTTTTACTTTCTTTTGCCCTATATGAATATATAGGAAAGGAGTGTATTGTTTTCATGTCAATTTTTTGAAATTGAGTTTTCACCGTAAAGAGGCTACACACTTTTAGGCCCCCAGAACCCAAACATACAAGGTGTGGCTATTAAATAACGAGACTGACGTTGTAAAAAATTTTATTTTAATTTTATATTTAATAACTTATTGTCACCTTCAAAACACACTCCTTCTCTATCCCTACAATGCTCCATGCAAATTTTCCATTGTTGAAACAGTGCTGGAAGTTAAATTCTGTCAGCTCCTTCAGGACACGTGCCGATTTCTCTTTTACAGCTTCCACAGACTCAAATCTTGTCCCTTTAATGCATATTTCACCTTAGGGAACAGGTAGAAGTCACATGGTGCAAGATCTGATGAATAAGGTGCATGGTCTACCACTGAGATTCTGTACTTGGCTAGGAACCTCTTGACAGATAACGCGGAATGAGCTGGCGCATTGTCTTGGTGGAGAACCCATTATTTGTTCTTCCACATTTCGGGGCGTTTTTTCCTTACTCTTTGATGTAGTTTAGAAAGTACCTCAAGGTAATAATATTGATTAATTGTTTGACCTTCAGGAACCCAGTAAAGGTACACAATTCCATGGATATAAAAAAAACAATCATCATTGTTTTAAATTCTGACTTGCTCATTCGAGCTTTTTTGGCTCTCGGTGAAGTTCGGCTCTTCCAGGGTTTGTATTGGCGTTTCGTTTCCGAATCATAAGTAAAAACCACGTTTCAACACATGTTATTATCTTCTACCTGTTCCCTAAGGTGAAATCTGCCTTAAAAGAGATAAAAAAGAGAGAGAAAAATGATAAGACTTGAGTCTGTGGAAGCTGTACAGGGGAATGTGGCACGTTTCCTGAAGGAGCTGACAGAAGATGACTTCCAGCACTGTTTCCAACAATGAAAAATTCGCATGGAGCGTTGTAGGGATAGAGAAGGAGTGTGTATTGAAGGTGACAATAAGAGAGTATGTATAAAATAAAAATAAAATTTTTTACAATGTCAGTCTAGTGATTTAATAGCCGCGCCTCGTCTGCTTCAAAGATTGGTCTATGTCTGCGTGTCAGTGTGTGAACAAAATATCTCAATATTGGAATACCGTAAGGAGTTGAAACGTAAAACTTAAGTTTGGTACCATCAGAGGACCCAACACGAAAACTCTCATCAAAATTGGCAATATCTCTTTTAACAAATTTATATGCTCTACAAGATAGGATCGGCGCCATATCTGCTGAAATCCTTGAGAGTTTGTGTTTTCGTGGTAAAAAATTTGTTGATATAAGATTGCGGCCGTAATAAACATTTTAGGGAAAACATGTTTACACGTAAAGTTGTAGAAAATTAAAAAACCTACAATTTTTATTTAAAATATATTTTCTAGAAGGCTGAGTTTAGTAAATAAGGAGATTTAAAACAAAATCTTACCAGCTATTTTTGAGAAAATTGCAAATTGTATCTGTTATTATATTAATATAACAATTTCTAAATGTAAAGCTAATGTTCCAAAACTTCATTTATTTGAAGGAGCATGCAGTCATCACCTCAGTCCTACAGTTGGCCAAGAAGATCTCTTGGCTAGAGGCGCTTCAAACGTCTGCGCTGAGCACCCGGTATCACCCTAGTGTACATGTTTTGTATGAGAGGGTTGTCATATAATTCAAATTTGTCATGCATCGTCTTGTATAATTGTTTCGACATCAATTACGTATGGGATTTGTACGTCTTTGTGCAACATTGAGTTTGTGATGTAAAAGGGGCATTGCGTTATCGTTCGAAGAATCTTGTTCTGAATCGTTTGTACACGTTTCATGTGTGAAGATTTAGCAGATCCCCAAAGTTGAACTCCATATGTCCAGATTGGTCTTAATACTGTCTTGTAGATTGTTAATTTTTGTGACATATTTAATTTAGAACGTCTATCGAGTAAGCGTTTCAGTTGATAGAAGCGTGTTTTGAGTTTGTGGCGTGTGTGTATCATGTGCGTTCCATGTAAGTTTTCTGTCGAAGTGTAAGCCTAGTTTGAGTAGTGTGAGGCAGCGGAATATTATTAATGTAAACGGTTGGACAGTTTTGTCGTCTAAGAGTAAACGTCATTTGTTGCGATTTGTTTTCATTAATTTTAATTTTCCAAAGTTTAGGCCATGACTCTATCAGGTGTAAATGGTTTTGTGTCTTTCGAGTTGCAATTATAGGATCGGCATCAACCGCAAGTACTGCCATATCATCAGCAAACATAGCCATAGTTGTATGGATACAAGTTGGCATGTCACTGGTGCTTACAGAATAAACTGCTACTAAAATCGGTAGACCGATTTTGATAAAAACGTTTGTGTCGTATCCCCTTGTGGTACTTAAATTAAGTTTCAAGTTTCAATTTCGTATCCTTCTCCGTTCTTGAGATATTTAGATCACATAAAGACATACAAACACAACTACAGATCAATCGCTAAATACAAAAAGCCCACTGTTCAGTGGGCCTGAAATCGTGTATTTCCGATGAAAACTCGATTTCGGAAAATGTAATACGAAAACAATATTTTCCTTCCCTGTGTATTCATATAGGGAAATATAGTAATTATGGAATAAATTCAGTAGAATTTATTCTAGTGGTGAATAATCTAATGACTTATTGTAAAGTATGGAAATTACGAGGGTAGGCTGATAAGTAATGCACACATGCTTGTAGAAGACAACTAAATAAACTTCAGTAGCGCGCCTGGTGGCATGTGGAAGTACTATTTCTCCTCTACAAGCCTGCGCAGTTTGAAGGCGTTGCTTTCATTCAGTTTGTTTTGAGTAGTGGAAGTATGGCGTCGTGTTCTGGTGCTATGTCAACGAGAATTAAACAACGCGCTGTTATCGAATTTTTAACTGCTGAGAAAGTGAATCCTAGTGAGATTTATCGTCGTTTAAAGGCTGTTTATTGTGACGATACTGTTGATAGGTCTACTGTGAATCGTTGGGTAATAAAATTTCGTGATTGCCAACCTGGAAAAGCCTTAATTGTTGACAAAACACGCAGTGGACGACCAATCACTGCCTCAGACGATAATCGTCGCAAACTCATCGATGATTTGATTCAAAATGACCGGCGAATCACTCAACAGCGTATCGCAAACCAAATTGGAATATCTAAGGAACGTGTTGGCTTCATTATTGAACAATTGGGATACCGTAAAATCTGTGCACGATGGGTACCACGCCGTCTGACAGACGAGAATAAACAGCGTCGATTGGAATGCTGTGAACAACTTTTGAAGCGCTACCGTGACGAAGGAGACGACTTTCTTTTGAATATTGTGACGGGGGACGAGTCATGGGTTCATCATTACGATCCCGAAGAAAAAAGGCAGAGCGCTGAATATCGTCATCCACATTCTCCTGTTGTGAAAAAGTTCAAAACACAACCGTCCGCAAAAAAAATTCTTTTGACTGTGTTTTGGGATGCTCGCCGAGTTTATGTGACTGATTATCTGGAACGAGGGGCAACGGTAAATTCTGCTCAGTATATACAGACTCTGAAACACCTCCGACGTCGAGTTTGTCGTGTTAGAGGCAACCTGGCGCCAATAATTTTGCAACACGACAATGCTCATCCACACACTTCGCGTGCAACTGGAGAGGCTCTGAGAAACCTGAAGTTTCAACCAATTTTACACCCTCCGTATTCTCCCGACCTTGCGCCTTGCGATTTTTATTTTTTTCCTCTACTGAAGAGAGACCTTAAGGGTAATCATTACAGCTCGGACAATGAGGTGAAGGCAGCTATTGCGTCCTGGGTTCGAGGAAAGTCGGAAGAATTTTTCAGTGACGGAATGAAAAAACTTGTTAAACGTTGGGAGAAATGTGTAATGCTTAACGGTGACTATATTGAAAAATAAATAGATAATTTGGTAGGTTAAGATTTGTACTTTAATTTGTTATTTACCCCATCTTGCTATTTCTTTTTGTTCGTCTTCTACAAGCATGTGTGCATTACTTATCAGCCTACCCTCGTAATTCATGGTGAATAAGAGAATTTCTAGTTTAAAATAAAAGTTTGATACTGTAAGAAAAGAGCTACAAAAAAAATAGTTCTGTTTCTTATTACATTGTCAACCAATTATATTATTATTGAAGAGCAGGATTTAATATGGTGCCTTCAGCTCAAACGGGGTCTGATAGAGTAAGTTTTGTGGATTTGGATGTTAATAATGGAATGTTCGGTTTTATTATTATTTTGTTTTGTTTTACGTCTGACTGTTTTGCAATTGCTGCTAATGCAGACGGTGAGAAGGATGATACATGAAAAGATGAGTGATGAAAAAAGGCCAAACCTGACTGGGAATTGAACCCCGGACCACGGTGTAGAAGCCAGTTGCATTAGCCACTATGCCAAAGAGATGTGATTCATTTTGTTTTTGTTTTTTTACTTTCAAGCTCTTATTTTCTATTTAGTTTTCTTTTTTCTTGATCTAATATTAATAATAAATAAGTTGAAAGTGAATGTTTACACGGGGAAGTAAAGATAGAATTTTTTTAAATAAAAGTAGTAGTAAATAGTTGGTTAAAATAAATTATAATAAATAAATAAAATTGTTTCCACGTGTATTTTTGCAGTGAAGATTGGATTATGTTGCATCGTATATTTGTAAAATTATAATGTAAATGGTCAGATAACGTTAAGTTGTTTACGGATGCATAGAAGTGAAGTGGTTATTTATCATTATGTTTTTACTGTTGATGTAAAATCAAAATTATTTTTATAATAATTTTCCTTTTAAATAAATTTACAATAAATAACAGACAGGTGAAGTGTTGAATTATTTGCCCTCAATCTGTTAATTCCAGCGCTACAAAATATTGTTTTGTTTTTTATCACACGGTCAGCCAATTAAATGACTGAATCATTTAATAACAGAAGCGGTAGAAGTGTAACAGACACTTGTCAAAGTTATTTCCTCCGAGATTAATGAATTTCATTACACAACCAGATCCTGTGGTGAATGAAGTGAAGGTGTTATTTGCAGGGTGGAAAGTAGTGGTTTTTAGAGAGCCTGGCATGCTGGTCAGCATCCTTTACCACTAAGTGAGGAAGGCGATTGTAAACCACCACTCTCCTCATATTACTTAGAGACTACGTTAATATCATACTCATAACAGGCGGATGGAGAGTTAAATTATTTGCACTCAATCTGTTAGTTCCAGGGCTACAAAAAATAATTTGTTTCTTATCACATAGTCAGCCTATTATATGACTGAATTATTCAAGAACAGAAGAGGTAGAGGTATAAAAGACACGAGTCAGAGTTATCTCCTCTGAAAATAATGAATTTCATGATACACCCAAACCTTGTGGTGAATGAAGTGAAGGTGTCACTTGCAGGGTGGAAAATATGTGCTTTTCAGAAGGGCCGGACATGCTGATAAGCATATTTTTCAACTTAGTGAGGAAGGAAAAGGTAAACTATCTCACTTCTCGTTTTACTTAGTAAAGCCTCTAGAGGTTCAAACCAGCCTTTCGCTTGATGACCAAAATAACATTGTAAGAAAAAATTATCGTTTCTGATAATTTTCAGATTCACAAAAATATTTTATTGAAGTATTTTAATACTTATTTTAATTAGACATATTAAAATACTATCTTATTTCAGAATATGAAAATTCTACAGCAATATAACTAATATGTGTACTTACGTCATATATCATTGTAACAACATACTTATTTTAATAATTCCAAGGAGAACTTGGTAAATATGAAACACACAGCAATACGATAGCAAACGTCATGTATTGATAAGATAGAAATCTCTTTGACAAGATAAAGAGTTTTGCTCACAATGCACATGAATGTTGTATGCGCTTTTCTTGTGTTATTTTCCTTCTTTTGAATAAAGAAAAATATTTATCATTTCTTGTAGAAATACATAAATAATGTTTTACATTTGTTATGTATCAAATGTATATCGTATTTCTCACTTGTATAATAAGAAAATGTAAGAAGGGAATTCTAATACCAATTCACATTTAATGCACAAGTATAGTGTATGTAACATGCACTCTAAAACAATTGTTTTTACTTCATGTTATACTTAATTGTACTTATTTTAATTTGTATCTCATGTCAAGATAAAAGTGAGCAAGTAAAACTTTATAGAAACAAGTTAAACTAATTATAGTCTAATAAAAGCTAAACAAGTGTACAAAATTTATTTATTTTTTTAAGATTATTCTGCATTTGCTGATATTGTTGTTGTTGTTTAGGTCATCAGCCTTAGTTTAGGTCATCGAAAGGCTGTTTTGAACCTCTAGAGGCTTTACTAAGTAAAACGAGAAGTGAGATAGTTTACCTTTTCCTTCCTCACTAAGTTGAAAAATATGCTTATCAGCATGTCCGGCCCTTCTAAAAAGCACATATTTTCCACCCTGCAAGTGACACCTTCACTTCATTCACCACAAGGTTTGGGTGTATCATGAAGGTCAATGATAACCTAAACTAAGATGACCTAAACTAAGGTCATCAGCCTTAGTTTAGGTCATCGAAAGGCTGTTTTGAACCTCTAGAGGCTTTATTAAGTAAAACGAGAAGTGAGATAGTTTACCTTTTCTTTCCTCACTAAGTTGAAAAGTATACTTATCAGCATACCAGTCCCTTCTAAAAAGCACATATTTTCCACCCTGTGAATGACACCTTTACTTCATTCACTACATGGTCTTGCTGTATAATGAAATTCATTATTCTCATAGGAGATAACTCTGGCTAGTATATTTTACACCTCTATCTCTTCGGTTCTTAAATACTTTAAATTTTTTAATACTTTCTTAAGTTCTTCAGTTAAATTGGTGACCATGTGATAAAAAGCAGAACTATTTTTTGTAGCCCTGGAACTAACAGATTAAGTGCAAATAATTTAACACTTCACCTGCCTATTATGAGCATGATATTAACATAGTTATTTAAATAATTTAATTTAATTTTTCAGCTGTCCAAAAAGACAGCGAGATAAATACAGTCAGTCAAAACCTGAATTTTAAATGGACAAGGTGTGTCTGGCCGTAACATACCATAATTCCAAACGGACCTAGTTAGCTGTTACAAAATTATTTTTAAGTAAAGCTAGTAAATTTACTAATTTGTGTTAATTTTTCTAATTTTTGGATGTATAAAGACGATGTTAAATAGCTGGGTTTACACGTAGATCGAAGACTCTTGAGAAAAAGTCATATACGGACAAAACGAAAACAACTTGAGCTGAAATTAAGTTAATTGTTCTGGCTCTTTAACAGTAAGTATCAACTTTCTCTTAAAAATAAAGTTCCCTTGTATGAAGTAATACTCAAACCAGTTTGGACTAATGGGTTAAAGCTATTGGGTATGGGGTACAGATTGTTAATGAAATATAGAAATACTGCAGTGCTTTCAATAAAAAATCCTGAGAGTAATCACTGCAGCTCAATGTTATGTAACCAATGAAATATTGCACAACCATCTAAACATACCCTTCATGAAATAAGAAATTTAACAACGTACCGAAACATTTTAATAAGTTAGAAGACCATCAAAATCCTTGTTAAATTAATCTCTTCAAACACAGCAAAGATACTCACAGACTGAAACGTATTAAAACATTGGAATTACCTTTACGATTTTGTTAATCAGTTATCTCAATTAATTTTTTTTACTTCTACTACAAATCATCAAAATCTCATTATCGGCACCATTATCATCTCCAACATGGTAAGACGGCAAATAGAAAATTTAGATTTATTAGAATTTATTTTTGTTTTCCACTTATAGCATATTGAGATTTACTTAATGTAGTGTTGAAGGATCAAGGAAGCACCAAGAATAATTCCAGGATTGTAAAGAATGATGTCATCAGCAAAGTAGCAGTTTACATATAATAAACGTTAGGAAGAACTTATATTTTCACTGTAAAAATTCTATAAGAAAGAAGGGAAAGGATGGATCCTTCGGTCACTCCTTCGATAGGATTGATTAAATGACATGACAATTTAAGGCTAAAAATCCTTAACTAGAATTCTCTCTCATTCTATTGGATAACAGAGGTGTGGGAAGGAAAATCATTAATACCTTAAATTTTAGTTGGATTATAAATTAACTAAATTTAACCTATTTAATAACCAGCTTACGGTAACAATTTCTAATAAATAGAAATTTATATCAACTTAGCAGATTATTTTATAAAATATTAGTTCTTGTGGTTTTCTAAGATAAGATTCTGTGATGCAACATACGAACAACTATAACTCAACACTTGACTTCATGAATCCTTGATGCTCTTAATTTTCTCTCTTGAGCCGCGCTAATCTTTATGAGCTCCTACCAACTTTCACTTACTGGCTGAAAATTAACTTGCTAAATTTCCCAATACGGTCTTAAAATACAAATTTTAAATTCAATTTCTCATATTATCGTATTAGTTAGTCTACTCTATTTTAGTTCATTATCATAAACGTAAAATTAAATAGATTATTATTTATAATAAAAAATAAAAATTATAAATTAATGTATTTATATTACAACGTGTTTAATATACATTTTAATAAATTAAAATTTGTAACTAATAAATTTATAGTTTCTAGCATCAAAAATTTAATGAAGTAAAATATAACAACAAAAGTTACTTTCAGCAATTGACGTCAAACTTGACCACCTGTGGTGCACAATAACGTTCACATGCCCCAGGCGAGGGTGGTGCGATATTTTGGCTTTACAGGCGATAAACTTGGAAGTATCATCTGCGTACAAATCGTTTATAACTAAACCAATACACCTTAAAATATAAAAAAGTAAATACCAATGTGCAATTATTTTCTTAAAGTTTTTTAAGCACATATGGTGGTTCAAAGAAACGGGAAATTTTGAAAATCAAATAATTTTATGAAAAAAGTTTTTAATAAACTTATCTTTGTCATTAAATAGTAAAAAAATATCATTTAAGAATACGTAGAGTACAAAATTATTTCTTTAAGATGGCGTCTTGCAGGTAGCTCTATTTTACGCATACATTCCTGCAGTCTCATTCCTGCAGTTTTGATTAGTTATCTTATAAATCAGATGAATTATTTACGTAGTAAATAAATTTTAAATTATGAAATTTAAAATTTATTTACTACGTAAAGCTGATGTTTGTTATGTTTTTGTGCTGGTCATTTTTTATGTTAAATGTACTGAACTATTGAACATTTTCGTAAAAATAATATCGTCTGGTCTTCAGTTTCATTGTAAGTGTTTTTCAGAATTAATTTACTTTATATTGAAAACTGTTCCAAGAAAATACAACGAACACCATAAATTTGTTCGTTTTAGGTTAGGTTGCTATGCAACCGAGTAACAACGTTGGTTACGGCCCGTGTCCTACTATGGAGACTGTCCAAACTATCCAAACTAGTTTGAGTTTGGATAACGTAACAAAATAGTAATTCAGATAATTACGGTTCCAATAACACGGAATGGAGGCAAGTAATAAACAAACGTAAAATTACTGACGTTTCTATTGATGAAAATGCTATTAAAAAAATACATCCGAATGATCCACGGTCGAAAAATTCAATTTTATATGAAAACAAAACTCCTGTCAGTAATAAATATTCCTTACTTTCTGATATTTCGAACGACAACTTAGAAAGCGATAAAACTAAGTTGAACATTCAACGGCCCCCGCCGATTTTCGTCAAACTTAAAGTCAAACGTAAATTACGCTCCGTTATGCAACATTTTAAAACAGTTAGTCGGAGACAGTTTCAAATGTTCTTCGACAACTCAAGGTATCACTATTTACCTTTCCAATGGTGATGATTACAGAAAGTGTGTCAAATATTTGAGAGAAAATAATGCTGACTTTCACTGCTATCAGCTTTCTGAAGATAAACCATTCAGTGTAGTCATACGTGGGTTGCACCAGTCGATGGATCATAGCCTGATAATTTCAGAACTGAAGGAGAAAGGTCATACAGTACGCAGTGTATCGAATGTTATGTCCCATCGCACAAACAGTATTTGCCGCTGTTGTTTGTAGACCTAGAGAAGGCAGAAAATAATCAACAAATATTTGATGTAACGTCTTTATTTTTTTCTAAAATAAAAGTTGAGCCGCCGCGTCCGAAACGCCATATAGTTCAATGTCTAAGGTGCCAGCAATATTCACATACAAGACGTTATTGTAATCACGCTCCTAAATGCATGCGTTGTGCAGGGGATCATGAGTCTTCCAGTTGTACCAAACCACGCGATACGCCAGCCACGTGTGCGCTCTGTTCCCAGTCTCACCCGGCTAACTACAAAGGGTGTGCTATATACAAGGAAATCCAGAAACGTCGGGCACCCCTACATAAAACAAGTAAGTAAGTAAGTAAGTTTGAAAATTCAAAAAATCAAAGGCACCCAGTACCTGACATTAATTCTTTATCTTTTCCACCGTTGCCTTCAAAATCCACCGGAAATAAAATTCAAGCAGGACAAACTCCATTATTACAGGTACATTCACCTTCCATATTTTCATCTGCCCAAATTGCGGAATATAATGCTGCGTTGGGGCCGTCAAGTCAAATTAATACTTTTTTGTCGGAAATGAAAACTCTATTGTCTCCAATGATTTCATTGATGACTCAACTTATACAAGCCTTATTGTCTAAAAATAATGCCAATAATATGACATCTAATTCCCTTGTCGTCTTGTTGTGGAATGCTAATGGTATTTCACAACATTTCAATGAGCTAGAATATGTACTACAAGAGAAAAGAATAGACATCGCCCTCATTTCGGAGTCTCACTTGACTTCACGTTCTCGTTTTTACGTTCCCGGTTACATCGTTTACCGGACTGATCACCCGGCCGACCGGAGCCAAAGGGGCACGGCAATTATCATCAAGGCGACTTTAAAACATGACAGTCTTTTCACTGAACCTCCAACAAATTTTCTTCAGGCAACTGTACTTTCTTTATACCTAAACCAGTTAAAATTTAATGTAGCATCAGTTTATTGTCCGCCACGATTTCGAGTAACTGAGGAGGAGTTTCAAAATTTTTTCGATGAGTTGGGACCAGCATTTATTGCAGGTGGTGATTATAATGCGAAGAACACTCAGTGGGGATGTAGAGTCAATACACCACGAGGCAGGCAACTGCTAAATGTAATTGACTACAATCGATTTGAAGTAATAACGCCCAGGATGCCGACATATTGGCCTTCTGCCGTCACAAAGCTACCTGATATACTAGATATATTTATAACACGAGGTATAAGTCGATTTCACCATACGGTTGAAAATTTAGACGATTTTAGATCCGACCATTCTCCGATTCTGTTAACTATAAGTGCTACTCCTCTTTATAAACAGCAACTACCATTGCTAACGCCAACCGGTAAGATGGATTGGGTCAAATTTCAAAATCTTGTAAATAACAATTTAAATGTTCACGTCCCTTTAAAAACTGCTCACGATTTAGAATGCGCCATAGACGATTTTACCTCTATCATTCAATCTGCTGCATGGGATTCTGCAATAACTGTTTCAAAAAATGAACGCAATGGACCTCATTATCCCAGATTCATACGGGAATTAATTACTCAAAAACGGGCAGCACGTCGTCGATGGCATCGTACAAGACTTCCGGACGATAAATCTACTGTCAATCGGCTATCCAACAGACTTAAAAAGGAAATCTGGGCAGTTAAACTCGACCGCTTTGAAAGCCGCTTGAATTCCCTGGACACAGAAGATGGCTCGTTATGGAGAGCAACAAAGCGACTTCTAAAGCAAGTTCCAGTTTCGACTCCTCTTCGGCGTGAGAACCAAACCTGGGCCAAGTCTGACCAAGAAAAAGCTGATTTATTTGGAGAACATCTCAGCAACGTATTTAAACCTCATGTACAAACAGGAGACATTGAGTTTGACAGGGATATACAGGAATTCGTAACGTGCCCAACTCCGCTATCGTTGCCGCCTAAACCTGTGAGTTTAAACGAGGTCAAGAATATTATTAAACGTCTTCCATTGCACAAGTCACCCGGTCTGGATTTAATAACTGCAGAGATATTAAAGGAGTTACCAGAAAGAGGGATAATTTTTATACGAAACATATTTAATGCTATTCTCAGAACTGCGCATTTTCCTTTACAATGGAAATTGTCAACTATTGTTTTATTTCAGAAGCCGGAAAACCCATCTCACTGTGTAAGCTCTTACCGGCCCATTAGCCTTCTTTCAGTCGTGTCTAAACTTTTTGAACGAATTTTGTTAGATCGACTTTCGCCGATAATTGAAGCTACAACTCCAAATTATCAGTTTGGATTCAGAAGGCAGCATTCAACAACTCATCAGCTGCACAGAGTGGTTGATTTAATTTCTGTAGGGTTAGAACAAAAATTATACACATCGGCTGTATTTCTGGATATTAGTTCGGCGTTCGATAAGGTTTGGCATCCTGGGCTTTTGTATAAATTAAAATCTATTTTTTCTGATACATATTATGGAATTCTGAGATCATTTTTAGAGGATAGATATTTTGTTGTGCGCCAAGGTTTGGAATATTTTAATATCTGGCATATCGAAGCAGGAGTTCCTCAAGGGTCCATATTATCTCCTGCTTTGTACTCCATATTTACGTCTGACTTCCCGGAAAATGACTTCACGACAGTAGCAGCGTACGCAGATGATACCGTTCTGTTATGCAGCAGTGAATCTCCAGAAGAAACTTCGATGAACATCCAAAATCATTTGTATGAGGTATCTACATGGCTCAAAAACTGGATAATGAAAGTTAACCCGCTGAAATCTGTGCAAGTGACTTTTACTTTAAGAGAAGAACTTGTCCAACTGTTTACCTGGATAACAATGAGATACCGCAAGAAAATAAAGTTCGATATCTGGGCCTCCATTTAGACCGTAGACTGACTTGGGGATATCATATCAAAACAAAACGTTTGCAACTAAATAACCGTACAAAATTACTTTCAAAATTCATCAACAGAAAATCAACTCTATCATTAAAATTTAAATTATTAACATACAAAGCCTATTTACGACCGATATGGAATTACGGTATTGAAATTTTTGGGACCGCAAAGAAAACGCACATTCAAAAAATTCAAACTCATCAGTCAAAAATACTTCGGATGATAGCGAACGCCCCATATTACGTAACAAATTTAACATTGCATTCCGATTTGAAAATCCCTTTTGTAACAGAAACTGCTAAAATAAAATATTCCAAATTTAACAGGAAATTAACAGATCACATCAATCCCCTAATACAGCAAATGTCAAGACGAAACTTACCACACCGACGCCTACGAAGAAAATGGAGTAGAGATCTATTGATCTAATTGTTCTATATTTTTATTAATTTATTTTTTGAAATCCACTAAACTTTTGAATTATCCACTGGGATGTATTCTTTAAAAAAAATATTTCTGTTTATTTATCAAGTTATTTGTTTTTTTCAAAATTTAGTTCAGCTTTTGGATGGTTATACTGTATTGTATAGTTTCTATATAAAATTAATGTTAAAAAAAAAATTATGAAATACGGTTCCTTAGAATTGTTGTTGTTGTTGTTGTTGTTTAGGTGATTAGCCGAAAGGCTGGTTTGAACCTCAAAAAGTTTTACTAAGTAAAACGAGGAGTGAGGTGGTTTACCATGCCTTCCTCACTGAGTGGAAAAATATGCTTATCAGCTTGCCAGGTCCTCCGAAAAGCATCTACTTTCCACCTTACAAATGACACCTTCTCTTTATTCATCACAGGGTCTGGCTGTATAATGAAAATTTATTACTCTTAGAGAAGATAACTCTGACTTATGCCTTTTACACCTGCACCTCTTCTGTTCTTAAATACTTTATTCGTATAATTGGCTGACCATTGCATAAGAAACAGAACAATTTTTTGTAGCCCTGGAACTAGCAGATCGATGCAACTAATTTAACACTCCACCTGCCTGTTTTGGGCAGTTCCTTAGAATATAAATTAAAACTTTAATACAGTCCTGAACAATATGTGTTCAGCTGTAATATATTTAATTTTTAATTTCATATAAGAAACGTGAATTAAATTCAACGAAGATAAGCCTTCTCGTGTATTTCATTTACTCTGCGCAAATGCAGCCGCCAGTGTGTTCACCATGGCATTAAAGATATCTCTCTAAAAATTTGCCGAATATTATAGGATTGAAGTTTATAAAAAATGTTCTAGGATAAACATGTATACAGAGAATCATGGCTTAAACATCTCTCTGCTCGATCAATTAATACTTAAACAAAATATATTTATTTTAAAATGAAGAGATCAGAGTAATTTTATTTCTGTCTAGCGAATGATATGATACTGTATCTGAAATCATAGAATACCATATAATCTCAGGTCGTACGCCTCACAAAATCATAAAAAGAGGAAATAAATGAAAACTAAAGCTTTCCACAACGGTATTACCTCCAACATCACCTTTTTACTACCAGACTTGAAGGCGCCTTTCACAATTGATAACTTTCATGATCCCGCAATAAATTTTCGTTTTTATTTTTGCTTTATTATAAAATATTTTATGATGCTTTCATTTTTTTATTTCGTATAAAATAGAAATGGTTATTAGGTTATTATTTTTCCTCCATTTCATTTTTTATACCCTGTTATTCTAGGAGAAAGTTGAATATGCGTATAACATAGCATCTTCATTTCAAACTTTAAAAAAGAAGCTCTGAAGTAGGATTTGAATTATAAAATAGTAGCAACACTGTATCAACAACGTTTTCATTTTACGCCTTTATATGAGTGTGTAATACTTAATTTTCCTCCGTACCACATTTTCCTCTCATGAATTCTCTATTATGCTTCTGTAAACCTTATTTTCACGCTCATGAATATTGTTACGCATTCTTTAATTAACTATTACTTACTAAAAATGTCGTTGCTGATCAAGTTATATTAATTCCTTTTCCCGAAGAGTCCATATAATAAAATTAATAGCAATTTTTCATATAATATTTTTTTTAAAATTATTATTTACCTTTACGTTCATTGAATTATTTATTTACGTTCATATCCCCCAAGCCAGAGTGGTGCGATATCCTGACTTATGGCTTGACAGGCGACTAACTTGGAAGCATCATCTGCGCACAAAACGTTTAGAACTTAACCGCCGCCAGAAGCTACTCTTCCGCTTAGTTAACCCTCGATCGAAATTGAACCTCCGTTCCAAAATTTTAATGTACAAAACCCTTTTGAGACCAATCTGGACTCATGGTGTCCAGCTCTTTGGAGTAGCGGCAGAGAGTAATTTGAAGTCGATCTAAGCCTTTCAATCAAAATTCTTAAGACTTGCTTCTGGCGCTCCTTTTTATGTAAGCAATAAACCCTCCACGACGATTTAAAAATTCCGACAGTAAAGGAGATAACCGCGTCCTTGTATAGTAAATTTCATGAACGACTAGATGACCATCCAAACCAACTAGCCCGTCATCTAGTTACAAGGAACTTTCCACCTTTGCGACGTCTCAAGCGAAAATGGAGTAGAGACCTCTTGGTCTGAATAACGGACAATACCTGTAGTTACAAACGGAGAATGTACCACTGCGTCCCCCTTCTCCTTAAAGTGAAACTACCGACAGCCATTTTAATATTATCATATACGGAAATTGTGCAGCTCAATTTATAGTGCCGTAATAAAATTAAAGACAAAAAGTATTTACCATTAAAATATTATAAATTTCTTTTAAGAAATAATAGCCTAAATTGAAATTATTCAAAAGTTTTAGGGAAAAAATACTTTGTAACATCTGTAAGGTAACAGATTGAGTGAGCGACTCAAGCAGTTTTGTAAGGTAAATGTTAAGAAACCCATTTTGTAAGGACAGCATAAACAAAAAAAATACTAAAATTAAGTTTGGAGCGTCCACCATCCAATTTTTTTAAACTAATCCCCTAACATATTAGAACCAAAATTCTGAAAAAAATCCTCTAGGATAGAAACACAGCTGTTTTTATTATTACGGTAGTGATAAATTAGCCAGATCATGGAAAAATGTAAGACTGACGCACACAAACACAGAAATTACAAAAAATTCATAATTACCAATATTTGATGACATAGTTAGTTGAGACTATTGAGTAGTATTGGCCAAGCATTTCTTATGGGAGTTTTGAATTACTATTCATTATGAAAACATTTAGCTATCGTACTACTGCCTTTGCAAACACAAGTAAATTGTGCATATTTTATTTACTATCTTATTTCGTGTTTATTATTGTTATATCATAATCTATACAATACATCACTGGAAACTAACCAGCAATGTTATTACGAATATTATTAAACAGATAAGTTTGAGTATAATTATAATAATAAATTTAATTAATATTACTGTAAATCTAAATTTAGGACATAATGTCATACTGTTTTTATACCGAGCGATAAAAGTTATAACATCAATAAAAATAGTATAAAAGTAAGTAGTATAAAAGATAGGGAAAGAGAGTGAGACAGGAGAGAACGGCCTTAAAAATTTCAATGTAATGTTTTCAGAACAGTTAGTAATTTTATTTAAGTCCATTTGAACAGTTATCTCAACTAAACATATCATTGATTACTATACTAAATGTCAAAAAATAGAATTACCAGCAATGTCAAATAATAAAATACCACATTAATTACACAAAATTGCAGTTGTAAAATTAAATACAGTAAAATTCGGTTATAACGAAATTAAAGGGACTGATATTATTTGATCGTTAGATCCGGTTGTTCGTTACAACCAAATGAGTCTATACGACGCAATATCTGTGTAGTATCTATTATCTTACGTGCCCAGCCAATTACCGGAAAGGAATATTAGTCTAAGTATTTAATTTAAGTAAACAATAATTAATAAAAAATTTTATGGCCGCCTCCTTAGCGTAGTGGTGAGCACATTGGCCTGCGACGCGGAAGTCTCGGTTTGATGATTCCCGACCAAGGTTTGGAAATTTCACGTGTCAAATCCCACAGTTAATGTAACATAATCCACCTTAGTTGCTAATGACCAAGTATTAATGCGACTTTAAATAAATAAACTAAAAAACATCTTTTACATCACTCCGCAGCTGAACGGTTAGCAACGTTTAGTCGTCAGCTGTTCTTGGCATAAAAATGGTTGCGGGATCGATTCCCTATAGGTCTGGGCTGACGCAACCAGGATTATATTGCAATTTACCGATGACTCCCCAATGTACCAGTAGAGAAAAACACAAAGCAAACGCTTATGACTGCAGATGTTGATTCAACTTAAAAATATATATATTTTAAGTATGCGAGTAGGTCTACTTACAAAAGTCCGTGATGAGATCATTCACTTGTGATTTATTTTCCAGGTAATCACTAGCTCCGGAATTATCAGCAGTAATATTTTTCACAGTATTGATATACTTATCGGAAAACTGTTTGTTTCTAATTTCTCAGAGAATTATATATGTCCATTATCATTTCAAGGAAGGTGATTCGTTCGTAACCACCGGATTCCATTTTCGTATATCAGACTTTACAATTTGTTAATAACATAAAACCAACCAAATTTTCTATTTTCATACGTTATAACCGGATTCATTATAACCAAAATTTACCTTTTAAAAAATATATTTAATGATCTGTTTAGTTATCATAATGAATAAATATGAATTAATTAAAGGAAACTATTTTAAATGTTGCACAGAAAATGTTTGTTGTAACAGTTTTTAACGAGTATTTCTGATTGCTTTTAAAATTTAGATGTGAACAAAGATTTAAGGAAGATAAGTTTACGATCTAACATATACTCTACCAAATATTGTGTATTGGATATCTTTGATTTAAATGGTAATCTTATTGTATCAAAAACCAATTTTATAAAATTAAATATTTATCAGTGAACAAGTAAAAAGCATATTGTTGAATTTTAAAATTCAATGAACGTATTGGTAAATTGCACTTCCGAACAAAACTAAATAAAAATGAACCAATCGGATAACGGATAAAATATTCAATTTAATTTCAACAAGGCAAATTTATTTATTTTCAGACTTGCAAGACTTCTTAATTAAAACATGAAAAACTCCACATACTCATATTTTTCTACTCGTATAATAAGGGTCATATATAATTATTTAAAAATAAATTAGTTATTTATTATTATTTATTTTTAAAAAGTAAGACAATACAATTTAGAATTTTTAGTTCTATTTAATGAGAAAGAAAAAGATTTTTTTTAAATATTTTATTGTAACAATCTTAGACTAGCGAACAATTTTATTCAATATTAAACTACCTAAGGATTAGGCCTACAACATTAAATTTTAAGAAAAATAACACTCAATGGCTACTCTTATTTTCTAACAATAACAATAATTTAAGACATATTTCTAATGCTACTCTTACTTTTAAATATTAGTATTTCCTATTGCTTTTCTTTGTTAAATTTACCTAAGTGCACCAATTAAAATTTACAAAATGTGTAATTGATTCATAAAATTCATAGGAAATACACAAATTACATTTTATGAAACAACAATATTAGATATCTTATTTTCTAAATAGGCTACAAATTTATAATTTTCTAACATAACATACTATAAAATGAAACATTCGTATTCTCTAAAAAAAGATATTCTTACTTTATAAAACAAACACATACGATTTTGCAAAATAATTGCAATTGATTTACAACACAATTTGTTACAATTTGATGATTTACAATTGATTAAAAAATAGACTAACACATAAGATCTCCTAAATCAAACCAATTCGAAGGTTTTCAGGCACTTAAGATTTTTCGTAATATTTGAGTTATCGAGGAGTTGCAGAGCCTCAACATTCACATGACGTAGAAGTCGGTCTTCGTGACTCCTTGCGAATCTTTTCATTTCCTCATACTCCTTTTCGATGTTTAGATCCCGATGGAGGTTATCATTATGAATGTAATAACAATGTTGTAAAGTTTGGAGAAAGCAAATAATGTAAAGGATGTCAGATTAAAGGTTACTTCTAGAAGTCCGATGGCTCAAAAGATGGAAAGAAACGTTGAAAACCTAAGAAAAATGGATACAGTATGTGATTTGAGAAAATCCTACACTATTTGAAAAAAGTAGAAGAAAATATACACCCATTTTAACATATTATATTAATCCTGAGATTTTATGTACAAAATCAATACAAATATTCGGTACTGATTAAAAACAATACAGATTGCAAACAAACTTAATTCAATGCATTATTTAAACATATACACAAAGATTAAAATTAATGAAATTTAGTTAATGGAACTTAATTCAAGTAAAGTTGTATTCAGTTCGTATGTATTTCTACATCTGCAGTGCAGATATATATACAATGTACGTACAATTGTAAGTACCATTAAGTTTCAACAACTTAATGGGTATTATTTCAAGCTCATGGAATGTAAGTACGAAACACATCAAACTTTGTTTATCTTACCCTTTGATAATAATTTATAACGTACATTAACTATTTGAAGTCGTAAATTTTAGGTCACATTTTAATGTCATAATTGAATGAAATTGAATGCAATCAAATAATTTGTTATAGATTAAAGCATAACAAAATTGTAATGTAATAATTTAGTACATTAAGATTAATAACACTTATTAAGAAATTATTTATTCAATAAGATAATTTGAATTATGAAACCTTGTTTTTAACAAAGTTTCGTTAGTTTTTAATGTAATTATAAATCTTTAGAATAGATAATTAAACTCGGAATAAACACGTTCTAAGAATGAAAATACAAACACACCTGAGTGTGTTTACATTTCTAATTGTATCTCAAACTTTACGGTAATTCGCTGATAGCGAATGATACAGTAAGCTGATGGCAGGTCTTTACAGTAATTCGCAAATTCACAATCACCTTCTGGTGGTCAAGGGTTTAAAAAATACCATTGTAAAGCCTAAATGCATAATAAAAAAATGTCTTTGCAGAGTTGCAAATATTTTATGTAACTCAAGTTTGTCTTGCAATAAGAAATAAAAAATCTTACTATTTCCAATTTTTTTGTAATAATTTTTATTCTTATTTTGTATTTTATTAATTATTTTGGTAATTTTATTATTACAATTTGTATTTTTATTTATGAATTCATTCCTTTATTCATAGAAAAACAAAAACAAAAATAAGCATACAAGGGCCACAATAATGAAAACCCATTAATGTCAGAATTCCTTTGAAATTTAACCGATTATAATTGGATAGACCTAGCTTTTGTCAGTTACAGATGTTGAGAACTATTTGGACTGTAGCCGAAAGGTCTCGGTTAAACTCCACATTAACCGGTTAAACCTAGGTTTAGTCATTATCCTGGCTTTAACCGTAACATATACACATTATATAACAATTTTTGTATTAAAATAATAAATTAATACCTTAACTTTATCTATTAATAAATTGTTGCGGTTTTAAAAAAGTTACTTTATGTTACATGCTGATTCAATTCGACAAGTTAATCAAAAGTATTTCAATAAATAGACCTACTTATAAGGAAAGAAAAGGAAAACAAAAATATATTTCTTTTATTTAGTTTCTATTGTTATATTATTATTATTATTAACATTAAAACGATAGCAAACTGGTATAGGCGTAATAAATGTTTTAAGGGAAGAGAGTTTTCAATGGTGTGGGATTAGGCACAGTTGTTTCTGGACTGCAGTATTTCTGAAACCGCTGTTAGAAGTGCTTCTACAAACTTAACTTAGACTCTTCACCAACCAAACACAAACTTCTTCTACAGCTCTTCCCTCTCCTTTCCTCGCCCTTTTAGTTTAGTTACTTTCTAAATTTGCTACATTGTTTATTCAAATACTTTAACAATACAAATACTTAGTGTGATATATTCAAAACTCTTTTACAAAAGTAAATAAAACTATAACGGTTTAGGTAAACATAAAAAATTCAATTTAAAAAGTTCTTTAATCACAGGTACAAATTTATCAAGTTAAAAAATGACTCTGTAATTAAATTAATCATATTTTTTTGAACTTTAATTCATATCTTTTTTCTTTATTAATTAACTTAATTCAGTATAATAAAATAAAAGACGAAAACGAATGGCTTGAAGCATCAGTGTTACTTCCGCTAATAAAATGATAAAAATATTAGGTTTTATTAGTTTAAATGTAGTAGGTAATTATTTGGATGATATTTATTAAAGTATTTGTATTTACGGTTTATAAAGGTCTTTGTGTGACCTGGATAATATTTATAAAATTTAAGAGATAATATTTTTTTGATATTTTTCATAAATAGTAAATTCTTATTAAAATTTCTGTAGAGTTAGTTTTTTTAAACAACCAATGAAATTACATTGAGTACCAGAATTTAGAAGTTGAAATCCATGCCTGCAGGTATTTCTTTTTTTATTCTTTTTCATCTTCTTCTTCACTTCATAGATTAGGCAGCTCGCCTGTTCTAGAAACCATCTCCTTCTTGGGCGACCAACACTCCTCTTATCGGTGGGTTTGCACTGGTAAGCTAAACGGGTCAAACGGTTCTCTAATGGTCGCCTACCTCAACAGAGACACCACTAAGGGTAAGCCCACAGTGAACACTGGTCGCTTACAAGCGGGAGCCTGCTAGTAGGAATAGGCCATTATTTTAATCGGACGTCTCACAGTAAACGCTGGTGGAGAAACTGCGCACTGGTCATCTGCGCATATCAGCTCACTGGTTTGTTTTGCATAAACCTGCCTGCTGCTTTCTAGCATTGAAAGCACTGCTAGACAACGTCTCGTATTCAGCCACGTATTTGTGGTTGAATACGTAAATTAACTACGAGATATTTTACAGAGAAATTTAATTTAATTTGAAATAAAGTTTCATAAGATTTTGACATCCAAATGTAGGATCATAAATTTTTTATGCTCTACAAGATAGGGTAGGCGCCATGTTTGCTGAAATTCTTGGTGAGGCTGTTTTCACGTAAAAAAAAATTGTTTTTTTTCAGATTGCGGCTTTAATATGTATATTAGCGCAAAATTTTTATAATAAAAGTTGTAGACAATTTAAAATTCTACAACTTTTGTTTCGAACATTTTTTGTATAATGCTTAGTTTAACGGTAATTAGTGATTTTCTGGTTTTTTTTCATAAAAATCTGTAAAAATCGATTTTTTACAATTTCAGTTTTAGTATCCATTTTACGACAAAAGTGTATAATCAAAATGTATAGGAAATTAAAAGACTTCTACAACTTTTATAAAGAGAATATTTCTCTACAGAGCCTAGTTTAGCGTGAAAGGGTGATTTTCCGTATTTTAAAGCAAAAGTGAGGTTGATTTTTATTTTGCGTCTTTCACTCATGATTAAAATTAGGTTATGTTTTTTGAGGTTAGTTTTTTGTTTTTATTTTAATGTTTTATTATTAATGTTAGGTTTATTGTTAATTATTTGCACTGGCAAGAGAAAGTTGTGTGTGTGTTTCACACCAGAATTTTTTTATTATTTATTTAACGTCGCATAAACTACAAATGTCATTAGCGGCGACGTTGGGGTGTAACTATATACCTACAATGGAGGATGAAATGATTTTTTGTAACGTATGAAAATATGTCGTGTCTGAGTGGGATTCGAACCCCCACTCATTATTTCTCATTATTCATTTAGAAATTCACAAAAATTTAAAAGAATTAATTTTAGATTTCAAGATGGCTGTGAGATCCAAAGATCAATTCACCGACATCTTGAAATGTATTTTTTGTAGATTTTATTTTATATGGACTTTTTTCAGTAAATACAACAATTAATTATATAGTTTTAGGTAATTTTTTTAAATACGTGGATAAAGAAAAGCTATTGATATTAAAATATAATGGATATCGTCTTGGTTTATGGCTGAATTCGTAAATTAACTACGAGATATTTTACAGAGAAACTAATTTTAATTTGAAATAAATTTTCATAAGATTTTCACATCTACATAAAGCAAAATTAGGAAATATTGCAATAAAATAAAATGAATTGAATTGTAATGAAATATGGCAAACCATAGGCTATCTATAACATTTATAAAACCAATTTTTAAAATGAAGAAATTTCTGAAAATAGTAGCAAACAAGAAATTTTTTAACAATATAAACAACCTTCAAAAATCAGTCTTTCAAAATTTTTTGGGTAAAAACAAATAATGTAAGGGTGTAATTAATTAATTATTATTTTAGAATTATTAGGTTACAGCTCTATGAAGATTTCAATTTATGACAAAAAAATTCCAACATCATGCTCACTTTCTTAATAATGAAATTTTTATTGCTAGGCAACAATTTTAAATTAATTAATTTTAGTCAAGAGAATAATTTAGGATATAAGATATTAATCATAACTAATCGATTTTGCGGATAAGGTGAAAATAGCCGCTTTCAGACCACTGTATGAAAGCAGTCATTTCATTTATTTTACTTTAATATTTGCCGTAAACCGATGGAAAAAGTTACATAAGTTTCAGGGATTCAATGAAATGAGAAGAATACATAATACGAGTACAGAAAGAAAATAAATTACAAGAAAAAATAAAGGATCCTGAGAAAAGATGGGAAAGACAGAAAATATCAATGAAAAAGAGAAAACATTAGGCGTGAGAAAATTAATTATTTTTCCTACTACGGGTCACGTTATATTATGATAACGTGCTCCTTAGTAGGCTGAAATGATAAGGGAAGACGAAGAAAGGGAAATATTTTTGAAAACTGATTATCGGTTACTTTTTTCTTTTTTAAGATTTGTATCGCACATAATTAGACATTAATTATGTTGCTTATAAAGTGATGTATATTTAAAAGAAGCAAAGCAAATAGTTTATTTAAAATATTCGTTAAAAATAATTATTTTAGAAATAAAAGAAAACAATGAATTAAATGTAACCATTAGCTCATAAATATTAATGATACCGACATAATAGTGATACATTTTTACTTTCTCTTGCCTATATGAATATATAGGAAGGAAAGTATTGTTTTCATGTCGATTTTTCAAAATCGAGTTTTCACCGGATCTATACGTTTTCAGACCCCCTGAACCCAAAAAACATGTTTTTAGCGATTGGTCTGTGTGTGTGTCTGTGTGTCTGTGTGTGTGTCTGTGTGTGTGTGTGTGTGTGTGTGTGTGTGTGTGTGTGTGTGTGTGTGTGTGTGTGTGTGTGTGTGAACAGAATATCTCAAGAACGGAACATCGTACGAACTTGAAACTTGAAACTTAAGTTACATACCACTACCGGACGCGACACGAACATTTTCATCAAAATCGGTCAACCGGAAGTAGTAGTTTATTCGTATAATTTTTCAGTTTTTTGCGATTTTCTCAAAAACTGGTCCTACGATTTTTTTTAAAATCGCCTGGTTTACTCAATTTTTTATTCTCTACAAGATAGGGTAGGCGCCATGTTTGCTGAAATTCTCGGTGAGGCTGTTTTCACGTAAAAACGTTGTTTTTTTAAGATTACGGCTTTAATATAAATTTTAGCGCAAAAACTTATATAATAAAAGTTGTAGAGAATTTAAAAACCTACAACTTTTATTTCAAACATTTGTTTGTATAACGCTTAGTTTAGCAGTAATTTGCGATTTTCTTTTTTTTCTCACGAAAACGTGTGAAAAATCGATTTTTTTAAGATTTTGGCCTTAGAACGCATTTTACGACAAAAGTGTATATAATTAAATTTATAGAAAATTAAAAGATCTACAGCTTTTATATAGAGCATTTTTCTCTACAGAGCCTAGTTTAGAGAGAAAGAGTGATTTTCCGTATTTCTAAGCCAAACTGAGGTTGATTTTCATTTTGCGTCTTTCACTCATGATTAAAATTAGGTTATGTTTTTGAGGTTAGTTTTTGTTTATTTCTAATATTTTATTAATAATGTTAGGTTTATTATTAATCATTTGCATTGGCAAGAGAAAGTTGTGTGAGTGTTTCACACCAGATTTTTATTTATGTTTGTCGGAAAAATTTTAGTAAATGTTTATATGGGAGAAAAGTTTGTTAGTTGTCTCAATAGCCCATTAAATGAAAATTAATGTGTCTGTGTTTAAATAAGCAATCACTACACCATGTATTAACTTGTATTGTGTGTAGTAATTGCTTACACGTGTCTTTTGGAAATTTTAACGGAAAATGAGACCTTCGAAAGTTAAAAGAAGGGTTCTCATTGGTCGGACATCATACATAGGGGGGGGGGGGGGGTTATACCGAGTTTTTATATGGAGGGCAATTTTAATTTTTTTATATAGTTAGGCGTAATTTTAAATAGAGTATGGCGTGATTTCAGTAGAGTATGAAAGTATTTTCCATTATTAATTCAGTTATATTTGATTTAAAGGTAATTAAAGGCGCGACTATTTTAATAGTTTATATTTTGAGCTGCGGAGAACTTCAGTGTTGTTAATCAGGTTTTTATAAAGAAACAATATAAAATTAGCCGGCCGCATTGGCGCAGTTGGTAACGTGCTCGCCTCTCATCATGCGGTCCTGGGTTCGAATCCCACTCAGGCACGGCATATTTTCATACGTTACAAAAATTTCATTTCATCCTTATTACAAACAGTTACACCCCAACGTCGTCGCTAATGACCTTGCAGTTGATGCGACGTTAAATAAATAAATAATAAATATAAAATTAAAATTGTTAATATTTTGTATCTTGTGTTTATCAATTGTTTTATTTAAATATTATCATAAAATTAATATTAGTTATTTTTATTTTTGTTCTGCATTGCATGAATGTTTCAATTCCTCTTAATTATTTGTTGAATACCACATCTTTGGAATAATACTTGATTTAATTTTTTTTTAATTGAATGTTACTATACAAATTTATAATGCTACAGATTATCATGAATGAAAATATTTTTGAATGTCAGTAAGGTAATGTTAGAAAATAAATAGAAAGATCAATATTGCATTTAGTCGAGTTGAATTTGTGTGATAAAATTATCACGTAAAAGGTTTAGTCCTATTGTTTAACTAGGCCTACCGTTAACAGTTGATTACTTTTGTAACTAACACAAGAAACGTAATTAAACAACACAGTATTGGATAAACTAATAAATAGAACGCACTGACATAATTTACAATGAATAGAGAAAAACCATCGTTAATAAAAGAAAAAACTTTTATTAAAAAGAAATCCTAAAAGAAAATACAAGCAAGTTAATTAGTTTCTTTGTACCCAGTCCCAATTCCTTTGGGGGAATCTAAAGACATGTATATTTAAGGTAGGGTGAGGTCAATTCGTAAGGGAGGAAAGGACTTGGATGGGACTCCTGCGGGTAGATACAGGTGAAGTATTGACAATCCAGCGGGCAATATTGCCGTACAAGGGTGGGGAAGAGTAGCCTGGAGAGAAATACACTGGGCAGCCTCGACAACTAGAAGAGAGAGATTGTTTTGCCCAGTTGAAAGCAAACAGTAACACTGTTCTCTTTACAGGCAAGCTGATTTTTCGTCTGTTTTTTTTTCTTTTTCCTAAAGTAATCAAGAGAACAGGAGTAGAAATTGTGTGTTCTAAACTCTTTTTACTTTTCCCCTCTAACCCCGCCTCTCAATCTTCCTTTTTATCCCCACTATTTCTCGTTAATAATGAAAATTTACTTTGTTCAGTGTAGCTTCTACCTGCGACAGTAACAACTAAAATTCTGGTTCGTAGACACTGACTAAACATTACGAATATCCTCCATTCTCTGTAAAATCTTAACTCTACTTTTTTTCTTAATTTTACTTTTTCTCTGTAAAGAAATTTATTTTCAAGTAAATTCAACATAAATACAGGCAATAAAACATAGTACAGATGAATTTAACATTACTTTTCTTTATTAACTTTTGAGTCTAATTCCAAGGAAAATAAAGTAGAATTAAAAACGAATTGTGTGATGAAAAAATTAATTACTCTACGGAATTCTTTAGCATCTACTTCATTGTTATCAGTCAGAGTTTCTTTTCCTTTAGAACTTAATAAATAATCTGAAGGAAAACAAAACATTCTAAATAAAACCATGCCTTTTACTTCACTTTTTGTTTTGCATATTTTTGTCTTTAATTTAAGTCTACAACTATACGCGGTAACAGAATCAGAAACGGACTTCCTTAGAAAACGCTAAACACATAACGATCATCAAAACAGCTCCGCATCACTTGAAGACACAATACGGAAAAATTGGAAAAGTTCAAGTACCTCGGGAGAGGTAAGACAACTGAAAACTAGTGAAAGAGAAGCAAACACCGCAGACAAGGAAAGATGGTCGGTGCACTCCGAGGAACTCACCACTTGTATAAGAAGAAAGCACTCTAAAGACAAAACAAGATTGGACATTATAATACTGTGATAATACCTGTGTATATGCACGCAAGAGAGTGTGTTAAAAATTCCGGGAAGGCTGGTCTAAGAGAAGTAGAGAAGTTCAAGAGAAAGATCATCTCAATCGCATAAAGACGACTGAAACACCGATGGAGTAGGTACATTGACAAAATTAGGGATTAAAATTATAAGTATGAACTTAAATATTAATAAAATTTGAATTAATATAAATTATGTATTTTCACTAATAATGCGGAAGTAGCTTTATTAAAATTACAATGTTGTTAGTTTTCCAATTTTTTAACGACCAACTATTATGTACTTAAGGCAGCGTGTAGAATAGCAGTCTATGATTCACAATATCGTTGATCGAAGGTCAAATTTAGAAATCAATTGCTGAAGAATTGTAAATAAATAATTAAATAATCATTATAATAAATAATTTCCAATTATTATCCAAAAATTCTAAATCAAAAATTAAATATATTAAACTAAATTTTAAGAAGAAAATATCAGAACATAAATAATTATTCCAGAAGTCAAAGATTCAAATTTATTAGAAATGGAGTCATAAAACAAAAGAAGGTATAATTTTTAATAAATAATTTGAACAGATTTACAAATAAAAGGAAATTAGAAGAACATCAAGATACAATATTGAATTATAAAACTAAATTAAACAACTTAATTATTTTTAAGACAAGCAGATAAAATTCTCAGAGAATCTAATAAATACTATAAAACCAATTGCAACAATGGTCAAGTGCCCCATTCGATACCCGTCAATGGAAGGAGACACATAATACAGCTGAGACTACAGGAAATTATAAAAGAATCGTAACTTTTAATTATTATTTAAATATTTTGAGCTCATAAATATATTATAAAAATAAAAATTCAGTTTAACATTTCATGATTTATTAATTTAGTATATCTACAGTAATTGTAAATTTTACTTAAAGATATGAGTGGATTTTGTGAGTAGTCAATATGTTGAATGAGCAAGCTGTACAAAATGCTGAGCTAAGTCATCGTCTTTGTGAGCAACTAATAGACTATCAAGTGATCAGGCAATGAAATAACCTTTTAACAATGCTTGCGCCGACAAATGTTTGTTGAATATTAAAAAGGAATACCCTAATCTACCCAGAGCAGTGTTGAAAATTTTGACACATCCTACAACCGATGAACTAGGATTTTCCATAATGGTGAATTTAAAACCAAATCAAGAAATCGTTTGAAACTGAAAAATGACATCGTTTTGTGTGTTACGAAAATAAATCAAAACATTCAAAATTAACTAATTCCAAACAAGCCCAAGTTTCGCATTAATTGATTTGAAAAAAGTTGTAAATATAATGTACAATTTTTGTGTCATTTTTTTAATTAAATAACTTTTTTTTGTTTTAACGTTCGGCTGTTTTGCAATTACTCCTAATGCAGAAGGTGAAGGATGAAATGATTTTTTGTAACGTATGAAAATGAGATTAATGAGATTCCTTAATGAGATTCGAACCCAAGACCGCATAATGAGAGGCAAGCACGTTACCAACTACGCCAATGCGGCCGGCGTAGTTAAATAAATAACAATAAATTGTTTTTAATTTTTCCCCGTATTTCGTGACTCTTCCAGACACGGCCTACGACCCTCCAGGGAGTTCAAACACAATGGTTGAGAAACACTGACTTAAGGCTTGTAGCAGTCAGTATTCTGCTATAATTGATTATAGAAAAATATTTTAAAAAATATAAATTTTTCCAAACTCATAGTTTAAAAAAAAATACTTTAATTTCACATTAAAATAATTTATTTAAAACTATAAAGATATTTATAAAATACATTATTAAATTTAAAATTTTGAATTGTTTTAACGTGAAATATTAAGATATATACAATTTTTTAATAACTGTTTGCTTTGTCGGTTGGGAGAGACCGTACCGTTAAATTCGTTTATTTACTACTGCAATCAGAATAGCTCCATTTTGAATTTTCTATAAAAGAGAAAGAAGACAAAATATTGTACAAGAATAGTTAATTAAATATTTTGGTGAGCGCAATACCTAACAATAATAATCAAAGCAATATGTATAATTTTTCAAAATTTAAAATCACTGTTTATTATTAACAATATAATTAAACAATTTTATTTTAATATAAAACCAATTTTTTATTTATAAACATACGGGTAGAGGCTAATGCAGACGGTAAAGGGTTATAGGTGAAAATAAATCATTCCAGACTTGACAGGAAAACGAATCCGGGATCCCTGGCATAGAATCCAGTTACACTGACCACTGCACCAACTAGCCAGCCTAGTTCTTTAATTGCATTCATTCATATACACTGTTTATACATCAGTAAAACGTCGTATAATTAACCATCAAATTGTGATGGCTCGTTTATTTGTAAAATCGTTCCTTAAGTAAAGTGGTCGTAAACGGGTAACTTTATGTAGGAAGCTCTTTAGTACAGAAACCGTCTGCAGAACTAATGGGAATTCAACGACTTAAACGAAATGGATTTTGCATTTGTGTAAACTCTGTAATAAAATCTAAGTTGCTTTAAATTAAAATCAATAAAAATGAAATTCTGCATAAAATTTAATTAAAAAGTTTGAGAATAAAATTATCATGATAAAATATAACTTTGTAACAAAATCTCGATACTAAACTTAAATAAATAAGTGATAAATTTTGACCATGAGAAAATATTTAATTTACTCTTTTCTTTAATTTTACGTATATTTTCATCTTCCTTTTTCCTAATTTAGATATTATTTCGTTATACTTCCTTCACAACCAACAAATGTTTCGTCATTTTACAAATAAAAATTCGTACCAATATAAAAGTTTTCTTAAATAGAAGATGTAACAAGTAAATTCAATCAGCCCAGCAATGGACAATTGTTCTCAAGGTGTTATAATATGTCAAAAATTATAATAGAATAAAGATATCATTGACAGTTAAAATTTTTAATTTAAGCCATCGTCTTTGGAATGACCTCACGAGGCCCAGAATACCGTCAATACCGGCAAACACGTAATATTTTTTGTGGGTGAATCCGAATGTTGCCACTCAGGACTTTGTCGTTTATATTCGAACACAAAATGGTGAGTCCAGGTTTCATCACGATCTAAAAATTCATTCTTACGCTTTAAATTTGAACTCAGAACAAATGCAAATCCGGTGTCTTTTTGGATTTGAGTCAACTATCTTGAAAACCCGTGTTTATATTAATTATAATCCAACAGCTAATTAAAAATTTTTTTAGGTTTCTAACCTGACCATCAAAAAGTTTTATTGATATTTTCTTTTTATCACTAATGTGTGTACTGTTTAGTTCAGAACAATAAGCAACCCAATGATCCCAGATGAGGATGATATGTGTGACGTGCAAGTGAGGTGTAGTCTTGTGCAGACATTTTTGAGAGAGTATGGTTAATTAAACCCTAACCGTTAAAGTAATCAATACTTAGTATTCAAATCCGTATATAAGTATGGTGGCCGCATTGGCGTAGTTGGTAACGTGCTCGCCTCTCATCATTCGGTCTTGGGTTCGAATCCCATTTAGGCACGGCATATTTTCGTACGTTACATAAAATAATTTCATCCTTCACCATCTGCATTAGCAATAATTGCAGAACAGTCGGACGTTAAACCAAAAAAAAATATATTTATATATAAAAGAATACTAGGTTTTACTAGGATTGGAACCAGGAACCTTCGTCTTCGAAAACAAGCTGTTTAACAGCTGATTTAAGGCGACGAATTTACTTCTAGATCAACCTGTTGGGTTATTGTTATTAAATGAATCATTGTTTCTTTACATTTAGTATGCTTGTTAATTACTGAACCTTTCTCGTAATATAAACAAAGTATTGTCGATAAAATTCGTAGAAAATAACTTATCCTTTATTTCATATTTAGTTTTATTCTTCTAGAAACAACTCCTAAATTTTTAATTTCGTATATATGTCTTTTGTCAATATTTTAAACTAATTATGAGTTTTTTAACCGATAATTTTCTGCAGGTCTCATTTTTACAAAGGAATGTAATTGTATTTGTCTTACAGATAGTTAATTAGCTTTTTACCATGATTTATTATAAATTATAAATTGATTATTAAAATTAATTTAACAAAAATAAAGTACAAAATTATCTGATAAAATTCATTAATTTTATTTAAATTTAATGAGATAAAAATTTATGGCAGATAACATAATGAATTAAAAACGAAAATATATTTTTTTAAGATGCGATAACAGCGAGGAGAAAATATGTAAGTCCATTAGGAAATTATAAAGCTAAGATAAAATTAGTTATTTATCTTTTATATAGAGCTACAAGTAAAAAATTAAAGATTTTATTTTACTTATTTTATGTACAAAATACTTTCTCTTATATTTAGACTATCATCGTTAAACTTAAAAATTGAATAACGAATTTATAAACAAAACTAGCGGTACCCGGCGCGCATTGCTACGCCCAAGAACAGAAAACATGTTTTTATGGAAAATATGAAATTTATTTTATTTTATCTAAGGTCCGTTAGCGCAAGTGGTTTCTACGCCGGGGTACCGGGTTCGATTCCCGGTCAGATCTGGCATTGTTTCATCACTCATTTTCATTACCATCATTATACACCGGCTGTATTAGCAGAAATTGCAGAACAGTCAGCGTAAAATGATAATTGTAAACGTCACTACTACGATCGATGCACAAACAATAATAATGGCCGAAAACAGTACAGGGAGTGAGAGAAAGCTTATTGTGTGAGAAAGACCGGAGACCGGCTTCGTTCTCATCCCTACTCTGCGCTGTTTACGAAGTGAGAGTGACACCGGTAGACGCCTGGCGGGAATAACTGATCGAGTGATAACTGATCAGTTATCAACCACCGAGAGTAGAAAATTATTAAATTACTAATATTGCTATAAAAAAAATAGGGGTTGGAGGTAGAAGGGTGAAAATTTAGGAGTGAATGTATTTTTTAATGCCACGTTACAAAAAAATGAAAAAAAAACTTTTTGGGGTGGACCACCGTTATCTTTTAGAGGTATAAAAAATAAATAAAAATCTATTCTCAGACCTACCAAGTGTACATATAAAATTTCATCAAAATCGGTTAAGCCGTTCGGAGGAGTATGGCAACTAACACTGTGACACGAGAATTTTATATATTAGATTTATGCCCATAACAGGCAGGCGAAGTGTTAAATTATTTGCACTCGATCTGCTAGTTCCAGGACTACAAAAATGACTTCTGTTTCGTATCATATGGTCAGCCAATTATATGACTAACGCATTTAAGAACAGAAGAAATAGAGGTGTAAAATACACGAGTCACAGTTATATCCTTTGAGAGTAATGAATTTTCATTACACAGCCCAGACCCTATGTGGTCAATGGTGTCATATGCAGGGTGGAAAGTAGATGTTTTTTAGAGAGCCTAGCATGCTGATAAGCCTTTACTACCCTTTAGTGAGGAAAGCATAAGTTAACCACCTCACTCCTCGTTTTCATAAAGTCTTTAGAGGTTCAAACCAACCTTTCGGCTGATGACCTAAACAACAAACAAAATCAAAAATAACATTTTGTATAATATTTATATTTGAAATCAATATAGAAACAAGTTCTGAACCATGTAAAATATTGACTTCTGCATAAAATAGATTTCAGTTAAATTTTGTCGTGAAAATTCTTAAATTTCTTTAGGGCACAGCACCAAAAAAATGTAATAAATAATATAACAATTTAGAAACAATAGTAGAAAATTGCGACGTCTGGTATAGAATTGCTGTCATATCTGCCAAAAAACTAAATACATAAATCTCTTTGTGAAATAAAAATGTTCAACAAGTAAAATAAGTGAAATATTGCTAAAAATAAAATGAAGGGCTTACTTATCCAGTATTTATCTAGAGTAGGCCGTAAATGTATATGTAGTTCGAAAAACTTATAAAACAGAAATTATGCTGAAAAAGAAAAATTTATTTATTTTAATATAGTTTTACTTACTTACTTACATTTATCAAAATTGTTGATTGTTTTATTTCATGTGAACAGATTGTAATGTTGCAGACTTGTAAAAAAAAATTTAATATACCGACCCACCTAGTTGGTCAACAAGTTAAGTCATCGCCGCGAGTCAACTGTTTAACAGCTAATTTTCTGAGACGAAGGTTCCTGGTTCAAATCATATTAAAGGTAGTTACTTTTGAACGGATTTTAATACTAGACCGTGGTTACCGATGTACTATGATGGTTGGGTTCAATTAACTCAGGAATGGTTGGCCTGGGTTTGTACAAGACTACACGTCATACACACCATTTCAATGAGTCGTGGGTTTGCTTATTGTTCTGAATTAAAAAGATTACGAGGTACACACATTAGGAACAAAAACTAATTAATAAAACAACAAACGATTTGTCAACTCTAAACAATGTATTACAAAGGCGAAAGTAACTTTAACGCCTAATGTTTTAAGTAAAACAATTCGCTATTTTTACTTTCTCTTAGCCCATATAAATAAACCTAGGGAAAGAAAGTATCGTTTTCATGACGACTTTTCAAAATCAATCAAGTTTTTATCGGAAATACAGGTAGTCTATTTTACCCTAAACACAAAAACATGTTACCACCGATTGGTCTGCAAGTGTTTCGGTGTGTGAACAAAATATCTCAAGAATGGAATACATACAAAATTGAAACTTGAAAATTAAATTAGATAGCTACTACATGGGGATCCGACACAAACATTTTCATCAAAAACAGTCAACCGGAAGTAGTTAATTCGTGCAATTATTTTTCCCTTTTTGCAGTTTTCTCAAAAATGAGTCGTATTTTTTCTTTTGAAATAAACACCTCTTTTAGAACATTTTTATGCGCTACAAGATAGAATAAGAGCCATGGCTGCCTTAATTCTTAGAGGGCTGAGCTTTCTTGGTAAAAATTGTTATTTAGATTGCGGCCTTAACCCTTTCAGTACCAACGTCCGGAAAACAGGACCTCGATATATTTTACGTAGCTATAACATCCGGTTTACTGGATGTCCGTAAGTTATGTATAAAGTACCAAAGTCCGGATAACCGAACATTTCCAAAAAAAAAAGTTAAACAAAGTTTAATGGAATGTATTTTGAAACTACATCCGTGCCGTAGTAACTAGCGTGCTAGCCTACAAAGTGAAAGGTCCCGGGTTCGAACTCCCAGCTAGGGTCTGGAAATTTTAACACGTTAAAACCACCGTTAAGGTATCAAAACCCACAGTAGTTGCTAATGATCAAGCTGTCGATACGACTTTAAATAAACTAAAAAAAACTACCATTTAGAATATTTTTAGTGTTGGAACGATTTATTTTATTTTTTATAAACTCAGTAAAAATTAATTTTTAACAGGACATTTTATTTTTCAGTAACGTTGAAATTTTGGTCGGCAATGGCGGGCTTACGCCCGCAAGTTTACAAAATAAGGGCTGGTACTTTTTGTACACCCTTATTAAAATTAAATGGCACTTCAGAACAAACTTTTACAAATATTGTTTTGGCACTGAAAGGGTTAATATGCATTTTAGGGCAAAAATTACGTTGTCAGAAATCAGCAGCTGAATGCAGTACAAATAAATACCTACAATAACATCAAAATTTTTGTAAGCGTGATAATACAGCAAAACGCGTTGAAGGTTTACCAAAATGGAAGTCATGTTTGTTTTTTCTTAATTAAATACTCAACGCTGAGAAGCCAAAGAAGAGAATTAAGAAAACGACTGAAATGTTTAATGAGTTACAAGTTACGTTGAACTGCAAAAATTAATATTTCGCTTAATAATATTTGAATATATCAGTATTATTAATAATCCGAGTAAATTTGAGATGATAAAAGAACTTAAGTAAAAGAGAACAATAGAACGTTAAAAAGAAAAAAATAAATAACGGATTTATAATTTTATTTCATATTCGTTTAGCTGTAGTAGTAGTAGTAGTAATATAATAATAATAATAAAATATAATATTCTACTAACATTTCCTTTTCTGTGGAATATAACCGCAATCCTTTCCTTTAAAGGATTCTGCGTAAAAAGGATGTACGAATCAAAGAAAGCTTTTTGACATTTCAACAGGGCTAATTAGTAGAAAGCTGGCGGCGAAGGATTCTAAAAGAAACCAACGCATGCGCACCCGTATTTTGTTGTGGGAGAGCACCCTGCCACAACTAAGCCTCACATCCAAGACTTAATGCTTCCCTTACATACTTACACGTATTATTTAATGCTACACTACACTAACTAATTTGAGGACGCAACCTAGACCATAAACTGGCATCACCGCTTATCTTTCAACCTCCAGTTCATGTCTAAATGCTCGCTAATAAATACTCCAGAAAGGTGAATTTGATATTTATGAAATATACACACAATAATTACAACTGTACAATTTAAGATACCTCTTAAAATGTTTCATTATTCAAATCCACATTGATTTATTATCACGCTATCTAATATTTTGTAAAAGTAAGAGTAAGAGAGGGGATTTTAAGATTTTGAAGAATTTAATTACCTATTTGATTCTTTTTATAATTATTATTTATGTAAGAGAAAATAAGGGCCTTTTAACCCTTTCTTACACAGTGTGGCATAGAAGTCACAGTGGAGTGAAATAACAGACACAAAAACTTTAATGCTTAGCGACTAATTTTGATTAAAGAGTGCTGAATGTGAAGTGTAATGATTTTCTGTACCCTATCCAGCAATCGAACCTGAGACCTCCGCTTTGCAGTGTAACATGCTGACCACTACGCCACGGATGCGACCCACAGATTAGTTTCTTTTTAAAGTTAATTTTAGTTTTAAATATTCGTGTTCATTTATTAAAATAAGTAGCATTTCTTCGAGTATGTTGAATGTAGGCCTACATACAAGTATATTTTTAGGCTGTAAATAGTGATTTTACCAATATTTTTGAATTGTAACATTTTTTAAGTCTTAAATAATGCTTTGATATTAAAATCATATTTAGTTTTTTTTGCTACAAATCTAAGAAAGAGAATATTGTTTAGAAAGCCTGCACATTATTTTACTTATTCATATTGTTGGGAACTTTGATACCATCAAGCCCACTGTGACATATGTGTCACACTTTTTTGTCACGCCATCAAAAAGGCTGAAGGTCTAAAAGTGATTTTATTTCACTTAAATGTTAGTAAAGTGTATGAAACAATGTACACATATTTGTTTAAGCATAGTTAAAAAATTTGGGATTAAAAGGGTTAAGATTTTGGAGAATTTAATTACCTATTCTATTTTTGTATATAATTATTATTATAAGTAAGAGTAAAAAAGGGAATTTTAAGATTTTGGATAATTTAATAACCCATTTTATTTTTTTTAAATTATTATTTATGTAAGAGTAAATAAGGGAATTTTAAGATTTTGGAGCATTTAAATACCTGTTTTATTTTATTTGTTTTTTGTTATTTAAGTTAGATGATGATCTAACTAAACCATTGGTTTTCAAGTGGGAGGGGTGACCCCAAAGGGGGCGTGATGAAGGGTTTAGGGAGCGCAAAGCTTTGTTTAAAAAATAAATGAATTTTAGTGTAGACCAAATAAATAAAATAAAATATTCTTTATTTAAAAAATATTCTTTAGGCAAATAAAACCTCATTGCTCTTCAAAGTGACACTGGCCTTGGAAACGAAATTTAAGGAATGTTCGCTCACGCTCTTCTGGATCAGTGTCCAAAAACAGTACTTTTTTGAGTAAAAATGCCTTAAAAGTACTCATTCATTTGCTACTACATATTCTTGTGAAATTAGATTTACTACTCTTGCTCCCATGAAGAGCAAATATCGTTGAAGATTAGATGTAACAAAAGAACTTAAGAGTTGCACTGTCGGAACTGACTTCACGTTTCAGAAAACTTTGTGCCGAGAAAAAACACGCTCATCCATCATCACACTTGTATTTTTAAATTTTCTTTTCAGTTATATTTAGCAGTATGTATTTATTAAAAATACATGTCCTGATCTGTTTGTAATTATATTTTAATTATTTCAACTCTGAACCCATTGTCCACATAGGAATACACTTTAAATATGTTACTTAAATAAAAATTACAAGTAAAAATGTTATTTAAAAAAATGTACACATATATCCCTACATATAACTGTGGCTTACAGTTAAACTAAAAAAGAGGGTTCCAAATAAATAGTTTGAGAACCGCTGTTCTAAACAATACTCTCTTATAAACCAATGACCTAACCTTTACTCTCAGAGAAGATAACTGTAACTAGTGTCTTTTATACCTCCACCTCTTCTATTCTTAGATGATTCTTAGGCTTGGACAATGAAGAAGATTGATGAAAAGAGACTGGATGCATTTGAAATATGGCTGTACCGGCGACTTCTGAGGATTTCATGGGTGGAAAAGATGACGAATGTGGAGATGTTGAGACGTATGCATAGAGAAAGAGAAGTACTATTAACAGTGAAGAAAAGAAAATTATTGTATATGGGACATGTCATGAGGGGAGAAAAATATAAAATATAACAAGTGATTGTCCAGGGGAAAATCCAAGGAAAGAGATCCTTGGGAAGAAGACAAAAATCCTGGCTGAAAAACCTACGAGATTGGTATGGTTGCAGCAACAACGAATTGTTTAGGGCTGTGACATCAAAGATAAAAATCGCTCTGATGATTGCCAACCTTCGAAGCGGAGATGGCACCTGAAGAAGAAGAAGAAAAAGAAACAGAACTATTTTTTGTAGCCCTGGAACTAGTAGTTTGAGTGCAAAGAGTTTAACACTCTCTACCTTCCTGTTATGGGCAAAACTAATTAATACCAAACTGAATGGTGGAAAAATATCGAAGTTAATTTTAAATGTAGCTATATGAATTTTTGGTATTAATCTACAATAAAATAATAAACAACAGCTGAAGTATACCTAGAGTTTGTGTTGCAATGGAAAAAACCTATATCATAAAATCAGGGTTGAAAAAGGGAACTTATGAAAATCATATATTATTAAAGTTTGTCTAGACAAGGGCTATTAAAAAATCTGTTCCTCCGGTCCGGATGGTAATAGTGAAATGTAGCGGATATGTTAAACAAAGTACGACTAAAAGCGGTGGAACGGGAAAGGGAGATAAACAGATAAGAGGCGGGAAAGAAAATGAGGTGTGATGAGAGATGATAACAGTAATAAAAAGAATTAAAAAACCGCCCTCTCCATTCTAGTTAATAAAGTGAAGCGATAATCAAGGGTTATATAAATAATAGCTCTACTTTATTTCTATCACTACCTTGTAAGGTAATAGGGTATTATTCATCGTACACCTATATTAATATCACTGACCCTTATCGGGCAATCTTAACATCAAAATTACATATTTCTTCACTTTTTTATTCATTCAATTTTTTCCGTTGACAATGTGACTAATGTAACAGGTATTTTTAAGACAAAATAAATACCAAAATTAAATCTGTTAACTTGTTAGATATTCTTTTTTTAATACAGAAATATTTAGTTATTTGGTTAAAGATTTACATTCCTGACGCTAAAAGGTTTTTATTTATTACATTTTTTTTAGTTTATTTAAAGTTCCATCAATATCTTGGTTATTAGTATCAATTCTGTACAGAACAGTTTTGTTCTGACATTTTTTACAGACCCTAGCTGGGAATCGAACTCGGGATCTTCCGTTTTGTAGATCAGCACATTAACCACTACGCCACGAAGGAGGTGTTATATTTCACTTTTTTCTTCGTTAGTTTATTGAAAGCATCTGTTTGTTAACAATACGATTTCACTTCCAGTAAGACGAAGGTTTACAAATACTTACATCTATTCTGTCCTAGATAAATTTAAAAACGCGTATAGCCACAGAGTTTCTTGGGAAGACCACTGTGGGGTTAGTGATACCCTCCAAAATTTATGTCATAATCATCAAGGCCATATGTGTGTTTAGGGCCCGTTTACATACAATTTGTTTTAATATCACTTAAGGTATATTCTAGTGATTTAAAAAAAATCCTTTTTCTATTTAAATCTAAGCTTTTCTATATAAATATAAGTACCTATATTGAAATTATTAAAAAAAAATCCTTTTTTACGTAAATAGATCCTAGAACTAGTTGTAATTTAATTGGGGAGAAAAATTAAAAATTAATATTTGAAGATCTTTCTATAGACAAAACTTCTTTTCGCCATAAATATTTAAAAATGCATATCTATAATAAATAAATAAATACGCCGGCCGCATTGGCGCAGTTGGTAACGTGCTCGCCTCTCATCATGCGGTCCTGGGTTCGAATCCCACTAAGGCACGGCATATTTTCATACGTTACAAAAAAATCATATCATCCTCATTACACACAGTTACACCCCAACGTCGCCGCTAATGACCTTGATGTTGATGCGACGTTAAATAAATTTAAAAAAATAAATAAATAAAAATAAATTATATTTTTACGTACTTAAAATGTGTATTTTCTAAGCGGTTTTTAATATCACCACACAGATTAATCATATCACATCACGGATATGAGATCTCGATTTTTTTTTTTTTGTTTATAGCCTGATAATTATTTTGTATTAATTGCTAAATGTAATTTTAAATTGTAGAGTAATGAATTTTAAATTGTAATTTTAAATTTTAGAGTAATGAATTTCATTATACAGCCAGAACCTGTGGTGAATGAATTGAAGGTGTCATTTTCAGCGTGGAAATTAGATGTTTTCCGAAGACCGAGCCTGCTATGCGCTGATAAGCATACTTTTCCACTCAGTGAGGTGATTGAAAACCACCTCACTCCTCGTTTTATATAGTAAAGCCTCAGGAGGTTCAAAACAGCCTTTCAGCTGATGACTCCAATAACATTTTAAATCGTATTTTAAAATAAATTATTTAAAATGTAATTTATTTATTACTTAAGTTAAGAATTTTATTTTTATATGATGTAATAGCTATAGCTAAAGTAGCCTTTAACTTTCATAAATTATTAAAAAGTTGACATGGTAATCTAATAAATTATTTGAAACTACTTTACTAAGTTTGATTAGTTTTTTACTTAACTAAGTTTCTTAACACATGGTCAGCCAATTAAATGACTGAATCATTTAAGAACAGAAGAGGTAGAGGTGTAAAAGACACCAATCAGAGTTATCTCCTCTGAAAGTAATGAATTTCATTATACAGCCAAACCCTGTGGTGAATGAAGTGAAGGTGTCATTTGCAGAGTGGAAAATATGTGCTTTTCAGAGGGCCCGGCATGCTGATAAGCATACTTTTCCACTCAGTGAGGAAGGCAATGGTAAACCACCTCACTCCTCGTTTTACTTAGTAAAACCTCTACAGGTTCAAACCAGCCTTTCGGCTGATGACCTAAACAACATGATGTAATTCGTTTATCATACAGTATTTTGTTCAATTTAAAAAATTATACATCCTATTTATGCCTGAAATTTCCTTACATAAATAATAGAACCAAGAATTATTTTAAATGTTTATTTTAAAAAATTATGACAAAACTTGATAAATATCAAGTATTCAGACGAAATAATCATCAAAAACTATGATATCTTGTTATTTCAGTAATATCTACATAATGAAGATGAATTGCATGAACATTATCACTTTAAATAACAATAGTTGAAATATAATATCATTAAGAATCTACTCGTATTTCTTACCCGTCAAACCAACAAGGAAATGTATCTTTGAAGCAAACCAAAGAAGATTTTACCGCAAAATTTATAGCTAAAGTAACCTTTAACTTTCATAAACTATTAAAAAGTTGACATGGTAATCTAATAAATTATTTGAAACTACTTTACTAAGTTTGATTACATAAGTTAAATTACTACAAATTAAGTTTAATGCTATTTAAAGTTGTCTTTATAGCAAGTTTAAATTTATATGATAAACATTGCACATATTGTTATAATAATTAAAGTTGCAACACACGTAATGAGTCATCAAAAGATAACAATAGAAATTATAAAGCTGTTATAATTATAAATGTATTAAGTAAATTAGCCCTGTGGTGAATGAAGTGAAGGTGTCATTTGCAGGGTGTAAAGTAGATGCTTTTCAAAGAACTTGCTATGCTGATAAGCGTAGGCTATCTAGAAATTCAAACCAGCCTTTCGGCTGATGATCTAGAAACAACAAGTAAATTAATAATAAGATTAATTTTCAGTCAAATAATAATTTTGAAAAATATATTAGGCCTATTACGTTTTCTGAAACAACCGGATAGTGGTTACAATATATTTTTAACATAGCAAAAAATGAAAAGAAGGTTAAAAAATGAGCCTGAATATTAAATTTTTACCTCAAAAAAATTCAAGAAAGTTATTTAAACGTTTTAAACTTAATACAAAAACAATCTCGTGTGAAACACGCACTTTTCTTGCCAGTATAAATAATTAAAAATGTAACCTATGTTTAATATAATTAGTAAACAATGTAAAATGAGAAACATAACCTATTTTTAATCATGACTGAATGCTGCAAAATGAAAATCAATCTCTATTCGACTTAAAAATATGGGAAATCAACACGTGCAGTAGGTCTACAAAGAAACCAATAAAGACTCGAATCACTATAAATCACCTAGCCATCTCATTTTAGACATAGTTTTAGGGCCACTCCTGCTGTAGCTTATTATGTAAAAATCTATGCCTTTCTAAAAATGACAACCACCACAGGTACTCTGTACCTGTGGTTCAGAGTACCACAGGTACCTGTACTCTGTACCCGAGTACAAGAAATACAGTATCCATAACTTCCACAGTTTTATTCAACTTCACCAATACTTTTGTGTACGTTACTCTACTAGTTTTTTTGCAGATATTTAAGAGGAGATTGTACTTTGTAACCCACCAATGTTAAATTTGCTGTTTTTAGGTACATTTTTCATAGGATTGGTAAAAGATAGAGAAATTAAACTTTACATACTATAGGTATCGGATTTCTTCTCGAGCTACTGACATTTTTTCAATTTAAACTTTGGAACATACCATTTTTTTTAAATTACGAATAACATAAAATTTTTACAAATTGATTTCTACGTTTTTTTACGGATTACTAATTTATGGAGCACCTGAGGAAGTCATAAAAATGTTGATATATGTGGATGTACAAGATAATTAACTGGTAAAAATTTCAGCCTGGTAGGTTTATTGGTTTCTGAAAAAAATGTACCTAGTGTTAAAAATTTAAATTTACGGAAAAATACAAGAAACAAGAAGGCACAAATAAAAAACAGAATTTACACAAACAAGTCAATTTCCCATCAACAGTAGTTTAGAAAGGTGAACCAACAGCTGAGAATATAAAAAACAGTGGTGCAGATATTTTAAAAACTAAAATTTCCCTTTGCACTAAAACGAGCAGTATAAAATAGTGAAAAATATTTGTTTGGTAACATGATTTTTCTGTGTAAACTTGATAAAAACTTAATTTTTTCGTAAAAAAATTATTTTCTTGCGTAATTTAATGGTTTTGTTTGGTAGATCTAGGCCTAAACTAATGAAAAACATAAAAAACCAAAAATCAAATTTTGAGTTAAAACCATCGGGCCATCTCCCCTTAAAGGCGATACCCTTTATAAAGCTCAGTTCAGTTAAAGATCCAACTCGATTATGAATGAGTGCTATTAGCAAGCGTTTGTGTACATGATAACAAGTACGTTAGGAAAAGGTCTTCGTACTGTAATTTGTTGTAGGTAATCAGCTATTGTTAATTGTAAAATCACTGTTATTTTTAGTCTGTTAAATTATTTCAATCTCTAAGTTTTTTAATAAATTTAAGTAATCTAACTAAATTTGTTGGTATGCTAAGTTTAATATTTGATTGTAGCTAATTATTAATTATTTGAATAGATAATAAATAAATAAGTTTATGGGGTTTTGTTTATTATTTATTATACCAGATCAGGAATGGATTAAGGCTTACGTGTTACAATATTTAAAATCTGGTGTGAAACACTCACACAACTTTCTCTTGCCAATGCAAATAATTAATAATAAACCTAACATTATTAATAAAATATTAAAAATAAACAACAACTAACCTCAAAAACATAACCTTATTTTAATCATGAGTGAATGACGCAAAATGACAATCGAACTCGGTTTGGCTTAAAAAAAAACGGAAAATCACACTTTCACGCTAAACTAGGCTCTGTAGAGAAAAATTCTCTAAACAAAAGTTGTAGATCTTTTAATTTTCTATAACTTTTATTATATACACTTTTGTCGTAAAATGCATACTAAGACCGAAATGTTAAAAAAATCGATTTTTCTCACGTTTTCGTGAGAAAAAAACAGAAAATCGCAAATTACCGCTAAACTAAGCGTTATACAAAAAAATGTTTGAAATAAAAGTTGTAGGTTTTTAAATTCTCTACAACTTTTATTATATAAGTTTTTGCGCTAAAATTTATATCAAAGCCGTAATCTTAAAAAAACAACGTTTTTACGTGAAAACAGCCTCACCGAGAATTTCAGCAGACATGGCGCCTACCCTATCTTGTAGAGAATAAAAAATTGAGTAAAATGGGCGATTTTAAAAAAAATCGTAGGACCAGTTTTTGAGAAAATCGCAAAAAACTGAAAAATTATACGAATAAACTACTACTTCCGGTTGACCGATTTTGATGAAAATGTTCGTGTCGCGTCCGGTAGTGGTATGTAACTTAAGTTTCAAGTTTCAAGTTCGTACGATGTTCCGTTCTTGAGATATTCTGTTCACACACACACACACAGACACACAGACACACACACACACACACACAGACACACAGACACACACACAGACCAATCGCTAAAAACATGTTTTTTGGATTCAGGGGGTCTGAAAACGTATAGATCCGGTGAAAACTCGATTTCGAAAAATCGACATGAAAACAATACTTTCCTTCCTATATATTCATATAGGCAAGAGAAAGTAAAAATTACATTAAAAACTTTTTCTCAAACTTTTAGGCCTACTATACAATATATTTTATAATTTTCATATTTTGTACATAAATTCGTTTTCTTCTTTGTTAAAAAATTATATTTTTGGATGATAACATTACAAAGCGATTCAAAATACATAAGATGCTTTTATATAATCATACAGTTTAATAGTGGAAATTCAGGCAAACCGTTTGGCTGATGCGAATCAAATGCGGAGTCCAATAGAAATGTCAGACGTCGTGACAGCTAGAAGCCAATATTCCTCTACTGCCTTCTTAGTCCTTATTCAATGACTTCTCGTTCTCACACTTTACCCCTTACTGCTTTAGGCCTACTTACACACAGATATAGATTCACAGAATACGCCTATTCAAAATTCTCTGTTCCGTTTGTTACGAAAAGCCGATAATATCTGATACAATTACTTAACTGCAAATAACTAACAGTCAAAGTGAATTCAGATTCCGTAATGTCTTTATATACGTTTGTACGTTAAATCATAAATTACATTGGCGAACTATAATAGATCTTGAACGTTTTTTACTAATACTCGTGATTAAATGGGGGAAAATGAAATAATTCAACACCAATTTTAAATTACCCTGAATTGTACAATGGAAATTATTTTTACGTTCTCAAAAATTCACAAAACATATTATAGTATTAGACAAATTTATTTAATCTTCGATAAAAATTGGATCGCCGTTCCAAAATTTTAATTTATCAATATGGAATTATGGTGTCCAGCTCTTTGGAGAAGCGGCAGAAAGTAACTTAAAATCGATCTACGCTTTCAGTTGAAATTTTTAAGACTTGTTTCTGTCGCTTCTTTTTATGTAAACAATAAAACCCTCCACGATGATTTCAAAATTCCAAAAGTAAAGAAACTAACTGGGACCTGTATAGTAAATTTCTTGAAAGATTAGATAACCTTTCCAAACGACTAGGCCGTGACTTAGCTACAAGAACTTTCCAACTGTATGACGTTCAAAGTTAAAATGAAGTAGAGACCTATTGGTCTGAATAACGGACAATACCCATAGTTCTAAACGGATAATGTAGTTCTTTCCTTATCTCGGTATTTCCCATATGTATATCAAAGAAAATTCATTTCAGATGCTTGCAATCTACTCTCCTCTCGCTTTGATAGCACCCAAGTTTCACTGCCATAGAGTAGAGTCGACACTGCTAATGTTTTATAAAATCTCACCCTCGTGTTTTGCTGATGCTATGTTTCAAAAAGCGGTGGATAGTTCCGAATATTTGCTGAAATTAGTGCATCTTATTGTAACTATATTTATCCTGTTGGTATATATAATGTTGCAACCTAGATACTGAAAGTGAGAGATTTGTTCCAAAACATTATTATCTATAACAATTTTACTTCTGAAATACTTCCCCCTGAATGCCATTACCTTTGTCATCTTCGTCGAAACTGTCAACTTATATTCTTTGCAGAGTTTGTTCAGCATGAAAAGTTCTCTCTGCAGGTCATCCTCATTCTCCTGTAGCACTATCAGGTCATCGGCAAATAATAGGCAGTTTACAACCCTATCTTCTCCTATGAGAATACCAGTGTGTATTTAGTGATATAAACATACAAAATATAAAAAACAATAATTTTAATAGTTTTAATTTTGATAATTATACTTGATTTTCGTTTTAAATTTGATTCATACAATTTTGGTGAGGTATTTAACGTAGATTACTGATAAGTAAAAACAAAAGTAGAAGTCGGTGTATCAAATAAATATAATAAACAAACATGAAGAGGGTCTTTATTTATTTTTTAGTCGAGAGATTACTGTTTTTTGTTTTTATGTGAAACGTTTACCCCACAACCATTACAGGAACAATAACCTGGATGAGTTCTTCTAAAGATACTGTGAAGATGTGTATAGATGTAGGTATAGACAGAAAGACAAATATCCATTAGCGTAATGAAATCCTGCACACTGTTGCTTCCTGCTTCATTCTCTTTATCTATCACTATATAAACTGAGAGCCCATATCTTTCAAACGCTTGCGTTACACCCCTTTGAAAATGTCTTGTTCAATCTGTAACATTTATTTTTCCTTCTATCCAGTACCATCAAAAAATCATTTTTTCCTTTTTAAAACAAATTTTGAAATAGATACTAAAAGATGCGGCAGATAACAATTTGTATTTCTCTTTGTTTGTAAGAATATTATATTGAAATACATTTTCTCATGTAGATACAATATCAAGTATCATTGCGGAGAATTTTAAATTTAATAGTCCATGAAAATTTATATTACAATCGAATTTTAGAATCCTAAGTTAATTAAATTGATAAATGAATTTCTATGGGTCAATCCTTGGCAAATCACCCATATGAATTACATTTGTTGTTCAACATTTGTAATTTATAAAAATGTTTAACCAAGTGTTCCTCATACAAATATTGGAGTTCCAAACCATGGTTAAAAAATTCTTAATAATGGTACTATTTTTGGCGGCCATTTTTCATACGTCATCATGTGAATGCCGAAGCTACTCGACTACAGCTACTTGACAACATAGATCTAAATAGAAGAATTTCTCATGTGAAACCATTTGAACTGTTGTAATAGATAAAACAAGTTATTAAGTCATTAGTTAATAGGTACTTGTATACATTTTTAAAAGTTCTAAAAACAAAAATGTAACCACTTCATTAATTCAGTAGTATATACACTGTATTATAATATATTAGAATTTATCAACATAAACTATTTTATTTTAAATTCCTAATATGTTGTGTACGTTGCAATCTGTTCAATTCAGATCAATAAGCAACCCCATGACCCAATGAGATGAAGATGATGTGTATGACGTGTAAATGAAGTGTAGTTCATCCTTGGATCCCGGGTTCAACTTACGGTTAAATGTAGTATTTTTCATCATTAATATTTTTATCTATGAACTTTGATCATTTGCAGTATCCTCGATGTGCAAAACAACGAGCGTAATAAAAAATTATTCTTCTTCTACGTCTTCTCCTCCTCCTCCTCCTCCTGTTACTCCCACTACTCCTTTTCAAAAATGGAACAGCCACATGTGAGCATGGGCCTTCAACATTAATCCCTTTCAACATCATCTTAAAATCTTAAAACAGACAAAAGGGAAAGGGAACAGTACGCAGAAGAATTTCATAGATGGCCAACCTGAGAGTGTGGTTCAACAAAAGTTCAGAACTGTTTCGGATACCTACCAATAAAGCAAGCATCGCCATGATGCTCGCCAACCTTCGGAACGGAGAGGCACCCTAAGAAGAAGAGAAGAACATCATTTATCTCTCGCTAGACCCACATAGAACGTCGCCCCCCCTCAAACTTCGAGATCTATGGTTATGTCAACAAACCATTTGAGTCAATTCTAGATTTTATTGATGTACTCGCTCACGCAAGCTCTTTTAGAATTAAACGAAAATGTCCTATAATTTTATTATAAACATGTAAAACATTTCAATTTTCATACAAAGTGATTATGAATTGAATTAATATCATCGTTTCTTTTTGAATTCTTAGATTCACCCATACTTTGAATTTAATAATTTTATAAAAATGTATTGCAGACTACAATAGAATGATACACACAAAGTACACATAATGATATTTTAACGTAAAATTGACAGCGGATGTAAATTTACTATTTAATTTCACAAATGAAACATTTTTGAGTATACATACAGGTATTTTTATCAAATATCATCGTATGAAATGAAAAAGGGTACGTTTGTTTGTTGGATACACACACAATATGTACACATGAAATAACAAACAGGGTCGTCACTCACCATAAAGAATAAAAGAAAAATATTTTAAAGTACAAATTTTAAAAAAAATAAACATGTAAGTTCACCAAAATAAAAAGTAAAGCTAATAAGTTATTTGTATTAATTTCATCCTTTCTTTCAAATAATATATTTTACACGAATGTATTTGAAGTATTGACAACAGAGGTAGAAATTTATTTTTTAAACATTTGTAACTGCCCGCAATAACCAATGAAATGATATTTTCTGTTTTTGACATCACTTTGATATTAAATTCACCATGCTTTTGTATATTGTTACAATATATCCAACGTTTAAACTGTAGTATCGAAGCGAATATAATATTCAGTTTTCAGGTACATATTATTTACCGACCTTAGTAATAAACAAAGATGAAATAATTTATAATATAAAGTTACATTTAAATAAACATTTGAAAATTAACTACCAGATTTTATGTACTCACAAAATAATGACAGTTAAATAACATATTAATTTAGAGATAATTCGTAATATCAATACATATTTTTATTTACAGATTTATCTTTAGTCTGTATTTAAAAGAATATTAAATATATTTGTTAGACAGATAATTATAATGAAAAGATATCTCCCAGAGGAGGTACCTTAAAAAAACATCGTACATAGGTTGATAATTATTACAATAATATATTGTATGTTGTATATTATTTTTACTCCCTAATGTGTATTTGGGCCCATAACAGGCAGGTGGAGTAGTTGGAGATTATTTGCACTTGATCTGCAAGTTTCAGGGTTACAAATAATAGTAACATTACTTATCACATGGTCAGTAAATTATATGAATGAAGCATGTAGGAAATTAAAAAGCAGAAGTGGTAGAGGTGTAAAAGACCCTAATCAAAGTTATCGTTTCTGAGAGTAATGAATTTCCTTATACAGCCAGACCCTGTGATGAATGAAGTGAAGGTGTCATATGGAGGATGGAAGTAGATGCTTTACAGAGGGCCTGGCATGTTGATCCGCATACTTGCCAGTGAGAAAGGCATTGGCAAACCTCCTCAATCCTCGGTTTACTTAATAAAGCTTCTAGAGATTCAAATCAGCTTTTCGGCTGTTGACTTAAACAACAACAATATACTGTATATAAGTTATACATAAATTGTGAATATAAGCATATTCATGTAATATGCTCATAACAGGCAGGTGGAATGTTAAATTATTTGCAATTAATCTGCTAGTTCCAGAGCTACAAAAAACAGTTCTGTTTCTTATGACATAATACACTACGAACTATTATGATATGAACTAGAAGGGGTAAAAACTCTACTTCAAAAAATCAACATGAAAACAATTATTTCCTTCCCTATATATTAATATGCCCATAACAGACAGGTGGAGTTTCAATTTATTAACACTCAATCTGTTTTTTGCAGAGCTAAAATAAATAGTTATGTTTCTTATCACATGGTCAGCCAATTAAATGACTGAACCATTTAAGAACAAAAGAGGTAGAGGTGCAAAAGACCCTAATCAGAGTTGTCTCCTCTGAAAGTAATGAATTTCATTATACAGCCAAACACTGTGGTGAATGAAGTGAAGGTGTCATTTGCAGAGTGGAAAATATGTGCTTTTCAGAGGGCCTGGCATGCTGCTAAGCGTAATTTTTTCACTCAGTGAGGAAGGCAATAGTAAAACACTTTACTTTTCGTTTTACTTAGTAAAACCTCTAGAAGTTCAAACCAGCTTTTCGGCTGATGACCTGAACAACATATATTCATATAGGGCAAGAGAAAGTAAAAAATAAACATGAAATTTAATAAAAATTTGAATTCTGGTTAAGGAAGAAAAACAAATATTTTCTTTAGGCTTATAATAATATGTAATCGATTGAGATGATACTTTTCAACAAAAGTCTGTACCGGTAAATTGTCTAAGCAACTAACAGATAGAATCGCATAATACTTGAAAAACAAAATATATTTGTAATTTTAAGTAAAATAAAAATTTTGTTTACAATTTAAATAGAGAGAATTTAAATGTATCAAAGTGTAAATAATTGTGCAAACGTTCACCAACAAACAAACTGTTATCGGAAAAAGGTGTGAAAATAAACGTCGCATAAATAGGAAAAAGGTGCTTTAATTACCGCAACGATTGGCAATACCAGCACGCATCAGTTTGTTTACCGTTGTCGTGGTATTATTAGTTGTTGTTGTGAAAAGCGTTCTATAAATATAGAATTCAAGTGAAATAGAATACGTAAATAGTAATAAAATACATTATATAACGTTTAACAATGATGTAATTATTCTGCATCGGTGGTATTAGAATAAAAAAATATAGAAGTACTGTAAGAGATAAAGCCAAGTGTGTTTCTAGTAGAGAGTAGATTCGTACACAACTGGAAGCAAGGTTCTCTTTTCTCTTTGAGCTGAACGGCGTGACATGTCGAGTTATCTAGTTAGCCGCTGTCCATTGAGCCAGAAAAACACGACAGAAGTGAAAGGAGAGACGCAGGGCGTCGTACTCTCATGAGAGAGGGTTCGACGCAACGGCAAGCAACAAGCACCCCCCCCCCCCCTTAATACGCAGTCGCAGACGCAATGTCGCTCTTCATTTATTTAGGACGCGAGCTGCAGTGGCCCCTTTCGATCGATAAACCCACCTGCCGTATCATGCTCACCGGTACATAATTGCATACCGATACTTTATGAAATACATATTCCCTGCCTAACTTCACTCGTTCAACCAATAACGGACCAACGATAATTCATTATTATTATTATTATAATTAAATACTTCGTAAATACTCTACCTGTTATATTTTAATTAAATCATAATACAAATAGATTTCATATCCAATTCAAACTGGATGATGAGCAACATTGAAACAATCCAGGCTTAAATATTATGGATTTTATTATAATACAACGCATCTATAATTAAAACTTCATTAAATTTGCGTATGAAATCATCAAGGAAGCTTAATTATGAGGAAAATTGTATATTCTCCCTTCTGTACGCCGATGATTATGGGCTTGTTTCCGATAATAGACATACTCTTCATCGTGCCTTGTGTAAATCACAAATTTAATATTTATATTGTTGTTTAGGTCATCAGCTGAAAGGTTGTTTTGAACCTCTAGAGGCTTTAATTAGTAAAACGAGGAGTGAGGTGGTTTATAATTGCCTTAATGAGTGGAAAGGTATGTTTATAGCATGTCAGGACTTCTGAAAAGCATCTACTTTCCACCCTGTAAATGACACTTTCAGTTCATTCACCACAGTGTCTGGTTGTATAATGAAATTCATTACTCTCAGAGGAGATGACGGTGACTAGCGTCTTTTACACCTTTACGTCTTCTGTTCTTAAATAGTTCAGTCATATAATTGAATAACCATGTGATAATACTCTATCTAGTACATGCCCATCCATGATAACCCATCCTAGTACATGGTTTTGTCCATAGTTGGATGGGATAATTTCCACCACCTTTAGCGTAATAGGATAGTAGTTTACTGTAAGAAATTTTGTATTATCGTAATTTATTTTTTATGTTATGTGTAATATCATGGGAGTAAATAAATAATAATAATTATTATTATTATTGTTAATAAACAGAATCCTCTGTATGTCTAGGTGGCTGAAGGATGTACAGCGGGATGTGGAGGAACTTGGAATCACTCAACAAGACCTAACAAAATCAGCTAAATACAACCAACTAGTCAAGAGTAATATGGTAACATTCGAACCAAAAACCAGAAGAGTGTACAACAGGGTGTTTACTGACGAAGGCCGGAAATAGAGATCGGAATGTTTTAAGAAAATGTGAGCCAAACGAAAAGGAAGCCATGCTTAGGAAAGCGCTCTTTTAAAAAAAACCCAACACTGGAACAAACCTAAACTTGAACTAGAGTGATCCTATGAGGTCTCAAAAGTAGAAAAGAAAAACAAGAACTATTTTTATAGCCCTGAAACTAACAGATCGAGTGAAAATAATTTAACACTCCACCTGCCTGTTTTCATATTTTACATATATGTGGTAAAATAATGAAATTGCTTCCCTTAATAAATTGTTGTCCGTCCTGAAGGTTATAGGACAAAGAATTCAAGCTCGTTGGATGTAAGGGATCATACATTAATGAAGTGGATATTGACCAAAAAGTGGCGATGCTTAATCGTAAGTGTGGAATTTAACTTATGTAAATAATGAAAAATATAACTTATGTTTAATCATTAGTAAACAATGTAAGATGGAAAGCATAACCTAACTTTAATCAAGAGTAAATGACGCAAAATCGAAATCGGCAGGACTTGAATATACGGAAAATCACTAATTGATACTAAACTTAGCTCTGAGGAAAAAACCCTTTTTTTAGGAAATTCACAATCTGTTGGAAACAACCATTGAATGTGATAACATAAAATTTGGAAAAAATTAACATGGTAAATAAACGTGTGGAAGCATCGTCCAGTGACAGAACTCCGACGTGAATAGATAAGTGTAGCATTTAGAACACTGTAATGGATAGTCAATTACAGTACTACGTTAATTGATGATATCCCGGCTCCACCGACGTTTTAGTCGTCTTATTCGTTTGTTTGGGAGAGTCTGCGTAGCCTGATTTGTGGTTCAATGGGTTATGGTGGTTCGCGAGTTTCTTTCTAAATTTTGTATAGAGTTTTAAGAAAACGTCATCATGTAGGGTACATTTAGGTCTGAGTGTAGCGTTTTATTGGTTACATAATAGGGGGCGTTAACTATCCTCCACAAAAGCTTTGATTGAAAACGCTGAATTTTTGCTAATACCGATGGTTTTGCACAGCAGTAAAGCCGGCTAGCATAGTTTCATATAGGTAAAGGTAAGAGCTGTAAATGGTTAATTCAGAGGTAGTTGGTAACTTGGATTCGCGTGAAAAAAGTATGTACAACAGTTTTAACCTGTCCTGGAGTGCCTTTCTCGTTTTATCCACGTGTACATTCAACGTGGGCCTCTTATCTATATATAAACCTTGATAACGGATAGATTCAGAAGGTAAGTTTTATAAATGTTATTTATTTTTTAATTATTAATTTAGTTTAATTAACGCGATTATAATTATTTGTTTGTAATCTAAGTTTCTGCCCATAACAAAAATAATTTGTATTTGAGGGTAAGTGAAACGGTCGCGCACTTTTTGCTACACTGTCCGAACTATAATGACATAAGACTGAAGTATTTAACTAAATATATTAGAAATGTACTAAGAGAGCAGAATAGAATGTTGGTACTGTTATCAAATTTAAGTTTACAAAAAATTAACAACTTATATTATTATACTCGCGATGCAATTGAGATTAGATCACTTATCTGCGGTGTTGGTTAACAAGCTTGCTGGTACTTAAAAGTACCAAAAGTATTTATCAGAGGATTCATCAAATAAAATGGGCAGTCTGTAGATGTACATTTTATTATTGTATTTATGCTATTTCTGTGAGTAAGTATGCCGGTGTGCTTGTGTGTGTGGGTGTGTTTGTGTATATGCGCGCGCGCGCGTGTTGATTAAATATTTCTATCTGAATTTTCTGCCGTATCAGATGAGGTTTGAACAGATAGAGTGAATGTATTGCTTACTTAGGAGCGCTAACCTCTTTATTTTTTTTTTTTTTTTTTTTTTTTTTTTTTTTTTACGCCCTGGAGACTCCAGGAGGAGTATAGGACATGTCGTCAGATGTAACACCTGAAATACATATAAGAAACACACTATGTATCACTACTATCAAGAAAGAAATTCTTGTACGCTATAAAAAGTTTCACCGATCAAGTAATTTTTTAATTTTTTTTTAAAGGAATTCAAATCCTCACAACACTTTAAAGATTGGGGTAATTTATTTATGAATTTTCTCCCTGCATAAGTAGGTTTTTGTTCAAACAATTTTGTGGAGTGATTAGCCACATAATAATCATTCCTGTTTCTCGTGTTATGATTGTGAACATTGAAATTCTGCATAAAATTATTTTGCCTAACATACATAATCACCTCAAAAATGTAGAGACAGGGAACTGTAAGCAATTTAAGCTCCTTAAATAGTGGCCTGCATGAGGTTAGCTGGTTAGCTCCCACCATACACCTAATAGCTTTCTTTTGAATTTTAAAAACCCTATTCATATTACCCATGCTAGAACTACCCCATACTAAAATACCATACCGGATATGAGACAGAATGAGGCCATAATAAGCTGCCATTAGTAATTTTTTATCATTTAATCTGGCGATTTGTTTTAGTGCAAATACCCCAGATGATATTTTACTACAAACTTGATTGGTATAGAAGTCCCAAGACAAAGTATGTAGTAGTTTGCGCTGGCAATAAAGATTACGTAGTTAAAACAATAGTAGCTAATCATTAGTCAATTATAATTATAATTATTTGGGTAATTTTTGCATGGTTGTAAATGATAGTGAAAATTACTTTCAGTTTAAAGACGATTTGCTAAAGATTAAAATATTATCTAGCAATCTTTTTTTTGACACTTTTAATTGAAATTTAGTATCGCTATTAAATTAATATAACAATTTCTAAATGTAAAGCTAATGTTCCAAAACTTCATTTATTTGAAGGAGCGTGCAGTCATCACCACAGTCCTATAGTTGGCCAACAATATATCTTGGCCAGAGGCGCTTCAAACGACTGCGCTCAGTACCCAGTATCCCCCTAATGTACATGTATTGTATGAGAGGGTTGTCACGTAATTCAAATTTGTCATGCATCGTCTTGTATAGTTGTTTCGCGACATCAATTACGTATGGGATTTGTAAGTCTTTGTGCAACATTGAGTTTGTGATGTACAAGGGGCATTGCGTTATCGTTCATAGAATCTTGTTCTGAATCGCTTGTATACGTTTCATGTGTGAAGGTTTAGCAGATACCCAAAGTTAAATTCCATATGACCAGATTGGTCTTAAGACTGTCATGTAAATTGCTAATTTGAAAAGTTAAATTCCATATGACCAGATTGGTCTTAAGACTGTCTTGTAAATTGCTAATTTGAAAAGTTAAATTCCATATGACCAGATTGGTCTTAAGGCTGTCTTGTAAATTGCTAATTTGTGTGTTTAATTTAGAACGTCTAATGAGTAAGCGTTTCAGTAGATAGAAGCGTGTTGTGAGTTTGTGGCGAGTGTGTGTAACATGTGCGTTCCATGTAAGTTTTCTGTCCAAGTGTAAGCCTAAGTAGCGTGTTTGAGTAGTGTGAAGTAGCGGAATATTATTAATGTAAAAAGTTGGGCAGTTTTGTCATCTAAGAGTAAACGTCATATTTTGCGATTTGTTTTCATAATTTTAATTTTCCAAAGTTTAAGCCATGACTATATCTGGTATAAATGGTTTTGTGTCTTTTGAGTTGTAATTACAGGATCGGCATCAACCGCAAGAACATAGCCACAGTTGTATGGATACAATTTGGTATGTCACTGGTGCTTACAGAAAACAGCCTTGGTGCAAGTACGCTTCCTTGCAGTATCTTTCTTTAAATTTCCTTTTGTAATGTGTATTTTACTCAATTTAGTCTATTTAAATTATTGTTAAATAAGAATTTTTTGTATATTTTTCTATTTTATAACAGTTGTCCTCTGTAACTATAAATCTGTGCAATTTCATTTGCATGAGTATTTCTCAAAACAAATAAATTGATTACTTATTTTGTGAAGAGGGGCTCGAAATAAAAAGTTTGATGAGAATCTTGGGCTAAAGGTATTCAATGGAGTCTGCTTCAGGTATTTAAGTATTCTATATATAAACTGGTAGCCATGTGTAATTTTTTAGACTAAATACTACAAGTGTGCTTTATGTTTTATTTGTCATCATTCGCCAACTATTCTGCCAGTCTAGTATTTTATCCAGATGTTATTACTCAATAAAAAACTTGTTTTGTATTTTTACCGGTTGATATTCATCCTACATTAATTGTTAATTCCTTTGATGTATTTAATCGACATAATTATAGCAGCGTATATCTGTTTGATTGTCTAAGTTGGGATGTAATACTGCTTTAAATGAAGATCCGTTTATTAACATTTAATTGTATAATAATATTTAAAAAGTATGAGAAACCAGTTAATTAATTAATGTTTAGAACAAAAAACATATTAAAATTCTGGTTTTATAATAAAAATAGATTTGTTATGCGAAAATACTAAAATGATTGTTATTGTACAGGATAAAGGAAAATGAGACAATTTTAACGAATAGTAAAAATAAACTACAAGACATTTATTACAAATTAATACATAACATTTATTGTTTTACCAAAGGAACAATAGTAGTATATCTACAGCTAATAAAACCACAGAAGTTTTAAGCAGACGTAATAAATATTATCGCATGCGGGCAATATAACAAAACAACTTGTGTGGCCTGTATTAGTACCTCGTTCAACGTAGTTATACAATACTAAATCTACCCTATAACTACTAGTATTTAACAACAAGATATCGAATTCACTTTGTATGATCATTATACAACTTGTTGAGAACACACATTACAATTTTATAAATTAATAAATATAATTTTTTATACATAGTACTAAAACAAAAAACTATCTAATTAAAAGTTCCTATAAATAAAACACAAAAGAAAAATATATTGACGTTTAATATAGATAAGGAATGGAGTATTAAAAAATCTGGTGTGAATCACTCATACGACTTTTTCATGCCAATGTTAAAAATGAAAAATAAAACCTATGTTAATTAATTGATTAAAAATGTAAATTAAAACAACCATTTGTTAATCATCAGCGAACGATACACGAAAATCTCTGCGTAGAACTTAAAGATACAGAAAATCACTAAAGGTGCGGTTTCATTTGTGCATGCAGTAATCGCATGCCAATGACGCATGTCGGGTAGTTTCGTTTGTGCAGTGGAACGTGCGATCCAACTGCAAGTTTGGGTTAACTTCGCAAAACCCGGGTTATCCGAAACGACAAAAATACTCAGTATTTTTAATCTATTTTTTTTACAAATAACTATAATAAAAACAATAAATAATAAATTCTGTAACTTGTATTTCTGTGCCAAAATACTGTTTAAGTAAACTGAACTGTAAATTACAGCACGTAAAGTATGCCCACATGGCATTCAGCACTGCAGTCAGGATTTTTACCGATAACATGAGTGTTTTCCTTGGAGAGTTAGCCTACTACTAGGCCTCCTGTTTATTTTGGTTACATCACCTTTGCTGCAAAAAGTCAATTAATACTGTATTGCTGTTGAATGGGTACAGTAGTGTCTTGGCCTTAATGTAGTTTTCATTTCGTTATGTGGCTGATTAGTGTTACGTACTGGTAGTGGAAGTGAAATGATATTTAACAATGTCGTGTAAACGTAAGCGCGTGGTAAAAACCATCGAAGCGACGCCCACTGATGTACTTTTAGTTAAACGTTGGTGGGACATTTCGGTAAAAAAACGAATGGAAAATAAAAACAAAACAAAATTTCTGGCTTTTCGAAAAAAGAATTAAAATGTACGGAAAATATTTGACAATTAAATCGTACGAATAAAAGTTTTAGGACACAGTAATATTTTTTACAATAAAAAACAATTTTCTTGTTATTTAAAAACAACCGGCTTATCCGAAATCGGCTCACCCCAATTATTTCGGATTAGCGGGAGTTTACTGTATCGACTAGACGATGAAAACAAGTTTGAAGAATCAAATAGTTGTAGTTTTTCTGCAGCTAACTCAATGAGTATTGCGTCTCATCTTTGGAAAAACTCATTTTCAACTTCCAGACGCATGCGACTGCTGCAGGAGACTGGTACCCAAAGCAGTCGATGCACCCGACGCATGCGATCTCTTGCGTCGGACGCATGAACGGAACCACTTCTTAAGAAATCCATTTGATGAGTAATGGCAGTAACGCATGCAGCGGCTGCATGCAGTACCTAATCGCATGCGATGACCGCACAAACGAAACCGCACCTTAAGTGACGCTAAACTAAACTCCTTAGAAAACACTGTTGAAATAATATTTGTAGTTATTTTATTTCCTATAACTTTGGTTATAAAATATATCCTAAGTTTTTTGTCAAAAAATATCAGGTAGATGTTAGGTGGAAAGTGAACGTACAAATAAGTTAACGTGTTCTTGTGACTTGTAAAAGCGTTTGTTCGATACAATTTTGGGCGAATAGTATTTAAATTATTGTGTGGTTTTGTTAGGTACATAAAATTATTATTTAAAAAACTTTTGTATGGAAAAAAGTATAATTACACCCATATAAATGAGTGTAAATAATTATAATTAAATAATTTCTGTATTTGTATAAATAATTATACGAAAAAACATACAATCGATTTTTTCAAATATGTAACCCACCAGGGTAAAGTCGTCGCCGCGAGTCAGTTGTTTAACAGCCGATTATTGAAGACGAAGATTATGTTGTTCAATATAACCACATAACCCGGCCGCATTAACGTAGTTGGTAACGTGCTCGCCTCTCATCATGCGGTCTTGGGTTCGACTCCCTTTCAGGCACGGCATATTTTCATACGTTACAAACAATCATTTCATACTTCACTGTCTGCATTAGCAGTAATTGAAAAACAGTCGGACGTTAAACTAAAAAAAAACCCTAGTAAAGGTAGTTACCGTCCATTCTAAATAACAAGATAGTAAGTAAAATCTCTGAATGGCGGTAACTTTTATAAATAAAAAGTCCTTTTTCGAAATTAAAATTTCCCTTTTAATTATTCTTACAAAATAAATAAAATTCTAGACGTAATAAAACAATTAAATAACCAAAATATAGTACTAAAGACTTAAATTTAGTAGTTATTGTTCATTGTAATTAATTCAACTAAGTTATTAGTGACTAGCAAACCCCGCTCGCTTCGCTTCACAGCAGCTAATGTAGGCCTTATTAAATTATTTTAAATTCTCCCTATATACAATATTTGTGGTTTTGTTGCCCTGTGGCAGCAAAGTAAATTGTTTTTCTGCACTTCCACCTCTAAAAAGTCCGGCATAATAGTTGTCCATGAGTGAAGGAAGCACTCTTGTCTCAAATCGATGCCCACCGTTTTAAATGTTTGTCCCTGCGATTTAACAGAATTGAATAGAATGCATAGAAGAATACCGATGGAAAAGAAAGAGACAGTTGATAAATGTGTCTGAGATAAGAGACAGTAATACGTGGGTGCAGTACGCAGAGTAACTGGAAATATAAGACTAATTCACTTCATGTCGAATGAAAACAATGTATGAATAATACAGTACAAAAGTAAAAATTTTGAATATTTCAGAATTTTTAATGTTTTTGGAATCGAATGTTATTATTCACGTTTTTCTATGAAATATAAAAGTTGAATCGTGTTTCTAGCCCAAAAAATATACCACCCAGAAGACTTAGAAAAAATACAATGTGCTATGCACCCGATGGACTAAAACATGCGACATCGTCACAGTTTAAGTTGCTTAACTCACTTAATTAAAGTTACTTAAAGTTGCAAAATAGCCAATATTGATCAGGAAGCTCTAAGCTGTGCAACAATGACAGATTTTTTAAAATCGGTTGTGTAGTTTCTGAGATTACCTCATACAAACAAACAGACATTTCTTCTTTATTATATTAGTATATATTGGGATTTCGCATGAATCGTTTTGCAATTTTTAAAATCATATTGTATTAATTATTTTACTGGCATTTGTTGCATTCAGTAACCCATACATTCAATACACATAACATGATTAATTAATACAATAATATTTAATAATTAATAATAAAAATAATTAATTAATTAATTTAATTTCTATTTTTCGTGTGTTATTGGAAAAATCATTATTTTTTCTTTACCATTATTAATTTATCTTTTAAAACGCTTTCATTCACTATCAGGAAAAGTTAATACAAAGAAAAATCTCTTAAGTGGTAGCACTGACGCATGAGCACATTACAAAATTCCCTTTGTTCTTTAGTCCATTTAAGTAATACTATCATGCTATTTCGAATGGATTGTACTTTTATACGGATTTGAATACTAGACAGTGGTTACAAGTGTACTTTGATGGTTAAGGTTCAATAAATTATACTCTCTCAGGAATGGTCGGCCTGTATCTATAATTACTTCATCTCATTGATTACGAGGTTGTTCATTGCTCTTAAAATGAATACATTGCAACGTACAAAATTTAGACATTAAAAAAAAATTAACTATTTCACGTTTTAAATACAACATTCTGGAATCAATAATTTATTGTGTCCAATAACAAAAAAAGTATCGGTTCAAAAATTATTTTATTTTTATAATTGGATTTTTATTACAATAAAGACAAAAAAATAATATTTTATTTAAGAAATATATCTTTAAATTACATGATTGGTGTGCATTATTATACAGTAGCAACGGCAACCCATGCAATTGGTATTTCGCCTTAAATATTTATTGTTTTTAAATTGTGCAAGCACTTCATCAGAGGATATCTGATGGGATGTCATCTGGCTTTATCAGTGGACTCATTCTATGGCAATTTGTCACTTTGATTTATTTACCGCGTTCTGAATAGGTCGGTTTGTCTCTTCACAGAAGGCATAATATATATACCGTTCCGTTACTGATCTTTTTGTTAGTCTACTTCTTGGACAAAAACGACTAAATCTAGCTGTTTCAATTATTTTTTTAAATATTTATCTTTATCATTGGTATATGGTTTAAACGTATTGATCTTCCAATATTACATTAATTATTAAAATTAATTTTAAATATTAATTAACTCAGCAGTTTAAATAAGTGAATAAATATAGTTCACTTAGTTTTCGGGTAATAAAATGATATTTGGCGTAGTGCTTAGCGCACTACCCTACAACGCAGAGATCCAGGGTTCGATTCCTTGTTAGGGTCTGTAAATCTTCATAAGACCCACTGTTCTAGATACATAACCCACCGCAGTCGCTAATAACCAAGTTGTTGTTGCGACTTTAAATTTGTTAAAAATGATTTTTTATAATGAATTTATTTAAATTCAACTTAATTATTAGTGACCACAATAATTAGTCTTGATTTGACATTCAGTGAGTGAATTTTGGACCGCGTCCCAAATCAGAGCAGTTTCATTTAGTGAAAATGTTCGAATCTTCTGTATGTCGTATAATTGGGTGTACTTGTAAGTGAATCGGTCATTTGAGAAAGCCCAAAAGTCAAAAATCTAACTTTTGGAAAAATTAAAAAAACTTGTAATTTATTGTTTCAATTAAAAAAAGATTAAAACAAATAAATTGTTTAGAGAGCTGCACCCTTTAATATGAAATGTATACTTTTTTCTTTTTAAAGATAAGCCATGTGTTTAAAAAAATAAAACCTTTGGCTTAAGGTGTTTCTGAAATAAATTGGAGTAAACTGCTAACCTACGTGATTTAACAATGGTATTCATTTATTTATTTCACTAGTTTACATTATGACTTAAAATAGCTTTTTGTAATAATACAAATTGAAATTCTTAACCTAAAAAAAGAAAATGTTGATTTTCTGGGCTAATCACGTTCTTCGTCATAGTCATAAACAGTAGTTATCTCCCTTAAAAAGATTTCTGTATAGAATCTTTGTGTTCCATTAAAATGTAGAGCTTAAGCTTCAGAATATCATCCACTTCATTTTTTAATTAGAAGGAAGCAGTTTATATCCTTAAGGATAAATCTTTTCTTAGAATTATATTACTTAAGAAAAGCCATACTTATGTGATTTTTGAAGAGATGTTGTGTTACATTCAGGTTGTCCTAATTTTTTTTTTTTACTTAAAATAGATTAATCTATCGGGTTGGTCTAGAGGTAAAGTCGTCGCCAAAATCAGCTGTTTAACAGCTGATTTTCGGAGACTAAGGTACCTGGTTCAAATCCTAGTAAAGGTAATTACTTTTATACGGATTTGAATGCTAGACAATGGTTACCGGTGTACTTTGATGGTTGGGGTTCAATTAACCATACTCTCTCAGGAATGGTCGACCTGAGTCTGTACAAGACCTCATTTACACGTCATACATATCATATTCATCTTATTGGGTCATGGGGTTGCTTATTGTTCTGAATTCAACAGATTGCAATGTAAAACAAATTAGGTAGTCTATATTAAAATAGATTAAAACTGGTCTAAAAGACCAACCATTTATCTTTTGTTCATATTATCTAAAAAACTAAATAATTAAATTATATAATCCATTCAACAATGTTTCATATCTTAACACTAAAATATACACAAAACTATTCACTACTTTTGGACTTCACACTGCTCTGCTTTAACACATTACACTGCACTGTTACACTAGTTCGAAGGGCTTCTTTCTACTGAGCCTTCTAGAAACATTTTCATTATCAAGAGGTTGAATTGCTTCAGGATTGATGTGGCCATGTAGGCGAGCTTCATGTTTGATAGCAAATCTTATCTCACTGGACACAAACGGGATGTCAAGATCTCTATGCAGATCACTATTCCTAACGTACCAAGGGGCATTAACCATAGCTCTCAGTATTTTATTCTGAAACGTCTGTATAATCCTTATCTGACTTTCTCTGGCGCAACCCCAAAGTTATATACCATAAATCCAGACGGGTTTTAAAATTTGTTTATAGATTGTTACTTTATTATAAAGAGGCAGCTGCGATTGACGTCCCAGTAATCAATATACTATAGTCCTAAAATGTACTAATGAAAAAATTAATAATTTTGACTTATTGGCTTTCTAAAATGACTGGTTCAAGTTGGATTTAGTTAAATTAAGTGTGAGATAATCTAGTTACTGGTTAAGTTCATTTATTGTCATTAATTCATTACAATTAGTTTATTTTTTATTATAAGTATCTTGATTGTAGTAATTGTAATTTATTAGCAGATTTAAGTAAGATTATTATTTGTAATTTATAGTTTTTAATAAATAGCCTACGCGTAATTTTAAACGATAGTGTGATAATTATTTTATTACCCAGATCCCGAAAAGAACCTTACCGATAATAGTCGTAGTATGAATAGAATAGTCATTATTTAATGAATATACATTAATTAGATTTTTCAATTCAATGGGAAATATTGTAAATACCCTATTTCTGGAAGTACTAATAAACTGAAATAGAAAGTTTAAAGCCTTTATAAGACTTTAAAATTTAACGATTCAAACAAAATGAAGTATTTAATACTTTACGATCGTGCTAAATTGAAAAGGGAACTTATCTAAGCTCATAACAACTGAATAAGAAAGGTGTTATTAACAGTAATGTTGTATAGGTACCGGGTGTCCCACGGATTTGATCCATAAGGATATAGCATTGATTTTCATTGTTTGTTAATGTTTTCTTCCCACGACTAAATGATGACGTTTTGTAATTAGGAATCATTAGAAAATAGTTAGACTTTTAAAAAATATCAATTTTGATACATTTAAGCTGTATTTTAACTTAAAATACGTTTTCTATTTAAGTATCTTTTAAATTTTATGATAGTTTGGCTTGCGTGTTTGGAGTAATGCTTAGCATTGTAGTGTGGGGTAGTAATATTGGTGGTTCGAATCCATCTGCAGTATAAAATTTTTATTGTTTAAAAATGATTGAAAATATTTTAAAAAAATTTAATTTTGACAATTTATTTTCTCATCTAAAATTATTGCAACAATCAGTTTTCTCTAAAAATTAAATATTATTGAAATATACCTATATAGCTATTTTTTTTAAAAATACAGAATTTGCTCACATAATAAACAAATTTTTAAGTAATTAAATAACTGGCAATTATTTTCAACATTTTTTTCTCTATTAGGAAATTCACAATCCATTGGAAACAATCAGTGAATGTGATAACACAAAATTTCGAAAAAGTTAACATGGTAAATAAATGTGAGTGGAGACACAGTCCAGTGACAGAACTCCGACGTGAATAGATAAGTGTAGCATTAAGGGCAGAATTAGAACACTGTAATGAATAGTCAATTACAGTACTACGTCAATTGATGAGGTTCCGACTCCATCGACGTTTTAGACGTCTTATTGGATTGTTTGGGAGAGTCTGCGTAGCCAGGTTTGAGATCAATGGGTTATGATAGTTCACGATCATTTTCAACATTAAATAAATAAATAAATAAATAACGTGTTTTTAATATTTCCAATAATTTTTAACAATAAAAAAAATTACCGCTCATGAATTCTAAACACCAATTACTATTTCCTCACAGTACAACACCGCATTTCTCCAAACTACATGATAAAATTTTCAATACTTAAATAGAAAAAGGTTTACAAATGTATGTATTTTAAGCTAAAGTACAGCTTAAAATGTATCAAAATTGATATTATGTAAAGGTCTAAAAATATTCTAATGATTCCTAATGATGCACAAAGACTTAGGAATCCCGTACGTAATTGATGTCTCTAAACAACTATACAAGACTATGCATGACAAATTTGAATAGATGACAACCCTCTCATAAGAAACATGTACACTAGGGCGATACCGGGTACCAAGCGCTTCTGACCAAGAGATCTTCTTGGCCAACTGTAGAACTGTGGTGATGACTGCACGCTCCTTCAAGTAAATCAAGTTTTGGAACATTAGCTTCACATTTAGAAATTGTTTTATATTAATTTAATAACAGATACTAAATTTCAATTGAAAGTGTCAAAAAACTTATTCCTGATCACAAGTCTTCATTTATTCGTGGATAAAAATATTAACAAACTAACGAAAACCAGTGCTATTTCCCAATGGTTGAAATTCCGTGGAACACCCGGTAGGTATTATTTTAGTTTTACTGATATTGACAGAAAATATTTATTTCTTTCATAGGAGGAATGGGAAAACCAAAGGAAATCTATGACAGCATAGACATTACTGAGTAATAAATCTGGTAATGAAACTCAAAATTTTGATTAAAATCGAATATTGTATCTACATACTATTTAAATTGTCGATAAATTGCAGACATACGTAAATGTCAATGTACAATGCCAATTTTTAGCTTGTCAAACACAATGCTTGCTTTCTATAAGTAAATAAATTGAATTTTTGATTAGTATTCCTATTTCTATATTTGTATTTTCCATTAATCAACTACGTCCTGTATGTTTATATTTAATACTGCATTTAAATATGCTCTTTGACAATATTATACTATTTTGAAGTCTTAAATATTTTTTTTATTTATTTATTTAACGTCGCATCAACTGCAATATCATTAGCGACGACGTTGCGGTGTAACTAGGCGTAATGAGAATGAAATGATTTTTTTGTAACGTATGAAAATATGCCGTGCTTGAGTGGGATTCAAACCCAGGACTGCATGATGAGACGCGAGCACGTTACGCCAATGCTTAAATATTTAAATGTTTTTTGTCTTCAATTTTAGATCTAGCACTCTACATTAACATCAACCTCATGGTTCTTTCATTTGTAGGTTAACGTGGTGTTGGAAGAGGAAATTGAAGCATTCCTTTGATTCACGTATCTTCAATTTAAATGCTTAAAATTATTTTATTTAGTTTTAAAGATAATAGAATATGGATTATTGTGGTTAAAGTGTTTTACCATAAAAGTATATTTAATTTTTGTTATCCCTAATGTGTGTACGTCGGAATTTAATTTCAAAACTCTGTTGCTGCAATTTTTACTTTTTGGCAGATCAATAGTATCATGAAATTATAGCAATCCATCAAAAACTCTTTTCGATAACATCAATTATAAATTTTTACGAACCATTACCCAAAATTAGCTCAAAATAACAGATTATTTTCTTGTTCATATGTATTCTATGTATGTGTAACCGTTTGTTATTCATGGGAGACCAAAATACATCAATAAAATGTACCTCAAACTTGAAATAATCTAATAAATGAATTTCTTTGTTGATTCATTTTTTTTAGTATTTACCAATGGAAGACAAAATCGTATAACAATCTGCACTTCAATTCAAATTAAAATATGTTTTAATTTCATTTATAACTATTTCAGACCATTTAAAGTAACTTAAGACAATTTCGGGAGTTCTTTTGGTAGCTCACATATTTAGCATTCTTTCACCGTAGGCTTTTATTCGTTCTCCCGTCTACCTGGTATCCGTCTTTGTTTTTTATGGAAGCCCTCAAAGTCAGCACCTAGTAGTCTGAACTTGGTTCTGTCCATTATTAAGCGGAGATTGCACGATGGTTTTAACCCAAAATTTCGATTTTTGGGTTTTCTTATGTTTTTCAATAGTTTAGGCATAGACCTGCCAATAAAACATTAAATTACATCAACAAAATATTTTTTTATAAAAAAATAAGTTTTATCAGGTTTACACAGAAAAATTATCATGTTACGAATAACGAATATTTTTCATAGTTTTATACTGCTCGTTTTAGTGCAAAGAGAATTTTAGTTTTTAAAATATCTGCATCACGGTTTTTAATACTCTCAGCTGTTGGTTCAGCTTTCTAAACAACTTTTGATGGGAAATTTACTTATTTGTGTACATATGTTTTAGGTTTGTGCCTTCTTGTATCGTACCTTTTCCCGTAAATTTAGATTTTTGACACTAAAGTACATTTTTCTCAGAAACTCATAAACCAATCAAGCTGAAATTTTTACCAGTTAATTATCTTGCATAGCCACATATATCCACATATTTATGACTTCCTCAGGTGCTCCAAAAATTAGTAATAGGCAAAACACGTGGAAAACATTTGTAAAAATGCTATGTTATTAGTAATTTTTTTTGTAAATGGTATGGTCCAAAGATTAAATTGAAAAAATGTCAGTAGCTCGAGGAGAAACCTGTCACCTATAATGTGTAAAGTTTTATTTCCCTATATTTTACAAATCCTATGAGAAATGTACCGAAAAATAGCAAATTTAACATTGGCGGGATACAAAGTACTACAGTCTCCCCTCTTGAGTTCACTAAACCCTCTGGAGAAGATACAAAAACTTAATTAACGAGTAATCAATAAAAACTAGGTGCTTTATCCTTCTGAGCAACTATTCAAGGAGTTTCACGTATTTGACGTTCATTGAATACTTGAAAATAAAAATTCTACTACATATTTATTCAAAAATCTTTCTATAGAGCTTATTTTGGCGTCAATTAGTGATTTTCCGTATCTATAACTCTTACAAAGGTTGGTTTTCATTTACTCATGATGAAAATAAGGTTTTTCCATATTGCATTGTTCACTCATCATTAAACTTAGGTTATATTGTTCATTATTTACATTGGTAAGAGAAAGTCATGTAAGTGTTTCATAGAAGAAATAGGAGGGTGTAGGTATAAGATAACCAGTACTTTTGGTAGAAGATTAAAAAGTAAGTGGAAATTGTGGTAATTTAATGTGTTGAATTATCAAATATATCCATCATTAAAATTGTATGATTCATCTTAGAATAAAGTTTGGATCGTTTACTTGAATTGACAAAAGTTTTAAAGAGAAATATTGTAATGAAGAAAGAAGAATTAGTGTAAAGTAAAAATCAGTTAATCGGTTATAAAATAAGACAAAGTCTTAAATATTTAATTAACAAACCCTTATTATTTAATTAATTACTAATTAGATTAATGTCACAAAATAATTTATCGTGTACAGGGGTTACCAGTGTTGTATGTTAGAGACAGGTACACTACTAAAAGGAATCTCACCGTAGAATTTTCCCCTTCCGATAACCACTAATACTGCTACTGCTACATCAGCTCCTGATACCAAAACTCTTATTTCTAATCGAATCAAAGACTCGTTAATTGCTATCCGCTTCAGTTCTTTAGTTAGGTAACTTCAATTCGTGCCAGTAATTGTCTTCACGCAACTTTAACTTTTAAAAAGATCAATTTATACCACTAGGTCCATTAAGTAACAAAATCTTAACTTAAAAATCAATCAAAAGTTTGCAAAATTAGACCTAAAGAATTTTATCCCCTATCTTTTATATCGTTTGAGATATTTTCAAAAAAATGAAATTCAATTTTCAATTATAATTGTAATTTAATTTGGTTTAAGAAACGGTAATAAATTATATTGTAAATTAAAGATTATAATACACATAAATTTCGACTAATTGTACGCTGTATCGATCTTACTGAGAAAATTATTTATTATAATTTATTTATTTATTTTTTTTTTAAGAAGTAACAAATTTAAGAATGAGTACGATAAGCAATTTCTTTATGTAATCGAATGGTATACAGCATAATTTTTAAATTATTTAAACCTAGCTCGCTACAAGCTTCTCGGTTTTAATGAAATTAATTATAGTTACGGGTGTTTTATTAAGGATGAAACCCTGATTATAAGAAGATAGAAGTAATACATTGGTAAATTTACTGTCCCCCAATCGATATGTTGGCAACAGTGTACTCAAGGCCAACTACCTAAGACAGTTAAAATGTTCCAGTCAAGTGTGGTGACAGCAGCCGTTTCGTTATATTGTGTCAGCAATGGTTTTTCCAAGGAAGAACCGGGTGTTTTATTAAGAACGCAACCCTATGTTAAAAGCCAAAATCTACGGCATATTTTTATTTTCCGTACTTTACAAATTATTAATTAATCCAAATTATTACTTTACAAATGAATAGCAAATTGCAATGAAAACATTGAATTACTTCTATCTTCTTATAATCAGGGTTGCGTCCTTGCGGGTAAAACACCCGGGTTGCGGGTAAAACACCCGGTTCTTCCTTGGACAAACCATTGCTGACAAAATATAACGAAACGGCTACTGTCACCAGACTAATGCTTGACTGGAACATTTTAACTGTCTTAGGTAGTTGGCCTTGAGTACACTGTTGCCAACATATCGATTGGGGGACAGAAAATTTACCGATGTATTACTTCTGTACTGTAAAAACAATTTTTTGTAGTTTGCGTTGCGACTTTACAGTCATCCTGTATTTTTTACCTCTCTTGCCTTATATAAATATAATTATTGTAGAGAAGAATAGCTTTGTTTTCATGTCTATTTTTCAAAATTAAGTTTTCACTGGAAATCTAATCAGGAGCCCGTTTTTAGGGCCCCTAAACACAAAAAACACATTTTTAGTGATTGGCCTGTGTATAGTGTGTGTTCTTGAGGGGAACTGTACTCTCATGGTAAAAATCTAATATTACGCCCTTAATGTGCATTTCAGGGCAAACTTGTATTAGTATTAAAGTTATAGGAAATTTAAAAAGCTACAACTTTTATTTCAAAAATGTTTTCTACAACTCTTGGTTTAGCGATAATGAGTGATTTTTCTATATTTTTCTCATCAAAATCGGTAAAAAATAGGATTTTGTTAAGATTATGACCTAAGTATGCATTTTACGACAAAAGAAAGTATATATAATTAAATTTATATAAAATTAAAAAAGCCAAAAACTTTTCTTACAAGATTTTTTTTGTACAGAGCCTAGTTTAGCGTCAATTAGTAATTTTCCGTACTTTTAAGCTCTACAGAGGTTGATTTTCATTTAGCGTCATTCACTCAAGATTAAAATTGGATTATCTTTTTCATAATATACATTGGCAAAAGAAAGTGATGTGAGTGATTCTCACCAAAGTTTTTATATAACTAGTATATGATATTTATGAAATCAATATGTACTAACCCACCGGGTTGGTCTAGAGGTAAAGTCGTCGCCAAATTCAGCTGTTTAACAGCTGATTTTTGGAGACGAAGGTTCCTGGTTCAAATCCTAGTATAATTAGTTACTTTTATACGGGATTTGAATGCTAGACAGTGGCTACCGGTGTTCTTTGATGGTTGGGATTCAATTAACCATACTCACTCAGGAATAATCGACCTGAGTCTGAACAAGACTACACCTCATTTACACCTCATACACATCAACTTCATCACATTGGGTCATGGGTCATTTCGTCGCCGTGAGTCAGCTGTTTAACAGCTGATTTTCGGAGACAAAGGTTCCTGGTTCAAATCCTTGTAAAGGGAGTTACTTTTATACGGATTTGAATACTAGACAGTGGTTACTGGTGTACTTTGATGGTTGGGGTTCAATTAACCATACTCTCTCAGGAATGGTCGACCTGAGTCTGTACAAGACTACACCTCATTTACACCTCATACACATCAACTTCATCACATTGGGTCATGGGGTAGCTTATTGTTCTGAATTGAACAGATTCCATTGTACACACATTAGGGATTACAAAAAAAGTACTATAGATGGAAGTAAATAATAATAATAGTTATTGTTGTTGTTTTATTATTATTATTATTATTATTATTATTATTATTATTATTATTATTAATTTTAGATTCAATGTATTTGAAATCTAAAGTACGGGAATCAATTGTTTTTAAGCCTATCAATATAATCCAATACGTAGATAAAGCAATTTATTTTTTTCCGTTATGTGGTATTAACACGATATTCAAATCAAACTGATCTCTCGCTTGTAGAAAGGAAGGAAAATACAATGTTTATTAAAAGGATTCTCTGGTGTAATTCCATCTTCTAAGCCATTTTTAATAAGATATAAGTAAGCAATGTACACTTACAAAACTTATAGATTTCATCATTATTATTACTTGACGTAGTGCGGGAAGAGACTTCCTTATAATCATTCCGTAGATCCATATATATTTAAGTTTAGATGCTCAATTTATGAATTAGGTTTTGATGATATCAAAACGAATACGAAATGAAGATACAAGATAGTGCTGAAGCTGTCAACGTACTTGGGGGGAACCAAAAGTAACGAGATTCGGGCTGTGGAAAGAAGCGAAAATGGAGGAACGAATTCTCGGTGGTAGGCTCTTGTAGACAAACTCTTTCTGAGTCAGTATACAAAGCCTCGTCATTGTGAGTCAAACCGTTCGTCTTTAGTGAACTTTTAAGTGAAAAAAGATCTCCCCTTTTGGTGAAAACGCAAAATGATGTGAAAACGGCTGCGGAAACTTGCAATGCTCCAAATAGCTTACACGGAAGATGCATTCAGGTCTATGACTCAGGTCTATGACTGGTTTTCACGTTTCAAAAGGAAGGAAATGTCGGTTGAAGATCAACCTCGTTCTGAGTTCCCCTCAGCCAAAAGGACCGATGTTTCTTGATGTCAGAGGTGTGGTTCACACCGATTTTGTTCCTTCAAGCCAAAGAGTTAACCAATATTTCTACATGAAGGTATTGAAGAGGTTAAGAGAGAAAATCAAAAAAAATTACTGTCGTAAAAAATTTTATTTCTATTTTATAGATAATCACTTATTTTCACTTTCAATATACACTCCTTCTCTATCCCTACAACGCTCCATGCAAATTTTCCATTGTTGGAAACAGTGCTTGAAGTCATCTTCTGTCAGTACAAACATTTTTTCGAGCTTCATTTTAAATATTTTTGAGCGGCACGTGTTCTAAAGGAGCTGATAGAAGATGACTTTCAGCACTATTTCCAACAATTGAAAATTCGTATGGAGCGTTGTAGAGATAGAGTGTATATTGAAGGTGACAATAAGTGATTATGTATAAAATAAAAGTAAAATTTTTTACAACGTCAGTCTTGTTATTTAATAGCCACACCTCGTGCTTACCAAAGATCTATAAAAGGCTAAACAACAAGATGAAGAATTGCATAAATTTATTTTAAACTTTTGGAATTTTTAAGTGTGTAAGAATGGTAATGTCACATCATACTTCTACAATATAAACATTTATAAATAGAAACGTTTACAAAACCACGATGATTTGAAAGAATAATCAGTTTACTCACCTAAGAAAGCTTATACAGTGTTAAACTTGATAGGCAATCTATTGTACAAAACCGATACTAATTTCAGTTATTACGATTTATTCATGTGCGAATATCCTTTTGTTAGCATGAATCTCTTCCAAAATGTTTTTTGATTGGAGCAAATAACAGAAACAAGAATAAAAAATAAATTGTTATTTTTCAAAACTTTTTACGGAAGTTTCAAATAATGATGTTTTTATCTATTGTTGTACTCTGTTTTATTCTTTGTGAAAAGAATGAGGGAAAGAAATCGGAATTGAAAAAGCGGTAGAGTAGAATAAAATGGTACACGTATTAATGGAATGTAACAGTAGCGTAACTGGCAGTAAATGAATTTCATCTCAATCGGAACAAAGGCTTAACTTAAGAAACGGTTTGAGAAGCACGGAAGAGAATTTAAGAAGAGTAAGGTCGGTAAGGAGGGAAATGAAATAGCTGCTAAATAAAACTCGCAATAAAACGTCGGGGGTAAGTCGCAGGAGGTTATTTGGACCGTTGTATAAAGTTGAAGTCGCTTTCCAATTAGAAAACTCGTATATATCTTTGGAGCGCAGTGTACCTTAGTGCACATTCGTTTTATTAGACCCTACCGACTCAGTACAGTTACAACTAGCTTGGTAGGCAGCAAGCGCCCTCAAGACCCTACAATACGAGCCTTCCATGGACTAAATTTACAAGCTCACAACAATTCCTAACTACGACATTTAAAACTTGTCTGCTTAATACAAATTGATCGCTACATTATTACGTTATAACTAACAAAGTAAATAAGGGCATAACACGAAAGGAATACTAACCATAAAGTTTTGTGTTCAACAGAACGAAACTTTTGAATCAATTCATTAATTTCTTTGTAGTTCACTCATCGATTCTAAGTAATACATAAAAATAATAATCATATAAATATAGAACTGAAAATTATTTAATATTAAAATAATTAATTATCTTTATTTTGGATCCTGCCTAGTATGAAATGACGATACAAGGCAAGAATTAGGAATTTTTCCACTCGACAAAAAAATAAAATTGTACCGTGCCCAATGGGTCGAATGGTTACAAAATAGAATACCAGGAAGTTGCTTATCTAGTTTAGAAAAACGATTTGTCAACAGAGATATTGGTAGGCCGAAGAAAAGATGAATGCCGGAAGAGGTAGAAATGATTAACCCATAAAGCGAAGAAGAAAAAAAAAGAATAATTAATTAGTTCAAATTTGATATTAACTAAGGAATCATTTAAAATAACAAAAAAAATCGATTTGAATTTTTTTTCTGAAACAATTGATATGCTATAGTCATTAAGTTTTACAATTTGATCATTACAGATATTAGATACAATTGAAATAGATACATTATGACGACGACGTCGGACTAAACTCAGTAAGACAGGAAATCACGATTTAGTAGAACGCACGAACAAAAACTGGAAGGATATCCAAATTATTTATCGTTAAACTTACTGGACAACAGCGACTATACTTTTATAAGACTTAAGCGATACGATGTGTTTGACTTAAGTAGAAGATTTGATAATAATTAACATTTAACTTTATTAGAGAAAACTTATTTTATTTAAAACTCTTTTAATTTTTTTTTATTTTCATTTGATTTGTACCATTTATTATTAATAGATGATAATATTTCATTTTGCGTTTTCTGCGTTAACTGTATTACTTATGGTTTTTTTTAAATGTAAGAATAAAAAAAAGATTGTAATTTTACTGTATGGTTAATAAAAAAATTGTGTTACATGCTGAGTTTTTACTATGATGAAAACTATAATAAATGATCTTATAAAATATCTCAAGCAAAAGTTTTGTATCTTCAAACCTTCAAATAAAGTAAAATATTTTACTAAGGTCTTCTTAAACTTATCATGAAAAAGTAAACTCACCTTATGTAACAGAAATCCTAGTAAAACCACTATGAAAATTTGAAAGCTATTGAAAATTTAAAGTAGTCTTTTATATAGTGTCAGATATATTAACATGGTGTAAGATTCCGTGTTACTTTAACATGATAAGATTTATTCATTATTTGGATACTTTTTTTAATTTATTTATTTAAAGTCGCATCAACTGCAAAACTTCAGAGATACGCCTATTTATTTTAAAATTTGCTTTCTAGAAGATAATATTACGTAATAGATGCTTTAAATTAAAATTCATTTGATTTAGTTTTTCAAATAAAATAACATTTTCGAATAAGGTATTTAAAAATAAGAATAAAGAATTAAAAGAACTACTGTAATTATGAAAAACTGTTCCAATTAAATTATTTTTGCACTTACACTGAGTGGAAATTACTTGGACACAAAATCTTCTTATTAATTTCGGTAAAATTTTCATAAGCATTTCAATACCTGAAACAGACACGTAAATATATATATTAGAAAATAAGTATTAGGGAAATTACTAAATTAGAACTTTCAAAAATCGACAAATCTTACTTATTAGAGTTACAAAATTCAGAATTTTGTTTTTTGAAATCAGCAAAATGTTTTCAGGAGGCAATCAAGTGTAAAAAATGATAGATCAATGAGTTATATTTTTACAGTCACATCAGCGCCTTGGTATTAAGCAATTACTTCAGGTTATGGAACGATTGGTTTTAACTAATAATAACCAAACCTTAACCAGAATTGAACCTCGGGACTCTCTACCTTATAGGTTAGTGCACTAATTAGTATCCCACAGAAATTGATGGTAAATTACTAAGATAAAAATAAAATTAATTGTACACATTTCCTGGTCGTTTTAACGTTCATCTCTGATGTTACAATTATTTTGCATTATCCGTCTGTTGTCAACCTGGCAGATGTTCTTTGTGTGATCATGCCAAAAAATTGTAAGGCTTACCACTAGAGCACCTTGTTACGTTAGAAACGAAACCCTTCACTCAGACCTTATTCCATACGTAACAGCTTTATAAAATATTTTTTAATGAACTACAAAATCATCCAAACGATCTTGCTCAACATTTCACTATTCAAAATTTTCTAAATTTTAAACTTCTTCGTAGTTTTTGGTGTAGGGATCTCCTTTCATTGAAGAAGATTTTGTTATCATATTATCATAATCACTATCATGTATTTACAGTTTTTGCCACCGTTGGCATTGTCATTGTTATATCCAATAAATGTTTGCCTCCATTGTAGCCCAATCACGTAATCTTGGAGAAACGCTGCTGAGTTTACTATGTCTAACCAATACTAAAAAAAAGTATGTTTTGGTTTGTTTACCGGACCGGGGCGTTTTTGATGGCGTGCGGTTGTTTAAATATACTTTCAAAAAAGTATTCAGATGGAGTGCTTATTGTAATCGTTTTTAGGTAAAGTTTTGTGTAATTCGGGTTTTTGAGTCAATTTAACGGGGGAAGTAGGTGTTATGCCGAGGGATTTATGCCACTTTTGGATGGCGAAGTGAGGCACCGAAGAAAGTGCTGAGAAGGCTATATGCCTTTGTAAAAATACCAATGATGCGAAGGTTTTTGCCGATGATGCAGAGGGGGAGATCTACCCAGTCTGTGTAATTTTGCACAACAGTAACTGAGGGCGTTAAGAACGTCTGCATATAAAGACCTTTGGTCTAGGTACGGCAGGGGATGGTTGGGCTCCGGAAAGTCCAAAGGTGGGTCCTTCATACATCAACTGAAGATGTCTAACCAATAATAATCATTTATTCTAGATTTTGTGTTGTAATATATAGTTCTAGATTGAAGATTAACAAACAATAGAAATTAATTATTTATAAACATTATAAACATTGAAATTCAAAAAAATATATTTTATTATTGATTTTATAAAATGTTTAGACAGTTAAAATAACAGTAAGTAAAAATAACAAACACCAAAAAGTGTTGTTATTAAACTTTTATGTTTCCCTTTCAAGTGACCATTACTAAAACGATCAATTTTGAGAAGTGAAGTGAAGTTGTAGTAATAATAGTAATAAAAGTAATGCAGTAGGACCTCCCCTTTCAAGAGGGAAACTAATGGGCTGTGAGAGTAATTGGGTTATTGTGAGATTCAAGAAGTCAGGTGCAGACCGACTGAGTATTGGAGAGCTAGGGAAGGCCCGGTTGAGTGAATTTTGGAAAAGATCTCAACTGGTGATGTGAGTGAGTGAGTGAGTGAGTACACCATAAGAATGTGCGAGAGAGATGCATATATAAACGGTATGAAAGTTGGAAAAGGATAAGGGTTAAAATAAGATGGAGTATTTTATAGAAAAGGAAGGTTATAGAAAAGAAGTGTATGGGATGAATTGAAGGAAAAAAGAACTGCTGCTGAGACTCCACTGCTTGCTGCATCATGTGCTTTTGTTGTCCAGTTCTTCAGATTCCAATTCTCCAAACAATCGTATAGGATATTTTAAGAGAACACTCATCTCTTTCAAAATACAACAAAACTACCATCATTTACATCAATCATACGTCCAATTCATGTTATGTTTCATAACAAAATAAAATAAAAACTCATGCCATTTATGGAATTCCATCAAAATACAACCCATTATTTTGTTCGTTCATTATTTTAATCTAAACAATTTTTACAAAAACATGAATAGCACGTACAAGTAAAATTACTTATAATGCTTCAAAAACGTTTATGTATTTCAAAACATTTTATTACCTCAATTTACAATAATACTTGTCCCTCTATTATAACGGAGAAACAGTTCGCTAACTTTCTTGCAAGTCTTAAACGGCAACTGAATTTCATTCGATATTTCTTAACCTGTTTGGTGTCGCATCTACTATAAGTTTATATGTACAGTTCATTCAAAATAGCATGATAGTATTACGTAAACGGTATAAAAAAGAGGTAATTTTGTAATGTGCTCATGCGTCAGTGCTACCACTTGAGATTTTTCTTTGTGTTAACTTTCCCTGTTATTGAATGAAAGCGTTTAAAAGATAATTATTTAATAATGGAAAAAATACTCATTTTTCCAATATCACACAGAAAATGGAAATAAAACTTAATTAATTGTTATTTTATTATATTATTATTAATTATTAAATATTTATTAATCACACCTTGTTTACGGGATGTATGGGTTATTGAATAACAAATTCCAGTAAAATAATTAATTCCATATGACTTTCAAAATTGCAAAACAAAGATTTATGTTATATCTTGTAAGAATAATTAAAAGGGAAATTTTACTTTTTATTTTGAAAAGTTACCACCGTCCAGAGACTTACCATATTGCTATTTTAAATGGACTGTACATTTGTATTCTAAACTAATATCTAAATACTGCTCACATTACATACATAAACTATTTTTTTTAATTTAAAACAAAGAGTTGCCCTTCTCTGATTTCTGGTGAAATGGATTGAGATAAGTTTACACAAAATTTATCGCAATCGCTGGAATTCAACATTCTTAACAAACTAGCAAAGAAAAGGAATGTTCTGTGAAATATTTTAGAATGACTATCCAAAAAGCGGATTGGTTATCAGCCACACCTACATTAAATTACACTTCTTACATCCCAAAGCACACTAAACAATTAATAAGTGAAAAAAGAAGAGCTAAAAAGATTATCAATAATTCCATATTTTACTGATTACTAATAAGAAAATCACTAACTGACGATAGAACTATGCGTTGCAGAAGAAGGTACTGTAAAATAAAAGTCGTAGCTTTCTACAATTTTGTTATATACGCTTTTCCCCAATATTAATACTAAAGCCGCAATCTTCAAAAAAAAACTTTTTAACCACGTAAACACAGCCCTCAAGAAGTTCAGCAGACTTACCCTATCTTATAGAGCAAAAAATGTAGTACATGAGATAATTTTTGAAAAAATCGCATAAGCCTTTTTTGAGAAAATCCCAAAAAGTGAAAAATTACACTAATAAACTACTACTTCGTGTCGGATCTACTTGTGGTAGGTCATTTAAAATACAAGTTTCAACTTAGAACACTATTATGTTCTTGAGTTCACACACACACACATACACCAATCGCTAAAAAAACCCGGTTGATTTTGGATTCAGGGAACCTAAAAACTTGCATTTCTCGTGGAAAAATTTACAGAAAAATAATACTTCCCCTGTACATTTAAGTCAAGAGAAAATAAAAAACATTAAATAAAAGTACTGTTATATATCAGAAGTCAAGTCCCAACAAAGGAAGGTGTACCAGTAATAACAATATCGAGTTAAAAAAAATCATTATAATTTGATAAAAAAAACAACAAATAAAAGCGTATTGTTGTAGTTCATAACATTTTCCAGCACTGTACATAATGTCTAGAAAAAAAATAATGTACTTGTAAATTCTACATGCTTTTAAAAATAAATTTTAACAAATACATTGAATATTTTTTATAATATATTTAAAAATTGATTATTAAACAAGATTTTCCATTATATGTAAAACTGAATTAGCTTTTAAAATGTACTTTGTTCAAATACAAAACATAGTCGTTGCTGTAGCTCAAATAAAATATTATTTTGTATATTGTTTTATATTCATTATTACAATTATTAATATTTAAAAGAATTCTTTGTTTTAAAACTATTTCGTTTATTAGTGTTATAAAACCATTTATGAAACAGAATTTTATCACTACTTTATAAACTTTATTTTTATACTTTATTTTACTTTATACTTTACTTTATACGTACTTTACTTTATACTTTATACTTACTTTACTTTACTTTATACTCTATTTTACGTTTCGTTTCTTGTGTTTTCTCATTAAGTTATTAATATTAATTTTTCCTTCTACATAGTAAACGTCACCCAGAGCTCTCGAAATTGATCCATAGGGGAACTTTGTTCTTGCAAATGAAAGATATGACGCGTAATGGATACCAACCATTTCATTATACAATATGAAAACTTAACAAAATTCTCTTACGTTCTTTTAGTTGAGTTACCCATGGGAGGGTTTGGTAAATAACAGAAGCAGAAAACTAGGTCGATGAATACATGTAATGTCTAGGAAATACGTAATGTCTTTAAGAAATCCTTGATTTTTATTTAAAAATCATACGGTGATAAAACATCTGTGGCATTTTCAATGGTGGAGCCAGAAACAAATAATAGTGAATGATTGTAGAAGATTTTTATAAATGTGACAAATCAGAAAGAAATAATGTAGAACCCTTATAAAGTTTGATTATAAAAAGCCAAAAACAGGGTAGAGAGATTTCATGTATGGAGTGGGAAAGAAAAATCAGTAAGAAGGTGGAAAAAAGAGACAGAGACAGTAAAAAGAGAGAAAGCAAAAGTGACTCACTGCACATGAAAGAAAGGAAAAGAAAAACCCAAAACCCAGCACCTCAGGAAAATAAACAAATAAAAATTTTATAATCTATAGATGTAATAATGATATGATAAGCTACAATACGGAAATTTTAATTGATTTAAAAACCAAATAAAATATTTAGAATATCTTTTGATTATGTTGGTAAAAATTCATGATAAATAAAATTCACCTTTAGATATTAAAATGGTTATGGATACAACCAACAATGATTTGTTATGAGCATTTTCAGAGATATCGAAAACAAAAACGATACGATAAAAAATGGAACATAAAAAATATATGGGCACCACACTAATTGCTCTAAAATACAGATTCAATATTTGACCGTTAAAATGAATGAAAAAAGGTATAAATATTATTATTTCCATTACAACGGCAGAATATGAAATCATTAGACGAATGAATCTGATTCGTCAGTGAATTCATAGCTTTGCTGTGATTGGTCAATTAACTGATAGCAAAATAAATGGAAGGTATGGAAAGCAGGAAAAGCAATTACAACAGAAATATGAGGAGCACTCTTCTCTTCCCCAACTATATAACAAGTGTCACGTTCCAAATCAATTTCTTCATGTTTTCAAAATAACAATAATAATAACAAACAATTTTCAACTTCATTACATGAAATAAGATTCGGTGGAGATATTGATTCACAGACCAAAAAAATATGTAATTAAAATCTCAGCTGTTTTAAATTAACAACTAAAGTAATTAAATAGTAAAATATATTTTGTAATGGAACCCGAATGTACCAGTCATTAAATAGGAAAAACCAATCGATTTTCCGTTTAGTTCATCCAAATTTAAGTACTTTCTCTTATACAGAATATTATTAAAATACAGAATTTTTTGTTTGTTTTATGTCCGAGTATTTTGCAATTACTGCTAATGCAGACGGTGAGAAGAATAATGATAAAGATGAAAAAATGCCAGACCTGACCAGGAATCGGACCCAGGAGCCCGGCGTAGAAGCCAGTTGCACTAAACACTACGCCAACGGGTCGGCCAAAATAGAAAAGGAAAGCCGACTGTTTTCATGTAAAATTTTTTGAAAGCGATTTTTCTCCGGAAATAGACTTTTTTGGTCTCCTGACCTCAAAAACATGTTTTTACCGATTGTTCTTTGTGTGTATTTAAATATCGTACTAAATTGAAACTTTAAATTTACATTAGTAATTTAGTTTAAGGGGACCCGGAATGCCTATCTCTGTAATTTTAATGTAAGGAAAATTTTCTCAAAAACTGTTAGAATTATCCTGTCCAATTTTCTTCTGGTTACTTTTCAGGTTATTCTGCACCCACTGAGTTAGTACCATCTTGATATATTGTCAGGAAAGTAAGCATTTTTTTTTTAAATTACCACTATTGAAAGTCATAGCTTTTTGCCTATTGAAGTGGAAAATAAATATTTAAACACATTATTTTGCTGTAATATTAACTTAGTAAATTGAAATTATGTTATGAAAGACTGGGCAAAAATTTCACTAAAATCCATTCTCAGTTGGCTGAGAAAATGTTCCTTGTGCGTCAAAAATTGCTATTTACGGGAAACAAGAAAAAACTAAAAGAGAACACATTATACGTTAAATAATTCAATATGTTATTGTTTACAGTTCAGAGGTTAATATATTATATTCGCAGGTGGTCTGGTGCTAACCTAAAGTTTTAAAATAGACAATATCGCACAAAATAAAAAAATTATGTATTTATCTGTTGTCATTCAAAAAATAGAGATGTTATGCTAATGGTAACGTTTAAAAAATAACGCAAGGATTCAACATATTTTTAATTTTTATAAAAACTGCAAAACTCCAACTAAATATACCTATATCGTTGAATGCAGAAAACTCTGAATTTTAATAATTTACAAATAACCGGAAATATGAAAATTTTCAATTTCTTTTGGTCCGGGTACCCTTAAGTTATTTAAAGACCCATATTTTCATAGTCGGGTAAATGACAGTAGTTGTTTATTAGTGCAATATTTCACTATTTTTCAATTTTCTCAAGAACGGCTTCTACGGTTTCTATTAAAATTGCCGTATTCACTACATTTTTTAGCCTTACATGATTGGGTAAGTGGCATGTCTGGCGAAATTCGCACGGAATATGAATTTTACGGAAAATGTGTAATAATCAAAGTTATAGAAAAAGTTGTCTGTCTTTTGTAACTCCTACGTCCTTGACCTCATTTGATTTTGGAATTTCGGAGTTGATGAAAATGATCCGACATAAAAAGAAAAAGTACGTTTACAAAATATTTATTCGCGTTTATCTTTATTTTCCAAATAAAACTGAGTATAATTTTTTAACGGTTGTATATTTTTGAGGTTTCGATGTAGATAGATAAGAAAGAGTAATAAACATCCCAGACCTGACCGGGAATTGAACTCGGGATCCCGGCATAGCAGCCAGTGTTCTTACCACTACACCAACAGGCTGGCTAATTCAGTATTTTATAAACTGTGAATATATTTATTATATTGATAACACATAATGGTATCATTCAGTTATTTTTGATATTACAAGAACTAAAATCATACGAGGGGGTAAACCTCTATAAAGTCAATTCAAACAAAATTTTTAATTATTTGCTTATTATAATTTGAAGTGTTAGTAATATTTCACTGTACAAGATTGGTCAACCTAAATATGTATTCCATAATTCAAAGAAAACATAAATGAGAAATCTAAAAAATTAAATGTCATCCCGAGGAAAGTTGGAAATGGACGAGGAAATGGGTCGAATGATTTAGATTCAGCAGGGTGAGAACCATGTAGAAACTGCACTGATGGCGAAGGAGATTCCATCAGGATGTTAGAAGGAGGGGTACATTTATATAGCCCTTACTGAGGTTGAGGTATGTAATCCTGACCCGAATTGGTTCGGCAGCTCTAAATATTTCAGTGCCAAGAGCAGAAGTCCGGAAAGCTAAAAGAGCAGGGTGGGTAGAGCGGTGGCCAATCCGGTATGCTTAACCCCACCAACCTATGAAATTTACTGATCAAGAAAGCGACAACATAACCTCTAAACCCCAAACCAATCTGGAAAACCACAGTTATACCAGATGCTGATATTCATAACGCTTATTTATTAAGATAAAAATGGTATCGATACTTTGTTACCATGAATATATTGCACCAAATTTAAAACGTACCATCGATTTTTGCAATAAATCTATTATTGATACGAAATCTTAATAATAAATTCAATTAGCAATAGATCTACATTAGATAAACAACAAAGAAAATTAACTTTTATCAGACATTTCAAATCTGTTAATAGAAACAATTACAAATTTTGCAGATATAGAATAAAATTTCGTTTGTACGTATGACAATGAAATGTCGTACCCTATTATGCTTTTCACGGTTGATGAGCTCTGGGTTGTTGGGCGCGTTTAAACCAATCAGAACGTTTAACAGTGCTGTTAGATTGAACAAATGGTTTTAATTGTTATTGAAAGACCAAAAAAAAGGCTGACGAAATATATAACGGAACTACGAAACCAAGTATTGGCAAGTGTCACTGGCTAGCTATGAAGTGGGTAGGGACTAATGCGTCCGTTCAGAGCTAGCCCTGAAAAATAGTATAGCACTATTCTTTAGGTGATCGACTTAAAATCTTTTTAAATTGTTGTTAAAAGAAACATCGTATATAAATTTAGAGTTTTGAGGATAATTTTATTTATTTACTAGTTTATTTAAAGTAGTATTAACTAATTTGGTTATTACTGATCACTACGGAAAATGGTTGGGTAAGACTTGACTCGTAATAATTTTCAGGCCCTAGCTAGAACTCAAACTCGGGACCTTTCGTTGTGTGCAGTGTGCTGTGCATTTTAGGGATCTGAACCCTGGGCACGGAGGCTGCTTGAAGATAATTTTAAACCAATAAATGTTTTCTTTATGAACAACATGAGCGTTTAATAAGTCGTGTGATGAATGGAATATCGGTTTCTTGATAATTCATAGGAAACTCAGTAGTTTGTTGGTAACGGCAAGTTTAGCAAAATCGAAGAGTTGACAGCCGTCAGTCCATAACAGTAGAGATAAAGATTTATGTGTTAATAATATTAAATTATTTGGTAGATGTAAGCGTCTGTTGGGTAAGTAGGAGTCATAAAAAATACAGAAACAAACCTGGTATGAAACAATCACATGACTTTCTTTTCCCACTGCAAATAATGAAAAATATAACCTAAGTTTAATCATTAGTGAATGACGCAAAATAAAAAATAACCTCCGTTGAACTTCAAAAAATACGGAAGATCACTAATTTACACTAAACTAGACACAGTAAAGAAAACGTTAGAAAATTTGACCTGTAGGGAAATTAACATTGGACAATGTACTGTCAACATTAATCTTATTATAAAAGTGTAATCTTACTTTTATTACTTTAGTCGGTTCTTTTGCAAGTTTATGTAAAAAATGTTTTCTTACGTAAGTACCGCGAATTATCCAATTTGAATAACATTATGTGTTTATTTATTAATAATTAAATAATTAGCGATTGAAATATTTTCTAAATTCATTTTTATTCTTTTTCCAAACGACTAGAGTAATAAAACTAAGATTACATCCTTATAAAAAAATTAATCTTGACTGTACATTGTAGATTTCCCTGTAGGTCAAAATTTCTGGGAAGCACGGCATACATTTTGTCGTAAAATACATACTAAGGCCGCAATATTAAGAAATCCCAGTTTTTTGACGGTTTTAATGAAAATGATTTTTACAAATTATTAAGACTGCGATACAAAATATTTATTACAATTAATAATTATTACAAAATAGACTAATATAAGATTTTCTAAATCAAGCAAAGTTGAAGGTTTTCTGACGCTTCAGTCTTCTCTTAAGATTTGAGATGTCGAGGAGTTGCAGCGCCTGAACATTTTCATAAAAGAATAAATATTGAATAAAATTGAGGCAAATTAGACAAGCTTCAGTAGTAAAAATGAAATATTTTTTAAGATAATATGATATAATTTATTTAGTAACAAAAACAATTGATGTTTAGGAAAATAATTTATGTAGAATATTGTTGTTGTTTTGGTCATCAGCCGAAAAGCTCGTTTGGACCTCTAGAGGTTTTACTAAGTAATACGAGGAGTGAGGTGGTTTACCATCGTTTTCCTCACTGAGTGACAAAGTATGCTTATCAGAACACCGGGCCCTCCGAAAAGCATCTACTTTCCACCCTGCAAATGGCACCTTCATTTCATTCACCACAGGGTCTGGCTGTATAATTAAATTCATTACTCTCAGAGAAGATAACTGTGTCCAGTATCTTTCACACTTCTACCTTTTCTGTTCTTTAATATTTCAGTCATATAATTGGCTGACCATGTGATAACAAACACATGTAATTATGGAGGATATGGTACCCTAAATAGGATGTTACAAAAAAGTAACTAAAACAATACATTAATTCTTAAGTTACATTTTTCAAAAAATTTTTGAAATTAAATAAAAATATTATTTAATTCGTTGAACTAACCAAAGTAACTTTAAAAACATCATTTTTCTAAAAAGAAAAAATTAAATTAGATTTTAAAGGAAAGTAAAATAACATTATTAAGGATTACGATAATGGAGGTGAACGTACAGAAGGAGTATTTCACATTGAATATCACCTGATTTGTGGCTGCATTAGATGAGAAAATGCTTTAAAAGCAGTGCCACCGAAGCTAGATTTCGCTTAAGACAATAGCTAGCGTTGCTCAACTCAACGGGGGGTTACACAATAGTACAATAGAGCTTTGCACTTTAAACTCTTATACCACCCTTTCACGATATATAACAGACCTATGTCTACCCTTAACTAATTCTCAAATCAATTTCTGTTGGTAAAGACTTCAGTTGAGTTGAAAACAGAGAGAAAGCATGTTCTGTAATCGGGATGAAAGGTAGGTGGGATTCGGTCACAGTACTATAAATCGCCCCTTGACCGCTTCAAGGGGGTTAGAAAGCATTTTCCCCTTCTGTGTTATTGATTGTTACTTTCGTACTCGTCCTATTCCATTCCCAAACACCTCCCCCCTTTATTCAACATAAAGTCTTTAGGTTTTGGTTAGCCTATGGTGATTTCCACCGCAGTACAAACCAAGAAGGACATTATATGCCCTATCACGTTCCTGTACAACTGTTTTCTTAGATCCGTACATAAAAATGCTGAGCCATGTATTAGGATATATATTACAGGCTTATGTATCAAAACCGTTCATAATATTTCTATCTGATAGGTATCTGAAGACATAATTACCAGAAGGTATTGAAATACACCAATAAATTATGTATCGTAAAGATATTTGTATTGTAGTAAAAGTTCATGGTACATAAACAAAAAGTGTAAAACGCTGATGTGAAACACTCACATAACTTTCTCTTGCCAGCGTAGACCACATTGGCACAGTATGCCACGAGAACACTGCCTCCCCAGCGTCAGCAGACGTTCATCTGATCTTACATCTTTTAGAGAACACAAAATTTAGTATATAAGGCGATTTTTTCTATTCATTTATTTATTTATTTGACGTCACATCAACTGCAAGGTCATTAGCGACGACGTTGGGGGATAACTGTACGTAATGAGGATGAAATGATTTTTTGTAATGTATGAAAATATGTCATGCCTGAGTGGGATTCGAACCCAGGACCGCATGATGAAAGGCGATTTTAAATAAAATCGTAGGAGCCGTTTTTGAGAAAATCGCAAAAAAGTGAAAAATTGAAATAAAACATACTACAACCTATGTTTAATCGGTTTTGTAAAATGAAAAACATAATCTAATTTTAATCATAAAATTTATAAAAAAATGGGATTTTTAACATTGCGGCATTAGTATAGATTTTACAACAATATGTAAAATTAAATTTATAGAAAAGTAATAACTATAGCCGCCCATAACAGACAGGTGGAGTGTCAAATTTTCTGTCAATCAATCTGTTCGTTGCAGGGCTAAAATAAAAAGTTCTGTTTCTTAACACATGGCCAGCCAATTAAATGACTGAATCATTTAAGAACAGAAGAGGTAGAGGTGTAAAAGACACTAATCAGAGTTATCTCCTCTGAAAGTAATGAATTTCATTATACAGCCAGACCCTGTGGTGAATGAAGTGAAGGAGTCATTTGCAGAGTGGAAAATATGTGCTTTTCAGAGGGCCCGGCATGCTGATAAGCGTACTTTTCCACTCGGTGAGGAAGGCAATGGTATACCACCTCACTCCTCGTTTTACATAGTAAAACCTTTACAGGTTCAAACCAGCCTTTCGGCTGATGACCTAAACAACAACAATAACTATAGAACTTTTTATTTGAGTATTTTCGTCTGTAAAGCCTACTTTAGTGTCAGTTATTAGTGATTTCCTGTATTTTAAGTCAAACAGAGGTTGATTTTAATTTTCGTTATTCACTCATGATGAAAATTAGGTTTGTTTATTTAAAATTGTTTACTTGTGATTAAACATAGGTTATAAATATGGTTTTTATTTATTTTGGCCAGAGAAAATCGTGCGAGTGCTTTCCACCAGATTTTTGTATGTTTAAGTACTAACAATTCCAATTTTAAGTAAGACTTATTTAGTACTCAAAAGTGTCGACTAAGCTATCGAATGCAATAAAAAACGAAACATCGATTTTTTTCTGACGTTCCCCATTCTTCTCCTGTACCTTTCAAATAATAAAATATCCATTAGATTTCAACTTATAAATCTTTGAATAATATAGTTTCAACGTTGTAGAGTTCTTGTGAAAATCTACAAAATGTGTCTGTAGTGCATTAATAAATCTTATTCAAGAATTTTTAATTTACTTCAATGTATTTTTTGAAAAAGTACTTAGACTTAAGTAATCATATTCTTAGAACTTGAGCGGTAAAACTATTATTATGTATGACATAAGCTGGAGAAGCCTGTATTTACTTGGATAAATAATGACAAGTTTAATAAATGTGGTACTTTAATTTAATTTTTTTTTTAAACATGACAGTTTAACCTATCCAGTTACTTTTTATTTATGTGTTTTTTATTTTAGTTGCAAAATTCATTTTAAAAAGAACCAAAGTCACACTCATTTTCTAATTGTATGCTTAAACATTTGAAAGGTATAACGAAGATCTTTAATGCCTCGTCTATTTTCTTGTTATTGTCAAAGAATTCTCATACAAACCAATGCACGGAACGAAAACAACGTACAATATTGTAGACAATAGGTAAAAGTCATGAAGCTACATATTGTAAAAGTTTTTAAATGCTTTTAAGAAATTAAAACGAATGGAAAAAGTACGAAATTATGTAAATAACTCGTTACAAAAAGTTTAAAAGAATCTTCTTTTTTTTAATAACATAATTTAAATACATTTTCTTTTGTTCGAATGCCCGTAACAGACCGGTGGAGTGATAATTATTTGCACTCAATCTGTTAGTTCCAGGACTACAAAAAATAGTTCTGTTTCTTATCACATGGTCATCCAATTAAATGACTGAAGTATTAAAGAAAAGAAGAGGTGGAAAGAAGAGGTGTACAAGACACTAATCAAGTGTTATCTCCTCCGAAAGTAATGAATTTCATTATACTGCTAGACCCTATGGTGAATGAAGTAAAAGTGTCATTTTCAGGGTGGAAAATATGTGCTTTTCAGAGGGCTTGGCATGCTGATAAGCATACTCTTCCACTCAATGAGGAAGGCTTGGTAAACAACCTCACTCCTTGTTTTACTGAAAAACCCTCTAGATGTTCAGACCAGCCTTTTGATGATTATCGAAACAACAGAACTTGTTTCGTTTATAAAACTGTCACCACCACTTCTTCTAATAAATCATTTACTGTTTTACCAGCCTTCAATACTTCTCCCGGCCCTTTTTGGCGCGGTAGGCCCTTTAGCGGCGTACCGACAAACCTTTCGGCTCCGTACCGACAGAGGGCTTTGTTGCCAAGACCTAGTGAGTAACGCCCTCTACCGCAGCGCTCTCGGCAACAATACAAAGAGCGCTACACTGAGCAGAGGGATTCAATTTCGATCCAGACAGCAGACAAGACGTCCACCACGGCGCACAGCTACAGGACTCCAGCGAAGACTATGCGACGACCCCGCAAGAGAGAAGATGATGTTCCCGCTCACCGACCCGTCACCGTAAGCCGTCGACAGACCGTCATCACCCGCCGACGCGAGCGATGCCCACAGCGGTCCTTCAACCGAGCTTTACCCCCATCGAATCCGACGAAGCAGCTATCGACGCACAACTGCGAGGGAAAAAGAAGATGTCTCCGCTGGATGACGACACGCCGTGTCAACCAGCTCCTCGACCCACGACGACTACGACCGACGCTTCCCATCAAGACGACCACCGCTTAAACGGCCCTTTTCAGGGCCACCTAAAATTAAAGGTTTCAACTCTCCACTTAATGTCGCCATCTGGTGACAAAATAAGTAAAATCTGTTAAATGTATAAATGTCAACATAATTACATTAAAAATTTGTTTCCATTCGTTATATTCTCTTGTTTCTACTCTAATCATTACCTTCCCGCTTTAAACCGTTATTTATGCTCAGAAAAAATGTGTGTCTTTATCACGATGCGTTTCAACTATCTTGAAACTAATTGTGATCACATTTTCCAAAAATTCAGCAAGTCATGAATGATTGTATGCGCGGTTCTAACACATAGTTTAGACAAGCTAACAATTTGAATGGCTTAACAGAAAAACGTTGCAAGTGACAAATTTACAAAAGTGAGGTTTCAGTGGAATACGTTCTATAAATCCTCTATTTGATCATAATAGTGAATTCTTACGAGTAGAATTGTAACTAAAATCTCGAAAATTCTTGAAACAAAATCGTCATAAAGTGAAATATCGTTATACAGCTAAGAATCAGATGGTATCTTTCACTTTTTGTAAAAATTTGTTTTTGTCACTTGCAACGTTTTTCCCTTGACCCAATCAATTTGGGAAATTTTGACTAGTCGTCTTTGCGAATATAATTAATTACAGTTCAGCCGTTGTTAGTTTGCTCCTACTGTCAACAAACTAAAGCCACCTACTACAAGGTGCACACTAGAGTCTGCGACTTTATGGATGTCTTATTCCTATTAAGTTAACCATCTTTTAAATTATAAGTACTTCAAACATCAGTCATGATTATGATGTAGGCCTAACAATTTCATTTATAAAAATAATTTTAAAAGTACTTTGTATTTAAATGCTTTTGAAAGTATTTTGTTGTTGCTTTTTAATCAGCGTGTACCCATTTTTATATAATGCGCATGCTCAGTGACGTCATTATTTGTTTACATTAGGAGCAAACTAAGATAGACTGGACTATATGTGATTTTGTAGCATTGTAATTGAAACTTCAACTGGTCATCTAAAGCAATTGCCTCTCGTTCAAATCAGTCTTTGGCTGTCTTTGGCAGTCTTTGGCTGATGACCTATGATGACCTAATCAACAATAACTAATATAAATATTAGGTATAACTGTATTGCGACCGCTAGTAACCTCGTTTTTCATGCGACCTTACATAAATAACTTTTTTTTTAATTAGAATTTCATGCATACAAGCTAAACAAATCTAATTGATTTTATTCATTAAATAAAAATCGTAATACTAATACTTTATCGACTAAAACAGACGTATTAAGATGAAATTTAAACGAAAATATTATTCACATTTTAATTTTCAAGATAAACTTTAAATTGCAATGAAATAATAACACCAAGTGCATTAACAAATGTGTTTCTCCACCAAGTTTCAGTTAGAGTGTTTACTTTGAAAGTTAGTTTCAGCTATGAATAAATTAAGTAAAATCATACACATTTTATAATATAACCAACGTTATGTTTGTTTTCAAATTTAATTAAATTTTCGTGCGCAAATTTTTATTAAACGTACCACGTACTTTGTTATTTTGCTGAGTACACGTTACTCTAAAATTCAATTCATTAATCTATTATTAGATATAATCAAACTTATTTCTTTTATAAATTGACTTGATTTTTCAACTGAATTTTAATTTAATAAAAAGTTCCACAAAAATTAGTAATATTAATTAAAAATGAATGTAAAACTTTTTACTATTCTTATATGAGTACAATTAATTGGTAATTGTAGTTATAAAAAAATTAGCCAAAAAAGTTACAAAAGTTGTTTTAAATTTTACAAAATTTCTCAAAAATTAAACAAACTACAAGTTACATCAGAACTTAATTAATTTTAAACACTGTGAACCTTATAAAAAGGAGCCATTGTATTTAATTTGTGAAGAAATAATTTTTTTAAGTTTACTTTGTGTAAAGTTGCATCAACAGCTTTGTTATTAGCAACTACGGTGGGTTATCGAACAGGAACAGTGAGTATTGACTTGTAATAATTTTCAGACCTTAGCCGGGAATCAAACCCGGAACTTCCACGTTATAGGATAGCGCGCTACTACTACGCTACGAAGGCAAGTAAATTTATTTAAAAAATCTGGTGTGAAACACTCACACAACTTTCTCTTGCCAATGCAAATGATTAATAATAAACCTAACATTATTAATAAAATATTAGAAATAAACAAAACCTAACCTCAAAAACATAACCTTATTTTAATCATGAGTGAATGACGCAAAATGACAATCGAACTCAGTTTGGCTTAAAAATACGGAAAATCACGCTTTCACGCTAAACTAGGCTCTGTAGAGAAAAATGCTCTAAACAAAAGTTGTAGATCTTTTAATTTTCTATAACTTTTATTGTATACACTTTTGTCGTAAAATGCATACTAAGACCGAAATGTTAAAAAAATCGATTTTTCTCACGTTTTCGTGAGAAAAAAAACAGAAAATCGCAAATTACCGCTAAACTAAGCGTTATACAAAAAAATGTTTGAAACAGAAGTTGTAGGTTTTTAAATTCTCTACAACTTTTATTATATAAGTTTTTGCGCTAAAATTTATATTAAAGCCGTAATCTTAAAAAAACAACGTTTTTACGTAAAAACAGCCTCACCGAGAATTTCAGCAAACATGGCGCCTACCCTATCTTGTAGAGAATAAAAAATTGAGTAAAATAGGCGATTTTTAAAAACACCGTAGGACCAGTTTTTGAGAAAATCGCAAAAAACTGAAAAATTATACGAATAAACTACTACTTCCGGTTGACCGATTTTGATGAAAATGTTCGTGTCGCGTCCGGTAGTGGTATGTAACTTAAGTTTCAAGTTTCAAGTTCGTACGATGTTCCGTTCTTGAGATATTCTGTTCACACACACACACACACACACACACAGACACACACACAGACCAATCGCTAAAAACATGTTTTTTGGGTTCAGGGGGTCTGAAAACGTATAGATCCGGTGAAAACTCGATTTCGAAAAATCGACATGAAAACAATACTTTCCTTCCTATATATTCATATAGGCAAGAGAAAGTAAAAAGATATTTGTACGATTCTTTAAACCATTTTATCCGCCACCTTAGATCTATTGATTAATATCTTAAAAATTGATATTGTCAACCGATTGTCATCCATTCTTTACAGGCGTCCGTAAAATTTTTTCCTTCTTTTTTTAATTGTTTCCATTAATCGATCATTTTCTTTGTAAAGTTCTTATCGACCTCGTAACTTGATTGTCCGTTTACTATCTTTGGACCCATTACCTTCCGGAGAATCTTTCTCTCAAATTTCTCTGCTTCTCTTAGACCAGCCCTTCCGATCACTCTAAGACGGAAAAAACACAGGATTTATCACAGTATTATAATATCTAATTTGTTATCTATTTCATCAGTATTCATGCAAGAAAGAAACTGTGGTAGGAGTGTCAAAACATTGCTGAATTATGAACAATAATTTTAAAATACAGGACATGCGTTCTATAAGTTTTTTCTGCATGAAAAAATTTAAAATAATAGTATATTTGTAATTTTTAATTTTAGAATCTTTAAAACCAACCTGTTTAGTCAGGTGGTAAATGAATTTTCATAAACTAACTGACAGCAGTTTAGTTACGAATACCAGCTGGCAACTAATTATAAAATATAATCATAACTATCTTTAAATTAATAAGTAAATTTAAAAAAAACTATTTTATATATGTTTTAGATCAATCTTCGTCGTTAGGTGCCTTCTCATCTACGAAGGTTGGCAAACATTACTTTGGATAATGCAGCTCTAAACAATTCAGTAGAGTTGCACCTAATCACGTTCTCAAGCTGTTCAGCAGTATAGGCCTATACGTCTTCTAATCTGACCTCTTTTGCCCATAATTTTGCCCTGAATGATTTCATAGAGTATACTGTCATCAGTATACTGTAACTGAGAATTTTGAATTTAATTGCTAAAGAATTACACTATGTTAACAAAAAGTAATCTATAACTTCAGAAACAGATAAAGTTCTAAAACTCAACATGTACATTAAAGGGGAGACTGTTCTTTGTACCCCGCCAATGTTAAATTTTCTATTTTTAAGTTCATTTTTCATAGGATTGGCGAAAGTTACGAAAATGAAACTTTACATACTTATAGTTGTCTTATGTTTCTTTTGATAACGTTATTTTGAGAAACTTTTCTATTTAGTCTTACGATGGAAGATTATTAAAATAGATATTGCTTATAATTTTTATTCTACGTTTAAATTAATACATAAACGGAAATCAGCTGTAAAATTAACTTTTATTTTACACACTGGAAATCAAAAATATGTATATACCAACTCGAAATAAATCTTAACTCCCTCCTTCACTATATAAAATTTTAACCTTATATTAATTTCAAAATATTTTATATTTAAAATATAAATAACAATATAAAAATTTACCCCTTTATTTTCATTTACAAAAGAAGTAGCTATACTTTTTAAATAAAAACCTTTGAAATAATATTTCAGTGTTATTACTTTTCCAACGGTTGTTTAGCACACCAGTGGGAAATCAGCCTTCGTGAATGGGCAAGGTAATATTATGGATTCTTTTTCAGCATATAAAAGATATTAATAACACTCAGGCTACTGTTTTCTCTTTCCAAAAATAATACTTTCAATTCCTTTTCCCATCCACTCATCTTCTTTTACCCCCCCATCTATCCATCTTCATCTCTGTTCCCAGTATTAGAGAAAAGGAAATCAAAAGATTTTTTTATTTCCTTTTTCAAATAAAAATCATCTGTAGGCATTTGAAATATTACTTTTCTTGTTCGGTATCAAGAATTAATAATTATTTTCATTAATATTTACATTATATTAAAAATTTTACTAAAACATTCAAATAAATGCAAAAACAATTTTTCGTTTTAAAATCTTAAAGAAAAAATCAAAGGAAAATTGTAAATAATTTCAAACAGTGTGAAAATTTCATTCGATGGTTTTCAGTTTTACATTTAAATTATATTTCTCTTTCTTCACATTTTTTCGTGAATTTTAACTGAAAATTAGTGTAACCGGGACTTTAAATTAACAATATTCCTTGTAGGGTGCCTTTTGCTATCATAGATTGGCGATTATGGAACAAACTCTTATTTTTGATACTGTTGTCCTAAATATTTCCATTGTATATTTCCATTATTGTATATTAATATTTCCATTGTATATTGTAATATTTCTATTGTGTATAATAGGTCGCATATGATTAAGAAAATTATGAGAAGTACGGACGAACTTAGAGAAGATCGTTTTTGGAAAATAATTTTTTTTTCTCTAATAACTTTTTTGGCAACTATATACTAAAATACAACGAGCAAATTTGATAAAAGTAAAGACAGTATGACAAGAAAAGAAATAAAAAAGAACAGTGAACATTAGTTAAAAAGGACTTAACTAAGGAAAACGAAGAGTGATTTGGTTTACCATTGCCTTCCTCACTAAGTAGAAAAGTATGTTTATCTGTATGCCTGGCCCTCTGAAATCATCTACTTTCCACCCTGTAACTGACATCTTCACTTTATTCACTACATGGTCTGGCTGTAAAATGAAATTCATTACTTTCAGAAGAGATAACTCTGACTAATGTCTTTTACACTTTTCCTCTTCTGTTTTTAAATGCTTTAGTCATATATCTAGCTGACCATGTGAAAAATACAGAACAACTTTTTGTAGCCCTGAAACTAGCAGATCGAGTGCAAATAATTTAACAATCCACCTGCCTATTATGAGCATAATCCCTAACTTTAATTAACCAATGAATAAAAAAAGAATCAAAGAAAAAAGAACAAAGAAAGAAGCGTTCTAGAATCGCTTTATATTTAAAATGCTTAAGTCCTATATCATTCAAAATAATAGTTTTTCTTTAAGAATATTGAAATAAATAAATACACTAAGAGCATAATAGTGGGAATTCGATTGATATTTTCTGTAATAAAGTAATTTATAATTTGAATAAATGCAGAATAAGTTACTAACCGTAATTTATTATTTAATAAAATGATATAAATATTGTATTACATCCATTACATTACTATATTTATTTATTTATTTTAGAAATCTATTAAGGTATTAATAAAGAGAAGATTAGTTTTAAGTATAATGTACATCAGAGTAAATGAAAGAAAAGAAAATGGGAGATGTAAGCGAAAAGTGCATAATAACATAATAACGAGCACTTTTTAAAAATTAAAAATTAATGGAAATACTGGTATTAGGGCCGCGACCGAAACTAAAATGTATTTTAATGGATCATACTGGATTATGGAAATGGACAGGTAATATTATGAGAAATATTACCATTTTCGTTATAACCAACCCGCAAATAGACAAAAACTAAGTGCATCTGAATTTTTAAACAGTATACTATTTTTTAAATATTATTATTTACTTCTAGTTCAATTTTACTTTGATTAACTATCAATGCTCATAAAATTATGAATTTTTTTTGCCTATAAAAATACTAGCTGGGCAAATTAACTTTTTTTTTATTTTTAACAACCTATTTTACAATTTTATTAATATTTTTAGTCTTATTTTGCAATTTTTTAAATCATTCTTATTTATAAAAAAAGATATGCACCTAAAAAAATAATTCCCGGCACTATAACGATGAAAGACATAAAATCAACCTCTGTAAAATAAAAAATCTGGTGTGAAACAATCACACAACATTCTCTTGCCAATGCAAATAATGACCAATATAACCTAAAATTAGTCATCTTCTTCTTATAGTGCATCTCCTATCGGAGGTTTGCTATCATCACAGCAATCCGGACCTTGTCGACTGCAGCTCTGAACAGTTGAACACTGCCACAGTTAAACCAATCCCTCAGGTTCTTTAGTCAGGACACACGGCGTCTTCCGATGCTCCGCCCTCCACTAATCTTTCCCTGGACTATCAGTTGAAGAAGCTTGTATTTCTGTCCTCTCATTATATGACCCAGATATTGAAGCTTTCTTCTTTTTATGGTGTTAATGATTTCGCATTTCTTCTGCATCCGGATCAGCACTTCGGCATTACTAACTTTATCCGTCCAGGGAATACGCCACATTCTACGGTAACACCACATCTCGAATGCTTGTAGTTTGTGGATGTGGTTCTTCTTGAGGGTCCATGCTTCAACCCCATACAAGAGCGTGGAAAAAACGTAACAACGCAGCATCCTCATCTTAAGTTCCATGTTGATATCCCGACTTGCAAATAACTTCTTCATCCTTACAAATGTTGATCTGGCTATCTCTATCCTCGTTCTTATTTCCCTTGTTTGGTCACCCGATTGTTCTATCCATGTTCCCAAATATCTATATGCCGATACATTCTCTATTGGGGTGCCTGCCACTGTCAGGTTCACATGGTTCAGATCTTGAGGGAATTTTGTAATTACCATTAACTTGGTCTTCTTAAAGTTAATTTTTAGCCCATATTCATTACATCGATCATTTAATTTTTCTAATAGGTGTTGTGTGTCTTCAAGGTTGCTCGTTAACAAGACGGTATCATCAGCATACCTCATATTATTAATTACTTCTCCATTTATTACTATTCCCACCAACTCATCTTCTAGGGTTTCCCTAAAAATAGCTTCACTATAGAGGTTAAATAGAAGCGGTGATAGGATGCAACCCTGTCTCACACCACGACGAATCTCCATTTCTTCTGTTGGTTGGTTTTCTACCATTGCTTTGGCTTTTTGTCCCCAATATAGGTTATTAATTATTCTAACGTCGTCGGAGTCGATGTTTTTGCTGATGAGCAGCTGATGTAACCTGTTATGTTTCACCTTGTCAAAGGCTTTCTCGAAATCGATGTAACATGCATACACCTCTTGGTTTATATCCAGACAGCGCTGAAAAAGAACGTTAATCCCGAACAGCGCCTCTCGTGTACCAAGTCCTTCGCGGAATCCAAATTGTGTGTTGCTTGTGTCTTCCTCCAGTCTTCTGTAAATTCTCTCGTGAATGATCCTTAAGAACAACTTCAAGGTGTGGCTCATAAGTGCGATGGTCCTGTAATCTGAGCATTCTCTTGGATTTGGTTTCTTAGGTATGAGCACAAATGTGGATAACAGCCATTGTTTAGGAATTTCTCCCTTTTCATAAATGCGGCTAAAGAGGCCCAGAAGAATATCAATCACATCATCGTCAAAGAGTTTGATAAGCTCTATGGGTATCCGATCCGGACCAACAGCCTTACCGGGTTTCATAGTTTCCAAGGCATATACTATTTCCGATCTTAATATTTTCAAGTGCACATTACTTGATTCTAAGATCGGTTTTGGAGGTCTTTCGTGGTCGAACAGTTCTGACAGGTATGTTTTCCACCTTTCAAGTTTGTCCCTCACGTCAGTTATTATACACCCATTTATATCCTTGATAGTATTACCAGCTGCCTTGATCCTGTTACATCCAGCCATTTCCTTTATCCTTTTGTGCATGTGAAAGCTGTCAAATTTCTTTTCTAGTACCTCTATTTCCGCACATTCAGCTGCTAGGTATTCCTCTTTTGCCTCCCTTATTTTTCTCCGTACTGCCCCATTCAGTGTCCCGTACTCATCTTTGTTGCCTTTGCTCTTTCTCCTTTCTTCCATAAGATCCAGAATTTCCGATGTCATCCAGGGCTTTTTCTTGGCTCTTTTGCTTCTTAGATGTTTTTCAGCTATTGTTTCTAACTCTGTTTGCACTTGGTTCCATCTTACATCCACATTAACTTCATCAGATGCACCAATATCTCTCATACATTTGTTAACCTCTTTCCTAACTGTGTCATGGATTGTAGAGTTCTTAAGGAGTTTTGGGTATATATAGTTGTTTAAACGTTTTGTTATCCTTTTCATCCTTATACTGAGCTTGGCTATAACTGGGTTGTGGTTGGAATTAATGCCAGCACCTGGGTAGGTTTTTGCAGCTTTGACTGAGTTCTTATAGCGATTGTTAACGAGGATGTAATCTATTTGGTTTCTAACTCTATTTACTGGGTTATCCTTAGGTGATTATATTTTCCAGGTGTACAATTTACGATCTGGTAGTTTAAAAAACGTATTTGCTATCATAAGATCTCTAACTTGACAGAACTCTACCAGCCGATCCCCCCTACTATTCCTTTCTCCCAGGCCAAAACTCCCTGTGTGTGCTTCGACTTTTTCTTTGCCTACTTTGGCGTTGAAATCTCCCATAACCACTGTGATATCATTATTCTTTATGCTTCTAAAGATATCATCAAGCTCAGCATAAAATTCTTCAACTTCATCGTCCTCTTTATCCGCTGTTGGTGCATACACCTGAATTATGTTCATAATTCCCGTACGTGTTTTACGTTGAAGCATCATGACTCTGCCTGAGCAAGGTGTAAAATTCAAAACCGACCCTGTAAACTTTCTGTTCACAAACACTCCAACTCCATACAAATGCTTTGGGTCACTATTCCCAGAGTAATAGAAAGTGCCGTTCTCCGTTGCGCATTTGCCACTCCCCGGCCATCTCACATCACTAACCCCCAAAAAATCCACATTCAGTCTCAACATTTCCTTCACAATGTTGTCCAGTTTTCCTGGTGCAAAAACACTTCTTGCATTCCACGTTCCGATCTGCATACTCTTCACTGCTGCTTTCATAAACTTGTTCGCCACTGTTCCCCCGGAGATCCGATTGGGGAACTATTAACTCCGGAACATTTTGTTTTAAACATTGCCATGATTGCTGTGAACGATTGTACTAGGGATATCATATTGATCTTTAATACCCTGGTTTCCCGTTGCCTTGGGTATCCTTATGCCGTTGATTACCTTAGTAATTCCTCCGCCTTTGAGGCCGATTTTCAACCTCAGGACAAAAGAGTGCCCTTTCCTTAACTTGTTCATCCGCCCATAGCCGTTGACAAGTTGAAGGTGGATCGCTTATTCCGGCAATCATTCGGTCGTCAGAGCCTCGTCAGTTATCTAGCAGGGAGCACCGGATAACGTTAGTTATCGCACGAGCAGGTGAGGTTGACATTTGGGCTGTCATTATAAGAACTAAAATTAGTCATAGAACATTAGAAATAAATAAAAACTAACCTCAAAAAACATAACCTTATTTTAATCATGAGCGAAAAACGCAAAATGAAAAATTCCGCTAAACAGAAGAGGTAGAGTTGTAAAAGACATTAATCAGAGTTATCTCCTCTGAAAATAATGAATTTCATTATACATCCAGACGATGTGGTGAATGAAGTGAAGGTGTCATTTTTAGAATGCCTTGTCATGTCTTTTTAGAAGGCCCGGCATGCTGATAAGCATACTTTTCCTCTCGGTGAGGAAGGCATGGTAAACCACCTCACTCCTCGTTTTACTCAGTAAAACCTCTACAGGTTCAAACCAGCCTTTCGGCTGATTACCTAAACAGGGAAAGAGGAAGTAAAAATTAATAATAATAATAATTATTATTATTATTATTATTTAAAAATATAATAATAATTATTAATACAATTATTATTAATATTATAATAATAATAATAATAATAATAGGCTATAACACTGTAGATAATCATTTGTAGAGAAACAATTAGGCCTACAACTGTGATAATAACTATAATAAATTGCTGAGTTCAATTTTGAAAAGTTTAATGAAACCATAAATCAAAGTTGGTAGGTCTTATAAATTATAATATTTTGTATGAAATGGAAGTGGTTATATATTGTGGAGATCATTTATACATATATATAAGGATGATAGGGGAGTTATGTGGTAGAGCTTTTGTGTAATCGAAACAGGTTACTTACGGATGATTTGTATGATAGTAAAGGAACAGATGCGCGTTAGAATGAATGACTGATTATGTAGGGAACATAGATAATATTGTACCGTATAGAATATCAGGGTAAATGGAAAATTGTTAAACGTTCTAACAACTGGTTAAATCTAGATGAATATTTTAAAGTGCAAGTGCTTTTGGTATTAATAATAATAATAATAGTAATATTTCTAATATCACAATAAGGATATACAGAGTATACTAAAGCGCATGCTCGGTAGCACTAAATGTTCGCTAGTGCGTACATTATGATATTTACTAAAGGACACACAAAGCCCCCTCCTTTGCTACTAGTTCGTAATACATATACATAGGTCCAGATAATAATTCAACCGTGTCATATCCCTTTGCACCGCGACGACCCACTCGCATCTGGGGCCTCATCCTTTTGGTTGAGTACACATCTTCCCCTATATTCCTAATTACCCATTACGCTTTCTCAGGAACAATATGTTACGATGAATATCTACAAGGATGGGATTACACTATACAAAATTTCATTACTTTTATTTACTTTCCGAAGGGAACTTTAATACTGATAATTTTCCTTGAAGAAATTTACATTCTATATGTACTATATATTACAATACTTTCCGTCTAATTAAAGCAATTTATTTATGTAAACAACCCTTTTTTGACACTTTTAATTGAAATTTAGTATCTGTTATTAAATTAATATAACAATTTCTAAATGTGAAGCTAATGTTCCAAAACTACTTGAAGGAGCGTGCAGTCTTCACCACAGTCCTACAGTTGGCCAAGAAGATCTCTTGGCCAGAGGCGTTTCAAACGACTGCGCTGAGTACCCGGTATCGCCCTAGTGTACATGTTTTGTATGAGAGGGTTGTCATGAAATTCAAATTTGTCATGCATCGTCTTATATAGTTGTTTTGCGACATCAATTACGTATAGGATTTGTAAGTCTTTGTGCAACATTTAGTTTGTGATGTACAAGGGGCATTACGTTATCATTCGTATAATCTTGTTCTGAATCGCTTGTATACGTTTCGTGTGTGAAGGTTTAGCAGATCCCCAAAGTTGAACTCCATATGTCCAGATTGGTCTTTAGACTGTCTTGTAGATTGTTAAATCTTGCAGATTGATAAACAACCCTAAAACTCTGGAGAATTTAATTCACTCAATATGCGTAACGTCTTACCAATAAACCTAAAATCCAATCAGGAACTTAAACAAAGTTCCTGATTGGATCTTAAAATAAAAAGATTTTATAGATAGATTAATTTTGTATCCGTAATGTGTGCGTTGGAATCTGTTCAATTTAAGAACATTAAGCAACGTCATGACCCGATTTGAGGATGTTTTGTATGACGTATAAGGTGCAGTCTTATACAGACTCAGCATGACCATTTCTGAGAAAGTATGGTTAATTTAACCCCAACCATCAAATTACTCCAATAACCACTCTCTAGTATTCAAATCCGTATAAAACCTAGCTCACTAGGAGTTGAACAATGAACCTTCGCCTCCGAAATTTAGCTGTTTAACAGCTGACACACAGTGATGACTTTATAATAAACGAAGCTGGTTGGTATTAAATTTAATCTACTGTTAAATTTTCTGATTCCATTTAAGATTCAAATAAACATTGATACATAATCGCAACAAAAATAAATATGTAGGCCTATCAAATATGACAAACATTAGGTGAGAAAATAAAAAATATCAATCAGATTTTAGAATTTTCTTGTTACAAGCCCTATTTAATTTTTTTTTCTTTTACAACAGATAACATTGTACTTCTTGGCAGTATGAGATTTACGTATTCCAAAATACAATTTTGAACAAATTACAATTTCTTTTTAGTTTCACTAAGTCTTCAATCTAAATACAACTTTAGTTATGAGTTGTAACCAATAGGCACGTTCTCCTGGATTGGAAATAGGTTGAAGCGATCAACTAAAAGAGGTTTACGAGACGAAAACTAAAAAAGGAAAGAGGTTTGCGATAAACTAAAAGAGGTTAGCGAGGTGAAAACTAAAAGAGGAAAGAGGTTGCGATAAACTTAAAGAGGTTAGCGAGGTAAAAACTAAAAGAGGAAAGAAGTTTGTGATAAACTAAAATAGGCCAGCGAGGTCAAAACTAAAAGAGGAAAGAGGTTTGCAATCAACTAAAAGAGGTTAGCGAAGTCAAAACTAAAAGAGAAAAGAGGTTTGTGATAAACTTAAAGAGACTAGCGAGGTGAAAACTAAAAGAGGAAAGAGGTTTGCGATAAACTTAAAGAGGCTAGCGAGGTGAAAACTAAAAGAGGAAAGAGGTTGCGATAAACTTAAAGAGGTTAGCGAAGTCAAAACTAAAAGAGGAAAGAGTTTGTGATCAAGTAAAAGAAAGTTGACTGTTCTTATTTCATTTCATACTTTTAAATGAATAATAGCTAAACTTCTTAATAACAAGTAGAGAGAGAGAGAGAGAGAACGAAGAAACGCTATTCTTTTTAATACATTCCTACATAATGTTAATAAAATTTAAAACGAATTAATTTACCAATTAGAAATTTGTGAAATTTAACACGATCAATATCTAGCAGATCATTTGTTAAAATAATCTAGTTTAAAGTTTCTATCATTTTCAGAATCGAAACAATTTCAATTCAATAATAAACTAGAACAACTTAACAAATTTCATATTTGTATATTTTTTTTAATTTTTACTTTCTTTTAAGTCGTATCAACATCTTGGTTATTAGCGACTACAATAAGCTGATGAGCTGTGTGTTTGAATTTGTGATAATTTTCCAGGCTTTGGCCGTCAATCGAACCCATAGCCTCCGCTTTGCAGCGTAGCACGCTTACCACTGGGCATAGAGATGAGGCCATGTTAGATTTATTTAACATAAATATAACATTATTTTAAATTCTAGAATAATATTGATAATTTCAAAAATGTTTAGTAGTAATTTTTAAATGTCTAACCACTTTTATGGATAAAATCTTTTTTTTCCATCAAACCCTTACAGATTATGTACATACTAGATATAAAAGTATTTTAATATGATTTCACAACAATTTTCTGGTGATAAAATATGGAAAGAATTTCATAGATGAGGGTGCATAAAATATGTATAATATTTTCACTGGTATTTATATCTGATAATAATTGAATAAAGGTAGCTACAATTCTGTACAGAATGATATTAAATACAGGGTGATTCAAAATTAAACTGCAATTGCTGAAATTTTAAAAAAACTTTAGTATAAAATAGGTCCAAAAACTTTTTTTTTTGGCGAGTTACGGCTGGTAATAGAATTTGCTCTAAATTCTAATATTACCACCGATATGAAGCCTTATTGAAAATATTAAGACTTAAAGTAAGAGTAAAACTAGGTGAAATTGGTTTTTAACTTAAGAAATTGAATAATCAGGTCCCAAAACTGCATTTCCCATTATTTCAAAGGTAGAAACATTGTGTTTGTTGTTTAGGTCATCAGCCGAAAGGCTGGTTTGAACCTGCAGAGGATTTATCAAGTAAAACGAGGAAAGAGGTGGTTTACCATTGCCTTCCTCACTGAGTGTAAAAGGACGCTTATCAGCATGCCGGGCCCTCTGAAAATCTTATATTTTTTACTCTGCAAATGACACCTTTACTTCATTCACCACAGGGTCTGGCTGTATAATGAAATTCATTACTTTCAGAGAAGACAACTCTGATTAGTGTCTTTTGCACCTCTTTCTCTTCTGTTCTTAAATGATTCAGTCATAATTGGCTGACCAAGTGACAAGAAATAGAACTAATTATTTTAGCTTTGCAACGAACAGGTTGAGTGTAAATAATTTGACACTCCACCCGCCTGTTATGAGCAAACATTATGGTTACAAACATTATGTATTAAAAATACACTTAGTTTAGGTTTTACGTAAAATAACTTTGTAAAAATTTAAATGATACCCATTTCACTGATCCAAAGTAATTTTTCTGTAACATTTTACCCTGGTTTTGTTATTAAGAAAAGTTGAATTTCAATATCTTATATTTATTTTATACTGACTCAATTTACATCAATTTTCCTAGAATTTAATTTTCTACATGTTGAATTTTAGAAATTATTGGCTTAATGAAACATTAACTAATGTATTTTATGTTCAACCTAACAAATCGTTACTTTCAACCACTAACTTTTATGTTTATAATAAAAGATACATTTACAACAGTGGAAGATACAGTTCTGGAACTGATTTTATTTAATTTTTATGTTAAAAACCTGTACGATGCCTTAAATAGCTCTTTTACATTACAACCAAGTGAGCCGCTAAACACAAACCCATAAAAATTTCAGCATGCCATTTTACTAGGTAACGGAGGGTAGGAATACGCATCTAAAAGAATTTAATCGTTAACTACGGAAAAATAAAAGACAAACAATTCAAAATTTTACTAGATATTCCATATTCATATATGAACCAACCCACCAAGTTTCAATTACCTATTAGTTAACATGCTAGAAGTAAAATAAAATACAAAAATATGTCAGTTGCGTACTCTTGGCCTACAAGGGACGTAAGAGTAAGCACTTGCAGTGCACAGACAAACGGCTTGCACCCATTTTGAGCAATCCAGTTCTCATGCCACCACTCAAACTGAGTTTTGGGTGAAATTTTCGCCACCTGTAACTCGTAAAAAAAGTGTTTTCAATTGTTTTATGTATATAAACATTGTCTATTAATTTTAATTATAGAAATAGTTACCAAAAGATTATAGTTAAATTTTGAATCACCCTGTATAATAATAATAATTACGGAATGATATTTTCTGAACAACACCCTCCAATTTGATATGAATGTGTTTAAAAAATGGATAAATCCCGTATAAATTACATCTTAAATTAAATTGGGAAAAAATGAAAGCTGACACGTGCAATAAAATACAAATGTGCAACAATGTAAAATGCATAAAAAATAGAATAAATTTAGATAAAAATCTAAACAACCAATTGTATAATGTCCATTTTTTATAGCCAAACGAAAATGAGATCATTATTGACTCGATAAAAAAAAGAGAACAATAGAAAGTAATTCTGAGAAATGTGTGCGCGAAAAAACAGAAAGCATGTATGTTTATAGTGGGTGTAAAGGGTATGAACAATTATGTAAAAGTAGGGATGAAATGTGTAGCAGGGGGAATGAAATAAGGATAATAGAGGGTGGTAAAATAGGATAAGGGGTTAAAAAATGAGTGAGGGAGGAATTGTGTTTAAAATACAAAGGGTTAAAATGAGTAAGGGAATCAGGAAGAGGATGTAATGATTGTAAAAGACAGAGAGGGTAAGTAGAGGAAGATTCTGTCTGGAATTAGAAAAGGGTAGGTAAGGGAAGGAAGCGGTAGAATCATGCTCATCAAATTTAGCTGCTTGATATTTGCTAACTTTGAGTCGATCAGTCATTCATTACAATTTAGATATATAGAATGATGAATCAAGGCAAAGAACGAGGGGTTTGGTCGATCAAATTAGATCTAAAGTAAAGTAACCGTAATCGCAGATATTTGTCGGTACCAAAGTACTGACTAGTTTGTGCTTTGCTGCTTTACCTTCAGAGAGGGAGGAAGGAAATAAGCAAGTAAGTACCAGAAAACTCTTCCGTAATACCAGCTCAAATCCCTATAGAATCAACTTCAAGTCTGAAATGTCAATTTTAAAACTTAGTAAGAGAAATTTTCGAGAAACCTTTCAATTTTATATTAACGTTAAAAATTTTAGAACGCAGTGAATAAAATTGGTAACCACTCGTGTACGAATATTCTTTAATATTAATGCTTAGTATAAATTTATAAATGCAACATTTTTAAAAGTTGAAAATTTAATTTTAGTGTTTTTTTTAATATAGGTAATTTTTATTCCACGGTCTTATATTATTAGATATTTAGGTATGCACCTGCACCGTAGGCTAACGTAAAAGAAGCCCAATTCAACCCAAGCGTCATCAATTGAACCTCCAAGTAAAAAATATTATAATGGTTGACAAGCCGAAAATCAAGTTTATCTTAATATAAGTTGTTATTGTAATTTAATCCACCGGGTTGGTCTAGAGGTAAAGTCGTCGCCAAAATCAGCTGTTTAACAGCTGATTTTCGGAGACGAAGGTTCCTGGTTCAAATCCTAGTAGAGGTAGTTACTTTTATACGGATTTGAATGCTAGACAGTGGTTACCGGTGTTCTTTGATGGTTGGGGTTCAATTAACCATACTCACTCAGGAATAATCGACCTGAGTCTGAACAAGACTACACCTCATTTACACGTCATACACATCATCCTCATCTCATTGGGTCATGGGGTTGCTTATTGTTCTAAATTGAACAGATTGCAACGTACACACATTAGGAATTACAAAAAAAAAAAAGTTATTGTATAGGTCATCAGCCGGAAGATTGGTTTGAACCTCTAGAGGCTTTACTAAGTAAAACGAGAGGTGAGGTGGTTTACCATTGCCTTACTCACGAGTAAAAACTATGCTTATCAGCATTCTTGGCTCTATGAAAAGCATCTACTTTCGAAAAGCTAAAGTAAAAGCTGGACTGAAAAGCATTTACTTAGGAAAATGATAAAGATTAGGTGGTTGGTCAAAATAAGTAATTTAGAGGTTCTTAGACGAGTGGATGAAAGAAGAAGTATATGGAAACATTTTAACAGAAGAAGGGATAGGCTAGTGCGCATATCTTATGACATCAAGTTATTCACTCTATTAATAATAAAGAGTAATATTGAGTGAGTGAATTGTAGAGGGAGGCAAAGGTACAATATTTAAAGCAAATTACAAAAGATTTAGGGTGTTACAGGTACGTAGATATGAAACGACTTGCACAAGATAGATAGCGTGGAGAACTACATCAAACCAGTCGAGAGACTGATAACAAAAATAGAACTTCTAACAGATGTAGTTTATTTCTTACACATCAAAATGAATTTATGTTTGACTCAACTTAAAACGTACTCTTACATTAAAATAAGAAATACTAAATATTTAATATGTTTAAAAAGTATGCACAGACAGAGTAAATTCATTGATGGATTTATCCCAGCGGTGAATTATAGATTCCATTTGCAGATTCAACTTGTGTTATTTAAACACTGTCTTCTTTTAATAGCAATTGATGTATTGACAAACTATACATCTTAAATAAAACCCGAATATATTTTCTCAAAAGGTTTTTATTTCAAATTATTAAGAGCTATAAAAAAATAAACGAAAAGAATTAAAAATTAAATGAAAACATCTTTTTATGAATAAAATATATTCTTAATTAAACTGCGACCTTATTCTCATCACGTTAAAACCGATTCTTTCTCCTTTTCTCTTATTTTCTTAATTCATTTCATAAACAATGGTTACAGTATTTTTCCCTTAAGGAAAATTCAGAATTTTTTCATTTAATTAATTAACTTTTTTATGTGATATTACTTTCTGTTTTGTTTATATTACTTTTTAGTAAAAGGGAATTGTAATAAATACTATTCCTTATATTCCGAATTACCGTTTTTCATTAAATTCTTTATACAGAAAAAGACATTGGTAAATAAATAATTTAACTCTTACATACCTATGTGATGTTCAATAAAATAAAAATAAATAACGTAAACGTAAATTTCATATTATATTAGACGATATTATTATAATGCTGTAAAATTAGCGTAAACCTCCACAATCCGAACTAACTCTATGTGAATATTATTAGAATCTTTAAATGAGTAGTAAGTTTTTGTGTACACTTGTTTAAGTAGTTCAGAGTTCAGAAGCAGGGGTAAACATAAACGTATGTAGTTCAGAAATAAGAAGCAGTATTTAAAATAAAAAATTATTTGTTATTATTATCGTCTGAACCGAGCTGAAATTTAGCTGAAAAAAGTAAAGAATAATTGTTAACACGAACAAAGCGGTCCAGGTTAAATTTTCACTTAAAACTCGTACATGTCACCCTCTTCGTTTAAATAACGCAAAAATCCCTCAAAACGACAAAGTAAAATACCTAGGTTTATAGTTGAATAAAAAAACGACTAACATGAAGCAATCACCTAAAATTTAAACGTCTGGATCTAAAAAAATCGTCTTAAAATGTTATAAAATGTATAACCTAAAACCTTTATAACATGCAGACAGTGTGTTAAATTATTTGTTCTCGATCTGCTAGTTCCAGGGCTACAAGAAATTGTTTTGGTTCTTATCACATGGTCAGCTAATTATGTTACTCAAGCATTTAAGAACAGAAGAGATAGGGGTGTAAAAGACATTAGTCAGAGTTATCTCTAAGTAAGTTAGCCTCTAAGAATAATGAATTTCATAATTATACAGCCAGATCCTGTAGTGAATGAAGTGAAGGTGTCATTTGCAGGGTGGAAAGTAGAGGCTTTTCAGAGGGCCTGGCATGTAGATAAGCTAATTTTTCACTCAGTGAGGAATATAATTGAAAACCACCTCACCTCCCTCACCTCCTCTTTTTACTTAGTAAAGCCTGTAAAAGTTCTAACTAGCCTTTTGGCTGATAACCTGAACAACTACAACCTTTCTAATCAAGGTTTTTTTAGCTTTTTTGTTATCGGGAACTGTACATTATTGACAACTACCCAATTTGATCGCTGCTTTGCTGTATTATTTGACGTGAATTAGTGACATGAGTTTAAACAGGGACTCCCAGTAGAGTTTGTTCACGGATGGCTGTCAGCTGGTCACTATACAAAGTCGCTTGCCCAACCAGAGTTACTTAACAAATAATAGCGACTTTTTACCAGATGACTGACTGGGCTGGCCCGAAGGCCAATCACGATATTTAAAATCAAATTGAAAAATAAAGATTAAAATACATTTTAATAACATTAATTATACATAATAACATATTGAAACAAATTTAATTTGGCTATACGGAATCCATTTTTGATCCAGCTGCAAGAAATAATATTTCCAATTTAAGTAGCTGGAGAAACCCGACAACTATAAGTGTGTAAAGTTTCATTTCTTTATCTTTTATTAATCTTTTCAAAAATGTAACTAAATGAGCAAATTTAACATCGGCGGGATACAAAGTACACCCTTCCCTTAAAATTAACTCATTCTTAAATTCAATTGAATCAGAATATGGGAAAAGTTGATTGAAATTCGTTGGTTTTTATTTACGATACCTACTGAAAATCAATTACAACGTAAGTTCGGTTCATCAAAATATATTAATATATGTGGAAGAAAAATGAAAAAGCAAAATGAGAACTCTAAGTGAAGAAATTCAAATTAAATGATCGCTGTATCTAATATTGTCATATTCTACGCAAGCACCTTTTATTATGGCCTATTAAAGCGTTTTGGAAGCTCTTCGACCACAGTTCTATTTATAGTACGTTTGTTTTAGGAAGAAGCTTGTAAGGGGTGGGCGAGTAGGTAGAGTAGGGATAGTTTCAAAGGGGCAAGTGTTGTCTCCTTCTCACTTAATGATCATTCCCTCTCTTTCTAACCGTATACTATGTTACAACTACGAGGTGCTTCCCCCACCACTGAACAGAACAGCTCAGCGGCACACAGCGTTGGAGGAAAAGCTTCTAGCTAGAACAAATGACCTATACGTTGGTCAGCACATTTGCGTTTACATTTCCGACCACTATTTCAAACGAATATTCCGAAGCCATAGACTTAATGCGTCCGCTCTACAAACGGTATCCCCTTCCTTTTTCAACAAATAGCTTTGTCCTCTCAAATCTCTATCTCTCTTTCTCTGACACACACTCAACGTTTACAATAGCAAACAATAGTCACAATAGCAAACGGATGTATCAACGGTTACTTCATCTCCAGTCTAATCTCACGTTCAAATAAAAATTTACGTCATTTTGAATTTCAGCAAATAATGTTGAATATAAAATTTAAAACTGTTGCTAGCCTAATATATAAAATTTACCATTAAAACCTCACTTTTTCAGAATCATTACACGGAGCAATGAATTTGTATCCAAATTAAAAATATATTTTTTAAACTAATTTTTTTTTACCCTTAAGTATGTTTCAATCTGTTTAACTCAAGTATAATAAGCAACCCCATAACCCAATGAGATGAAAGTTATTTTTATGATGTGTAAATGAGGTGATGTCTTATACAGACTCAGACTGACCATTCCTGAAACAGTGGTTAATTGAACCCCAACTATCAAAGCACACCGGTAAGCACTGTCTAGTATTCAAATCCATATAAAAGTCTACCTCCACTAGGATTTAAACCATGGAAACTTCGTCTCTGAAAATCAAATGTTAACCAGCTGACTCGCAGCGAGAACTTTACAAACTAGACCAACCCCGTGGATTATTAAAAAATTTAAATTATGATGTTTAAAAAAGAATCATTCAAGCTAAATACACCCAACTCGGAGTATTTAGTATTTATTTAAAGGAGTATTTAGTATTTAGCTTGAATGAAAAAGTGGAGGCGTACCGGAATCAATGGAGACAACATTTGGAACGGATGCCAGAGGAGAGAATACCTTTAAAAGTGACGGAATATGTTCCAGTTGGAAGAAGGGAGGTGGAAAAACCTCGAAGAAGATGGCAGTAGTCGAGATGTACGGGCTGGAGTGTCTCGTGTTTGTGTAGACGTACAGGATGGTTTGTGAGTTTTGAACAGGCTTATGCCTAATCCTTAATAGTAAAAAGAAGCAGAAGAAATAAAAGAATAGGCCTAAAAATTTTAGTACAAGATTTTAAAATAATATTTTGTACACATTTATTCAATTTTGCAGCCGTGTAAAGACAACTAGCAAAATGTATTAGAAAATGTAATTAAAATTTTTTAAATGCCGTTAATGGTTTACAGGAGAACACCAATTAATTGCCCCAGAAAATTCAAATTGTGTCAAATTTAATTTTTTAATGATATCTTTACCACTAGTGTTGTGTTAATATCATGTTTACACATGTGTACAAACATAGGTTATGTTTTACATTATTTACATCGGCAATAGAAAGTCGTGTAAGTGTTTCACACCGTATTTTCCTCAAAATAGATTGGAGTTAACAGTAAAACGAATTAAAAACAATTACTTAATAATTTAAATTTTATAATATACATTATTCAATTTTTAATGAAATCTATTTTTTCTTAAGATAAATTTTCTTCAGATAATACAATTATTCACTGTAAATATGTATTTACACATTTTTTTAATTATAGAAAGATTTGATATAAACTTCACTAGAAATATTCATTAGTGAAAGAAACAAACCGAATACCGTAGTGAATGAGAATCAATTTCATAAAGAAAATTGACAAAAAAAGACCACATAATAATAATTGACAAAGACAATTGACCACATAAATCCAAATGTCCAATCTCTTTCAACTAACGATCTCCCTGTTAACAGACGACTGAAACGAAGGTGGAATAGGGATCCTCTCCAACCACCATAAAAAAAATCAATTTATATCATGCCTGTGTCATTTCATAAAAACAAAAAATCATTTCATATAAAAAAAATCATCCATCATAGTTTATAAATCATTATCATTGAAAAATATTGGCACCACATTCCTTGCAAAATTTCACGCCGAAATCGGTCATTCATTCCATCTCATTTACAAAAATGTGCTTTAAAAAATATATACAGTTGTAAATAAAAATAAAGTTGAAGCCAAAAAAAAAGTTTCATACAAATTGTTTACCTTTACTCATAGTAGTTAAAACGCTACCCAGAAATCTGAGAGTTGATTAAAGTAAAGGTTTATTTATTAAAGTTCCATATGTTTATATAATATAAAGTTGAGTAGATTTTCATCCTCTCTTGTTGAGGACAGGCAATTTATGGACGAGTGCCCACAAACTGTCCACTAAGCAGGAATGACGATCCTAAAGAGGGTTTCACTTATGTTAATTTGTATATAAAATGTATATACGAGTTAAATAAAACAAATCTATTACTGTGTATAAAGCTGTTCAAAAGAGATACTTGAGTGCCCGTTTAAAATGAGTAGCGTTTATGATTTTAAATGAATCATCCATTCATAATTGTTATGTTCAATGTTTTTAAAATATATATTTTCTCATAATATAAATAATTGTTTTAACTAAGTTGCGAGTACAGTGTTTTATAGATTTAAAATAATTGTTTTATCGGTACAACATTTTGTTTTGGAAAAAAAGTTTTATAATATTAATGAATTTTCTAATATCCGCTGAAATCAATTAACGAAAAATTAATCAAATTGAACCTTCCTTCCAAAATGTTAATTTACAAAGTTCCATATACTTCTTTTTTCATCCACTCGCCTAAGAACCTCTAAATTACTTATTTTGTCCACCCACCTAATATTTAACATTTTCTAATAACACCACATTGCAAAAGCTTCTATCCTGATCCTGTCTACAGCCCCTATCACCCACGTTTCACTCCCATATAATGCTACACTCCAAACATAGTGTTTTAAGAAATTTTTCCTAATCTGTAAATCAATGTTTGTAGTCAGTAAGCTGTTTTTCGTATCAAAGGCTTTTCTTGCTTGAGCAATTCTACTTTTGATATCACTAGTGCTTTTACCATCCTTTGTTATTTTACACCCTAGATATTTTATTTTTTATAATTATTTCTATATTTTATTTTATTTTCTATACTTTAAAATTACATAAGTTACATTTTTATCGTAAAATGGGCTGCAATCTTAAAAACCCCTTTTTACCGATTTTAATGAGCAAAATACAGAACATCACTAATTGTTGCTAAACTAAGCATTATAGAAAAAAATGCTTTAAATAAAAGTTGCAGATGTTTTAATTGCCCATAACAGACAGGTGGAGTGTCAAATTATTTACACTTAATCTGTTTGTTGCAGGGCTAAAATAAATAGTTCTGTTTCTTATAATATGGTCAGCCAATTAAATGACTGAATCATTTCAGAACAGAAGAGGTAGAGATGTAAAAGACACTAATCAGAGTTATCTCCTCTGAAAGTAATGAATTTCATTATACAGCCAGACCCTGTGGTAAATGAAGTGAAGGTGTCATTTGCAGAGTTGGAAAATATGTGCTTTTCAGAGGGCCCGGCATGCTGATAAGCGCACTTTTCCACTCAGTGAGGAAGGCAATGGTAAACCACCTCACTCTTCGTTTTACTTAGTGAAACCTCTACAGGTTTAAACCAGCCTTTCGGCTGATGACCTAAACAACAACAGATGTTTTAAAATTTTATAATTTTAATTATATATACTTTTGTCGTAAATTGCATATTACGGCCACATTCGTAAAAAAAAAAAAACAAATTTTTACCACGAGAGTACGTTGGATTCTTGTAACCATTGATTCTACAGTTTCTCTCCCTACTTCCATTATCCCATGGTTACTGCTTTTTTATATTTTATGATATTCGGTATATTTTTAAGTACTAAGGGGAGGAGATTAAGCAGCTTGGGTGCTAAGTAACAAAAATGCCTTCGGCATTATATGTTTTTAGGACTTTGTAAAAAAAAAAGAGATCCTAGTTCCTTGTATAATAATGGTGAGCTTTTGTAGTAAAATAGTTTATATTTTTTTATAACAGTAAATAAGAGCTTCTCTTGTAAATATTTGCTGGATATTAAGTACACTAAATATTTCAAAAATCTACTCTGATGAATACCTTGGGTGTTTTTTTATTAATTACTCACATAATTAGATTCTAAACTTTCTGTAATATCGATTTATCAGGTTAGTAAATCCATACCGTTCTTTGTTTTTATATTTTTTATAAGGGATGTGTACGAAAGTAATATTTTATATAAAAATTCCTAATCACTTTTACTTTCTTGCACCATGTCTAGAAGCTGTCTCTGAAATACGTGAAAAAAGTTTGCTTGTTGGCTTTTTACGTAAGCTTAAGGTAAGAAATTCCAATAAAAATGTATCCGAAAACGCTTCGTTATCTGTCTGGTCACCGTTTTGTGTTCTTTGAAAACAAGTTTCTTTTTCATTTAATGCATGCAAGAGAACGGACCACGAGATATGTCAAGGAAGAAACTAAAAACACAAAACTGTGACGGTTTGTTTAAATTCTAACACTTTATTAAATTAATTACTCACAAATTCATTGATTACCTAATTTATTAGTAAACTACTTAAAAATGTATTTATTTTTAAAGCAAACAAATTATTTAGAAAAGACCTTTTTTATACTATGTTTCATCAATCAAATAATATATTTTAGTTTTTTTAACTAATACAAGTTGTTGTTGTTTATTTACCAGCCAAAAAGCTGGTTTGAACCTCTAGATGCTTTACTAAGTGAAACGAGGAGTGAGGTGGTTTACAATTCCCTTCCTCGTGGAGTGGAAAAGTAGGCTTGACAACAACATTCCGAAAAGTATCTACTTTCCACCCTACAAATGACACCTCAATTCATTCACCAAAGGGTCTGGCTGTGTAATGAAACTCATTAATTTCAGGGGATATAACTCTGATTACCATCTTTTACACCTCTACCTCTTCTGTTCTTAAATGCTTCAGTCATAAGCTGGCCATGTGATAAGAAACAGAACTATTTTTTGTAGCCCTGGAACTAGTAGATCGAGTGCAAATAATTTAACACTCCGCTTGCCTGTTATGGGCAAATTATATACCGGTTGTCCCACAAAGAGGTTGCTATTTTTGAATTAATATACCGGACGTATTGCACACTCTATAGACTGGAAACTTTACTGTTATAATAAATATATATCTAAAAAAGTACCCTCGAGTTTCAGTTGCTTATGATCAATCAAAACAAAATGGTGAAATAAGAAAATAATTTTAAAAATGAACAATAATAAACCATTATATTTACAATAGGATTCAGATAGAAAAAAACAGCTGTTTTTGCCATTCTAAATCGATCAGCATAGCTACTGATGGACATCAGTTCGAATAAAGGTTAATGAAACAAATTGTGTTCATTAATAATTTATCACTTTCATATTTTCTTTCATTTTATTACTTAAGTAACATTGTACCCAATCACCAATTTTAAATAGTTAAGAATTTAAAATTACTTTCCGCCATTTTGTTTTGATTAATCATAAGAAAATGAAACTCGAGGGTACTTTTTTACATATTTATTTATTATAACTGTAAAGTTTCCAGTCTATAGAGTGTGCGATACGTCCGGCATATTAATTCAAAAATATCAACCTCTTCGTGGAACACCCGATATATAACAATCTAAATATTGGCTAATTTGAAACTTCCCTACACCAGGTAGGGTCCGAATTAACGAAAACTTACTGTATGTAATTAAAAATAAACCGTTCATATTAATATAGAAACAAGACTACCAAAAATTTATGAATATAAGCAATAAGTGAACATTTTATACCGGTGTATTTTCTCATACCTTACTTAACAGGTGAAAAAAGTGAAAAACTTACAGCGTTTCAGTTTTTCAATTAACAATCCTAATTACAGACACGAGCGCCGGAAGAAAAGTAAAAAAAAGCTTACATTTTGGTATGAGTCATGTAATAAAATATGAAAAGTTAGCTTAAGTATTTTGTGAGCATACCGCTCGTTAATTAACACTTGTGTTTATTTTTAATTATATAAATACATCAGTTCGTTTTCAAGGGGGTTAGGACTACATAAGAAATACATATATTGTAAAATAACCCCGGTGTATAAACATATATGTATATTATTTCAGTTCGTAACATTATAATTGCAGCCAATGTTGTTTTTTCAACAAAAAAAACGCATGAGAAAGAAGTTGTGTATTTAAACCCTTCGTTCTGTTCTCCAGGGAGATTACATCTTCTACTGGGCAACCATCGTTTGTGAATATGTAAAAGAAACACAAGTTCGTTATTGTAAAAATGTAGTGTAAACTTTTCTTTCTATTTTTATTTTATTCTTAATTATTCTGGGCAATAAGAATTTTAGTTTACATAAATATGACTTTTTAAAATGCTTATATGTTTATTTAAAACAAATGGCAAGGTCTTCACTGATTTTTTGCTCGTCATTGATTCTAAACACCCCGGTTATGTAGACAGTTGAAATTTGATTTATCTCTTCTATAATGGATGAAAATAAAAAATAAATTATATGCATTAGAAAATAAAGTACTAAGGAATATTATCGCTGCTCCGAGATGTAAAAGTAATGATAACCTCCATATAAATCTAAACATTTAAACGGTAAAAGTAGTGTCACGATGGCGATCTTCAACGACTTGCAAAATATGTAACTCGTACAACTTCTCAATCATTTAAAACTTAAGAGAAGATTTAATTACCAAACAACCTTCAATTTTTTTTAATTCAGTCTATAAAAGTGTTTTATTTTGGAAAAAATAGACAGTCTGACCACCTACACAGTGGTTAGCGCGATTGCCTACAAAGCGGAATGTTCCGAGTTCGATTCCCAGCTAGGGTTTGAAAATTAATGCTGAAAGGCTGGTTTGAACCTCTGGAGGTTTACCTACCAAGAAACGAGGAATGAGATGGTTTACAATTGCCTTCCTCACTGAGTGGAAAAGTATGCTTATCAGTATGCCGGGCCATAAGCTTAAGGTAAGAAAATTCCAATAAACATATATACGAAAACGCTTCGTTATCTGTCTGATCACCGTTTTGTGTTTTTTGAAAACGACTTTCTTGATCTTAATGCGTGCAAGAGAACGGACTACGAGATATGTCAAGAAAGAAACTAAAAAACAGAAAACTGTGATGGTATGTTTAAATTCTAACACTTTATTACGTTCATTAGTCAGAAATTTGTTCATTATTACTTATTCAATAGTAAACTACTTAAAAATATATTTATTTTTAAAGTAAACAAATTATTTAGAAAGAACCTCTGTATAGTACTGTTTCATCAATCAAATAATGTATTTTAGTTTTTTTTAAGTAGTAGAGGTTGTTGTTGTTGTTTAGTTCATCAACCAAAAAGCTGGTTAGAAAGGCTTTACTAAGTAAAACAAGGAGGGAGGAGGTTTACAATTCCTTTCCTCACTGAGTGGAAAAGTATGCTTGTCAGCAAGCCTTCCGAAAAGTATCTACTTTCCACTCTGCAAATGACACCTCACTTCATTCACCACAGGGTCTGGCTGTATAATAATGAAATTCGTTACTCTCAAAATAACTCTGACTAGTTTCTTTTACACCTCCACATTCTTCTGTTTTTAAATGTTTCAGTCATATAATTGGCTGACCATGTGATAAGAAACAGAACTATTTTTATAGCCTTGGAACTAGCAGACCAAGTGCAAATAATTTATAACTTCTCGCTGTTATGGGCAAGATCTGGAAGTTATTAAGTGTCAAAACCCATTGTTTCATACTTCAAAGTAGTTACTAATAATAATCAAGAAGTTGATGCGACTTAAAATGAACTTAAACAAACAAATCTGGTGTGAAACACTCACAACTTTCTCTTGCCAATGCAAATAATTAACAATAAACCTAACATTAGTAATAAATCATTAGAAATAAACAAAAAACTAACCTCAATAAACATAACCTAATTTTAATCATGAGTGAAAGACCCAAAATTAAAATCGACCTCAGTTAGGTTTAAAAATACAAAAAATCACTCTTTCACGCTAAACTAGGCTCTGTAGAGAAAAATGCTCTAAATAAATTTATAGAGATTTTAATTTCCTATAAATCTGATTACACACTTTTGTCGTAAAATGTATACTAAGGCTGAAATCTTTAAAAAATCGATTTTTTTACACGTTTTCGTGAGAAAAAACAGAAAATTGCTAATTACCGCTAGACTAAGCGTTATACAAAAAAATGTTTTTAATAAAAGTTGTAGAATTTAAAATTTTCTACATCTTTAATTATATACATTTTTGCGCTAAAATGCATATTAAAGTTGCAATCTTAAAAAAACAATTTTTTTACGAGAAAATAACCTGCCCAAGAATATCAGCACAAATGGCGCCTACCTTATCTTGTAGAGAATAAAAAAATTAGTAAATGAGGCGATTTTTAAAAATAATCGTAGGAGCCGTTTTTGAGAAAATCGGAAAAAAGTGAAAAATTACTCGAATAAACTACCACTTCCGGGAGACCGAATTTGATGAAAATTTTCGTGTCGGGTCCAGTCGTGATGTCTAAATTAAGTTTCAAGTTCGTACGATGTTCTGTTCTTGAGATATTCTGTTCACACACACACACACACACACACACACACACACACACACACACACACACACACACACACACACACACACACACCAATCGCTAAAAACATGTTTTTGGGTTCAGAAGGTCTGAAAACCTGTAGATCCGGGGAAAACTCGATTTTGAAAAATCGACATGAAAACAATAGGGCCTACTTTCCTTTATAAATATTCATATAGGTAAGAGAAAGTAAAAAGGAGACTAGTCCGGACTTTCGGATTACGCTACAATTTATAGGATTCTGCTAAACCGTTACAAACAAAACGAATTCGGCCAATACAGAACATAATATTACGTACTATAATACTATATTTCTACTCCATCAAAAACAATACTTTACGCAACTATTTACTTTTACCATAAATCTAAGACATAGAAAACACCTTTATCATTCATTTTCCAATAAATTTCAAACACTCCCAAAATCATAAAAATACCAGATCCATTTGCAAAACATACTTTGTAATCCGCAAAAAAAACTCTAACCCTGATGAGCAAAACATTTTCTAAAGGGTCAAGCAGTAGATAATAGATTTGAACATATATTTCATTGAGGTTTTTAATTTATCTTTTAAATAATCAAGATACAATGTATTTTTAGATATTGTTTACTTTTTAAGGAAGTTACAATTCAAGGTAAGTAAACAAAGATTCCCAGTTAATATCGATCTATCAACAGGACGTAATATTTCTACGTTGAAACTGTTAGAAATATTTATTCTGTTTTGAAAATAATAATAAATTTTGTTATTGGAAGAAGTTCAGATCGTAAAGAATGTTGGAACATTAAATATAAGTTCACCGATCTATTTGTTGTTGTATCCATTCCACTATGATTTTCTCTTACAATGTAACAACCCATAACTTTTACAATCTCTTATATGATATAGTTTTATAATGCGTACGTACATTGCCAAATAATATTTTTATTTACCACTTTGTTTGTTATCTATGACATAATGGATTTACAAACATTTTTATTAAATAAATTTTTGGTAACTTTCTTTCTGTAGATCTAATTCTATCACATTTGTTTTAAATATTAAAGTATAAATTAAGTATTAAAACTGAAGAATTTAAATGGTTTATTAATGCATTTTTTATATTCTAACTAATTTAAGACATATAATAATTTTTTTTATAAAAAATAAGTTCCATATTGGTGTCATATTAAATAAAGTGTGCCAGTAAATTGCAGTTTATTTGTAAAAACTTTGTTAGAACAGCATAAATCCTGAATGTTAAAAATGACAAATGCACAAATTAAAAATTTCTGTTAATTTATTTTCATTCTACAATTGCATTGATCAATGGTAATAATTTCTTGAATGCCCATAAGAAGCAGGTGGAGTGTTAAACATTTTGCACTCGATCTGTTAGTTTCAGGGTTACAAAAAATGGTTTTGTTTCTTATCACATGGTCAGCCAATTATAAGTGAACCATTTAAGAGTACTGAATTTCATCATTAAACAGCCAGACCCTGTGATAAATGAAGTGAAGGTGTCATTTGCAGAGTGGAAAGTAGATTATCAGAGCATACTTTCCACTCAGTGAGGAAGGCATTGGTAAACCAACTCACTCCTCGTATTTAAGATCAGTTAAGATCTGAAGTGTTATATATTTACACCCATCGATCTTGTACCAAAATTGACTGTAGTCGCTATTAACCATGCATTGATGCGACTCTACAGAAATTAAAATATATTTTTTAAATACTACTTAAAAGAAATCGTCCATCAATTATCGTGATCATTTTAATGGTTGTCACCGGACAGTTTCAAAATTTAGTTAAATTAATTTCAAGAAACCATTTTGGTTTAAAAATAGCACACCGTACGTGATATTTAAATTTAGCTTTTGTAAATTGTTTTCTAATTACTTTTTTCTTTCTTCTAATAATTTTATTTCAGAAATAGAAACTTTGTATTTTTTTTATAATGTCATTTATTATTTCAGAATTTAATTAATATTCTGATTTAAGTAACATCTTTTAACAGCTCTCAGAATTATCTTAATTAAGTAATTCAAACAGTACGATCAAAGAAAATTGGCAACACGAAATTCGAATCCAATTAAATGTAACACTTGTGTTCAATGAAGGGTTTGCTAGAACTTTCCACCTGGGTACTTCAGAATTGAGAAAGACTATAAGCAGCCGATTTTTAAGAATTATTAATGAATGAATTTACTTATTTTAATACTTCTGGTTGATTCAAATAATTTATTTACAAATTTGTTTACATATTTTCTACAAGAATTTACAAATAATATGTAAATTTGTTTTAAAATATCAATAATCTTGATATTCTTGACCTAGAACAATTTTTTTACAAGATCCAATGCCCTTACTACTATAGTTTATTCGATAAATTCTTTTAAACGATATATAAAAGTAATAGATAAGTTAATTAAAAACAGGAAAACTAATAAATTACGTATTTCTTTCCTATGGTTTTTTTAATTTCATTATTCAGAAATAAAATATATCGAAATGTTGAAAGAATGTATTCAATATAACTCACAAAACAAAAATATCATTTCAATGGCAAATTGGAAATCATCTTTAAAAAAATACAAAATATTTAAAATTGTTTGGTTGATCAAGCCAGACAATCGTGCCCTTAATTTGATACCTAGGGCTTTCCATCCCATTTCTAGGGGGTTGTTTATAAAGATTTCCACCGCCTATATTCGCCTTAAATTAGAGTTATTTGTAACAGTCTGAAGTCCTTAATTTTTCTCTTGCGAGGAGCAGACTTTCAAAAAGCAGTTCTGACTACTCCACAGTTTTTTAACATAAATGAACACGGAAATTTTACGATCAGCTGATTTCAAGCAGAGCTGGACAACAGCTTTTTGCTTGTCATCTTGGACAAATTCATTTTGTTTCGGAGTGCAACTCGGATAAACTTCTTTTTGAATGTCCAGCCACTTGTCTAAGCTAAATTTGTTGTCCTTTGAAAGAAAATAAGTTTATAATGGTGTAGAAATTGGTTCTGTGATGCGAAATCTGCCATAACCTAAAAACGGAAAAATGGACATACTGCTTTTTGAATGCCTGCTCCAACTGTATGAATATATAGGGTTATTTTCATGTCGACTTTTCGAAATCGATTTTTACCGGAAATTCACGTTTTCAGACCCCGTAAACCTGTAAACATGATTTCAGAGATTAGTCTGTGTGTGAACAAAGTATCTCAAGAACGGAATAGCGTACAAAGTTGAGATTTAGAACGTAAGTTAGGTACCACCAGAGGATTTGACAAAAACATTTTTCATCAAAATCGGTCCATCAGAAGTAGTAGTTTATTCGTTTGAGTTTTCACTTTTTGCGATTTTCTCAAAAAACTGCTCCAAGTTAAAAAAAATCTGATTAAAAACTAACATGAATTGGATATGAATAGAAAATCCAAAAGAAAATTTTAGTAATATTTATTTTAGCAAGAATAGAAGAAAATGTATACGTAAAATTACAAATACGGTGAGTTTACTCACAGATTTAAATATCTCTAAACGATATTTTATAGTAGGCTATTGTAACTTATTTAAATATCCAATATTTTTGGGTATTTTACGCTGTCACCTTGTAGTATATACTATAAAATAAACTACATATAGTCGTATATACGCCAATCTGTTTAAGAATTTGCGTCACAGAAAGGTTTTTTCAGAAACGTTCGCTGTTTCTCTCTAACATTTCTCCCCATAGCCTCCTACTCATGATTTATTTACAGTGTTCTTTTTTTATCGTGATTTATTCGGGTCCTGACTTTGCAGGGTTGCAGTACTACATTGATATGCAAGATAGCTTTCAACCGCCGACATAAAGCAACGTACAGAAAAATATCGTGAACCTATGAAATTTTAAATAACCATTCCCATTAACAGGAACATTTATCTTCAGATATGGTAAATCTAATTAATTGACAAAACGATTCAAGTATTTTTAATTTTAATGAATTCTTAACATCGTACCGTGAATTTCAATTACACTAAAATCTTTCAAGTGAATGATTTTATCATCCTTACGAAAATAAGAAAATGTAAAAACAACTTAACTGAATTAAAAATTAAAACAAAATGTAAATATATTTTATAAGAATCACCTCGAACGTTGTATTTTATAATGCACATAATTATTCTTTTTTGAATTGTAACGTATCATTTTTTATTCTCCGTGTTTATTTAGTACATTAACTAATACAAAAGTCCTTTTAGAATGGAAGGTCCATGATATTTTTTTAACTGAGTGACAATTAGAAATTAAATCTGTATTTTTACTTTTAAAAAGACATTTTAATTTATTACTTAAAAACATAAAAATTACTTTAAATTAAAAATGTATTTTTGGAATAATATCTGTCTGTTTTCTAAAAACGGAACTAATATACTACGTATATGTAAAAAATCCATAGACATATTTTAAAATAAGGATTGAATTAAAAATATAAATCTGGGGTTAAACACTCACACAACCTTTTCTTGCCAGGATAAATAATGAAAAATATAAGCTGTGTTTAGTTATTAGTAAACAACGTAAACTGAAAAACATAACCTAATTTCAAATATTTAAATAAAGCAAAAACGTCTGGTGGGATACACTCACACAACTTTCTCTTGCCAGTGTAAATAATTAATTATAAACCTAACATTATTAATAAAACATTAGAAATAAAAAAAACACTAACTTCAATAAACAAAACCTAATTTTTTCATGAGTGAAAGACGCAAAATGAAAATTGACCTTAGTTTAGCTTAACAATACGGAAAATTACTCTTTCACGCTAAATTAGGCTCTGTAGAGAAAAATTCTTTCAATAAAAGTCGTAGATCTTTTAATTTCCTATAAATCTGATTATACACTTTTGATGTAAGATGGTACTAAGGCTGAGATCTTAAAACTATAAATTATTTTACACGTTTTCGTGAGAACAAAAAAATCGCTAACTACCGCTAAACTAAGCGTTATAAAAAAAATGTTTACAATAAAAGTTATAGAATTTTAAATTGTCTATAACTTTTATTATATACATTTTTGCGCTAAAATGCGTATTAAAGCCGCAATCGTATTCAAATCTGTATAAAAGTAACTACCTTTACTAGAATTTGAACCAGGAACATTCATCTCCGAAAACCAGCTCTTTAACAAATAATTTTTTTTTGACTCTTTTAGTTGAAATTTAGGATCTGTTATTAAATTAATATAACAATTTCTAAATGTGAAGCTAATGTTCCAAAACTTGATTTACCTGAAGGAGCGTGCAGTCATCACCACAGTCCTACAGTTGGCCAAGAATATCTCTTGGTCAAAGGCGCTTCAAACGTCTGCGCTGAGTACCCGGTATCGCCCTAGTGTACATGTTTCTTATGAGAGGGTTGTCATGTAATTCAAATTTGTCATGCATCGTCTTATATAGTTGTTTTGCGACATCAATTACGTATGGGATTTGTAAGTCTTTGTGCAACATTTAGTTTGTCATGTAAAAGGGGCATTACGTTATCATTCGTATAATCTTGTTCTGAATCGCTTGTGTACGTTTCGTGTGTGAAGGTTTAGCAGATCACCAAAGTTGCTCCATATGTCCAGATTGGTCTTAAGATTGTCTTGTAGATTGTTAATTTGTGTGACATGTTTAATTTAGAACGTCTATTGAGTAAGCGTTTCAGTTGATAGAAGCGTGTTTTGAGTTTGTGGCGTGTGTGTGTAACATGCGCATTCCATGTAAGTTTTCTGTTCAAGTGTAAGCCTAAGTAGCGTGTTTGAGTAGTGTGAGGTAGCGGAATTTATTTATGAAAACGGTTGGGCAGTTTTGTCGTCTAAGAGTAAACGTCATTTGTTGCGATTTAACAAATTATAAAGTTAAGAATTTATAATTAAAATGGGTCAAATATTTCAAAATTAAATGAGCAGCAACGATAAATAATATTTATTAAATAGTAGTCTATATTAGATGACTTAAATTTCTTGAATCAAGGGCGTAACCGACGCATAGAATAACCGAAAAGTTTAGAGAATTGTAATTTAATTTTTAGTTACGACTCGTATATTCCAAAAGTAAGTACGACTTGAACATTACTCATTCCACGAGATAGAATAAAAAGATAAATCGTTGTGAATCTTCGTTACCCTTCTTGTTCAAACAAAATTTAGCTTTGAGGAAAACCCTTCTTACTGGCTCTTAATGAAAAGGAATGATTACTGAACAAATATTTCTGTTTGAAAAGGAAAGGAAGAAACTCTGAGAGTTTACTAAACAGTAACTTAGTATATCTGTTTCAAAGTAAACCAAAATTATTTGTTTTATGTACTACTGCGACAGTTATCCTATCCCTCTTATTTAAATTGTTACATTTCATTTTTAACAGTCAACGTGAAATTTACAGAAGTAAATAATTCCTTATTATAAATCATAAGATCATATATAAATTTAATTATAAAAAGTATGATAATTTAATTAATTAATTAAGTATCACAAAAATTATAAGAAAGTTATAATTAAATTAATACGCCAGTTAATTCAAGAGTTCCTATTTCTATTAAAAGTATAGAATTTAATAAACAGCTTTGATAATTCAGTTTTAAAAGCATGCCTCAAAATAAACAGGTAGTTTAATTACAGCTTTTAAACTAATCTCGCTATAATTAACAACGGAACTAAAAATAAACAGATTATTTTATTACATATATATTTTTTAATCAATTTACTGTATATTAATGATTCAATTATTTAAATTTTATATTCAAATTTAAATTATATCTAACTTATATAATAATATATTCTTTTTTAATGATATTAATTAATTTTTTGTACCAAAGATTTGAATATATTATCTATAATTTGCATTTTAACTCAGATTTGCAAAAATAAAAATTGAAAAATTATTATAGAACAAAAAATATCTGTGCAATATTTTATAAAACTTTTCCGATCGATATGAATAATATAAAAATCGATCTTTTAAAATATCAAATTATCATTCATTATTTCGTTATAATCGAATTTAACAGTCTTCTGTCGTAACGTTCAAAATTACCCAAATTTAAAAGTACTTCTTTATGAATGTTTACACTTAAATCAATGTGGATGTCAGATCTGTAGCTCAACTAAGCCCTTAATTTTAAATCTTACCCAAAATGTTTTTAATCAAAATTTTTGTATACGGAGGCAACAAAAATTATTACTAATACTATAACGGACAAAAATAGCTAATCTCAGGCTAGTTGTGAGTTTTCCAGTAACTGTAAAATCTCCAAGTACTGCTGATTACCTCAATGTTTTGCTATTGGCGGATGACATGTGGATTATACAGGTGAGTGACGATAAGCTTCAAAGAGCACTTTATGTTTTAATGAAGTATGTCTTGTAAAGGTATAATTTATAAGTTTTGGTTGCTAAATCAAAGGTTATGGCATTCACAGGAAAGTATCACACTCGTTCAAAGATTGTTTTAAACAATTTAGTATTAGATCAAGTGTCTCACTATAACTATCTGGGTTGCGATGTGAGCTTTGATAGGGACTTCGATATCGAAAATAAAAATAAATAAATTGCAAGCTATTTGTGATACCATTAACAGGACACTGGGTAACAAGAGACATTAGTGAAGTTCTACAAGGTAATGGCAGCCCCAGTACTTCTTTATGTAAGTGAGTTATGGGTTACCACGAAACGCCAAGAAAGTAGGATCCAAGCAGCTGAAATGAGGTTTTTAAGAAGGTAAAGGACTGCTCGAGTCTTGATCTAATACATAGCGAAAATATTAGATCTGAGTAGGGTGTATTTAGCCTCAATGGAAAGGTGGAGGAGTACCGCAATCAATGGAGGCAACATTTGGAACGGATGCCAGAGGAGGAAATAGCCTTCAAAGTGACGGAGTATGTTCCAGTTGGAAGAAAGGAGGTGGAAAGACCTCGAAGAAGATGGCAGTAGTCGAGATGTACGGGTTGGAATATCTTGGGTTTGTGTACAGGATTGTTTGTGAGTTCGGAACAGGCTTATGCCTAATCCTTGATTAGTAAGAAGAAGAAGAAGAAGAAGAAATAGCTAATCCTCCTGCATGACTAGTTCCATCAGAATGTGTACTTGGATTAAGCGTGTAACTAGTGACATGGTAGTGTTTTGTGCCCTAAAAGTGTGCTTTAAGTGTGATTATAGATGCCCTTAAAGTTTGATGATAGATCTTCATCTATCATCCTTCTCACCGTCTCCATTAGCAATAATTGTAAATCAGTCAGACGTAAAACAAAACAAAAATTAAAGCGTGTCTCCGTAATAAGTGCAATGGTTACCTAATTGTCTTGTAAAAATGGTTTTAGTTCATTAACATGACGTAGAAGACCTACTGAGTTCCAGAGAGCAACGAAGCGATAAGGCAATGCCACTTTTACGTCAAAACCTAATGTTGCACAAAGACTTATAAATCCTATACGTAACTAACATCGCGAAACAACTATAGTACAAAACGATGCATGGTAAATTTAAATTACACGACAAACTTCTCACACAAAACATATTAGAAACTGATAAAACACGTTAGAAATTATTATTATAACAGATACTAAATTTTCAATAATGTATCGAAAACAATTTTAAGTATAATAATTTTTAACGTATCTTCATACGTTTTAATAAATGTACACCTCACTCAGATCATAATTATATATTAAGCGTATTTTACAGCCGTAACGGCCATTTTTCTCATCCCATCCTCCAAAATGCCTTATCCCGCTACAGCTGATCCTCCACCCCTCTGACTCGCATCGCGTCCTCTCCCTATCCACGTTCTCCGAGATCGTCCTCTACGTCTTCTATTCAAAGGCTGACACTCCCAAACTCTCTTAGACAACCACTTCTCCCTCATACGCCGCATATGCTCGCACCACAATAACTGTTTCACCGATACCCGGACTGTTATTGGAACCCCGACTCCACCGATCTAAACATCCTAACATCATCTTAAAATCTCTTTTTCATCATCAGTCTCTCGAGTGGTTTGATGCAGTTCTCCAAGCTGTTCTATCTTGCACGAGTCGTTTCATATAGCTACATACCTGTAACACCCTACATCTTTTTGAATTTGCTTTAAAAAATATTCTAACCTTTGCCTCCCCCTACAATTCACTCCTTTTATATATTACCCTCCATTATTGATGAAGCAATACTTAGATGTCTTAAGATATGCCCCACTAGCCTTCTTCTGGTAAGATGTTTCCTTATACTTCTTCTTTCACCCACTCGTCTAAGGACCTCTAAATTAATTATTTTATCCACCCACCCAATCTTTAACATTTCCAAATAACAACACATTTCAAAGACTTCTACCCTTTCTTCCTTTCTACATCATGTTTCAATCCCGTATAATAAAACCACTAATATAAGTGTAAAAATCCATACGAAAAACCAGCGATTTAATCAAATGTAAATCAAAATTTAGCCCATAACGGGCAGGTGGAGTGTTAAATTAATTTCACTCGTTCTGTTGGTTCCAGGGCTACAAAAAATAGTTCTGTTTTCTTATCATTAATTAGTCAACAAATTATATAAATGAACTATTAAAGAACAGAAGAGGTAGAGGTGTAAAAGGCACTAATCAGAGTTATATGCTCTGAAAGTAATGAATTTTATTATACAGCTAGACTCTGTGGCGAATGAAGTGAAGGTGTCATTTGCAGAGCGGAAAATATGTGCTTTTCAGAGGGCCCGGCATGCTGATAAGCGTACTTTTCCACTCAGTGAGGAAGGCATTAGTAAACCACCTCGCTCCTCGTTTAGTAAAAAAAACCTCTAGAGGTTCAAACCAGCCTTTTTGCTGTTAACCTAAACAACAAATTAAAATTATATTGTAATAATAATCTTCTAATCCACGAACTTTATTGTCCACATTTATCAGGTAATCCTAATCTGCTCCACAGAAGATGGAGCAAAGATTTGTACTAAATTTAATTGTCGTCTGATTTGTTCTTAGTTAAGTAATAACAGTTAAACAAAATTAATCTTGTTATATTTAAACGTAAGCATTATATATTTATTCATTTAAATTCCTATCTTATAAGATATAACATTTAAACGCACTGCCATTATATTTGCGTAACAATCAATGATAATTATAACATGTAAACGTGAGAGCCTTACTAACGACTGGTTTTCTCCTTAAAGTGTCAAAGTAATATAACATAAACAATAAAAATATTAACTGGTTATATGTTTAATTTCTCTGCCCTATATAAAGGGAATGAAAGTATTATTTTCATGGCGATTTTTCGAAATCAAGCTTTCACCGGAAATATATCTTTCAGGCGCCCTGAACCCCGAAAGATCATGTTTTTAGCTATCGGTCTGTATGTGTGTGTGAACAAAACATCTCAAGAATGGAATATTGTACACAGCTGAAACTTGGAACTTGGAACCACTAAGGGACCCGACACGAAAATTTCAATCAAAATCGATTTAACCCTTTATAGGGCAGTACTACGGGGGGGGGGGAAATATGTTACATGTTGTAAAATGTTAAATTTTGTTTTATAGCGACTTAAATAATGTATTTCTAGTGCCAGAAGATTAAGATATTTCTTTTTTCTATGTTAAGCCCTGGTAAGTATACTTACCAAGGAACGTTTATTGAAATGGGAATCACATAATGTTTAGTGGTAAGAATACTTCTTATAACACCTTGTAGCACTATATAACAGAAAAATGTGTAGAATAACTTATCTCAACTTTATATTACCATGAATGCTTGCTTTTCCGTAGAAAACTCTAATTTTCTAAGCACTGTATAAGACAACAAAACAACACGGTTGCGTACGCTAATGTGAATCCTTACCACATTCGTACAACTCATGAAGCAAATGGTCGCTGCGCACTAATTTCAAAATTTGGATAGCCTACTTACCAGAGAACACCTATAAAACTGAAAAATGCCAATAAGGTTCAACTGCAAAGCTTATTCTTAAATAAAATCGACCTTATTGCCAGTGGTAAAATATATACTTACCAAAAACCTATAAAGGGTTAACGGAAATAGTACCTACCTAGTTTTCTCGTGCGAATTTTACTTTTTCCGATTTTCTCAAATATCGCTTAGACTTTTTTAAAAATCGCCGCATTTAACACATTTTTTATGCTCTACAAGATAGAATAAGCGCTATGACTACTGATATTCTTCGAGGCTGTGCTCTCGTGGTAAAAAATGTTTTTTTCTTTAAGATTACCGCTTCAATATGCATTTTACGGCAAAAGTGTAAAAATTAAATTCAGAGAACATTTGAAAACCTACAACTTTTATTTAAGTATTTATTTCTACGGCGTTAATTGGGCGTCAATTTTTTATTTTCCGAATTTTCTTTTTGGAATCGGTAAAAAACGAGATTTTTGAAGATTACGGCCTTAGTAAGTACTTTACGACAAAAGTATAATCAAATTAATAAGAAAATAAACTTACAACTTTTATTTCAAGAATATTTTTGTGCAGAGCCTAGTTTAGCGTCAATTAGTGATTATCCATATTTTTAAGTCTAACAGAAATTGAGTTTAATTTTGCGTCATTCACTCATAATTAATATTAGGTTGGTTTTCATTTTACATTATTTATTAATGATTAAGCATTAGTTATATTTTCATTATTTACAATGGCAAGAGAAAGGCGTGTTAATGTTTTACGCCAGATTTTTTATAAAATAAATATGATTCTATAATAAAATTTTTGGCAATATTTTTTAATAGGAACACCTACTAATAAAAGAAAAATTTACATTTAATGTCTCACTAAAATCGGTAAGTGAAAAAAATGTGAAAAGATGTCATTGAACATTTCAATTAAGTACCGCTTCATAGCCTATTACGGTCTACCTGGCAATCAACACCAGTTAAAAACTACCCTACAAGACAATATCTTTGTGCTGCAATGTCCAGAAAAAATCCATGTAATTATAAATAATTTTCTATTATGACAAAAATTTTATAATGTTCGAACTTAGGCCGACTGAAATTTATATTAAAAAATTTGTATCAATTTATATTCAAAATCTTTTTTTAATTGGTAGTTTAGATTATACGTACCTATACAATAAAAATTTTTGTACTGTTGTGTTATATATTTTTCCATATTTATCGTTTTCCTTTTCTGTTCATTAGTACAATCTTTTCATTTCCTAACTCAATTTTTTCACTTGTCATTATATCTTATGTAAATTATAAGTAATAATAAGTGAAATTTATTTATTTTTATTGAGTCATTTATATAATATTTTAGAGTTAAAAGCTTTAACACGCAAAAAACATATTTATAAAAATATTAAATTATTAAGTTATCTTATTAGATATATTAATAATTATTATTTACCTTATTATTTTAAAATATATATTTTAAATAGCTTTTTCGTTCTTATCGGGACTGTACAGTATTGAAAGCTATCCAATTTGATTAGTGTTTTTTGCTGTATTATTTGACGTGGATTAGAAATGAGTTCGAACAGGTACCCCCAGTAAAGTTTGTTCATGGATGGCTGTCAGCTGGTCACCATACAAACTCGCTTTTCTACCAATTTTACTTAACAAATAATAGCGACTTTCTACCAGCTGACTGACTGGGCTGGTCCGAAGGCCTATTTTGAAATATTTAAAAAATATTTGTTAAAATTTAGTAAAATAAATGTATATTTAGAAGACAGGATTACCGTACTTCTAATTAAAGTTGAGCAAATCATGTACAACACGGTTTTTAATGAATACATTTAATAATTTAGGAATTGTAAAACACATTCAGCAGAAAAAAACAGGTATACTTAAAATTTAACCAATTCTTTTGGCTAATCGGATCAAAATCAATCCTCCAAATCAAACTTTTGTTGTAATTAAATCCGTTTTCAAACCAGTCTGGACTTACGGTATTCAGTAATAAGGCACATCAAGTAACTCAAATATTTTAATTATTCAGCCTTTTTAAACAAGGATCCTCCAAGGGACATGACGAACATCAATAATCAAATGATTCCTTATTTCAAACGTCAAAGAACAAATTTCAAAGTTTTCTAAAGGTGAGACTGTACTTCGTATCCCGCCAATGTTAAATTTGCTATTTTTAAATACATTTTTCATAGGATTGGTAAAATATAGGGAAATGAAACTTTACACGCTATAGGTGTTGGGTTTCTTCTCGCGCTACTAACGTTGTTTGAATTTAATCTTTGAACCATATCATTTTTTTAAAATTACGATAACATAAACGTTTTATAAAGTGTTTTCTACGTTTTTTGCGTATTACTAATTTTTGGAGCACCTGAGAAAGTTATAAAAGTGTCAGTATATGTGGATATACAAGATAATTAACTGGTACAAATTTCAGCCTGGTAGGTTTATTGTTTTCTGAGAAAAATGTTCCTTAATGTTAAAAATCAAAATTTACGGGAAAAGGTAAGAAACAAGAAGACACAAATCAAAAACAATATGTACACAAACAAGTAAATTTCCCATCAACAGTTGTTTAGAAAGCTGAACCAGCAGCTGAGAATACTAAAAACCGTGATGCAGATTCTCTTTGCACTAAAACGAGCAGTATAAAATTATGAAAAATATTCGTTCTTCGAAACATGATAATTTTTCTTCGTAAACCTGATAAAAACTTTATTTTTTCATAAAAAAGTTTTTTGACGTAGTTTAAAGTTTTTCTGGTCGATCTAGGCCTAAACTATTGAAAAACATAAAAACCCAAAAATCGAAATTTTGAGTTGAAACCATCGTGTAATCTCTCCTTTTAAAATATGATAAATCTCTTGAATCTCACGAAAATTATTTGGCAATAAATTTGTTGGACAACAGTGGTACAATGCGAAAACTAAAGCGGAGACACCCAACGGACTTTTTGTAAAAAAATATACTATTACCTTTATTTTTCAATTTCTTTTAAATATACTTGTAATTGTTATCAAATAGTGATTAGTAATAACATCTTCAATTTTAATTATACATTATTTTTATCGAACAAATTTATTGTTTTGTTAAAGAACAGTTTGTAGATATTTATTTTACTAAACAATAAATTTAAAACAATTAAAAATTTCATAAATTGAATCAAAAATATTTTCACCAAAATAAAAGATTAATTTTTAGAAAATGTGTAATAAAAATATATTGGATTTGTAGCATAACGAAGAATCGATCCCAGACCTTCAGGTTATTAGTCTAGTTCATAGTAACTAAGCCAACGAAGAAGTCTACTAATAACTTCATAGAATATACCAAACAATTTATTTGATGCTAAAGAATTTTTTTTTGAATCGGTAAAATTGTGATAAACTTGTTGCTTCACAGTTGATGTTGTTGACTTATAAACATTTATAGGCGTTTGCAGAATAATAATTTTTTTTTAAATATTCTACAAAATTTATAAATTAAAGAAATTCTCCACTTTGAATAATAGATAAATTTAAAATGAAACTTTATATTAAAACAGTTCATTTTATCCTTGATCTGGTTATGTAATGAATAGGCCGACCGTCCATGTCTTGGGTTAACAGGTTGATAAAGAAGGTTCGAACCGCGCACGCACTCTATTTCCGTTATTACAGAAAGAATTTCAATTTTTTTGTTTCTTCTTATATCAAAAAGTTTTGAAATTACTTTCTGAAGTTAAAAAAGATTCTATGGTAAATTTCTTTATCAGTAAATTTATAATCAAGTTATGTGTTCTGAAATAAATTAAGAGCGGGTAATTTTAAATTTTTTAAACAAGCTTCAGATAATTTAGATCTTGTTTACAACATAAAACTTTTTAAAATTCAAAATATATGTTTAAGTTGTATTAAGTTGATAATGAACTTTGATTGTAGCATTTGGAAAACTATGTAAAATTTATAGAAATTTAAATTTTGTAACATTCAAATTAACCGATTAACTTTGTTTTATTCATAGCAAAACATTTAACAATATAAGTTTTTTTTACTTTTTATGAATAAAACAACAAACGAAAATAATTTAAATTTATGTAATTTAAGTTAAAAAATCACTGTTTTACATCAACTCAAAATTATATAATAAAATTATTCTAGGTTTTAATTTTGTGAATTCAATTGATCGAAATATTTGGTTGATAAAACAATAACAATAATAATAATAATAATAATAATAATAATTGAATCACAATTATGCAGAATTTAAAATTAAAAACTTTTATCAATTTGTCAAAATTATGTATTCTTTTAAATGTTATAATTATTGTTAGAAACATATTATACGTACAATTTTTTTGTTATTAATTTTTCATATTTTTATGGGACGTTATCTAAAAATACAAAATGAAAAAAATTATTAAAAATATTTATTTTTAAATTGATTATAATATAAAATAATGTAGAAAATTATTACCTGATTGATAAAGTAGTCCAATAAAATGAGTTTAACTGGGTATGATAATTTGGAGATAAAGTCGGTGGTACGTCAAGAGTCCGCACTGATATCAGTTTATAGAGATCACGCACACGCGCCGGTACATTCACAGCCGTGAGACCAAACTGAGCCGCCGGTAGTCCAAAAGTTCCCACCCCTGTCACACGACCACCTTAAATTTACCTTCTCTTCCCATACTTTCCTGCGCTACTAACTCCAAATTCAATTTGCTGCTTCTCAACCTCAAAATTCAGTTTTATATAATTTTGTAATTTATAATCTCCTTCCTGAATTAAATGAAGAAAATAATAATTTAATTATTAGTTATCATTACTTGAACATTTAAATGTCACCTCCCAATAAATTTTTTAATAATAATTTAACTTTAACAGAAAATTTTATACATTTCAAAGTTTTAAATAATTTATTTTATAAAAGAATAAAGTTGATTGAAACTACAATAATTTAATTTAAATATTTGAAACATCATTTTTTAATTCTTTAAAAACTTACCAAATTTAAAATCAAATAAATTTAAGAATTGGTTAGCAAAGAAAAACAAAAAAATTTGTAGTTTTTAAAAAAAATATAATATTCCATAATACATTATAACTAATTAATCGGTTTAAAAAAATTTAAATTTTCCGATTTAAAATTTTCAGTTATAAATTTATAAATCTCTCTTTATTTGGACAAAATGGAGCTAATTTTTAAAAAAGATACTTTAAAAATTTTAGATAATATAAAATTTATTTATAAATAATAATAATAATCGGTAAATACATAAAATTAATTAATATAATAATTAATCGATTTGAAAATAAAAATGTAATTTTATTGTTCGATAGTTACATATCCAACAGATATTTTGAATAAAAATTACAAAAAAATGTACGTGGAATTTAGAATTGAAGGTAAAAGAACCGAACAATAGGGAAATGAGAAGACCTTTTCTCCCCGATTTTAACCGAATAATTCCCTGAGATTGGCTGCAGTGGCTATAGCAGCAGCATCCGTGTGGTCCAGAGCGCTGCGTTGGCTCCATCTAGCGGCAGGTTCTTCCACCACGCATTTCTGTATATCGATCAGAAGGTGCTACATGACGTCACTTACTGGGGACCGCCCCTACCCGTGTTTACCTGGTACTAATTAATATTTTATATTAGTCTGAAAAATGTAAATTCATATATGTATAAATTATGCGCAATGAAAACACTGTACAGAACAGTTCATTCCAATAACTACGCTCAATGAAAATTAACAAAAATCAAAATCTTTAGCTTATAAAATACATCAACAAATAGACGATAAAATGTTATTAATAAATATCAATAAACTACAAAGTAAATCATAAAAATAACTGGAATAAACAGCTAGTTTTTTAAATTACACTGATGTTAAAAATGTCTCAAACTTTAACGTAAGATTTACTTATAAATATAAAAAAAGAGCGGGACTTATTCCTAATACTGTTTTCTTAACTTCCTAACACCACGATAGCCTTTTCTGTGGTATATATAGCTGTAAAACTTCTTTTCCAATTCGAAAAGAACAAATTTTTCGATTGAGTGTATTTATCACATCTCTAAAAAATCAGAAAATTATCACATCAAGGAGGTTTACATTTCTGAAAAAATAAATATAAAAAATGTTACCTATATTATAATTTTAAGTGTGATAGATAAGCTGACGATGTGATAAAGTCACAAAAGTACTTTGCAATTTGTAAATGTTATTGCTCATTCTGTGATGGTTTTTTGGTGATTTTTATTATTTTATTTATAATAAAAAATATGATAAGAGATGTTTAAGGTATATCGTTTTTTGCGTTTAGATACAATTTCATATTGCCCATAACAGGCAGGTGGAGTATTAAATTATTTGCACTCAATCTGTTAGTTCCACAGCAACAAAAAATTGGCCGCATTGGCGTAGTTGGTAAAGTGCTTGCCTTTCATCATGCGGCCCTGGGTTCGAATCCCACTCAGGCATGGCATAATTTCATACGTTACAAAAATCATTTAATCCTCACACAGTTACACCCCAACGTCGTCGCTAATGACCTTGCATTGATACGACGTTAAATAAATAAATAAAAACAAATAAAAAGTAGTTCTGTTATCTCTTATCACATGGTCAGCCAATTATATGACAAAAGCATTTAAGAATAGCAGAGGAAAAGCCGTAAAAGACGCTAGTCACAGTTATCTCCTCTGAGGGAAATTTATTCATTATTCAGCCAGACCCTGTAATGATAGAACCCCTGTAATGAAGGTGTCATTTTCAGGGTGGAAAGTAGATGGTTTTCAGAGGGCATCCTGATGAGCATACTTTTCCACTCAGTGAGGAAGGCAATTTTAAAGCACCTCACTCCTCGTTTTACTTTGTAAAGCCTCTAGAGGTTCAAACCAGCCTTTCGGCTAATTACTTAAACAACAATAATTATTAACAGCCAATCATGTGAATAAAGTATTTAAGAACAGAAGAGAGAGAGGTGTAAAAAACACTAGAGAGAGTTATCTTCTCTGAGAGTAATGAGTTTCATCATACAGCCAGACCCTGTGATGAATGAAGTAAAGGTGTCATTTTCAGAGTGGAAATTTTTTAGGCTCGAGATTCTCAGAGAGCACGGAATGTTGATAAGCTTACTTTTCCACTCAGTGAGGAAGAAATCACGTCACTCCTCGTTTTAATTAGTAAAGCCTCTAAAGGTTCAAACCAGCTTTTTGGCTGATGAGCTAAAAAACAGTGTTTATATAGTTTCAAGACTAATGACCGATATATATGTAGCATCAGTAGAGAAATTTATAATAATACTAACTAAAATTTGGTTGTTTGGTACCATAATACCATAACGTAACTTAACATAAACTTTCGAATATAGAGTTAAGAAACACGCTATCACATTTTTAATGAATTCCTGTACTGAAAAATTATAAATTTTACCCCTTTAGTAAAATAAACTGCATATTTTCCTTACATTTATTACATTTTTGTACGTATTAATAAGTGAGTAAATTTTCTAATATGATTTTTATTTCATTTGAGGTTAAACGCCGCTATCAAAATTTCTGAGACTAATCACTGCAGCCCCATAGTATGTAACCAACAAAATATCCACAACGATTTAAACCTACACTTTATAAAAGAAGAAATTATATGGCGTAGCATAAAACTTTTAAAAAGTATTGTGTGAAACACTCACATGACTTTTTCTATCCAAATGTAAATAGTGAAAAATATAACCTATGTTTAATCATGAGTAAACAATGTAAAATTAAAAACATAAAATAATTTAAATCATAATTGAATGATGTAAATTGAAAATCGATTTGTGAAGAACTTAAAAATACGTAAAATCATTAATTGATGTGAAACTAAGCTCTGCAAAATAAATATGCTTGAAATAAAAGTTATAGATGTTGTAATGTTCTATAACTTTGATTATATACAGTCCTGTCGTTAAGGTACGACTGTATGATGGTTTTGACTGAAAATATCCATATTCGGGTTTTTATGTTTTTCTATGTAGTTCAGACCTAGATCTACCAGAAAAAAACATTAAATTACGTCAAAATAATGATTTTAATGAAAAATTATGTGTTTAGCAGGATTACCGAGAAAATAATCATCAGGTCACCAAGAACGAATATTTTTCACACTTTACAGCTCGTTTTAGTGCTAAAGGAGTTATAGTTTTTTAAATATCTGCATTACTGTTTTTAATATTCTTAGCTGTTCACTCAGCTTTCTAATTAACTATTGATGAGAAATGACTATTTGTCTACGTTTTGTATTTGATTTGTGCCTTTTTGTTTGTAAACTGTTCCCGTACGTTAAAATTTTTAAACTTTTAGGTACATTTTTCTCAGAAACCATTAAACCTATACTTGATGACAAAATTAGTTGAGACAACTGAGTAGTATTGGCCATGTATTTCTTACAGTAGTTTAGAACTACTATTCATTATGAAAACATTTAGCTATTGTAGCCTTTGCAAACACGTAAATTGCGTATATTTTATTTACTATATTTATTTCAACCCACCGGGTTGGTCTAGAGGTAAAGTCGTCGCCAAAATCAGCTGTTTAACAGCTGATTTTCGTAGACGAAGGTTCCTGGTTCAAATCCTAGTAAAAGTAGTTACTTTTATACGGATTTGAATGCTAGATAGTGGTTACCGGTGTACTTTGATGGTTGGGGTTCAATTAACCATACTCTCTCAGGAATGGTCGACCTGAGTCTGCACAAGACTTCACCTCATTTACACGTCTAACACATCATTCTCATCTCATTGGGTCATGGAGTTGCTTATTGTTCTAAATTGAACAGATTGCAACGTACACACATTAGGGATTAAAAAAAAAATAATTTATTTAATGATTATTACAATATACAATATAATATACAATACATCAGCGAAAACTAATCAGCAATGTTATTACGAATATTATTAAACAGGTAAGTTAGAGTATAATTATAATAATAAATTTTCAATTAATAATACTGTATATCTAAATTTACATAATTATGTCATCAATAGAAATAGTATAAAAGTAAAAAAATAAGGAAAGAGAGTGAGGAAAGAGAGAATCGCTCTGAAATTTCACTGTAATGTCTTTAGAACAATAAGTAAATCTACTTTGTCCATTTGAACAGTAGTCTCGACTAAACATTATGCATTGAGCATACCAGGCTGAAATTTTGACCAGTTATTTATCTTGTACATCATGCACGTTTACCGGCATTTTTATGACTTCCTTATTCTCCTTAAATTAATAATATGCAAAAAACTTAGAAAATAATTTATAAAAATTTATGTTATTCGTTATTTTTTTTTAATTCTATAGTCAATGTTGCACAAAGACTTACAAATCCCATACGTAATTGATATCGCTAAACAACTATACTAGACGATGCATGACAAATTTGAATTACATGACAACCCTCTCATACAAAACATGTACACTAGGGCGATACCGGGTGCTCAACGCAGACGTTTGAAGTGCCTATGGCCAAGAGATATTCTTGGCCAACTGTAGGATTGTGGTGATGACTGCACGCTCCTTTAAGTAAATCAAGTTTTGGAACATTAGCTTCAAATTTAGAAATTGTTGTATTAATTAATAACAGATACTAAACTTTAATTGAAAGTGTCAAAAAAATTCTATACTAGTCTAACAGATGAAATTGAAAAACTTTTAGTAGCAAGAGAAATTTGACAGCTATAGGTGTGTAAAGTTAATTTTCCTATTTTTTACCAATCCTATAAAAAATGTACCTAAAAATAGTTAATTTAACATTGGCGAGATACAAAGTACAGTCTCCCTTTAAATACATAGGCCTATTAAGGCCGCAATTTTAAAAAATCCATTTGTTTTTACCAATTTTGATGAGATAAATACAGAAAATCATTATTTCACGCAAAACTAAGCGTTGTAGAAAAACGTATGAAATAAAAGTTGTAGGCTTTTTTAATTTTCTATAAGTTTAATGTCATATATTTTTGTCCTAATATCCATATTAAGGCCACAATTTAAAAACCACTTTTTTACAACGAGAGCATCGGACGCCAAGAATTATACAAGACAGCGATAACCGTACCTTGTAGAGGTATTTCCAAACTGTGGCCTCGGTATCCAGAATAAAACATAAAAGCCTTGTCACCTTTTTCAACATCCTATAGTTGTGAGACAAGTTTTTTGGTTATGAACCAAATAACAATGAAGAATAAGTCACAGCTTCAAGCAGTAGAATACGACGTGAGATTGGCCTTATCAGTTGTACAACCATGAAAACTAGTGTTACTTCAAAAATATCAATTCCATGTGTCACATTAAACATTTAAGAACAAAAGTAATAATATGGGTAGAAGCAAAGGACTTATCTATTTTAAAATTTTTGTTGTTTATGTCAACAGCCGAAACGCTGTTTAACCCTTTATACGGGGAAAATATATATGTTGTAAAATATGAAATTTTGCTTTACAGGACATTGAATAATATATTTCTAGTGCCAGAACAGTAAGATATTTTTTTTATGTTAAGTCCTGGTAAGTATACTTACCAAGGAAAGTTTACTGAAATGGGTATCACATAATTTTCAGTGGTAAGAATGCTTATTAAAACAACTTGTAGTCGTATATAACCGAAGAATATGCACAATAACTTATCTTAACTTTATAAAGGGTGATTCAAAAAGAGCGCCGGTTTTTAAACGGCTGGTAAATTTTTGTTTAACGGTTGGCAACATTGTTTGACCTCATTTCTATTTTGGAGAACATTCCGATTGACGATTCAGTTGTAGTTTCTCTTGTTCGCAGTGTAGTACTCTCGCAGTCTGTGTCTAACCATGGAGAAGTTTACTATTACGCAACTTAAAATTTACTATTATGCGGCTACTGTCAGGCGACTTCGCGGTACTCTAGGACGTAATGAAGCACCGAATGAATCAACAGTTCGCAGGCTCATGAAAAAGTTTTTTGAGACGGGTTCAACAGTCAACCTTAAAAGTTCTGGACGTCGTCGTTCTGGCCAAACTGAGCAGAACGTTGCGTTGGTTCGTGACAGTGTGGCTGTTAGCCCAGCAAAATCAATACGTCGCCGTTCTCAACAATTGGGTTTAAGATGTTCTTCTGTACGGAAAATTTTTCGGTACGATCTCCAATATCACCCGTATAAAATTCAGTTGACGCAACATTTAAAAGTGGCAGACCACCAGAAGAGACGACAGTTTGTTGACTGGGTATTGAGAAAACGGCAGGATGATGACACCTTCGCAAACAAAATCATTTTCAGTGATGAGGCGCACTTCCACTTAAACGGTTTTGTTAATAAACAGAACATCAATGACTTGAAGGAGGAAATTCAACGGGTTATCGGGCAAATGGAAGTCGAAACTTGTCGTGCAGTAATATCCAATTTCATGGACAGAGTTGATGCGTGCCAGCGCAGTAGAGGAGGACACATGCATGACATCATTTTTCATACATAAAATCGGAAGGAAAGATGAACTTTTTGATGTATTTATTTTCAGTTTTTCAATAAAATAAATCTCTTAATTTGATATATCAAAACCGGCGCTCTTTTTGAATCACCCTTTATTAACATGAATGCTTGATTTCCCGTAAAAAACTTGAATTTTCTAAGCACTGTACAAAGGTAACAACAAAACAACACGGTAGCGTACGCTGGTATGAATCCTTACCACATTCGTGCAACAGGAAGCAAATGGTCGCTGCACGCTAATTTCAATGTAAGGATAGCCTACTTGCCAGAGAACATCTATAACACCATAAAATGCCAATAAGGCTCAACTGTATAGCTTATTCTTAGATAAACTCGGCCTTATTGCCAGTGGTAAATATACTTACCAAAGACCAATAAAGGGTTAAACCACTAGAGGTTTTAATAAGTAAAAACGAGGAGTGAGGTGGTTTACTATTGCCTTCCACTGAGTTGAAAGAGTATACTTATCTGCTTGCCAGGCCCTCCGAAAAACATCTAATTTCCACCTGCAAATAACACCTTCACTTCAATCACTACAGGTTGTATAATGATGAAATTCATTACTCTCAGAGGAGATAACTCTGACTAGTGTCTTTTACACCTCTACCTCTTCTGTTCTTAAATAGTTCAGTCATATGATTGGCTGAGCATGTGATAAGAAACAGAACTATTTTTTGTAGCCCTGGAACTAACAGATCGAGAGCAAATAATAACACTCCTTCCCGTTATAGGTAAATTTTCAATTGTACGTATTTAAATATTTTTTCTTAAAAAATTAAAAAACCAACTTATACAGTATAAGTTAAAAATGTTTCAGTTATAGTTTTCTAAAATAATTAGTACGCTGATTTTTGTGAAAGTGTGTTGTTGTCAGGCAAAATTAACAACGCTTCACATTATAAACTCATAAAATAACAGGTAGGCCTATGCCGCGGCTACTGACATTTCTTTTGTAGTGCGCCGTTGGCTAAAAAAGTTTGGGAAACAGTGACGTAGAGCATAAAAATATTAGTAAATGAAGCAATTTTTAAATAATCGTAAGAGCCCTTTTTGAGAAAATTGCAAAAAGTGAAAAAACACGATTAGGCTAAACTATTAGCCCTACTTCCGGTAAATCCAATAATGCTCCAATAATGGTATCATAAGAACTTAAGTTCCATGTTTCAACTTTGTATGATATTCCGTTTATGAAATATTGTTCACAGAAAAACACACATCGCTAAAACAATGTTTTTGGGTTCAGGATGCCTATAAACGTACATCTTGCCTACTCAGGTCAATACTCTTGTACTTTGTGGTGATTAAATTAGATACTTGCTCTAAATAAAATAAGAATACTTCCCAATAATTTTTTATCCCTGTTCAGGATAGCACCATGTAAAAATGCCTTTGCGGATTTTAAGATAAAAATTTGCCTCGAAATTAAGCCTTAGGAGGACCTTGCACATTTATAGCGGTCAGTGCATAAGACCAAAAAACTTGTAATGAATCACGCACAAATAAGAAAGGGAAAAGAATAGGAACATTGACCAAATGTACACAAAACTAATATCATGTGCAAAACGTACTTACCAGTTTGAAACTTGATGCAGAAAAACATATAATTATAACTCGCCGCACAGCCGACTTGATGAACTTTTATGATTCACTTTAAGTACATAAACAATAAAAAAAACAACAAAGCACAAGTAATACAAGGATTAAAACGAATAAGCCTTAACGAAGCGGGAAGCACATCCGCACATGACACGTTTCAATGTACAAGTGGCCAACAAAGGGAAGAAGAAGGAAGAAAGAGGAAGAAAAAGCAAAGAGGATTACAAGATAGTGCAAACCCCGGTGCACAATGCCTTAACAATCCCTAATATGTATACGCACAATGTGTGTAATGTATGACGTGTAAATGAGTTGTATTCTTGTGCAGACCCAGGCTGACCATTCCTGAGAGTATGATTAATTGAACCCCAGCCATCAGCGTACACTGGTAACCACTTTCTATACCCTGACGAGTTAGCGACTGCAGATGAGATCTAGCCAATAACAGCCTTGGTCGGGTGTGACGTTGCCGCTTCGCTAAGTCACACTCTGTTTCACCGAACTCCAGCTGACTTTTTGTTAGGCTGTCATCCACAGCAGGACCACAACGTGACAACGCAGGATACGATTAACGAAAGTCAATTGGCTCTGTGCTGTGTTTTAGGTCACTATGCTCCACCTTTGTCTGCAGTCTCTAGTTCGTTAAGCAATAGTTTTCAAATCCGTATAAAAGTAACTACTGATGGTTAGTCACGAAATGAACTTTGTTTGAGACGAAGTGTAAGAGGGGAACAATATACTGCGCATGCCCAGTTTCTCTATTAGAATCCCAAAAACATACTAACACTCATAGTTCATTGGAATTGGATGCAGTCCTCAATTTATTAGGCGACGAATAGTACAGGAAAATACTGTTTTGATTTGGCTATTCTGTTTTTACGTTTTAGGCTACATTTATACAAATGAAAGTATTTTAATTCGTTACAACTCATTCCGTTTCTTTTCATTTTAATTCTTCACATTTTATTCATTATTCTGTACTGTTGTTATAAATTAGTTATCTATCTGTGTATTATAAGTTTATCATGTCGACAGCAGGGTAAAACAATTATTCGAAGTGCGGATGGAATGTTATTTTAAATGTTACGAGTTTGAGCCTCTATAATATGGTAAGTAGGCCTATATACTACACAGATGCATGTTTTTAGAAATGTACGTACAACTCTAGCAGCAGCGCACTGCCCACACTGAGTCCCAGGTTCATCTCGTCATTACATATCATTACCTTCACTAGGATTTGAACCAAGAACCTTCGCCCCCGAAATCAGCTGTTAAACAGCTGACTCGCGGCGACGACTTTACCTCTAGACCAACCCGGTGGGGCCGTTAATATTGTAATCCCTATTTTGTGTACGTTGCAATCTGTTCAATTCAGAACAATAAGCAACCCCATGACCCAATGAGATGAGGATGATGTGTATGACGTGTAAATGAGGTGTAGTCTTGTACAGACTCAGGTCAACCATTCCTGAGAGAGTATGGTTAATTGAACCCCAACCATCAAAGTACACCGGTAACCACAGTCTAGCATTCAAATCCGTATAAAAGTAACTACCTTTACTAGGATTTGAACCAGGAACCTTCGTCTCCGAAAATCAGCTGTTAAACAGCTGATTTTGGCGACGACTTTACCTCTAGACCAACCCGGTGGGTTCCGTTAATATAATTTTTTTTTATTTCTAATTTGTGTACGTTGCAATCTGTTCAATTTAGAACAATAAGCAACCCCATGACCCAATGAGATGAGGATGATGTGTATGACGTGTAAATGAGGTGAAAAAAAAATAAATATAAAAATAAAGCCAATAAATTAATTTAATTCTTTCTACGAAATACATACAACACCTTTTTTCACTTTTGTTTTTCTTTTAAGCTATAAAATTGAAATTAGAAAAATTTACTGAAAGCGTTTTTTATCACTGCAAAACTGTAATTGTTTTATACTAATCTTAAAATATAAAATCTGTAACAAAAATATTAAATAATACTACACATTGCTGTATTTGAAACGTACACCAGGTGGCGCTTAAAAAATAACTCTAATTTTTCACTTACTCATCACGACATATTTTATTGACAGGATAAACTAAAATCAATATCAAATTAAATATTAGGAAAACTTTTACAATAAACATATATGATCAATTTCCTGAAAGTGTTCAGGATTTAAAAGTGTTAGATAATTTTTTGTTTTTTTTTTTTTAAATTCTTTTCCATATTTTAATAACAACTGTGCGCTTAAAATATGTAAAATTAGGTAAAATTGAATCTCTTTGAAATCTCATCTCTCAAACCTTTATAGAGTTTGAAAACAGATACAATGTTGTATTTTTATGTACCGAGGTGATGCTGCGATTATCCGGGGTAATTTGACAAAAATTTATCCAGGATTTTAATATCTGAAAGGCTTATTAAACCCAATATTTGGTTTCCATACGTCTAAATTGGTTTGAGAATTAACAGTATATGTTAAAAAAATTTTTTACTATGGAGTTAAACATAATATTCTTAGTCTTTATATTTATATGATTATTCCATATTGTTGTTGTTTAGGTCATCAGCCCAAAGGCTGGTTTGAACCTGTAGAGGTTTTACTAAGAAAAATGAGGAGTGAGGTGGTTTAGTGAGGAAGGCATGCCTTCCTCACTGAGTGGCGATAACTCTGATTAGTGTCTTTTACACCTTCACCTTTCTGTTCTTAAATGATTCAGTCATTTAATTGGCTGACCATGTGATAAAAAACAGGACTATTTATTTTAGCCGTGCAATGAACAGATTGAGTGTAAATAATTTGACACTCAAACTGTCTGTGATGGGCAGGATATTCCATATTATGGAAGTAAAATCAAGAGGACGACCAAGAAAAAGATGGATGGATGAAGTTAAGAAAAGGAGTAAAGGGACGAGGATACAACTGGAAACGAATAGAAAAGGAGAAATGGTGGATGGACAGAAGAAGATGGAGAGGCTTGGTGAACACCTAGACCCGGCGATAGCTCAAACGGGCACTGGATATATATATATATATATGTATATGGAAGTAGTAGGAGGACTAAAATTTTACGGACACCTGTATAGAATGGATGACGACCGGTTGACAAAACAAATTTTTAAGATACTATACAATAAACGTAAGATGTCTGATAAGTAGTTAAAAGGAGACAAAAAAGATATTGAGAAGACCGAAATAAACCGAGGAAACACCGGGTGGACAGAAGAAAGGAGAAAAGCCTACAGTGAGAAAGTGGACTGCAAAAAGAGCTTCCAGAAACGTCTAAAGCCACCTCACGTGTCTAAAATTTGCCCTACACTAGAAAAAAATTACTGGATATATTTGTCTAATGAATGTGCGTGTCCAAGTTTAGAGTTAATATTCCATACACTCTGTTACGACGATCTGCGTTAGGGTAAACCCCGTAACTACGTAATGTTTAAATTCATCAGTACCCCTGATTTTTAAATCATCTTGGTGTTCTAAATTTCCTGGAAGTTGCTCTACGGTTGTTTAGTACTCTATTTTCTCAAAGTTCTGCTTATGTTCTTCGTGGAATATTATAATTAATATTTAAATAGATTCATAATTAATAAGGTTCATATTTTATATGTTTTTTAAACATTTTATTTTAAAAGCCTTTGAAATAAAAAAAACAGCTTACTGACTACAAACATTGATTTACAGATTAGAAAAAATTTCTTAAAACATTATGTTTGGAGTGTAGCGTTATACGGGAGTGAAACGTGGTTGATAGTGGCTGTAGAAAAGAAGAAGATAGAAACTTTTGAAATGTGGTGTTATAGGAAAATGTTAAAGATTAGGTGGGTGGACAAAATAAGTAATTTAGTGGTTCTTAGGCGAGTGGATGAAAAAAAAAGTATATGGAAGCATCTTACCAGAAAAAGGGATAGGCTAGTGGGGCATATCTTAAGACATCCAGGTTTTGGGCTATCAATAATGGAGGGTAATAATGAGGGAGTAAATTGTAGGGGGAGCCAAAGATTAGAATATATAAAGCAAATTACAAAAGATGTAGGGTGTTACAGGTATGTAGTTATGAACGACTTGGAGAACTGCATCAAACCAGTTGAGAGACTGATGACAACAAAAATTTAAATGTTATAAAAGACAATACAAAATAAAAATATTTAAAATTATATTTGTTGAAATAAAAATACTTAATCAAAACAATCAGTATGATTACTTTTTATAATACATTATATAAATACAGACTATATGAAACTAAATTAAACAGTAAATACTACTCAGTATTTTCAGAGCAAAGAGGATTTCTACAGTTTTATGATGTTACGATAAACGGTTTTACAGCAGAGAAACATATAAAAACATATTATAATAATCTGCTTAAAATACAACTACAAAAATATTATAAATAGCAAACAAAGACGGAAAATGTTTATGTCAGTAGTACCTGACTAATATTTTTTAACAGATAAAGATAGGCTATTTATTAAAATATTATTTATTAGAAATTTTAAGAAGTACAGTTGCATAAGTCTTTATATATAAAATAAAAAAATCTATTAAATTTTACCCGGGAAATTGGAAAAATTTTGTAATTTATACGATTTAGCGACAAAAAATTTGAATATGGAAATTTAAAACTTTACGGCGGTTCAATAGCATAAAAGGTTTAAATTCTGTACCCGTGTAATCTACCTTTATACGTATTTTCGGTTTTCTTTTTGCGCATTTAATGGGCAATGAAACGAAACTTAAAATTCAAAAGCACTCGAAGCGGAGACTGATAATAGTATTACCGTATTATATAAAAAAAGAAGTGATAAGAAAATTCTTAATCAGTTTTTGAATTAGAAAAATTAATAAGAAAAGTTGAAAGTCGGAATAAATGATAACAAATCTGTTCACGTTAATTTTATGGGCAGAAAATATGAGTGTGTGTCTATCAATTGCCTGGTAGAAGTACCTTATGCAAATTAAGCTAAATATATCTAGGGTTGACATTAGAGACAAATCTGTGCTGAGTACAACACGTAAAGAAAAAGAGACAAGTGCTTGGCCTGAAATACAGCAATTTTTTTGGTTGATTGAAAGAAACACCTCTCTCTCAAACCATAATAGGCTCAAAAAGAGATTCCGAAGGTTTTGTTAACCTGTTTGATACTGAAAAGAAGTAAATATTAGTTAAGTTAGTTCAAGCTATAAGTTTTCTAATTAATTTAATTTTAGTAATTCGTTAGTAATTTAACCAAAGTTATTATTGTATTTTATAATTTTGTGAATGAATAATATTGGTAATAAAAGTTTAAGCAAAAACTTTTTACTAATATATACCCAGATCCCGAACAAATTCAGGCTTAGGTGTTAAGATATGTTCACTAGCCTTCTCTTGCAAACTAATTGGGAGGAGAAATCATTTTATAACGTAATTCTAAAAAGAAAGTTCCTGAATAACAAATACCTTTTTTACTTTCTCTTGCCGATATGAATATGATATAGGAAGAAACGTATTGTTTTCATGTCGATTTTTCGAAATCGAGTTTTCACCTGATCTACACGTTTTCAGACCCCCTGAACCCAAAAACATGTTTTTAGCGATTGGTGTCTGTGTGCGTGTCCGTGTGTGTGTGTGTGTGTGTGTGTGTGTGTGTGCGCGCGCGTGTGTGAACAGTGTATCTCAAGAACGGAACATTGTACGAACTTGAAACTTAAGTTACATACCACTACCGGATCCGACGCTAACATTTTCTTCAAAATCGGTCGACCGGAAGTAGTAGTTTATTCGTGTAATTTTTCACTTTTTTGCGATTTTCTCAAAAACTGGCCTTACGATGTTTTTTAAAATCGCCTGGTTTACTAAATTTGTTATGCTCTACAAGACAGGGTAGGCGTTATGTTTGCTGAAATTCTTGGTGAGGCTGTTTCACGTGAAAAAATTGTTTTTTAAGATTACGGCTTGAATATCCATTTTACCGCAAAAATTTATAACAAGATATGCAGAAAATTTAAAATGCTTCAACTTTTATTTCAAACATTTTTTTGTATAACGCTTAGTTTAGCGGTAATTAGCGATTTTCTGTTTCTTTCTCACGAAAACGTGCGAAAAATCTATATTTTTAAGATTTCGGCCTAGCATGCATTATACGAAAAAAGTGTATTAATAAAATTTATAGGAAATTAAAAGATCTACAATTTTAATTAAAGCATTTTTCTCTACAGAGGCTAGTTTAGTGTGAAAGAGTGATTTTCCGTATTTTTAAGCCAAACTGAGGTCGATTTTGATTTTGCGTCTTTCACTCATGATTAAAATAAGGTTATGTTTTTTGAGGTTAGTTTTTGTTTATTTCTAATATTTTATTACTAATGTTAGGTTTTATTGGTCATTATTTGCATCGGGAAGAGAAAATTATGTGAGTGTTTCACACCAGAATGTTTTACTTAGTTTAAAGTCGGATCAACAGCTTGGTTATTTTTTTTTTATTCTTTATTTTGAATCTTTAACTGTACTATACAGAACAACCAAAAGATGAGAAAACATCGATATTAAATTACAGACAAGAACAGACAGGAAATAAAATTCAACATTCAGCAATGTTAAATTTGGAATAACAATAAACATAAATAATATACAAAAGTATGAAAAGAAAAACAAAAAAGTTCATTTTGTCACGGAAAAGTTATTATCAAGAGTAATAAAACATTTAAAACAAAACGAAAATTACAAATATTTCACATTATTTTTTTTTCAACATAAACATGCAGAAAGAATTAAAGAAGATCTCTGCTCCATCTTCTTTTTAATCTTCTAATGAAGCCTGGTGGATTTGCCATATCACTGATAAGTGGATTATTATGGATTGGTAATTTTGAGTAGAATTTAGTATAACTATTTTTGACGATGTCGCAAATGAATGGTGTTTTTAAATCGTTGTGAAGTGTGTAATTTGAGACATAGTATGGTGAACCGGTAATTATACGGAGAAAATTAGACTGGAATGCTTGAATAGTTTTTAAATTACTCAGCTTTGCGCAACCAAAAATTTGAATACCGTACATCCAGATAGGTTTTAAGAGAGAATTGTAGAGTAATAATTTCTGTTTGAGACGTATGGGTGATTTAGTGTGAACAAACCTGTACAGTTGTTTCAAACGTAAGTTTAGTTGAAGTCGTTTTGTCTTAATGTGGTGTTTCCAGGTCATGCGTTGATCAAAATGAAGTCCAAGATAGCGAACAGTAGAATTTTTTGGAATAGGTGCATTATTTAAGAACAGCGACGGCACCGGTTGTTTATTTAGAGTGAATGTAATGTGAACAGACTTTGCCGGATTCACCTTCATTTTCCAGTCCTTCAGCCAGTTTTCTACAAAATTTAGGTGATATTGTAAATTTTGAGTGGCCGTTTGTATGGAGAGATCTTGTGATAAAATGGCTGTATCATCCGCAAACGTCGCTACAGAGGTGTTCTGTGTACAAGGAAAGTAAGAAGTGTAGATCGAATATAGAGTAGGTGACAAGATAGAACCTTGTGGTACTCCGGCTTTTATGCTTTTCATGTCTGAATACGTACCCCCTTGTCGGACTAAGAAGTACCTATCTTCAAGAAACGATTTAAATATAAAATAGTACGAATACGGTAAAATTTTCTTAAGTTTAAAAAGTAATCCGTCATGCCAGACTTTATCAAAGGCAGCTGTCACATCAAGAAATACAGCCGAGGTGAACGTTTTTTCTTCTAATCCTGCTGATATTTTATCCACGACTCTGTGCAGTTGTTGCACTGTTGAGTGCTCCCTCCTAAAACCGAACTGATGGAGTGGGATAACTTTCTTCCTCTCAAGGATTACTGTCAATCGATTTAAAAGCAGCCGCTCAAAAACTTTAGAAATAACCGGAAGGAGACTTATTGGCCGGTACGATGAAGGTAAATGAGACGGTTTCCCTGGTTTTGCAAATAGAACCACTTCAGATAGTTTCCATAGAATTGGATAATGACATGTTCGCAAGATTCCATTGAACACTTGTGTGATGAATATTAAGGTTTTCTTTGGTAATTTTTTTAAAATTTCAGATGTGATCAAGTCATGACCAGGTGACTTTTTTGACGGAAGAATACCTATTACTTTTTCCACTTCAATTAATTTGATTCTCTTGGGTGGAATAGACAAGGGCACTGGACTGGCAAGATAATCCTCTACTTCTGCCTCTTTTTCAGCATTTATATCTTCATCAAAGGGTTTAAAAACGTTGCAAAGATGTTCAGAAAATAATTCCGCTTTTTCTTCCTCCTTGTTTGCCCAAGAATTGTCCGCCTTGCGTAGTGGTGAGTTAAAAGAAATATGTCCAGTAACGCGTTTAGCGGCTCTCCAAAGCGTTCCGTCGATGGTTGATAGATTCCTTAGTTTATTTTCAGTAACTTCACAATTTATTTTTATTATTTCCTTTTTTAATTTGTTGGCTAATCTATTAAAAATAATTTTGTCTTCAGGAAGACGAGACCTTTGCCAAATTCTTCTTAACCTTCTTTTTTCCCGTATCATTTGTCTGATGTACAATGGATACATTGGTCCAAGCTTCGATGACGTATTTGGTGGAGTACAAGACAACGTAGCTGCAGATTGAATTAAGGCTTGAAGATTTTCCGCTGCCTCATCAATATCAGATGGCGACTTCAGTGGAAGACGTAGATTCGTATGATTTTCTAAATATGACCGAAAATATGACCAGTTCATAAGTCCACTCGCTAATGACGGTCGTTTTTGGACAGGGATTGGTTCAGAGCTCAAAGAGAAAAGTACAGCTGAATGATCAGACGACAAATCACTGCAGTCCGCTACCGTATATTTGATTGAAGTTAGCCCATTTAGAAGAAAAATGTCTAATAAGTCCGGGAGTTTAGTTACGGAAGTCGGCCAATAAGTTGGTTTTCTGGATGTTGCAATTTTATATTTTTTATCATCGATGCATTTCAGTAACGTTCTACCACGTGGATTTGTAATTCTCGAGCCCCAGATTGTATTCTTTGCGTTGAAATCTCCTCCGGCTATGAAGTGTGGTCCTAGGGTTGAGAAGAAGTTTTCAAAAGTTTCTTTCGATATGGAAAATCTTGGGGGGACGTAGACCGCCGCTACATTAATTTCTATCGATTTTAAGAAAATTGTGGCTGCAGTCGCCTGAAGGTAAATTGTAGGTTCTTGTAGCGGATAAAAATTTTGACGAATAGACGATCTGATAAGTATAGCAGTACCGCCCTGACTTCGGTTGGCAGGATGATCAGTCCGGTAGACTGTAAACCCTTTGATAAAAAAACGTGAGCCAAAGGTTAGGTGAGTTTCGGAGAGAAGGCAAATGTCTATTCTTTTTTTATGTAATACGTATTCTAATTCTGCCAAATGTCGATGGACCCCATTTGCATTCCATAGTAATATGGTCAAGGAATTACATGTCACATTATTGTCTGGAATTTTGTGAAATTAAAACCTGAAGTAGCTGCGTCATTAAAGTAAACAAAGGAGTAAACATGGATTTTATATCTGTAATAAATGTGGTTAATTGTGTAGCAATGTCTGAAGGTGGATTAATGGTGTTTTCTATGTGGCTTGATGAATTATCTCGATATGAAGTTTGAAACGTGGCTGGTGAGTTTGATTTGGCTACCTGAGAGTAAGAGATTTGATGTTGATTGTCCGATTGAACTTGTAGTGGCGTGTCGCGATTCGATGGTTGAGCCGTAGATGACGTGATGTGATCAGATGTGTGATTCATCCTGATTGGAAGTGGAGGGAATGAGCGAACGTCAGTTGTAGGCACTCGTACAGTTACATTATCTTGTTTGGCGGGACGAGTAACGTTAGGCGATCTTCGTTTTTGTAACTCTTTGTAGAACAGACATCCCTTATAATTGGCGGGATGAGATCCACCACAAAGAGCACAAGTTGCTGGTAAGTCTCGTGGTTTAGTGCAATTTGCAGACAAGTGATCACCTGCACACCGAATACATTTTGGCTGATGATTACAGTAGGTCTGCGTGTGTTGATATTGCTGGCACCGAGAACACTGTGCCATGTTTCTTTTTGGTCGTGGTGATTCTACCTTAATTTTTGAAAAAAGTAATGAGTCCAACTTAAAAACCTCTTGATTATTCGATTTAACCTCTAATTCAACAAAAAAAAAAGAGGCAGGGGAACTTTATTTCTTGACTTGGCGTTTGCTATGGAACGTACCACGTGCCCTTTAGCGCCCAGTTCAAGCGCTAGTTCAGTAACGTCAATCGTTGCATGAAGCCCACGAATAACAAAGCGGAAGGGTTTATCATCACGTAGTTGAAAAGTGTGGAAGTCAGCATTATTATCCTTAAAATATTTAACTAAAATCCGGTAGGTTTCCGCATTCTTAGGGTAAATCGTGATTCCGGCGGTTGTAGAAGTACACTTAAAATTCTCACCGACTAAACTTTTTAGTAAATTACAGAACGGTAAGAACTGTACATCCGATTTAAAATAAATTGGTGGAGGAATTTTCGATTTATCAGGAATATTTTGTGAACTATTCTTATCATTTAAATTTGAATCCGGTAAGTTTGAAAGAGGTTCGAAACGATTTTCTTTATTTATAATATTTGTGTTTGTTGCTATATCAAAATTGTGACGGCGCGGATCGTTCGAATGCATACGTTTTGTTATGGAGCTGTCATCTGTGTGGTTGTCAGATGACTTACGTTTGCACAATACCTTTTGCCAATCGGTATTAGAACATATGTTAATTGGCGATTTGGCCGGATCAGCTGTTTCTGTAAGAACATCTGTATGACAACTTAATACAGAAGGCCGGTGCATCCGCATTGTTGTTTCTTCTTCTGCTTCTTCTTCTAACCCATACATATTAATAACTACACTAAACTAAAATTAGAAAAAAACCTATTTGTAATTGCTTACCATCCAGGTAAACATCTCAAAATATAGTTCACTTACATATTAAGAGTCACTTTACACAAACAATGAACAACAAAAATCAAAATTAAATTATAATCAAACAATATTAGTAACACAAAAAATACACGTGTTGCTTGTGCTGATACTAAACCGGAACTCATCAGCTTGGTTATTAGTGAAGTTATTTGAGTTATGTAATTATAATGGTAGGGTTTGACACATTATCATTTTCCAGACCCTGTTTAAGAAGCGAACCCGGGACGTCCACGTGGTAGGCTAGCGCGCTACCTCTACGCTACGGAGGCGACCACAAATACATTTTACATTGCAATAACTTTTAAAACTTAAAATAGAAACTATTATAGCCTATTTTATTAATGTTATTTCTAGTGGATGTAGTGACAATTTTACTGTTAGGCATCTAACAGTGTCAAAGAGGAGAAATGTTGGATGTCGTCACCGAGAAGTAGGCCGTTATAAATCATTCATAGTGCCATTCACAACGAAACATGATGCGACTAAACCAAATAATTCAGGAAATCACTCACAATGTGAAGCGGTTAATAGGACGGATGAGAAGCATTCTTGTAGCATAATTTATGAGTGTGTTAAGCCCATCCTAATATTACACAGTGGAAGTTAAACTAAACAAAATAATTACTATTAAGTTACATTATGTTAGACGACTTGTTGAGGTAAAATAATATACGAGATGTGACTATTACATAACGAGACTGACGTTCTGAAAAATTTTATTTTTATTTTATACATAATCACTTATTGTCACCTTCAATATACACAATGTTAGGTTATATTTTTCATTATTTGCATTGGCAAGAGAAAGTCGTGTGAGTGTTTCACACCAGATTTTTTTTTTTTTTTTGTATTGCTTATATTTTCCCTCTATTCGCTATTGTTATTGGTTATCGTTTATTGTAATCCTATATTATGATCTTTTTTGTAAGTAATAAGGAGCTTTAGAAACTAAAAATGTTGATACGACCGTAATAAAACTGATTGTACAGAAAAATTTGTTACGAGTATTAAAAATTATGTATAAACATGTTCACATAATTTTTACTAAAAATGTTATTTAGAGAAACATCAAAAACAGTAATTTTGCTTAAAATTTATCTTGTAATACTTTAAAAAATTGTCCAAACAAAATTTGTATGTTACATTGTATTATATTAACAAATACTTTTTACCTTTAGGCTTTCAGTGGTACCAATAAAAGGAAAATTTAACAATATTATGTTTAAATAATAATAATAATAATAATAATAACAATAATAATATTTTAATAAATTAATATTTTGTATATAAATTTAACTTGGCAAATTTTAATTATATTATATTAATTTAATATTAATTAGTATTATAAAATAACTGCCCTTTATTAGTAATTCACGAATATGGAAATATTCTGATTAGATTTAATAGAGAATGGAGTAAATCATTGTTTATTATTATTTTCGGAGTAAGTAATGTCAAATATTTGTATATTAATATTGGTATGATTACAATTGAGTATTTAAAATTTGTCGGAAATTATTTACATGTAAAATAATGTAATCTATACATGTAATATATTTTATTAAACGTACTTTTCATTTTATTTTATGATCGGGTAGCCGAACAGCTTAAATCAGCCCTATTATAGTACAATAGTACAGTTGTTTCAAATTATGAAGGTAGTTTTCAGAAAACTTTTCCCCTGAGGGATATTTTAGATGTCTTTTTGAAAACTGTTTCCCTGTTTGAAATTTTTAATTTCCCTTTACAATTTTTTTTAATTGTTTTTATTACAGGTTTCAATTGTATATTTTTTAACATTTAAGTTGTACTGTTAATTTGTCTGTTATTATTATTTTAATTTTCACAATGTCAATAAAGTTTTCAGAACGATTTAAACTATATTTTACAGTGGTAACTACAAATTCTTGTAGTATTCTGTATAAATAAATCGATTACTACTTTAAACAGCTGATATGGTAATTTACAAAATTATGAAAAATCCCACAAGCGATAAAGAATGCAGTATATTTTTTATCCCTAATGTGTGTACGTTGCAATCTGTTCAATTCAGAACAATAAGCAACCCCGTAACCCAATGAGATGAGGATGGTATTGTGTATGACGTGTAAATGAGGTGTAGTCTTGTACAGACCCAGGCCGACCACTCCTGAAATATTATGGTTAATTGAACCCCAACCATAAAAGTACACCGGTAACCGCTGTCTAGTATTCAAACCCGTATAAAAGTAACTACTTTTACTAGGATTTGAACCAGGTACCTTTGTCTTCGAAAATCAGCTGTTAAACACCTGACTTGCAACGACGACTTTACCCCTACACCAACCCGGTGGGTCAGTATAATATTAACAAAAAATTTCCCTCATTATTCACTTCATACGTTCCCAGTTTAATCATACTGTTTAAATCATTTAAACCTACTGGGTATTCAACTGATAAAAAATATTTTGATTTTTATACCAGGGTCTTTCAGAATCTGGTTATTTCTAAACACCAAAATTTCTTCTTTTTTGGCTTCAATTTAATTTTTATTTACAATTGTACAATTTTTAAAGCACACCTAGTAAATGAGACGGAATGAATGAGGAATGGCGGGAATGTGAATCGATCCAGTGACCGATTTCGGCGTGAAATGTTTCAAGGAATGTGGTGCCAGTTTTTAATGATAATGATTTAAAAACTATAATGAATAATTTTTTTTATGAGATGATTTTCTTTTTTATGAAATGAAACAGGCATGACAAATTAAATTAATTTTTTTTTTTTGTTATTTTTATGGTGGTAGGAGAAGATCCCTATTCCACCTTCGTTTCATTCGTCTGTTAACAGGGAGATCGTTAGTTGAAAGAGATTGAACATTTGGATGTATGTGATCAATTGTCTTTGTGTGTAATGAATTGTATGTTGCGTTGAAAATGTCTCGAACCGTTGGTATTTTCAGGTCTTTATGAAGGGTATGATTGGTTACGTAAAAAGGTGCGTTTTTTATTGCTCTAAGTGCTTTTGACTGGTGTCTTTGAAGAATATTCAGTGTTGTATTGTATAGGCTCCAAAACATTTCTTCCTAAAATTATAACAAACATTTACTTAATCCGCCGGGTTGATCTAGAGGTAAAGTCGTCGTCGCGAGCCCCTGTTTAACAGCTGATTTTTGGAGGCGAAAGTTGAGTAGTTCAAATCCTAGTAAAGGGAGTTACGTTTATACGGATTTGAATAGTATTTAGTATTAGACAGTGGTTACCCGCGTATTTTAATAGGTAGTTGGATTTCAATTAACCAAACTCTCTCAGGAATGACCGGGCTGGGTCAGTACAAGATTACATTATACGTCGGCGTCGTACATATCATACTCATCTCATTGAGTCATGGGGTTGCTAATTGTTCTGAATTGAACAGATTGCATAGTGCACATATTAGGGATGACATTTCGTTGTCATCAGTCTCTCGACTGGTTTGATGCAGTTCTCCAAGCTGTTCTATCTTGCGCAAGTCGTTTAATATCTACATACCTGTAACACCCTACATCTTTTGTAATTTGCTTTATATATTCTAATCGTTGCCTGCCCCTACAATTTACTCCCTTAAAAAAATTACAAGAAATATTTACTTAACCCACCAGATTGGTCTAGAGGTAAAGTCATCGCTGCGAATCACCTTTTAACAGCTGATTTTTGGAGACAAAGGTTCCGTAGTTAAAACCCTAGTAAAAGTAGCTACTATTATACGAATTTGAGTACTAAACAGTGGTTACCGTTGTACTTTGATGGTTGGATTAACCATACGCTCTCAAGAATGGTCGGTCTGAGTCTGTATAAATCTACATCTTATTTACATGTCATAGATATCATCCTCATCTCATTGGGTCTGCGTGTTGCTTACATTACGAATTAAAAATAAAGATAAAGCTTTCTTGAATTTATCTACCCTAGCAAATTTATGACCATGATGATTCTTAACAGAATTATAAGTTTTCCTCAAGTTTGTCTTTTAATGAAAGCTTTAAAAATTTCAGAACGGCCTCAAATCTCCGAGTATCTAAATTTCGAGCAAAATCTTTTGCCAGCCGTAAGTAGTTATCTAAACGATTCGGATCTAAATTATTATGAATATTTTTTTCTTATTGCCGTGAAATTTTGTATTACTATGTAGGTACATAAAACAGTGAAACTTCCCTACAGAAAAATCTAAATTTATTAATTTACGTGAAGTGTTTTGATAAATAAACATTTTGATGACTTAATAGTCAAAATTTTCTCAAGGTAACTATAAAAGTAAAAATATAAATAAAATTATTACCACAAATTTTATGGGCTAATAAATACCTTACGGTCATTTAAAGAACATCTATTATTATTATATTTATTATTATTATTATTATTATTATTATTATTATTATTATTATTATTATTATTATTATTATTATTAACATCTATTTATTAGCCGCTTCCAGTCAAAAAGCTTCTCATAAAATAAAAGCCTAATGAATACTTTAATAAATTAAATAATACATAAAAAATGTTATAAATTAATAAACCTACTTCTCTGAATAGCAATCTAGGAGGAAAATACAAAACTGTAAACTATGTATGTTTTAAAATTCAAAAAAAAAATTTATGTGGCAATAAAATAAAGGTAATGACTTAAATATATTACCTATAAAATAGTTTTATGTTCAAAAAGGCATAATTTAGTATATAGCGACTATAGTGGATCGAAAATAATAAGAATCCTTTATTTTATGACATATTAATTTATACATATGAACTACAATACCTACCAAATAAATTTTTATTAATTTTAAAATTTTACGTATTATTCCAATAAATTATTAAAATAGCTGTTACAACTACTAAAGTCCTACTCCTAAAGTTTTGTTGTGAATCCATATTATCAATGGCAATAAAATTAACCTCAAGAAATTATGTCATCACAAATCACAATAGATTTTTTAAAAAAATGAACAATCATGTTACCAACAAGGAATTGAATTTGGAAATTCAAACTAGATATGGAAGATGATAAGTCCTCCCAATTCTCTTATAAAGAATCGAGTCACGAACGCTCAAAAAACGAGGTTATTGTTAGGATGAAAGGATAGAAAGTAAACTGAAATAGACCAAGGTACATAATAGAATACAAGATGGATCCAAAAGCAACCGGACTGAGAGCGTGCTGCCATTCGTAGATGTAATAGAGAGTTTTCAAATCCTCATTCAAAATCCCCTGGCACGAGCTCCAACTCACGCCTGTTTCTTCAGAAATTTCGTCGATCAAGAAACGACGATCCTCGTTGCTTTTTTGGAGGATTTTTCAAGTTTCTATCGTTTTGAGATATGGAAGGGTGCTTAGAACGAATATGGACTTACACTCATCTCACCAAGTTTAAAGCAACCAAACCACTCGAAAACTTGTGTGTGGCTTATAGCATCCTACTTGAATGTCTGTTGAAGCATTTGATAAGCTTTGGTTGTCGATTTTTCAAGCAGGAAATAAAATTTTAAACACACTCTTTGTTCTTTTAAATCTCTTTTAACGACGTCGCAGGCGGAACATGACAATAGTAAGAGAAACACAACACTATGATCAAACGTCAACCTACAAACTGACGCCGTCTGGGCTGTTAAAGGTCTCTATTAGCTCCATCTAGCGGGATAACTCTCTACTACGTCTAAAAATGGCAGCGCACTCTCAATCCGGTTTTTTTTGGGTCCCCCTCGTAGGTACATAATAGATTGAACCAAATTCAGATTACATATTATTGACTTTTACGAAGAGCTTTTATGAAGAGCAAAAGCAGAAAATGGATAAAAGGAAGAAAGAAGAAAAAATGGACAAATGTTGAGAACAGGAGTTGCGAAAAGACCTTTGAGAAATGTTAGTAACGTAGTCTAAAATTGCCCCTACACGAAAATAATATCTGAATTTTGGAATTTAATTTATTAAAACATAGAAGGTATTGGAGTATCATTCAAGTATTACAGACGATAAAAGTTGAAGTGAAAGGTCAGAAAATTTGATGGAAGAAGGAAAACTTATAGTAAGAAAGAAGTCTGTTCTTTCAGTGAAATAATTCTGACAGACTAGGTTGCAAAATGAAGTCCAGTATTTAATTCCATTATAGATTCCAGTTTTTCTAATTTGTTTACTTCTACGAATACTATTTACAATCAGTTAACTTGTTTTACTATAAGTACATTTTATAACATAAGAAAATTAATCTTGATGGAGATTACGCTCACTAGCCTAACTCCAATTTCAAATCCGACCGCATTGGCGTAATTGGTAACGTGCTCGCCTCTCATCATGCAGTCTTGGGTTCGAATCCCATTCAGGCACGGTATATTTTCATACGTTACAAAAAATCATTTCATCCTTCACCGTCTGCATTAGCAGTAATTGCAGAACAGTCGGACGTTAAACCAAAAAAAAAAAAAAAAATCCAATTTCAAAATCAACTGTAGTTGTAGGTAATTTTCAGTTTTTTTATTATACATACAAAATTTATAGAAATAGTTGTCGGCTAATTACAAAATTAAAAGCAACATAAAATTTATATATGACAGTTTACGCTGTTAATAATTCTTAATTTTGTCTGTACGGTAAGTCTAAAATTTTTAATTGCCAAAGTCTTTTGATGACATTCAAGTCTGTCTCGGTATTTTTGTTTCGTTGTTGTTTATCGTCTAGAACAGTGCTAATTGTACATCATCGTGAGATACGTCACTGGTTTTGAACCAAGGGGTCAGTAATGATTCTAAGGATTTTCGATTGTAGACGCAGTAAGATGACAATGTTAGATGGGGTTGTTAATCCCTACAATTTTATTAACAGATTTTTTACAATCTGTTTTTTAAAGAAAATTAATATTTGTTGAAAAGGAAAATTTACGCGAAGGAAATTTCCAGTAAAGGCCAAATTACGAAATAAAAACATTATGTTCAAAATTTATTTATTTTTTACCCAAATTGCAACGTACGTACAATCTGTTAAATTTAAGAACAATAAGCAACCCAGTGACCCAATTAGATGAGGCTGATATGTACGATGTGTAAATGAGGTGTAGTCTTTGAACCCCAATTATCAAAATACACCGGTAACCACTGTCTAGTATTCAAATCCGTCTAAAAGTAACACTACTTATAGTCTATAGTTGGGAGCTGACTTGTTTGCTAGTGCGGAATGAAGGGCAAGGGGGACTGGTGACAGTGAGACGTCGTGTTGTCATAGCAACGGTTGCTTTAAATCCACATGGCGACGTGTGTACTGTACATTCTGAAAATATTTACTCTTCACATTTGTCAGTTGTGACTGTGAGACCGTTCTCTGTAGTGGTTTTAATTACGCTAGCGGCTCGTCAAGTTATTAATCTAGTTATTGTATGTAATCTAATATTGATAAACGCAACCTATTTATAAACAAACTGATATAAAATATAACATTCGGTAGTAAAATATTACAAACTAATACAATTTTTTTTTTTTTACTTTATTAGGCTATTATAATAAACTTTTCTGCCCATAACAGACAGGTGGAAAGTCAAATTATTTACTCTCGATCTGTCGTTGCTGGGCTAAAATAAATAGTTCTGTTTCTTAGCACATGGTCAGCCAATTAAATGACTGAATCATTTAAGAACAGAAGAGGTAGAAGTGTAAAAGACACTAATCAGAGTTATCTCCTCTGAAAGTATTGAATTTCATTATACAGCCAGACCCTGTGGTGAATGAAGTGAAGGTGTCATTTGCAGAGTGGAAAATATGTGCTTTTCAGAGGGCCCGGCATGCTGATAAGCGTACTTTTCCATTCAGTGAGGAAGGCATGGTAAACCACCTCACTTCTCGTTTTACTTAGTAAAACCTCTACAGGTTCAAACCAGCTTTTCGGCTGATGACCGGAACAACTACACAATAAACTTTTAGAATATTAAAAAAATATTTTAGAATATTATTAGTTTAAAATCTAGTAAAATATCTTGGTATTACAGTAGTTATTGAAATAATTTTGTGACTAATATTTTTAGAACAGCGCGAACTAATGGTAATATTACTTCTACTAGATTATAGGTGGAGGGGAATCATGCAAACAATCCTCTCCAACCGAATTCCTTACGCTAGCAATCAAGTGAGCTCCCTTCTATACTAGGATTTTAACTATGGATAAGGATGATATGTAAGATGTGTAAATGAGGTGTAGTCTTGTCCACACTCAAGCCGACCATTCCTGAAAGTATAGTTAATTGAAATCCAACCATAAAAGTACACCGGTAACTACTGCATAGTATTTAAATCCGTATAAAAGTACCTTTACTAGGATTTTTTTTTTTATAGCTTTTATTTGTTATTGGAAACTGTACTTTATTGACAATCACCCAATTTGATCGCTGATTTACTCTGTATTTTTTGACGTGAATCGGCATGAATTTTTGAACATGGACCCCCCAGTAGAGTTTGTTCAGGAATGGCTGTCAGCTGGTCACCATACAAAGTCGCTTGCCCAACTGGTGTTACAGAACAAATAATAGCGACTTTCTACCAGCTGACTGACTGGGCTGGCCCGAAGGCCTTTACTAGGATTTTTTTTTTATTCCTAATTTGTGTACGTTGCAATCTGTTCAATTTAGAACAATAAGCAACCCCATGACCCAATGAGATGAGGATGATGTGTATGATGTGTAATCTTGTTCAGACCAAGGCCAACCATTCCTGAGAGAGTATGGTTAATTAAACCCCAACCATCAAAGTACACCGGTAACCACTGTCTAGTAAGTTATTCAAATCCGTATAAAAGTAACTACCTTTACTAGGATTTGAACCCGGAACCTTCGTCTCCGAAAATCAGCTGTTAAACAGCTGGTTTTGGCGACGACTTTACTAGGATTTGAACCAGAAACCTTGGTCTCCAAAAATCAGCTGTTAGACAGCTGACTGTGGCGACGACTTTACCTCTAGACCAACCCAGTGGGTTATGCTCATATTAGTGCTAAAATTGGGTAAACCTCATGTAGGAATTTAATACAGCCTAGACCTACTAAAGAAATAAGTCTACTGGATACCTTCATATCATACCTCCGCCGCCCAATTTATATTTATATAACCATCGTGCGATTGAAACTGGTTTTCATACGATAAACTACATTTTAAAACTTCTAGTTTAACTGTTGGAAGCTTTTTTTAAATAGGACCTTCTATTATTTTAAATATAACAAATTAAATTATATTAGTATTTCCAGTTTTCATTTAACATTAATTAATGCAGTCAATAAATTTTACAAAACTTATTTTTACCACTAAAAATTGATTGAAAATTCCTGGAAATTTAAATAAATACAATTTATATTTAATTAAAATATATTTTAAAACAAATACAAAAAAAATTAGTAACTGTATGATAAATACGTGTTCGTTATTTAATCTTTTAAGTAATGAAGTACGTTTAATATCGTAAAAACAAATCAGTTCATATTTTCTGGTTTTGTTGTTTTAATTTAAATATTTTGTTTTGTTTAATTAACAGATAGTCTATACATTTGTTTTCTATTTCATAATAAATTTTGCTTTCCTTGTTTACCATTCGTGGAAATGTATTGACGGAAAGGAAAATATTTACTAGAAAATTTTATTATTAAATTTATTTATGTTACTTCTTTTACCGTGCCAATATCATGTACTACTGTCAATTCTTGTCAATCAACTAAATATAGTGTAATAAGAATATTGAGAGTATCAAGTTCACTTATTACATCATTTAATTTAATAAATTTTATCTGCATTCGATTATACAAGGAGGTACCCAAAAGAAACCAAAATTATTTTTCAAAAGCTATTTATTTTCAATTTTTTTAAAAAACAACCTTATCCTCTCTAAATTACTCTCCATTATAACTAATACATTTATCCCGCCGGTGCTTCAACTGTTCAAAACATTTTTCGTTATCTTTATTCATTATTATCTTTATATTATCTTTATTCGTTATTTTTGTTATATATATATATATATATATATATATATATAGAAAGTATTGTTTACATGTCGATTTTTCAAAATCGAGTTTTCACCGGAAACATTTTCAGATCCACAGTTCAGCACCCGAAAACATGTTTTAGCGATTGGTCTGTATATAAAAAAAATACCTTAAGAACGAATTAGCGTACGACATTTTAGGGCAAAAGTATAGTTATGTAAAAAATTACAAAACTAGTGTCGTTTATTTTAAAAAGTTTCTTCTACAATTATTAGTTTAGCGTCAATTAGTAATTTTCGGCCTTCGGGCCAGCCCAGTCAGTCAGCTGGTAGAAAGTCGCTATTATTTTTTATGTAACACAGGTTGGGCAAGCGACTTTGTATGGTGACCAGTTGACAGCCATCTAAGAACAAACTCTACTGGGAGTCCCTGTTCAAACTCATGTCTAATCTACGCCAAAAAATACAGCAAAAAGCAGCGATAAAACTGGGTAGTTCTCAACAATGTACAGTTTCCAATAACAAACACAAGCTAAAAAAAAAAATTAGTAATTTTTAGTATTTAGTTTATCAAAATCGGCAAAAGATTGAATTTTTAAAGATTGCGGCTTTAGTACGCATTTTACAACAGTGAATTCAAACAATATAGGAAATTTAAAAAAAATAACTTTTACTTCAAGCATTTTTTTACAGAGCCTATTTTAGCGTCAATTAGTTATTTTCCGTATTTTTATGTCCTTCAGAGATTGCTTTTTCATTTTGCGTCATTCACTCTTGATTAAAATTAGGTTATATTTTTAATATTTACATTGTTTACTCATAAAATTAAACATAGGATATATTGTTCATTATTTACATTGGCAAGAGAAAATCGTGTGAGTGATACACATCAGATTTTTATTAAGTACAATATTTGTTTATTAATATAACTCCAAGTAACTTTATAGGTGCAGGTGAATGGCAATTAATAATGAATCACATAAGCTCAATCAATCTGTCATTAAATCCCTTGTCTATTTATTTATCTCTATATCAATCATTTCCTAATCAGTTTCTGGAACTGGAACTACATAACATTACATATTATGACAGCATACAATGATATAGCTTACTATTTGTTAAACACATGTACTCGGTAGCATTATGCTTCAAAATTATTAAAATACGAGTTGTAGCTGTTAAATAACGAGACTGACGTTGTAAAAATTTTCATTTTTACTTTCTCTTGCCTATATGAATATATAGGAAGGAAAGTATTGTTTTCATGTCGATTTTTCGAAATCGAGTTTTCACCGGATCTATACGTTTTCAGACCCCCTGAACCCAAAAAACATGTTTTTAGCGATTGGTCTGTGTGTGTGTCTGTGTGTGTGTGTGTGTGTGTGTGTGTGTGTGTGTGTGTGTGTGTGTGTGTGTGTGTGTGTGTGTGTGTGAACAGAATATCTCAAGAACGGAACATCGTACGAACTTGAAACTTGAAACTTAAGTTACATACCACTACCGGACGCGACACGAACATTTTTATCAAAATCGGTCAACCGGAAGTAGTAGTTTATTCGTATAATTTTTCAGTTTTTTGCGATTTTCTCAAAAACTGGTCCTACGATTTTTTTTAAAATCGCCTATTTTACTCAATTTTTTATTTTCTACAAGATAGGGTAGGCGCCATGTTTGCTGAAATTCTCGGTGAAGCTGTTTTCACGTAAAAACGTTGTTTTTTTAAGATTACGGATTTAATATAAATTTTAGCGCAAAAACTTATATAATAAAAGTTGTAGAGAATTTAAAAACCTACAACTTCTGTTTCAAACATTTTTTTGTATAACGCTTAGTTTAGCGGTAATTAGCGATTTTCTGTTTTTTTCTCACGAAAACGTGAGAAAAATCGATTTTTTTTAACATTTCGGTCTTAGTATGCATTTTACGACAAAAGTGAATATAATTAAATTTATAGAAAATTAAAAGATCTACAACTTTTGTTTAGAGCATTTTTCTCTACAAAGCCTAGTTTAGCGTGAAAGCGTGATTTTCCGTATTTTTAAGCCAAACTGAGTTCGATTGTCATTTTGCGTCATTCACTCATGATTAAAATAAGGTTATGTTTTTGAGGTTAGTTTTTGTTCATTTCTAATGTTTTAGGTTTATTGTTAATTATTTGCATTGGCAAGAGAAAGTTGTGTGAGTGTTTCACACCAGATTTTTATTATACATAATCACTTATTGTCACCTTCAATATACACTCCTTCTCTATCCCTACAATGCTCTATGCGAATTTTCCATTGTTGGAAACAGTGCTGGAAGTCATCTACTGTCAGCTCCTTCAGGACACATGTCGCTTTCTCTTTTACAGCTTCCACAGACTCAAATCTTGTCCCTTTTAACGCAGATTTCACCTTAGGGAAAAACGAGGAGTGAGGTGGTTTACCTTTTCCTTCCTAACTGAATGTAAAAGTATGCTTATCAGCATGCCGGGCCCTCTGGAAAGCACATATTTTCCATTCTGCAAATGACACCTTCACTTCATTCACCACAGGGTCTGGCTGTATAATGAAATTTATTACTTTCAGAGGAGATATCTATGATAAGTGCCTTTTACACGTCTACGTCTTCTGTTCCTAAATGATTCAGTCATTTATTAATTGGCTGACCATGTGATAAAAAACAGAACTATTTATTTTAGCCCTGCAACGAACAGATTGAATGTAAATAATTTGACACTCTACCTGTCAGTTATGGGCGTGATTTATATTAATATTATGGAAAATCTGGTAATTGTTCTCTAAAATATATGTTGATATTATTATTGATGTATATATTGGTATTTAGCCCCGCTCATTTTTCAGAATCTGAAACTAAATTTAACTTCCAACGATCCTTCCGTAATGTTTCATTGAAGAAACCTAGCCCCGTCATTTTTTTCGAACGATCAGGTGGTATTTCCCTCGACATCGTCTAAATTATCGTCTATCTGTTTCAGTTTCATATTTTTTTTTAATCCCTAATGTGTGTACGTTGCAATCTGTTCAATTTAGAACAATAAGCAACCCCATGACCCAATGAGATGAGGATGATGTATATGACGTGTAAATGAGGTCTAGTTTTTAACAGACTCAGGCCGACCATTCCTGAGAGAGTATGGTTAATTGAACCCCAACCATCAAAGTACACCAGTAACCACTGTCTAGTATTCAAATCCGTATAAAAGTAACTCCCTTTACAAGGATTTGAACCAGGAACCTTTGTCTCCGAAAATCAGCTATTAAGCAGCTGACTCACGGCGACGAATTTACCACTAGTTTCATATTTAACAGCTGATTTTCGGAAACGAAGATTCCTGGTTCAAATCCTAGTAAAGGTAATTACTTTCATATGGACTTGAACACTAGACAGTGGTTACCGGTGTACTTTGATAGTAGGGTTACATTAACCATTCTCTCTCAGGAATGGTTTGCCTGAGTGGGTACCTCATTTACACGTCATAAATATCATCATTTACTAGGATGGTAGAAGCACAAGTGATGTCAAGAGTAGAATTGCTCAAGCTAGAAAAGCCTTTGAAATGAAAAACAGCTTACTGACTACAAACATTGATTTACAGATTAGGAAAAATTTCTTAAAACATTATGTTTGGAGTGTAGCATTATACGGAAGTGAAACGTGGGTGGTAGGGGCTGTAGAAAAGAAGAAGATAGAAGCTTTTGAAATGTGGTGTTATAGGAAAATTTTAAAGATTAGGTGGGTGGACAAAATAAGTAATTTAGAGGTTCTTAGGCGAGTGGATGAAAAAAGAAGTATATGGAAGCATCTTACTAAAAGAAGGGATAGGCTAGTGGGGCATATCCTAAGACATCCAGGTATTGGGCTGTCAATAATGGAGGGTAATATTGAGGGAGTAAATTGTAGAGGGAGGCAAAGATTAGAATATATAAAGCAAATTACAAAAGATGTAGGGTGTTACAGGTATGTAGATATGAAACGACTTGCGCAAGATAGAACAGGTTGGAGAACTGCATCAAACCAGTCGAGAGACTGATGACAAAAAAAAATATTATCATCATCTCAGTCGATTAAAAGATTACTTATTGTTCTTAAATTGAACAGATTTTACACACATTATGAATAAAAATATAATATTGCATCCTGTATCTGATATTACTGTTTTTTTTTCAAATTTTTAATAATTAAAATTCATTGTAAAATTCCTAAAATAATAATTTTGAAATGTATATTTTTTTCTGTTATTGAATTCTGCCTGTTACAATGAATACACTCGGAAATAAATAGTATTGTTTTATAAACTATATATTTATCTAGAAAATAAATAAAATTTTTATGAAACTTTATCGATATAAAATTTTAATAAAAGTTGTGAGATAATATTTTCCACATATTTTTACATATCAATAGTTTTTTTTATTTAAAAGTACCAGTGAAATAGAGAAGCACATATAGGGTCATAAAAAATTTCGATATTGTATAATAAATGAAAATTTTCTCACTGTCTCAGATAAATCGTATTCACAGGTAGATAGAACTAGAGTAGAATATTATATTAAAAATAAGAATGAATTGTGACAAATATGCTTTCAATGTGAGGAATGAACGTAGTAGGAATTTAATACGTTGCTTCAACAGTGACTGATATAGTAGCCATGAATTCAGGGAATTTCTGCGAATAATATAGCAAACATTAACGATGGATAGGTTCATTGGCATGTATTCAACATGAAGAGCGGTGACGGGGTAAAAGGGGGATCTGTTACCGACAACTGCATCAAAGCGATTGCTTACTAATCCCTGCAATGCCCCCTGCAAACCCCCTTTACACCCTTTATACAAACGACCTACAGCAATGAGCGTACCCCCCTTACCGCCAGTTATTGTGTGCGAGGGTTTGGGGAGTTGGAGGCAATAATAACCCCCCCCTTCATAACCATATTAATTCCATCTCTTCAAATATTATGTACGCAGTTGGTTTATTGGTACACGCGTTTATTCTACCCGACTTCAGTTGTTATATGGTAATTATTTCATATTTTTATTGGAACACATTCATAAAAATTGTAGCTATCCTTTTTTGACCAAAAATATAAGTCTCTTAGTTAATAAAAATATAGAATATGAAATAACCCAATGAATTAAAAAATATAACCCTAAATAAAATCATACAAAAGAATCAACCTTTCAAAAAATTTAGTTACTTTTCTATCTACACTTTGCTAATTCTACCACAGTAAAAGAAATTTCACTTAATCACAATTTTTTCGTTTACCTCAAAAGATAAGTCAAGTAAAAGTAATTTCTGTCTCTCTATTTTCTTCTCTCTCACGCTCTCTCTTATCACCCCTTTATTTCCCCTCTCTTCCCTCCCCCTCTATCAATTTATAATTTCTCTCCCACCCCTTCTCCCTCTATCCCATTCATCTCCCTCTCTTTATCTCCCCTCCCTCCTTCTCACTCCCCCTCCCTCCATCTTCTCTCTCACCTCTTCTTCCTTCCCCATATCACCCTTCTCCTCTCTCTCTCTCGCTCACCATTTCCCCCTCTTTATCATCTATCTATGTTTCTCCCTCCCTCTCTCTCTCACACGTTATCATACCTCTATTTTTTCTAGATTTCCCTCTTTACCTCTGCGTTTCCTTCTCTCCCATCTTTCTCACTTTCTTTCTCCAGCCCTCTTTTTCACTCTCTCTCCCACTTCCCCATACTTCTTTATCTTATCTTTTTCTCTCAATTTCTCTCTCCTTCCTCTCTCTCACAATTACTTCACTCCTTTTTACCATCTCTCTTTACCTCTCCCTCCTCTCCCTATTAATCTATCATCTTTCTTTTTCTACATTTCCCTCTCTTTTCTCCTTTTTCTTTTTCACCCTTATTCTCTCTCTTTCTCCTCTCTATTTCTCTCTTTCCCCCACTTACCCATCTTTATTATTTTCTTCTTTCTTTACTAATATTTACTGTTATTTTTGAACTTACTTAGTTTTAATTAGGCATGGAATCATTTGTGTGTCATAATTTAAATGTTTTCACAGTTTTCAAAGAAAAATCAAAAAGAATTTTTCATGACACTGGTTTTTTTAATTACATCTACTAAATTGATTGGTTTTGAATACTTTGATACTAATGAATTTTAATCATTCCAAAAATAATGGTTAATGGTACTTTTCAATTCTATGTGGCTTCATGTACAAATTAAAAATAAAATCCTTTAGCAAAGAGTACCAAGTTCATAATGGAAACCGTACGTGTATAATTTTACTAATTTTAACTTTTTTCATTGTTATACTCGTATATCTTGAAATTTAGAAAAAGCTACAATTAGGTATTTGACTTACTGAACTAATTTACTGTAAAGATATATATATATATATATATATATATATATATATATATATATATATATATATAGGGGAGGGAAGTATTATTTTCATGCCTATTTTTTGAAATCGAGTGTTTACCGAATAATAATGTAAGTATTAATTTATTATCATTGTTATTAATTTAAAAGGAAGTTTTCTTATTTATAAACAAAAAAGTTCCGGAAAGATTCCTGAATAAACGTTACATCACTAATACAGAATTTATTATAAAACTATATTTTCAATGTTTCCTACATTACAGGTGTTCTTGTGTTTACATGTTGTAAAATATTAATCAATTTAAGTAAATAAATTATTGGTTTTGTGAATTAAAACAAAATACATTTAGACAATTCCCTTAAAGCCTTTATTGAAAAATATAGCTGACTTCTAAAAAAACTCTTAGCGTAATTAAAATAAAAATTTCAAAAGAAAAGTGTCTAAAATAGAGAAACAGGTTACTTTTTTTCTTTTAGAAATCGGTAATAAATGTTGAAAGACAGACATTTATGGAAATCAATAGAAAGAAAGTTTTCAGATTTTTCTTTTTTATTAAATCATAACTGATAAAATGAGTTATTTCATTTCAAGTTGAGTAAAAAGGAGGCAAGCAATTTGTGGCCAACAATATATTGATCAAATTTAAGCTATAAAGTGGTAAAATACTTTTCACGTTGTTCTCGATGGACGGGAAAGTTTTCCGCATTGGTGCGTGGAAAACTTTTAATTGGTTCCTGACACAAGGGAAAGAGTGCGCTAGTTGCTGGATGACACAGGCTGCTAGTGTTGACGTTCATGAGATGGTTAACAGAACGGCGCGGGGGTGACAACAAGGCCGTTTTGAGTTGAAGTAAGAAGCATTTTCCCTAGAAATTAAGAAAGCACCGCCGCCTCATTCAAACTTCTTATAAAGTCCCTTATTGCTTCCCCCTCCTGAACCCCCTTAAGTCTTTTCTTGCTGGCAGTTATTTATCATCTCTAATCTTGTTGCCTTATTTTGTAAAATTTCACATAAAATTATTTTTTATCAGCCAGGTTAAATTTATTCCAGTAAGAAACATGCGTCAAATTTGACTAATCAGTATAGACTTTATTGACATTTATTTAATTAGAAAAGCCAAGAAAATTATTTTAATTCAATATATCCATCAAAATAAATGCTAAAAATTCTAAATAATAAATTTTAACTTACAACTTAACTGCTTAATACCCAAATAAAATAACGTTGCTGTATTTTAACAGTTCAAAATTTGAAATTTATATCGACCGGTTGAGTATTTTAAAAAATAAATATTTAATCATTTTTAAACGTTTATTTATTTAACGTCACATTAACAATAAAGTCATCAGCGACTACTATTACACAACAATATTACTTTTAAAAAACCTTGGTTGTAAAAATAAAACAATTTATAAAACATTTTAGGCAGTCGGTAAACATTATGAACCCATTATGATAAACATTTCGGAATAGTAACAAATTATACAAAAACACTAAAAAATGTTAACAATAACTGAACATTAGTAGGCTACAAAATAACTATACAAAAACGAAAAACCAATTAAAGAGCTCATTTCCAAATACCACTAAGTCCAAAAATGTAATTTTTCAGGAAATCATTTTTTTTTAAATTAGGCTCAGCCAGTTAAATTTGTTAATGATTACTATGTATTTTTACTATTTGTACATTAATAGATAATTGTATTTATCAATTTGGCCTTTTTTCAAAAAATATTTACAAATTCATCGCACTGTTTTTCCAAAAGTGCATTAAGTCGATGGACTTAGTTTAGTTTTGGAAAACACGTGGGGACTTAGTGTACTTTGGGAAACATACCTAACAGAGTATGTATAATGCAACAAAATGTACTGTAAGTTATTTCACAAGTAGAGTATAAGAAATAATTTTTAAATAACTTCCAAATAAAACACTTAGTATCCTTTATACATGCGGTCTTGGGTTCGAATCCCATTCAGGCATTTCATACGTTACAAAAATCATTTCATCCTTCACAGTTTGCAGTAGCAGTAATTGCAGAACAGTCGGACGTTAAACCAAAAAATATTATTATTATTATTATTATTATTATATTATTATTATTATTAATACATAACTTAATCCTAGATATAATGAAATTAACAGATAGTCTACATCTACTTTTTGAAAAACTTATCATCCTATGTTAAAAATGTCTTTTGAACTGATAATATTATAGCTTGAGTCCCAGCTCCGTGTAGTTGGAAGGAATGCAATGCGTTGTTATAGTAGTGGGAGAATGAATGAGTTAGTAGTATTTCACAGCTGATGCATTTGTAGTGGTAGCGTGTACTAACTAGACTAAAAAAATATTCTTATCATCCGGCGCATTAATTTAACAAATACCTACCGGGTTATTAACTTGGTCGGCTTCATAATACTTAACTTGCTAATTTATATCAAAATACGTAAATAAATAAATGTAATAAATACAAACAAATATTTTAAATACGGAAAGTTTGAAAACGAATGTTTTGTATTAGAGTAATACAACAATCGTATTCCCAGCATGCATCACTCATTCATTGTACCTCCTCACCCGTACCCTTCACCCCGCAACTACTCGAAGCTTGGACCCCACCTATACACGAGCCTAAAAAAATAATTGTTTCTATCTATATCAAGTTATTTACTTTTATTAACAACACAAAATACACTAAAACACGCCCTTAACTCGTATGACAATAATAACCTCTGACACTCGACATGAGAATAATGTAGCGGGCTTACTTTGTGCGCACGTGCGGGTAACATAGTAGAGTTTAGAAAACACCAAAAATGCACTTGGTAGCTTTTGGAAAAATCCGATATTCATAATTGTTACTTTATAGTGATTAGTGAGTTTTTAAGTAAGTGGGTTTAGGAAATAACTAAGTAAGCAAGTCATGATCCAATGAGATGAAGATGATGCGTATGACGATAAAAATGAGGTGTCGTCTTGTACATACTCAGGCCGACCATTCCTGAGAGAGTACGGTTTATTGAGCACCCACCATCAAAATAACAATTGTCTAGTAATCAAATCTGCTTAAGAGTTACTACCTTTACTAGAGGATTTGAACCACGGAAACTTCTCCGAAAAAACCGAAATTAAAGTTGCTGCCCATGAATAATTAAGAATGTAACCTTATTCGATTTTACTAACCGAAACTTCTTTACGGTCAAAATTCTGTTAATGAATTTTATTTAATGAATAATAATATAAAAAATTGATTTAATCAACGGTTGTTATATTATGCATGAATTGACAATTATGATATATATATATATATATATATCGGTGAAATATTGATTAGAGCCGTGTTGTCAGTTTCTAATAATGAATTGTTTTTCCTTTAAAATCTCTTTGGGATTATTTAAAAAATAATAATACTCATTTCTTTGTATTGTTGAAGACGCTCATTTATGAAAGTTCTTTTCAGAATTAGTACTTGAAATTTATCCTTAAATATTTCCTTTTGGGTCAAGTGTATTAAATAACGACGGTTGTACAAAGATGAACATAAAAGAATACAATAGAAGAAAAAAAATGGCCTTACTTTTATCATTTTCATATCAACGCTTAAGAAGTCTTTTACAAAACCCCTCCCCGAATTTCGCCCTTTACTTCACTGTTATTATTCATTTTTCAATTTCTTTAAAAGAACCGACTTTTTTCTACCTTAGGCCCTCTTACAAAAAAAAAAGAACGTACACCCTGTTTGTCTCCAGACAATATTATACATTATCGAGCGTAAATGAAAATATTTTATTAAATTACTAATTTTCTTGCGTGTTATTAATTTTAATAGTACTAGAATCTTATAAATTTATTACACTGACTTTTCATAATTTATTTCTTGGAATTATCTTTAATTTTCTTATTATATTATTTATGTGCTATATATATACCGGGTCATCGAGAAAGGTTGCATCCATTTTAAAAAAATTATAGTTTAAAAACTACTGGAGATAAAGTCATTATTTTTGTTGCAAACAGAAAATATTAAAGTTTTTTACACATCGTAAGTTTGTATATGAGCACCGTTGGTTGCTCTGCACACATCTAAAAGATAGTCGACCTCTCTCCAGGTGCGCTCTCTCATATCTACCGTCACCCAAGCAACAGGAGTATTGATACTGAAGTCACGAGATTGCCTTTTGCGTATGGATGGGCTGTAAGGAAGGGAAGTGAAATATTTGCAGTACTGCCAACCTCAACAGTGAGACACTACTCGTACATTTCACTACCGTGAGGTTTCTTGATACATTTTGTAAGCTGTGGTATATTCCAAAAAAATGTTTTCTTCATAAACCTTATAAGAAATAAATACGACCTGTAATATTGCCTAAACATGACTAAAAATATTTGATTTACTGTAATTACGAATGAATCGGCTTCTTTTCTATTGCTGTCATCGGCGTTTTCATTATCAGTCTCTCTAGTATCTACCAAACCGTTTTCGTTTTTTACCAGGTGTCAACAAAACTGTTAAAGAATAGCTTCTTCGCGTCCTTAATTTCCTACTTTATTTTTCGAATTGTGGAAAGGGAAACATCACAGTAGTTAGAAGCTCGCTCACGGCTTTTGTTAAGAGGCACGGATAGGCATTTTTGTTTAGCTTCAACTTCACATTGAGTTCAGCACTGTGGATAGTTCGACCACGTTTTCGAGAAACGGACAATTGTGTTTACGGTAACAAACAGTTATATTCGTACAGTTAACCTACAAAATGTCCCACGATATACTGTATAAGCTCTGTGTATAGTATAAGTTGTTATATTTGTCGTACTGAAATTAAAGCAGTTGTGCATGCGCACTGATGTTTCCCCCTTTACCCCTCGTTGCAAACAAGGGCAAACTCGTGATTCAAGTGACTATAGCAATTCGTTGTCATAAATGAACCACATTTTGAATCTTTTTAATATAGACATGGTTTTTAACATAACCCCAGAAGAAAAAATCAAGTGGGGTTAAAATGGGGACTCCTCGGAGGCCAAAGCACCGAACCGGCCCTACCGATCCATCGGTCAGGGAGCCGTCCATTGAGGGCTTGGCGCATTGAAAGACTGAAATGAGGATGCGCGCCGTCTTGTTGCTAAATTGTGTTAATGTTTTTCCAATTCAATTTGTTCAACTTGCGGTACGGTCTTCACCCAAAAAACTAATATTTTCTGTTTACAACAAAAAATATTAATGACTTACTCTCCAGTAGTTTTTAAACTGTAATTTTTTAAAACGGATGCAAACTTTCTCCATGACCCGGTACTTTACATCACATAAATTTTGTTTACAATCAGTCTAGAAACTCACGGAAACCCTTTTTTATAATACCGGAACGGTATTACATAACCTCGTTAATTTAAATCGATTGGGATCAGAACTTTGTAGCAATAAGCTGTTTCTAATAATTTTTTTATTTCCTTATTTCTTATTGTTTTTTTTATTTCCTTCTAATTAAAAAAAGTATCTAATAAACCCACATTTTTTACCGATTTTGTTGAACAAAATAGCTTACAAAAAATTACTAATTGAAGCTAATCTAAGTATTGTAGAAAAGTAATATGTTGGAAATACAAAACTTGTAGGTTTTTAATCTCTTACAACTTTAATTGTATACTTTTGCCCTAAAATGCATAAATTAAGCCCGAACTCTAAAAAATACATTTTTTTACCACGAGAGAACAGCACCCAAGAATGTTAGCAGTCATGGCGCTTACCCTTTTTTTCAATTCTTAATATGTGTACGTTGCAGTCTGTTCGATTCAGAACAATAAGCAACCCCATGACCCAATGAGATGAAGATGATGTGTATGACATGTAAATGAGGTGTGTCTTGTACAGACCCAGGTCGACCATTCCTGAGGGAGTATGGTTAATTGAACCCCAACTATCAAAGTACACCGGTAACCACTGTCTAGTATTCAAATCCGCATAAAAGTAACTACCTTTACTAGGATTTGAACCAGGAACCTCGTCTCAAAATCAGCTGTTTAACAGCTGACTCACAGCGACGACTTTACCTCTAGACCAACCCTATCTTTTAGAGCGTAGAAATATAGTTAATGAGGCGATTTTTTTTAAAAAAAAACGTAGAGTTGGTTTTAAAAAATCGCAAAAACGTGAAAAATGGTGCGAATTAACTGCTACTTCCAGTTGACTGATTTTAATGAAAATGGTCGTGTCAAATCCCCTTGTAGTACACCTAATTCTTCTTTTCATCTTTTTTTTATTTCTTTCTAATATTGCCAGCCGCATTGGCGTAGTTGGTAACGTGCTCACCTCTCATCATGCGGTCTTGGGTTTGAATCCCATTCGGCACGGCATATTTTTATACGTTGCAAAAAAATCACTTCATCCTTCACCGTCTCCATTAGCAGTAATTGCAAAAGAGTCGGACGTTAAACCAAAAAAAATATATATATTCCTTCTAATTGTGTACATTGCAATCTGTTCAGTTCAGAACAATAAGCAACCCAATGACCAATGAGATGAGGATGGTATGTATGACGCGTAAATGAGGTGTAGTCTTGTACAGACCCAGGCCGACCATTGAGAGAGTATGGTTAATTAAACCCCAACCATCAAAGTACACCGGTAACCACTATCTAATATTCAAATTCATATAAAAGTAACTACCTTTACTAGGATTTGAACCAGGAACCTTCATCTCAGAAAATCACCTGTTTAACAGCTGACTCGCGGTGACGACTTTACCTATAGACCAACCCGGTGGGTTTCTTATAATTTTTAGTTTGTTTTTTTAGCTTATATTTGTTATCAGGAACTGTACTTTACTGACAACCACCCAATTTGATCGCAGCTTTTCGGTGTTAATAGATTTTTTTACATTCCCAGAAACAGAACGTTGTACCATGAAAATTCCCCAGTAAATAGAATGCTGACACTTTATAATAAATGTAACAATATTATTGATCCTTTTTCTGACAGTCAGTCATCCTTTGCAAAAAAGTGTGTTCAGTTCTTAAATTAATAACAGTATTGTACAATATACTATTACAGTTTCTAAGAGACTTTACGATAAATCTGTTCGTATTATTGACCTTTTTTGACAATCAGTTAAGTTATAAAAAAAAATGTATTCCTAAATTCGAATTTTTGTTCCACGGCTCCTGTTCTGGTATTTTTTTTCTTCTTTTTCTTTTATTTTTCTTTTCTTTTTTCTTTCTATCTTTACTCTTTTTTTCTTTTCTTTCCAAATTATACTGTAATTTATTTGTAAGTATATAGGCCTACAGTAAATGCTTCTTTTAAATTTTTATGTTTGTTTGTGTGTATTATATTCAATCTTATATCATTATATTATTACATAATTATATTATATACTATCATATTAAAATATTATATTCATCATGGTCATATTTTATATTCTTCATATTCATTATATTCTTCATATTCATTATATTATTCATATTATTATTATATTATTCATATTCATATGTTATAATCATTAGTACATTCATTATTATATTGTAGGTTATGAATATAAGGTTATAATTTTGTAGGTTATAAGCATCATTATTGTATGTATTATAAGCTAATTAAATTACGATTGTATTGTTATGTATGTTTTAAGAGAGCAGTATTGGGTCTTACCTGTTGCTCTCACATGTAAAACTTTATTAAATAAATAAATAAATATTTAATCATCAAGAAAACAACACTTATAACCGCGTTTGATTGTTAGTTCTCTCTCTATTTTATAATGTATCTATATAAAATTTTAGTATAATACATTTAAGCAATCTCAATGAAAAATAAACAATTTTTTATTTATATGAAAACCAAAACTTAATTTCATATGCACCAAATTCGTTTTTATTGAAATTACTGAAACCATAAAACTAACTTATATGACGGGTTATACTGATTAAAATATATATAAATTTAATAGTTACAATAAAAAACTGTAATAATGTCATGTGTACTTATTTATTCGTAGGAGAAATGAAGAGAAAGACTCTGGGTGAAATTGATTTTCCTAGTACAAGATATCTTTTCTACTGAAGATGATAATGAAGTATTTTATAACCTGTATAATCGATTTGAAGTTTTTATGATACCATACTGAATTGAAAGTAGCAGTGCCATGAAATGAAAGTTTTTTAAGTCAATCAGCCATAAAAAAGAGATACTATCTAATTGGATTAACAAAACTTTATATTCTTCACTATAAAAAAAACCGTACAATTTTACTATACTATGTTATTATGTTTATTTTAGTAGAAACGTACTATTTTATTTTATGGCTTTTAAAATTATTAATTTTCTTCATCCAATAGCTAGGGTGCTTTAGTAAAGTGATAGAATATATTGAAGTCAAGAATAAATTTTTGTTATGTCTTTAAAATTTAATGATAGTCTATTTCAGCACCAAGTTCTTTAGGATATTTTTTGTGTTTGCCAGCACATCTCCCGTTTTAGCCACACCGTTTCACATCATCACGGCACGAAGGAATGGGAGGGCCTAAAGTAAAACCAGTGTTGTCAGATGTATGATAAATACAGTATTTATATAAATTTCTAAGGTGCCATTGTAAGATGTCAAGGAGAAAGTAGTATGAGCCTCAAAGTACTCAAACTGGGATAATTTAGTATTGTTGTTAAGGTCATCAGCCGAAAGGCTGGTTTGAACCTCTAGAGGTTTTACTAAGTAAAAACAATGAGTGAGGTGATTTACTATTGCCTTCGTCACTGAATTGAAAGAGTATGCTTATCAGCATGCCAGGCTCTCTGAAAAGCACCTACTTTCCCCCCTGCAATCGGTACCTTCACTTCATTTATCCACAGGGTCTGGCTGTATAATGATGAAATTCATTACTCTCAGAGGATCTAACTCTGACTAGTGTCTTTTACATTTCTACCTCTTTAGTTCTTAAATAGTTCAACCATACCTATTGGCTGACTATGTGATAAGAAACAGAACCATTTTCGTAGCCCTGTACCAACAGATCGAGTGCAATTAATTTAACACTCCATCTACCCGTTATGGGAAAATTTAGTATTCTAAAATATATAAAATATGGAGCTAGTTTTGTTAGTTTTGTTAGCTAGTTTTGCTAGTTTTTTTCTATACACTGAAAAGAGTTTGGGGCGATCAGAACTGGCAGAGGCTTTTGTCAGAGATGGTTTGTAAGAACTAGATTTTCAGATGCACCAACTTGAGATGTAATAACCTTAGTAACGTGGAATAGCCGCTCTATTTACCATAAGGAGAGCTGTATGTTTTACAACTACAGTTGAAATCATATGAAGTAATCTGTACCACCTTTGTTATTAAAGTAACTTTAGTATGCATAACAAAATGTCTCAAATATAACTACCTCATTTCCAGATGGTCAGGTTCTAATAGGAAGGTCGAAAGATGATTTGCGAAAATAGGATTTATAATTTGAGTAAAATATTTCATAAGTATAACTTTGATAGACCCGCTGCAAAGACAAAACGATGGTCAAAAAAAAACAAAAATAGTTGTTAATGGGTGACTAATAGAGCAGGTTTTAATATTTTTTTAAAAATAACTGGGATGTGATTTAACGCTAGTAATTCAGACATGATCGATAAAGAATCGTTTTCAGTATATCTGTGGGACAGTAGCAAGATCACAGGGTGAAAGAGTTTGGAAAGAAACCCAATTAAAGTTTTACAAAATTTAGGCTATTCCAGTATTCCTGTACAGTGGTGAGTCCTGGGTATTTGGGAAAAAAATGAACGTCAGATTCAAGCAGCGGAAGTGTGGTTCTTGAGAAAAAAATCTGGTGTGTACTCTGATGGATCACATTGAGGAAATCCGGAACCATTTAAATCTCTCTTCTCTTAGGTTCCTAAACAGTCGGTTTACTCTGAGTAGTCTACAATGGTTTTAAATGAATATATAAAGTAATAAGTGTATTGATTTTTGTATCAAAAACAAATAAAGATTGAAAATTTTTATTGTTTAGATGTAAGGCTATTTAGAAAAAAAGTAAAATGAATATAAAATGTTTTCATTCTCCTGGAAAATCAAATTTTTTGACTTTTGCTCTTTTAAAAAATTCATAAGTTCTCACACGTTATAACAACAACCTCAGTATTTGTACTTGACATATGTAAATAGAATTTTCACGCTAACAATATTATATCAGACAAAACCCTTAGTAAATATAAAGAAGGATGGCAACCATGCACTGTAGCGTAGAGGAAGAAATACTATATACCATTTAGCAACATAGTAATCGTCTCTGTTTCTTGTTTGGTGATTGTGGACGTAAAGTAACAATTAAGTAAAATTTTTATACAAGCGGACAACTTTCTGGAAGTCGTTTTAAATGTATTTGCGTCCTACAATAGAAGGAACAATTTTAACTGAGTTCAAAATATGTTCCTGTTATTTAGCAGGAATGCTAAATACTCCGTCGAGAAATTGCAGACTTTGATAAATGGATCAGTGGATATCAGTGCTAAAATACTTGTATAAGGTTACAAAATTGGAAAAATTTCTTTAACTACTCATTTGAAAAACATTGAACGTTCTGGAACAATGGAAACTATCAATCAAAACTAGCAACGTCAATAGCTATGTCCACACTCGTGCGATGTCGAATGCGATGTAGCATTGGATGTAGCATGCGATGTAGCATGCGCTTAGAGGCATGCCATTTCACCTGTCCGCACTTAATTGAAGAGCTTTATCTCAAAAAAACATAACGAATATTTTTGAACACTACACTAAATTAAAGCCTGTTCTTTATTGCGTTGATTGGTTTGACTTAGATTATTTTATTTTGAAACTAGTCGGAGTTGCAGCAATTTACGCATAAAGAGTACTCAGATTTTAGCCGGTTTTCCGTTAATGTGGTTTTTAAACGTCCGTTGCTCCGTCCAGGCTTTTCATAAAAGAATGGCGTTAAAAATCAGAGTTAACCATGTTTTTTGTATCTATGTTCATATAGAGGACTATATATACATTTTAAAATAGAAATCTCTGATGTTCCATTTTAAAATACCGGCCATTTTTTTTAAAAAAGTGTATTTTGGCTTCACGCAAAGATGGGGAAATGATTTTTGGGCTGAATCATGCATTTTTACAGTAGTATTGTGCCATGTATCGTATTTTTCATTTTTAATTAGAAATAGATTTTATGTGGTGTTAATAGAAAATTTTATTAACCTCTAAACTTCTTGAGAGGAAACTGAGCTCTATAGCGGTATCCGCTGTGAGTATAGTCGTTTAGAAATACAAACTTCTGTGTTTTTCCTGCCGCAACTCATTCTGTAGATCATTTTGAATTATTTAACGATGTTTTTATTTAAAATAATAAACGATTTATTTGACATAATACTGTTGTGAAAATGCATGGTTCAGTCCAAAATTCATTTCCCTACCTTTACGTGGAGCCAAAAAAGCACTTTTTTTAAAAAATGGCTGGCATATTAAAACGGAACATGAGATTTAACTTTTAAAATATTCATATTATAGAAAAAAACTCTGATTTTCAACGTACTTAAAAGCCGATTTTTATGAAAAGCCTAGATGGAGTAACGGAGGTTTAAAAACCACATTAACGGAAAACCGACTAAAAACTGTGTACTTTTTTGCGTAAATTGCTGGAGTTATCTTCGATTAATTTCTAAATAAAACAATCTTTATAAAACCAATCAATGCAGGAAAGAACAGGCTTTAATTTAGTGAATTTTTCAAAAATATTCGATATGTTTTTAGATAAAGCTCTTTTTTATTTTTATTTTTTAATTTACGCCCCAATTGGGGCACTCAAGTCACTCATGGACATGCGTTCCTTGAGGAGTTAGTTGTGGCACCACACTGTTGTTTTCTTCGTTCCTACATTAATTTCATATTCCTTGACCTGGTGGCTCTCAATCTCTCTGCTACAGCTGCATTCGGCTGTCTTCTCTCTCTGAAAGGCAGTTGAGTTATCCTCTTTTAGATAAGGCTCTCTTTTTTTTAGGTAAAGCGCTATGTAGATTGCTATGTAGATGTGAAGAACTATGTAAAGCGCTATGCTACATAGCAAGTCGAATCGCAAGTTGAAAAAGAAAGCGCACTAGTGTGGACGTACTTGTTGGCGTATGGTATAATATTAAGTACAACACGATGACTCACCGCACTCCAAATTTGAAAACTTTCCTCCACCTGTAATGGCATCATATAAATAAATATTGTTACTAAATTTAATTCAACATCCGGTTGAATGAATAAATTTAATTATTGTAGGCCTAAGAATGTGTTACAAAATACATTTCAAATATAAATTTAAATTTGTTGTGAGTTTTATTAATATTACCCACACATATATAGGCTGTTTTTTTTACTTTGCAGCAGAATTTTTAGGTTACAAGTAACAAGAAATATATACGCTGTTGTTTAACGTCAGTACCCTGAGGAGCGCGAAAGAGTCTTGCTCGTTTTATAACCACGCTAGACTATCCTAGTGTCTTAAAATATACAATTTTACCACGGCAACTTTCTTCCTCCTGTATCTAACTTTACTACCACGTATTTTTCCGTTTACCCGTTCCCTACATTTCCAAAATGCAAAGTTATATTTTTCTTTTCTTTATTGTATTATATTAGAACATTAACCCTCTAATTTTATCACAACCATAAGCAAAAAAATTGTGACAAATTACTTACCATAATTTATTTCAAGGAATAAATTATTCATTTTAAAATGGAATAGATAATTATGACAATAATTCTTTTTACAATTTTATACGAATATTAGTATTTATCATATTTAAAGAATATAACTTTTTATTTCCTGCATAGCTGATAGTTTATTTGTTGTTTAGGTTATATCAGCCGAAAGACTGATTTGAACCTCTAGAGGCTTTACTAAGTAAAACGAGGAGTGAGGTGGTTTACCAATGTGCAGCATTACTAATGTACAAGGTGATAATAACCATGTGTTTAAACCTGACTGCTATAATTATGTAAACAATATATTATTATGACTGCTTGATAATTATGTAAACATTTATATTGAATTCTTACATTTTGTAAATTATTAAACTGGTTAATTATAATTAAAATCTTATTTCTAAATTATTAAATTAAATAACTTGATAATCTCAGCTAATAATTAAAAATCAAGGGTTAATTTACAGAAGGAAGTTTTCATGTTTAAATTAATCAATAGAGTGTTTAAAAGTTACAAAAAAACATTTATTAAAATTTTAAAATAAAGAAATATAAAGAAATGACTACGCAGATCATCAAATAAGTTTAAAAGACATATTTACAACACAAATTTATATTTTATTTGAAAGTTTTAAAAATTATCAAACAAAATGTAATTAATATAATGCATATTTGATTTGGTGTGCTGTTGACCGAGGCAGTTTGAAGAGAAAGGTTGGTTTGTGTGCGGTTTGATTTATGAAAAGTGTTAAGTAAATATAAAGTGTAATTGTTTTATAATTCATAGTATAAAGTCACAGATGAAATAAAATTGAGTGAAAGAACATTAGTTAATAGAATTGCGGCAAGAAATATAATAAATACGAACGGAACATTGAACGAACTCTTAAGGCGAGCGACGGAGTTCAGAAAAAATAATTATAGAACATTAACCGGTAAACTATTAAAATATTAATTCAATAACAGCTGAGATAGACTTTATAAAATATATTTAATAATAATAATAATAATAACTAAATAATATCTAATATTCTAAATTTCATTTTTTTAAAAAAGCCAGTCAGATTTAATTAAAATTTTATTTAAAACTGATTTTCTTTTGTTTTATTTCGATTGTCATTTGTTTTTATGTGTCAAATAAGTTATAAATAAATAAATATAAATGTTACAAATGCCTTCCTTATTTAGTGGAAAAATATGCTTATCAGCATGCCAGGCTCTCAGAAAAGCAACTACTTTCCAATCTGCAAATGACACCTTCACTTCATTCACCACAGGGTCTGGATGTATAATGAAATTCATTACTCTCAGAGGAGATAACTCTGATTAGTGTATTTACCAAATCTACCTCTTATGTTCTTAAATGATTCAGTCATATAATTGGCTGACCATGTGATAAGAAACATAATTATTTTTTGTAGCCGTAGAACTACCAGATCGAGTGCAAAAAATTGAACTCTCCACTTGCCTGCTGTGGGTGTATTGTTAAGAAAAATTACTTAAGGCAAGAACTGTATGATGGTTTTAACTGGAAATTTCGAATTTCGGTACTTTATGTTTTTCAATAGTTCAGACCGAGATTAACCAAAAAAACATTAAATTACGTGAAAAAATTTTTTTAATGAAAAAATTAAATTTTTAGGAGGTTTACCCAGAAAATTATCGTGTCACCAAGAACTAATATTTTTCATAATTTTATACCTATCGTTTTAGAGCAAAGGGAATTTTAGTTTTTTGAAATATTTGCATTACCGTTTTTAATACTCTCAGCTGTTGGTTCAGCTTTCTAACCAAATGTTGATAGGAAATTTACTTGTTTGTGTAAATTTTGTTTTTGATTTGTGCCTTTTTAAACGCTTTTATTTAACTTACTCATGGATCCATAAAATCTTGCAACTTAAAATTTTAATACTTCTACCGTATCAATATGAATCAAACTTTGCACACTTGTTTATCTTCGATGACAATACGCTGTCATAAAAAAAAATTTACAAAAAAATTTTTTTTAAACGCTTTTTTATTACAAAATAACTTACTCTTGGATCCATCAAATCTGGCAACTTAAAATGTTAATACTTCTACCGTATCAATATGAATCAAACTTTGCACACTTGTTTATCTTCGATGACAATAGGTGTTTGTAAAAAAAAATTACAAAAAAATTTCAAAAAAAATTTTTGAAAAAATTTTTTTTCAAAAAAAATTTAAAAAACGCTTTACTTTAACAATTACTTAAAAAAAGTAACTAAAAAGAAAAAAATAAAAAAAAATTACAAAAAAAATTAACAAAAAAAATCACAGAAAAAAAATTATAAAAAAAAAAAAACAAAAAAAATTTTAAGAAACGCTATTATTTAACAATGATTCAAATAAAAAATGAACTAAAAAGAAAAAATAAAAAAAATTACAGACATTACTGTTACAAATAAAAGCGTGGCGCATTTTATTGTAAAGTATTCGTTGTATAAAAATCCGCCACGCTTTTATTTGTAACAGTAATGTCTGTAATTTTTTTTGTAATTTTTTTTATTTTTTATTTTTAGTTCATTTTTTATTTGAATCATTGTTAAATAATAGCGTTTCTTAAAATTTTTTTTGTTTTTTTTTTTTTATATAATTTTTTTTCTGTGATTTTTTTTGTTAATTTTTTTTGTAAATTTTTTTTATTGTGTTTTTGCCCGTTCTCGTATATTTAGATTTTTTAACATTTAGTTATATTTTTCTCGGAAACCATTAAACATACCAGGCTGAAATTTTTACCACTTATTTATCTTGTACATTCACATATTCCGGCACTTTTATGACTTCCTCAAAAGTTACAAAAATTTTTAATACCTACGTAAATACCGTAAAAAATTTGTAAAAATTTTATGTTATTCCTTATTGTTTTTAACTTTATGGTTTAACGGATTAAGTTGCAGAAATGTCAGTAGCTCGAGCAACCCGACAGCTACAAGTAAGTAAAGGTTCATTTCCCTATCGTTTACCAATCTTGTGAAAAATGTACCTAAAAATAGCAAATTTAACACTGGCAGGATACAAAGTATAGTCTTCCCTTAACGGCATCAAAAATATAATATTTTACTGAGTATAATTTTTTATTTCAACATTTTTAATTCTTATTTAGACGCTTTTTTGTCTAGTACTTGTAATATGAAGATAGTTGCTTTAAAAAGTAGGGAAAACTAATAATATTGATGCGACTAGACATTAAAAGACAGTTGGTCTTAATGAAGAAAAACACACAGGTAGATCGCACAAAAACAGAAAAGATAAACAAAAAATACTCGGTGTGAAGGTACAATGAGAAAGAGAAAGATAGAAGAGACTGTCTACAGGTGATTCATCAGTCAGCAAAGAATCGCCTCGTTAATGTCACCATGTGAATGAGTTTGGAGATGGACATGCAAAGTTCTTCACGGCATACTAAGACAATTTCCGTCCACATCTCAGTCCAACTGACGCAATAAATAGAATCACTTGTCAGTCACAATATCACAATACACACGACTAAGTACCGACAAAGAAGTTCTTTGTCTTTAAAATGTGTTGCCAAAGTAATTTACTTCGACGACAACATTGCTTAAAAAAAGAAAACAAAATTCTTTGAGAATTAAAAAACTTTCTAGTATTTTTATACGATATTACTTAAAATTTATTTAATTAATTTCGTAGTAATTAAAAAATTTAAATCGCAAAATTATCTTTGAAATTTAATAAGTTCCCACTATAAGTAAAAATATTTTATCATGAGTAAAAACATTCGAAAATTTATTGCAATATAATTTCGTATGTAATGTAATGTTTAAAAAAATCTGGTATAAAACACTCACACGATTTTCTCTGGCCAATGTAAATGATGAAAACCATAACATAATTTTAATCATGAATGAATGACGATATATGCAAATCAACTTCTGTTGGGACTTGGATTTTGATGAGAAAAATCACAAATTGATTTGTTTTAACAGAAAAGTTGTAGTCGTTTTAATATTCTACAACTTTGATGAATAATCGTACAAATTTTCTTACAAGAGCACAACCCCCCCCCCCCCACGAATTTCACTTTATATATCACTTACCCTATCTTGTAGAGCAAAAACGTAGCAAATGAGACGATTTAAAGGAAAATCATGAAACCATGTTTGAGGAAATTGCACAAAAGTGAAAAATTGCGCGAATAAATAACTAATTTCGATTGAATGATTTTGATGAAATTTTTCGTACAGTTTCTAACTTAAGCTCCAAGTTTAAAATTAAAAAAATTTTGAGATTTTTTGTTAACATTCACATACACACGGAAACACACACATGTTTTTGGGCTCAGGGGACCTGAGAATGTGTATTCCGGTGAAATTTCGATTTCAAATATCAACATGGAAACAGAACTTTCCTCACCTATAACTTACATAGTAGTGAAAGATTAAGTAAAATTTAGTGTATTATTTTATTGAAATATTAGGACTACATATTCCTTTACCAAATACATAACGAACATTATAACAGCCTCGCGTCACATGAAGACTTAATACGGAACACGTGGAAGTGTCGATAGCTTCAAGTATCTTAGGGATGAGGCGATAATACGACCAAAAAACAACAACAGAAGACGAAGAAAGATGTCGGCTACACTCCAAAGATATACCCCACCTGTATAAACAAAACATCAAACAATATCTCTACTGTGATAAAACCTGCGTGTCTATATGCGAATGAGTGCCTTTGAATGACCGGGAAGGATAATCTTAAAGACGTAGAGAAATTTGAGAGAAAGATCTTTCATAAGGTAAGATAATGGGTCCAAAGATAGTATACGGTCAGGACAAGTTACAAGGAAAAGAAGAACTGTACAAGACAAATAAGACTAAAACTCTACAGGTACTTTTGTAGACTGGGTGGTAAACAATTGATAAAACAAATTTTTAAGATACTAAACAATAGATCTAAGGTGACGGATAAGTGGCTTAACCCTAGCGCCAGCAATCGTCGATTTTGAGACGATGTTACCGCTTCTTGAACCGGTTGCGACGCAAAATCTGATTTGCTTCAAAGCATTGCGTTTTTGTCGTCTTAGTTTTAATTTCATCTACAGACAGCGCTGCAGTTCTGTACAATGGTTTAGAAATTAATTAAGTAAATTTTTACGTATAATACAATAGTTTTAGTTACATATTCTGCTTGTGTTTCTCTGTTGAAACCACGCTGCCCAAGAGCTGAATTTGGTTATTTCTTGGCTTACACAATGTGTTTTTGAATATATTTTCTTCAGTTTTGAACATAGATTCGTTTTTTTGGTTTTATTTTGAAATAAACATTAAAAGTAATGACTCGTATATAATGAATTTTGAAAATATAGCATAAGAAAGTTTTAAACAGTAGTGTCATCTGAAATTTTAGAAAAATATTTGTCTAAAATTTATTTTAAAATAGTTTCAGCATCCGTTACGGTCAGATAAAAATGTCAGTAATATATTTATTCTATTTTCCTAAGTTTTCTTGTTATTTTGATGTCACGTGACAAGGTTTGTCATTTATAGCAAATTTTTAATGATTTCTTTACAGTCCGGTGACTAAAAATTCTCTGCCGGTCTAGAAAAATGTTATTGCTGGCTGTAGGGTTAAACAAATGAGAAGGGATATTAAGAAAACTGGAATAAATCGAGGAAACATAGTAAATCGAACTAAATCCTGATTACTGACTTACTGACTTAGTAATATTACAAAGTAATCCTTATCTGAAACACGATTTCTTCTAATCAACATGAGTTTTAGAAAGAAAATACTTAATATTTTTTTAATTAATTAAATTGTTAAGATAATTTTATATTAAATGATAAACATTGCCAACTTAGCTCTCCCCTTCGTTTTACATTTTGAATATCCTCTTAAAGGTTAACCAACCAATGCACTTCATTCGTCTACCCTTCAAAATTTAACCCTACGGCAATAATTTAGCTTTTGGTCTGCTCTACGGCATCTAAAAACTGAATTACTTTAAAAACCACGACGGTACAGATTCCATTAAAATATAATCTGTTGAAAGGTTTAACAGGGAGACGAACAATAAAACAAAGTTTTAATCATTCCAAAAGCATTTTGTATTGTACCCATAATGTTTACTTTTAATTATACAACACAAATGAAATATCGTTTGATCAAAAACTAAAAGTTTTCAGTAGGTTTTATAATTCCAAAATCCAAAGTAGCAAATATTGTTTTCAAAAAATATATGCACATTAAATGTTCCTTAAATAACAAACAAATATAGATGTATTGAATTTAATTTTGAAAATTCATTTACTCATCCATGTATACACGAATTTCATTTTAAATCTATTACTTTATCTTGCCCTTGGTAAATATATAGGGTAGAAAATTATCAGTTTTGATTTTTCGAAATTGAGTTTGCACCGGAAATACACGCTTTCAGATCCTCGAACTCAAAAAACAACATCGTTTTTAACGATTGGTCTATGTGTGAACGCAACATCTCAAGAACGGAATAGTGTACAAAGTTGAAACTAGGAAATTAAGTTACGTATCACTAAGAGACCCGATATGAACATTTTCATAAAAATTATTGAACCGGAAGTAGTAGATTCATTGTGCGAGTTTTCACTTTTTTGCGATTTTCTCAAAAAACGGCTCCTACAATTTATTTTGAAATCGCTTCATTTCGATAAGCGTCATGTCTGCTGAAATTCTTGGGAGGCCTATGCGCTCGTGGTAAAAATTGGTGTTCTTAAGATTGTGACCTTAATATTCATGCTAGGGCAAAAGTGCACATAATCAAAGTTGCAGAACATTAAAAACCCTACAACTTCTATTTAAAACATTCTTTTATACTACGCTTAGTTTAGGATTTGCTTATTCGATTAGGATTTTCTGTATTGAGCTCTTCAAAATTGGTAAAACCATGATAATATTAGATAATATTACCAATTAGATAATATAATATAATTAGATAATTAAATAATAATACCGTGATAATATTAGAAAAATCCCATCACAGCCTTAGTATGCATTTTACGAAAGGAAGGTGTATACAATTAAATTCATAGGAACGAAGAAAAACCTTACAACTTTTATTTCAAGCATCTTCTTTTCAGAGCCTAGTTTAGCAACAATTAACAATTTTTTTAAGTCGAAAGAGATTGATTTTTATTTTGCGTCATTCACCCACGATAAAAATTAAGTTACTTTTTTATTTTACACTGTTTAGGCCGGTATTACCTTTAAATAGCTGTCATAGTTGCTATTTAGGCCATCAGCCAAAAGGCTGGTTTGAACCTTTTGTAGTTTGAACCTTGAGGTTTTACTAAGTAAAACGAGAAGTGAGGTAGTTTACCTATGCCTCCTTACCGAGTGGAAAAGTACGCTTATCAGCATGCCGGGCCCCCTGAAAAGCACATATTTTTCACTCTGCAAATGACACTTTTAGTTCATTCACCACAGGGTCTGACTGTAAAATCAAATTCATTACTTTCAGAGGGGATAATTCTGATTAGTGTCTTTTACACCTCTACCTCTTCTGTTCTTAAATTATTAAGCCATTCAATAAGCTGACCTTGTGATAAGAAACAGAACTATTTATTTCAGCCTTGCAACTATCAGATTGAGTGTAAATAATTTAACACTCCATCTGTCTGCTATGGGCAGCTATGTCGTAGATATATTATCAAATATTTGATGAATATCTGTGATGGAAAAATATTATGAAACAATCAGTTACCCTTTTACACTACATAATATTTAATCACATTTGTAGTTCAAAAGGGATGAAGAACAGATTTTTGGTTTTGGAGCCAGTTCTATAATTATTACAATTTGTTTACTTCTAAAAAAGCAACGTAAAAAGAACAAAGACGAGCATGGGTTAGGCCATGCGTACCAAAACGCAAGAATTTGGGAATTCACAATCATTTATTAAGAGAACTAAAAATTCAAGATCCAAAACATTACCAGCCGTATTTAAGAATGGCGGACAACAGTTTTTGTTTTGTGGTATCAAAAGTGTATAAATTTATTTCAAATATAGTCCTTATGTCTGTAGCAGTAAACCCACAACAATTGTAATATAAATAATATAAATAATTCGTTTCGTATTCGGAAATTAAAAATTTTGTTACAGCTACCGTCCACTGAAAGTTTTCAGAAGCCAGTTTTATTTCAAATATGGTAATTTTTCCTGTTTAAGAGACCATATGATCATATTTCAACTATTATAGCACAGGGACCGGCAGAAAAAGTGGATGGTTTTTGATCTGACTGTACATCGCAACAATGTAAGTGGGGAGAACCGAATCAATGACTTTCATTCCCCGGCTCAATGCCATTACAGTTGCAATGGAGTCGTGGGAGGCGCAACATCGTGCTTTCGTCATAGACACTTACTTTAGTAACGGTAACTCGGTAATCAAAACCCAGCGTTTGTTCCGTACAAGATTTGGAGTAAGTAGACACGGTAGTGTTCCCAGTCGCAATGCAATAATGCGTTGTGTTAAACATTTTAGAGAAACGGCTTCATCTTTAAAATGGAAACCTACTGGCCGTCCACGTAGCGTTTGTACTCCCAAAAACACATACTTTGCGATTGTCAGTAGCCAGAAGTCCACGTCGCTCTGCTGCACATCACGCAGCTGTGCTAGGAATATCAGATCGGAGTGTTCGAAGAATTTTGCGTTTGGATCTTCATTTTCATCCGTATAAAATCGTAACTGTTCAAGAACTAAGCCAACATGATTTTCAAAACCGAAGAGAATAAACTACAACTTCCGGTTGACCGATTTTGATGAAAATGTTCGTATCGGGTCCGGTAGTGGTGTCTAACTTAAGTTTTAAGTTTCAACTTCGTACTATGTTCCGTTCTTGAGATATTCTGTTCATTCTGTTCACACACACACACACACCTACACACACAAACACACTCAAATCAATTCTAAACATTTTAACTAACGATTCAATAATCATAATGTCAGATGAGGCCCATTTTCACCTGTCTGGTTGTGTAAATAAACAAAATTTCCGGTACTGGGCGGCAGAAATCGTAGCCTACACGAAAATCCACTTCATTGTGAACGTTTGACAGTTTGGTGCGCAGTGGCTAAATTCGGATTGATAGGTCCATATTTTTACGAAGAGAACGGTCGAGCAGTTTCGATGACTTCAAATCGTTATGTCAAATGCTAAATAATTTCCTTGCACCAGGCGCAAATAAGCGTCCTGCTTTTCGGCTTAAAAACAATCCTTGCTCCAGAGTTACAACGTCGTGACGTTGACACTGCAAATGTTTGGTTCCGACAAGATGGGGCTACTGTCCGCACTGCCAGAGTGTAAAGAATGTGTTACGACAAATGTTTCCAGAACACCTGATTCAAGAAATGGCGACCTTTCATGGCCTGCTCGCTCCCCAGATCTTTCGGCATGTGACTTTTTTCTTTGGGGGTTTTTGAAATCGAAAGTTTATATCGTAAAGCCTCGAACAACTGAAGATCTGAAGATAGCAATTCGAAATGAAATAGCGGCGGTACCAAACGACATAATTGTGAAGGTAATGGATAATTTCCAAGTACGATTAACTTACATGAATGCGTGCAGAATGAGGGTCATCACTTGACTGACATAATTTTTAAAACGAAATAAGTGAATTTTAGAATTAAGTCCTTTAATAAAAATGGCAAGAAATGATGTTTTAAATCTATTAATAAGTTTTTTTTTACATCTTACTTCTGATATATTTTATTCATTTCAAAACCATTTACTTTTTCTGCCGGTCCCTGTATTTGATTATTACAATGTAATATAATGTTTCATAATATATATTTTTCAATATATTTATGACATAGAACAATGATAGTGTAATACCTGCCTTACCAATAATTAAACGTAGGTTATTTTTATATTTATATTTACAAGAGAAAACCTTGTGAATGTTTCACGCCAGATTTTTGATATTATTTTAAAGTTTTTGTAACATTTAAAATAATGTATAGACTATTATGTTCTTGTTATAACAAAATGCAAACAAATATTGTTTCTGTTTATTAAATTTAATTTACATTGTTAAGGAAATTGTTGAAAATAAATTTTAATAACAAGAAGCATGTAGTGTTATAATTTACTTTTACAATTTTCCAGCAGTTCAAATAAAGCACTTTCAAAGAATTTAATAAAATATAATTTAATGTAATATTCTCTACCTACTCAAAATATTAATAAAAATATAGAGTACAATAATTTCATTTAATAATCAAATAAATAGTAAATTAACAACAACACCTCTCAAAAATATATTTGCAAACTTTAATAATTTGATGATACGTATAATAATAAAATCTTGTGACATAAATTTCATTAAATTATTTTCATAAGTTTTTTATTAACTTTTAAACTTTGTATTACACTATTTTTATCTGAAATATAAAGGGTGGACCAAGTAAAGTGAACAATATTCAATTATGGAAGAACGGTTAACACTTTATAGGACAGTAGTACGGGGGAAAGTTTTCATATCAACAAAGGCGTCAGACAGGGAGATTCACTATCGGCCTTGCTGTTCAATCTTGCCCTGCACAAAGTAGTTGAAGATATTGACCCAAAAGGAAATATAATTCACAAGTCCAAGCAAGTCCATGCTTATGCCGACGACATTCTGCTGGTGGCCAGAAACATGAATGCACTAAAAGAAATGTTCACATCCCTAGAGAGAGCAGGTCACAATATGGGTCTAAGTGTAAATGAAAATAAAACAAAATACCTCAAGATGACAACCTCACTAGCCAGAAGATGCCGTGAAGACCTTCGTATAGACAACTATACTTTTGAAACTGTGGACTCTTTTACATACCTTGGAACAGAAATAAATATAAACAATGATATTGGTCAAGACATTAAAAGAAGGATAAGCCAAGGTTTCCGGGCCTACCATGCAAGCGACAAGCTCCTCAAGTCCAAACTAGTGTCCAGGCAAACTAAAATGAAAGTGTACAAAACAATCATAAGACCAATTGTTACATATGGATCAGAAGCCTGAACCCTGACTGCTTATAACGTTAATACATTAAATGTTTTTGAAAGAAGAATTATCAGGAAAATATATGGAGCAGTAAGGACCAATGGAGACTGGAGAACAAGAACAAACTCAGAGATTGAGGAAATCCTGGAAGGTGCTAATATTGTTCGTTTCATAAAGTCAAGGAGAATAAGCTGGCTTGGGCATACCTACAGAATGAATGAACAGCGAATGCAGAGGCAAATGCTCACAGGTAATATGATGGGTGCAAGAAGGAGAGGCAGACCAAGGAAACGATGGTTGCAGGATGTCGAGATGGATCTGACAGCAATGTCAGTGAGAGGTTGGAAGCGGAAAGCGATGGAGCGAGACGTGTGGAGGCAGATCGTAGAGAAAGCCAAGGTTCACCACGGACTGTAGCGCTATGAGAAGAAGAAGAAGACTACGGGGGAAAATATGTTATAAAATATTAAATTTTGCTTTGCCTACAGCGACTTGAATAATGTATTTCTAGTGTCAGAAGTAAGATTTTTTTTTTGAAGTTCAGTCTTGGTAAGTTTACTTACCAAGTTTATTGAAATGGAAATCACATAATGTTCAGTGGTAAGAATGCTTATTAAAACAACTTGTCCTATATTACAGAGAAATGTGTAAAATAACTTATCTTAAATTTATATTAGCATGAATGCTTGCTTCCCCGTAAAAAACTAGAATTTTCTAAGTACTGTACAAAAATAACAACTTAACAACACGGTAGCATACGCTGGTATGAATCCTAACCACATTCGTGGAACTCACGAAGTAAATGGTCGTTGCGCACTTATTTCAATACGTGGATAGCCTACTTACCAGAGAACATCTACAACACCATAAAATGCCAATAAGCTTCAACTTCATAGCTTATTCTTAAATAAACTCGACCTTATGGTCAGTGGTAAGGTTAAACATAAAAAAATTGAAACAAAATTCTCGCAACTAAATCATGAGGGTCACGGGCCCAATCTCAATATTTGAGATTTTATTTTATAAAATGTAAACACGAGTTGTGCCGTACATTATTTTAAAGGTATTTAAATCTTAAATATTTTGGTAAAAACAGATTTCAAAAATGTTAAAGCGTTCCAAAATGGCGGCTTTAAACGTAAATAGTACCAACACTTACGAAGCGTGTCTTCCCTTCAACTTTTGATAAAACGAAAATTTACGAGGGAGAGCCAAAAATAACCGGACTGAGCGCGCTGCCATTAGTAAACGTAGTAGAGAGTTCTCCCGCTCTCATGGTGAGCTAGTAAAGACCTTTAACAAACAACTGCCCAGACGGCGTCAGTTGGTAGGTTAACGTTTAATCGTAGTGTTATGTTTCTCTTATAGTTGTCGTGTTCCACCTGCGACGTCATTAAGCGTCAAGCCAATCTTCCACTGGCTTGACGCTTGCTTGATTTCTGGGTCATACCCGTAACACCGACTCTCATCACCTGAAATGACTTTGGTCTAAAAATTTAAATCACTTTCAATCTCATTTTTCAAGTCCTAACTCAAATTCAATCGAATGTTTTGTTGATCCTCTTTGAGAAGGTGAAGAACAAATTTAGCGGCAACACGTCTCTTCCAAATCCTCAGTCAAAATCCGCTGGCACGAGCTAGTAACTCACCTCTGTCTCTTGAAAAATTTCGTCGATCGTGAAAAGAACGATCCTCGTTGAATTTTTGGCGGATTTTCTCAAGTTCTCATCGTTTTGAGATGTTGAAGAGCGCCCAGAACGAACATGGCCTTCAACACTCATTTCACCACGTTTTAAGCACCCAAATCACTCGAAAACTTGTGTGTGGTTCATAGCATCCTCCTTGAAAGTCTGTTGAAGCATTTGGTAAGCTTTCGTTGTCGATTTTTCAAGCAGGAAACAAAATTTCAAACACACTCTTTGTTATTTTAAGGGGAGACTGTACTTTGTATCCCGCCAATGTTAAATTTGCTATTTTTAGGTACATTTTTCATAGGATTGGTGAAAGTTACGAAAATTAAACTTTACACACTTATAGTTGTAGGGTGGTTTTAGCTACTGACATTATTTCAATTTAATCTGTTGAACCATAAAGTTTTTAAAAGAATAATGAATAACTTAAAATTTTTACACTTTTGTTCTAGCTTTTTTGCTTAGACTATTACTATTTTTTCGAGCACCTGAAGAAGTAAATACAATGTCGGTGAATGTTCATATACATGATAATTAAACTGGTAAAAATTTCAGCCTGGTAGGTTGAATGGTTTCTGAGAAAAACGTACCTAAGTGTTAAAAATTTAAAGTTACGGGAAAAGGCACAAATGAGAAACAAACTGTACACAAACAAGTTTAATTTCCCATCAACAGTTGGTTAGAAAGCTGCACCAACCGCGGAGAATATTAAAAATAGTGAAGCAGATATTAAAAAAAAACTATTAATTATTTTTGCACTAAAACGAGCAATATAAAAATATGAAAATTATTTGTTCTTGGCGACATGTTAATTTTTTAAGATAAACCTGATAAAAACTTAAATTTTTTTCATTAAAATACTTTTTTATTTAAATTTTATGTTTTTGTGGTAGGTCTAAGTCTAAACTAATAAAAAACATAAAAAAATCAAAATTATCAGTCAAAACAGTGATACGCGGTCTCCCCTTAAACCTGCCTTAAAGACTTCGCAGATGGAATCAAATTACAGACAGTAAGAGAAATACAGTACAACACTATGATCAAACGTTAACCTACCTAATTTTAAACTTAACCTACCTTGCCTAATTACAACTTGTAATGTTATAAAAGAGTAAAAATAAATGCATGGTTATTCAATGTAATACTTGCTTTTCTTTCATTACAACGTAAAATTTTGTAATGAGGCGTGAAACGTTTTCTTGAAGACAGAAGAGGCTGCGGTAAAATAAGTTTGAAAATCACTGCCCTAGAGATTCAAACCAGCCTATCGGCTGAAAACCTAAAGAACAACAACATTAGGTATACCTTGGACAATTTGAATTGGCACAAGCAGCTTCGTTGTTTATCTACTCCACTCTTCGCCCCTCGCCATGCAACAACGGTACAGTTACAAAAGTATACAATCGCTACTGTAATGTGCGACTCACGCACGGTCACTACGCTTTGTTTTCGCTGTTGTTATTATCATGTCAGACATAATGATGTGACTAATAAGTTTTCATGTATGATTTTCTGTTCGTTATATATTTAGACCAATTTGTTCAGTTAGTTGCGTGCGTCTGTAGAGTATAGTTTAGTGAGGTTTTGCAGTTTAGTTCTTGTAATTTATAATTTAAATTTTTACTGGGACAAATAAAATTCATATTTTAAAATTAAATAATTATTTGTATATTTGTACATTGAAATAAGGTTGTAGGCATTTGCGTACATTAAAATTTGTAAACCTTGTTGAAAGAATAGGTTATGGATATACTTTGTGCGGAACTGTGTGTACACGTAGAGCAAGAGTTGTGCCAGTTCGAATTGTCCGCAGTATAGGAGCGATGGTTTGCTCCTCATCATCTAGAAAATTTCGTATGGCAATAAAACCCAACAATCAGAAGTAAGTAAAAAAGTTTTTATTTCTAAATTGTTTGATAAGAATTAAAGTACTGTGATCCAAAATTTAATTAAAATATATTATTTACAGCGTCCATGTATCAGCATTTGTTATGCATGATTATTTATTATTAAAAAGCCATAAGATCCCTCTTTATACGTTGTCGTAAAACAGCTATTAATTATGTACTCAGCATTTTCTGGGCCTGTTCAGGACACACAACTCCAATAAAGCGTTTACCACAGCTCGAATCGTAGATAGAGTGAGAGAATTAGAAAGAGAGGAATGGAAGAAGTTTAGAAGTTAATAGGAGAGAGATAGAATGATAAGACGGTAGAGAAAAGAGGCAGAAAGGATTGAGGGTTATTGAATAGGTACTCCTATAAACTAAAGTACACGCATTCTAGACCCGTATCTTGCTGTCTTGCCTATTCTACCCCTTACTTCACCTACTATGTACCCTTTATACATATATATACACTACCTAACCAACGTGCTTAAGTTCCGGAAATTTGCCATGAATGCACGAACGTAAGTTATATTCTATTCTGTTCCCTCTTTCCCACAACACTAACACTCGTTCTCTACGATTGCAACACTAACTATTTTCTTAGAATCATTATGTTTTTGTAAAACTCTTGGAAATTAACTTTTATTGTAAGTTACTTCGCTATTTTACCTTTTTAACAATAAATTCATAACCGTGTCCTTTATATGTTTTATAAATTAACTTAAAACGTTTCATAAAACCAACAATCGTTTCATCTATTCAATTATAAAATAAACATTAAAATGATACGTGTTAGTATAATAAGCTGTTTCAATATTAATATTATAATACCCAAAAATCACGTTTCTTTTCAAATAGTTTATCAACCTTAATGTAGTTCAAGCATCTGCTTATTAACAATACAATTTCACTTCCTGTTCTATATAAGTTTGTAAAGACGTACGTCAAAGAAGTACCTCAAGTAATCACAATCAACATCTACTCTTTCCTGCTAAACAGTGTGGAAACACGAAATTTGAGTATGCAGTCCGTGCATCGTTTAGAAGGTTTTTAGATGAGGTTGTTTAGAAGAACGCTCCGTATAAACCGTTCATATTATCAACGTTTTGAGCAATATAAATTGGGGCATTAATCGTTTCGGATTCGATTAATCGGGATTCTATTGTACGAGGTGTGGCTATTAAATAACGAAACTGACGTCGTAAAAAATTGTATTTTTATTTTATACAAAATCACTTATTGTCACCTTCAATATACACTCCTTTGCTATCCTCCATGAGAACTTTCCATTGTTGGAAACAGTACTGGAAGTCATCGTCTGTCAGCTCCTTCACGACACGTGCCACTTTCTCTTTTACAGCTTCCACAGACTCAAAACTTGTCCCTTTTACTGCAGATTTCTCCTTAGGGAACAGGTAAAAGTCACATAGTGCAAGATCTGGTGAACAAGATGGATGTTCTAACACTGAAATTCTGTACTTGGCTAGAAGCCTCTTGACAGATAGCGGGGAATGAGCTGGCGCATTGTCTTGGTGGAGAACCCATAATTTGTCCTTCCACATTTCGGGGCGTTTTTTCCTTACTCTTTGATGTAGTTTAGAAATTACCTCAAGGTATATTGATTAATTTTTTGGCATTCAGGAACCCAGTGAAGGTACACAATCCCATAGATATCAAAAAAACAATCATCATTGCTTTTAATTTTGACTTGCTCATTCGACCTTTTTTGGCTCTCGGTGATGTTTGGCTCTTCTAGTGCATGGATTGGCGCTTCGTTTCCGGATCATAAGTAAAAAATCACGTTTTATAACATGTAATTTTCTTCTACCTGTTCCCTAAGGTGAAATCTGCATTAAAAGGGACAAGATTTGAGTCTGTGGAAGCTGTTAAAGAGAAAGCGGCACGTGTCCTGAAAAAGCTGACAGATGATGACTTCCAGCACTGTTTCCAACAATAGAAAATTCGCATGGAGCGTTGTAGGGATAGAGAAGGAGTGTATATTATTGAAGGTGATAATAAGTGATTATGTATAAAATAAAAATAAATGTTTTTACGTCAGTCTCGTTATTTAATAGCCACACCTCGTATAAGGAAAGAAAAAATTATTTCCATGTTGAGTTTATAAATCGAATTTTCACCAGATATACACGTTTTAAAGCCCACTGAAATTCCCAAAAACATGTTTTTAGCGATTGGTCTGTGTGGGTGTGAACAAAATATCTCACAAATGGAATATCATATGAAGTAGAAACTTAAAATTAAGTTGGGTAACATAAAGAAACCCGACACAAACGTTTCGTCAAAATCAGTCAACCAAAAGTAGTAGTTTATTCGACGATTTTCACTTCTTTACAATTTCCTCAAAAACGAGTATTACGATTTTTTGTTAATCGCCTCTTTTACTAAATCTTTTGTGCTCTACAAGATAAGGCGTCACATCGGCTAAAATTCCTGGAGAGCTTTGCTGTCATGGTAAAAAAAGGTTTTTTTAAATTGCTGTCTTTTTTAAATTAAAGTTGTAAGAAATTAAAAAACGTAAAACTTATATTTCAAAAATGGTTTCTATAACGCTTAGTTTAGCGTCAATTAGTGATTTTCTATATTTTGTTCATGAAAATCGGTGAAAAATTGTTTCGTTTTTAAGATTGCGGCCTTTATCTTGTAATTTTATGACAAAAGTCTATAAAGTTATAATAAATTATAAAAACCTACAATTTTTATATTTTTAAGCATTTCTCTACAGAACTTAGTTTAGCATCAATTAGTTTTTTTCCGTAAATTTAAGTTGTAGACTACTTAGGTTGATTTTTACTTTCTCTTGCCTATATGAATATATAGAAAGGAAAGTATTGTTTTCATGTCGATTTTTCGAAATCGAGTTTTCAAAGGATCTACACGTTTTCAGACCCCCTGAACCCAAAAAACGTGTTTTTAGCGATTGGTCTGTGTGTGTGTGTGTGTGCGCGCGCGCGCGCGCGCGCGCGTGTGTGTGTGTGTGTGTGTGTGAACAAAATATCTCAAGAACGGAACATCGTACGAACTTGAAACTTAAAACTTAAGTTAGACACCACTACTGGACCCGACACGAACATTTTCATCAAAATCGGTCAACCGGAAGTAGTAGTTTATTCGTGTAATTTTTCACTTTTTCCGATTTTCTCAAAAACTGGTTCTACGACTGTTTTTTTAAAAATCGCCTCATTTTCTAAACTTTTTATGCTCTACAAGGTAGGGTAGGCGCCATGTCTGCTAAAATTCTTGGTGTGGCTATTTTTTCGTAAAAAAAATGTTTTTTTAAGATTGCAACTTTAATATACATTATAACGCAAAAATGTATCTGGTAAAAGGTGAAGAGAATTTAAAATTCTACAACTTTTATTTCAAACATTTTTTTATAACGCTTAGTTCAGCGGTAATTAGTAATTTTCTGTTTTTTTCTCACGAAATCGTGTAAAAAAATCGATATTTTTCTAAATTTCAGCCTTATTATGCATTTTACGACAAAAAACGTATAATCAAATTTATAGGAAATTAAAAGATCTACAACTTCTATTTTGAGCTTTTTTCTCTACAGAGCCTAGTTTAGCGTGAAAGAGAGATTTTAAGCTAAACTGAGGTTGATTTTCACTTTACGTCTTTCACTCATGATTAAAATAAGATTATGTTATTTTAAAGTTAATTTTTTTTTTTTGTTTATTTCTAATGTTTTATTACTAATGTTAGGTTATATTGTTAATTATTTGCATTGGCAAGAGAAAGTTGTGTGAGTATTTCACACCAGATTTTTTGTTAAGTTTCTTTAGTCATATTTTACTGAATACTGACTACTTTTTTAACCCTTTCAATCCCAATTTTTTTAACTATACACAAAAAATATCTGTTCATTGTTTCATACAACAATATGTTTATGTAAAATTATGTTCAGGCTTCCTAAACAAAATATATTCTCTTATTTAGATTTGTAGCAAAAAAACTAAATATGATTTTAATTTTAAAGTCATCATTTAAGACAAAATATTTTGCAATTAAAAATAATTGATAAAATGAAAAAAATGATAAAATGAAAATAATTGATAAAATGGATAAAATCACTTTTTATAAACAGTCTAAAAAAATATACTTGTACGTACGACATATTCAAAGAAATGCTACTTTATTTTAGTAAATGAACACCAATATTTAAAACTAAAATTAATTTTTTAAAGAAACTAATTAATAGTCACCTCCGTTGCGCAATGGTCAGCATGCTACACTGCAAAGCGGAAGTCTCAAGTTCGATTCCTGGCTAGGGTACAGAAAATTATTAAACTTCACACCCAGCGTTCCTAATCCAAAGTAGTCGCTAATAAATAAAATTTTAATGTCTGTTATTTCACTCCAGTGTGACTTCTTCGTCATACTGGGTTAGAAAGAGTTAAAAAGTCTGTGCAAAAAAATAAGATATTTAAGTATAAAAGAAAAATCTTTTATAAAGTAGGCTAATAAGAGATAAACCAAATATTAGCAGATATTAAATTACAACACCCTGCGGTTTCTTGGTTCTTAACCATTAATTACATACAAGCATAATCTACAAGAGAAGGAAGAAAATAGTAACAATACTCTTAGGAGTACATGAATCATAATTAGCTTACATTTAATTAAAGTCTCATTAAAGTATACATGCTGTAGTAGTTCTCAATCCCACAGAGACTGCACAATAGTTCTCTTACTATAAATTATAATATCAATTTTACAACAAAACCTTCACAGAAATTCTGTCGTTTGTACGAGTATCAAGTAATTTCTAAACACGCGATAATTTGTTTTACATCATCATACAACGAATATTCGTTTATGAATTAATTATCGATTTGCAATTCTATATTTTGTAATCAAAAAAACTTTAAACAAATTAATAAATTACTAATTATGTATATTTTACGAAAAAATTTAAAAGATCTGTTGTGAAACACTTACAGACATTATCTTTCCTTTGTAAATTATAAAAGCATACCCTATGTTTAATTTAAACATGTTCACAATATAAAATTAACAACATAACCTAATTTTAATTATAAATGTTTCACCGGATGGCGACATTAAGTGGCGAGTTAAAACCTTTAATTTTTGGTGGCCCTAAAAAGCGCCGTTTAAGCGGTGGGCATCTTGGAGAAGCGTTGGTCGTAGTCATCGTGGCGGTCGAGGAGCTGGGCGACATGGCGTGTCGACGTCCATCGGAGACGTCATCTTCGTCCCTCGCAGTAATGCGTCGATGGCTGCCTCGTCGGATCCGGTGGGCGTAAGGCTCGGTCGAGGGGCCACTGTGGGCATCGCTCGCGGCAGTGGGCGATGACGGTCCGGTCGACGGCTTACACTGTTGGGTCGGCGAGCTGAAGTATCATCTTCTCTCTTGCGGGGTCGTCGATGAGCCTTCGTTGGAGTCTGGTAGCCGTGTGCCGATGGTGGACGTCTTGTCTGCTGTCAGGATCGGAATTGAATCTCTTGGCTCAGCGCAGCGTTCTTTTTATAGTCGCCGAGAGCGTTGTGGTATTGTGTTGACTTTGGTGACAAAGGCCTCTATCGGTACGCTACCACAGGCCTACCGCCCCTTTCGGAACTATTGGCGGTTCCCTTTTGTGCTACGTCGGAAGCTTTGTAGCCGGCAGCACAGGACTTAATCAAAGGGGAAGACGGTGACAATTGAATGACGCTAAATGATAATCAATCTCTGTTCTAATAAAAAATATAACGAAGTAGAATCACTAATTGACCCTAAATTAGGCTCTGTAGAAAAAATTCTTGAAATGAAAGTTGTAGTTTTTTTATTTTATATAACTTTAATTGCCCATAACAGGCCAGTGTAGTGTTAAATTATTTGCACTCGAACTGCTAGTTCCAGGGCTACAAAAAATATTTCGGTTTCTTATCACATGGCCAGTCAATTATATGACTGAAACATTTAGGAACAGAAGAAGTAAAGGTGTAAAAGATTTTAGTCAGAGTTATCTCCTCTGAGAGTAATGAATTTCATTATATACATCCAGGCCCTATGGTGAACGAAGTGAAAGTGTCATTTTCAGGGTGGAAAGTAAATGCTTTTCAGAGGACCTGGGATGCTGATAAGCATACTTTTCCACTCGGTGAGGAAGTCAATTGTAAACCACCTTACTCCTCGTTTTACTTAGTAAAACCTCTAGAGGTTCAAATCAGCTTTTCGGCTGTTGACCTAAACAAAAAACAACCATGCAGTGATTCGTGTATGACGATTGTAATTAATTTCATTAGAAGCTGACAAGCGAAGCAAGTGGGTGTTTGTAATCAAAGAATGAAGCTAATGGTTGAGCGGACACGGCGAGCAGTTGACAAATTCTAGAATTGATAACTATAGTACGTATATCCCACAGAACCATGCAGCAGATAAAAACAGACTACGGGTTGAAAGTCAGTAAAAAGGATGCGTTATCATGTTTCACTCTACCAACGCCTTCAGTCAAAATAACCGGTGACAGACCGGATGTTTTATAATAGGGTCTATGAATTATTTTTACTAGTACTGTCGTATTTTGTATTTATTTTTCTTTTTGTCATCAGACTCTCGACTGGTTTGATGCAGTTCTCCAAGCTGTTCTATCTTGCGCAAGGTGTTTAATATCTACATACCTGTAACACCCTAGATCTTTTGTAATTTGTTTTATATATTCAAATCTTTGCCTCCCCCTACCATTTACTCCCTCAATATTACCCTTCATTATTGATAGCCCAATACCTGGATGTCTTAAGATATGGCCCACTAGCCTATCCCTTCTTCTGGTAAGTTGTATTTAGTATGTGTTTTAAATACTATATAGCAAGGCTCACCTGATACGCAAAGAACATTTTTTTTAACTCGAATGGATCGCGCTAAATTCAATCACAATTTTAATAAACTTATGTTTTGACGTACTGCAAAGTTTCATGGGATAGAGTATAGCGAAGAAGAAACAAGTGATAAAATATCATGTGTTTATAACACATACCTTATTTTTATAATCACCGTAAACTTCAACGTTAAGTTAAAAAACATGTAAATATTAATTTAAATTATAAAAATAGAACGCTACTGATAAAAACAACTAAATACATAAGAAAATTATCAAGAATTTCAAATATGTAAATGGAAAGATACCTTTACTTAATGAATTTGAAAAGTAAATTAATGGTAATTAAAGAAGGCTTGATTGCTTTAAATATTTAAACGTTCTCTATCAGTAAAGTAATAAATACAACGGTGACAAATGCGTGTCTTTTGCGGCTCCTTTAATTGCAGGAAGATGTAAATTGTTAAGAGAAAGATGGCGCCATAAATTATGGAAGGTATATATTTATTCTCTTTATATTTAAACTTGAAGGAATGGACTGATGACTGTTTGTCGTTTATCTGCATACTGAAGTACTGCAATATTTGCATGCCAAAGTGTACACACGTCTATCTACTTAGGTACTGGACTTTTGTTTTATCTAGACAAAAAACAAAGATTGAATTAGTTACACTCAGCACGTAAAAGTACTTTATAGAAAGAAAGATTTTCTGCAAATACGGTGTTTCCAAATATTTTTCTTTTAAAATAAATTAAAAGTAAAATATTTAAACTTATTTCTTTCTTTATCCATGATATATAATTAATTTAATTAGTTAATTAAAAATTGTATCTTAACCTAATTAAAATAAAACCTACTAAGTATTAATTACAAAAATTATAAACCAAAATATTTTTTGTTTCATTCACCAAAGGAAGAATATTGGTTAGTTTTAACGTGTCATAATTTTCCAGACTCTGATTGGTAATTTAATACAGGAGTTTTCCTATCACACCCCAGTTCAGTCTAGCCCTACAGTTTCAAACTACCTCAGTCTAAACTATTGTACCCAACAGTATCCAAAAATAAAAATTTAGTTGGAAGTTTATGCCAAGAATTGGGAATTTTTCCACTCAACGAGAAAATAAAATTGTGTCGTACCCAATGGAACGATCGTTTAAATAGAGCGCCAGAAAGCCGCTCGCCTATAAAAAAAAATAGTGCAGCGAGTAGATACAAACCAGTGGGAAGTAGAGATATTGGAAGGCCGAAGAAACGATGGGTGCCGGAACACGTAGAAATGCTTAATCCGTGAAGAGAAGACGAAAAAGAAGTTATATGGTTAATTATGCTATTTAATGTTCAAGCACTTTTATTGCAGTAGCTCGTTTGAGGCGAGATTAAATGATGGTTTTAACCGAAATTTCGAATTTCGGTTCTTTATGTTTTTCAATAGTTCAGGCTGAGATTAACCACAAAAACATTACATTACGTGAAAAAAATTATTTTAATGAAAAAATTAAGTTTTTAGGGGATTTACCCAGAAAATCATCGTGTCACCAAGAACGAATATGTTTCATAATTTTATACCGATCGTTTTAGAGCAAAGGGAATTTTAGTTTTTTTTTAAATATCTGCATTACTGGTTTTAATACTCTCAGCTGTTGGTTCAGCTTTCTAACCAAATGTTGATAGAAAATTTACTTGTGTACATTTTGTTTTTGATTTGTGCCTTTTTATGTTTTTGCCCGTTCCCGTAAATTTAGATTTTTAACATTTAGTAACATTTTTCTCGGAAACCATTAAACAACCTTTACTTATAGTTACTGGCTCGGCCTTGATGACAAAGGCCTCTGTCGGTGCGCAGCCGAAAGGTTTGTCGGAACGCCGCCAAAGGACCTACCGCGCCAACAAAGTCCGGGAGAAGTATTGAAGGCCGGCAACACAGTAAATGATTAATTAGAAGGGGTGGCGGTGACAATATTACAGAAAAACTCTGATTTTCAACGTACTTAAACGACGATTTTTATGAAAAGCCTGGACAGATTAACGGTCGTTTCAAAACCACATTAACGGAAAACCGGCTAAAAACTGAGTGCTTTTTTGCGTAAATTGAATTTAAATCAAACCAATCAATGCAGAAAAGAACAGGCATTAATTTAGTGTATTGGTCAAAAATATTCGTTATGTTTTTTTTAAAATAAATTTCTTCAAACGAGTGCGGGAAGGTGGTATGCCTCTAAGCGCATGCGATGTCGCAAGTCGAATCGCAAGTTGAAAAAGAAAGCGCACGAGTGTGGACATACTTAATGGAATCGAGAGACATTTTGTGAATCGTCTTGATAGGTTGCCACTGGGTGACTTCCTCGCGCATGTGATACCAAGACAATCTAATAAAACTATTGACATTATAATTTATAACTGCTGGTTGTGTTAAAATGGTTACCCAGTTGTAGTTTATTTTTATTAAATAAAGTCAAAAAAAATTATTTTATAGGCTTTTACCATAAAATGCATATTAAGGCCACAATCTTAAAAAATACTTTTACCACGAGGGCATAGCCCCTCCCAGAATTTCAGCAGACATGGCACTTACCCAATCTTGTAGGTTGTAAAGCATAAAACTGTGGTAAATGGTGTGTTTTTTTTTGGTTTTTTTAATTCTTAGGAGCTGTTTTTTAGAAAATTCTGGTTTCAAAGAAATAAGTTTTCCACTCTTAAGTATCTTTATACTCTTTGTAAGATATGACGAGTCCTCGACCATATTCTCTACAATTTGTTTCGTATTACCCTGTCAAATGCTTTCACTATATCAATGAAAAGAAGATGAGTCTTCAGATTGTATTTACTCCTAAATACACAAAATCTAGTGTGAAACACTCACACAATTTTCTCTTGCCAATGCTAATAATTAACAATATAACTTAACATTAGTAAAAAAAACATTAAAAATAAACAAAAAAACTAACTTCAAAAAATATAATCTTATTTTAATCATGAGTAAATGATGCAAAATGAAAGTCAACCTCAGTTTGGCTTAAAAATACGGAAAATCACTCTTTCACGCTAAGTTAGGCTCTGTAGAGAAAATGCTCTGAATAAAAGCCGTTAAAATTAAGACTACCTTTAGTTATGTTTTAAATCATTATAATAAGAAGAAATAAGAAAACACGAGAATAGCCATAGTGCATTTTTCTTATATTAATGGTTGTAGTTAGATAGTCTAGGCTTGAAAAATAATTAGTTTCTCTAAATCCTAGTTCTGATAATAAAAAGTTAATAAAAACAAAAACTACAATAGATAAAAAGATAATAAACAAACAAATAAAAATTAATAAAAATAATTAATAAAAGAATCAATTCAAATTAACTATAAAAAATTTCAAAACAAAGTTTATAATTCATAAATAATAAGAATTTTTTTATTATAAAACGATTTTGGGTTTTATTTTCATTTCAACAGCTCAGCAGTTCTTTTACTATTAATTACTATGAAATTCATTTTAAAATTAAATAACCATTTTAATAATATGCAAACTATATTTAGTTATGAAAATGCAAATTAATGATAAGAATATTTGTCTACAAAATTTAATAGTCTTACGTAATTCTATTGGTATTCATGGTACCTAAATTGCCTAATAAATTTTATAATAAATTTAGTTAATTTAAATTTAAATTATAGAATTTTTTAAACATAAATATGTGTATAATAAAATTCGCTATTTTAAGTTAATATATAATATGTGAAAAAAGAAACAATAGAACAATTCATTCATGGTTTAATATTAAATTTTTTAGAGTCTATTAAAGTAATGGACTTTAAAATATAAATATTTCATTATCTTAATTAATCAATAATTCTACACATCCTTACGGTACATGCCATTTTGGCTGTTCCGGAAGCAAAATGTTTATTTTTTTATAAAAAAACTATTAAAATGAACTACTTTAAAGTTGTAGAGGTATTCCCAAGCTTCTTCTTCTTTCAGGTCTTTGTAATCCTGCTTTTAACACGTTAAAAAATGTGATGTGAAACACTCACATGACTTTCTTTTGACAATGTAAATGTTGAAAATTATAACTTACGTTTAATCATTAGTAAACAGTGTAAAATCTAAAACAACTTAATTTCACGTTAAACGAAAATAAACCAGTGTAGAATTGAAAAATACGGAAAATCACTCAGGCTAATCAAGCACTCATACGCTAAACTAAGTTCTGTAGAAAATAATGCTTGAATTAAATAAAAGTTGTAGGTTTTTTATTTCTTATGGCTTTCATTATAATACACTCTATCTCTAGAGAGCTTTTCGCGAATTCCGAAACCGGTAACGAAAAATGGAACCGCGAATATGAAATCCTCGAAAACTGAATGCACGTATACGGAGAGTTAACTGTATAGAAGAATTATAATTATATTTTAATAATAAAATTAAAACTGAGTAAATCGTATAAAACAGTAAAAACTTTTATATCTTAAGTACTTTTCTAAAAACTGTAACATTTTTATAATACTTGTTACGAAAGTTTGCTTATATTTTTAAATCAACATTGGTAAGTACAGTATCTTGAATTACAAACATTTAATTAAGGAGTAGCGGTATATTTTTAATATAACTTCAACTGAACTTTTGTTGAATATTATTATTAAATAAACACTAAAATTAACAACAATAAATATTCTTATTAAGTAATAAAGTTACGTCTATGTTGTATTTATTTTATATTTACCATTTTATTATAATTAATTCATCCAAGAATTTTTGTATGTATAGGAGTAGCCCTTTTACAAAGAAATTATTTTATATAATATTTAATTTGTTTTGAGTTCTAATAAATGAAATGTTTGAACCTGGAGTAATTTCATTGTTTTAATTTAAGTAAAATATTAAGTTTTTAATAGGACAAAATCTTTTTTACTTTCTCTTGCCTATATGAATATATAGGAAGGAAAGTATTGTTTTCATGTCGATTTTTCGAAATCGAGTTTTCACCGGATCTATACGTTTTCAGACCCCCTGAACCCAAAAAACATGTTTTTAGCGATTGGTCTGTGTGTGTGTCTGTGTGTGTGTGTGTGTATGTGTGTGTGTATACAAAATATCTCAAGAACGGAACATCGTACGAACTTGAAACTTAAAACTTAAGTTGCATACCACTACCGGACCCGACACGAAATTTTCATCAAAATCGGTCAACCGGAAGTAGTAGTTTATTTGTATAATTTTTCACTTTTTTGCGATTTTCTCAAAAACTGGTTCTACAATTTTTTTAAAAATCGCCTGGTTTACTAAATTTTTTATGCTCTACAAGATAGGGTAGGCGCCACCTTGGTTGAAATTCTTGGTGAGGGTGTTTTTACGTAAAAACTTTGTTTTTTTAATATTACGGCTTTAATATGCATTTCAGCGCAAAAATGTATATAATAAAAGTTGTAGACAATTTTAAATCCTACAACTTTTATTTCAAACGTTGTTTTTGTATAACACTTAATTAAGCGGTAATTAGCGATTTTCTGTTTTTTCTCACGAAAACGTGTGAAAAATCGATTTCTTTAAGATTTCGGCTTTAGTACGCATTTTACGACAAAAGTGTATATAATTAAATTTATAGGAAATTAAAAGATCTACAACTTTTATTTAAAGCATTTTTCTCTACAGAGCCTAGTTTAGCGTGAAAAAGTGATTTTCCTTATTTTTAAGCCAAACTGAGTTAGTTTTTCATTTTGCGTCTTTCGCTCATGATTAAAATAAGGTTATGTTTTTGAGGTTAGTTTTTTTTATTTCTAATGTTTTATTACTAATGTTAGGTTATATTGTTAATTATTTTCATTGGCAAGAGAAAGTTGTGTGAGTGTTTCACACCAGATTTTTATTATTATTAAAACGTTTATGTATTACTTGTATTGTATAATACATAATGTATTCATAACGTATTCATAATGTATAATAACGTTTCCTGTTTTTATTTTTACTTGCCCTATATAAAACAAAATGTTTCCTATACAGAAAACAAAATCATTTTGTGAGCTCGTCTACAGGTTCGATAATTAGTTTTTTATTTGTAAATAATTATTTTTGTTTTGCTCATTCCATATGTTATTGTGTTTATTTTTTCCATTTGTAGTCTATATACACCGGGTGTCCCACAAATAAGTTGCTATTTTTGAATTAATACGCCGGACGTATCGCACACTCTACAGACTGGAAACTTCACAGTTATAATAAATGAATATGTAAAAAATTACTCTCGAGTTTCATTTGCTTATAATTAATTAATTAATTATTAATCAATCAATTGTGAGGAAGGCAATGGTAAACCACCTCACTCCTCATTTTACTTAGTAAAACTTCTACAGGTTCAAACCTGCCTTTCGGCTGATGACTTAAACAACATAATTAATCAAAACAAAATGGCGGAAAGTAATTTTATTCGCATAACTATTTCAAATTGGTGATTTGTTACAATGTTACTTAAGTACTAAAATGAAAGAAATATAAAAGTGATAAATTATTAATGAACACAATTTGTTTCATTAACCTTTATTTGAACTGATGTCCATCAATAGCTACGCACTGATAGCAACGAAAAAAAAATGAGTCAAGCCTTTTTTTAAAATTGCCGAGGTATCAACGCAGTTCCTCTTCAGTCAGCCTTATTAATTCATCGTCTGTTGCAATGATGTAAGAATAAACTTTTTCCTTTAAAAAACCCCATAGGAAAAAATCGCAAACAGACAAGTCTGGCAATCTTGGTGGCCAGTCCATGAGGCCGCTGCCACGACCTATCCAACGGTAAGGAAGATTTTGGTTTAAAACCGCTTTGGCCACATTAGCATAATGTGGAGGAGCTCCATCAAGCTGGAAAAAAACGTCCTGCATCTCCATCTGAGAAATATGAGTAATTATGTGATTAGTTAAAATTGATTTGGAATGGCAAAAACAGCTGTTTTTTTCTATCTGAATCCTATTGTAGATATAAGTGGTTTTATCCACCAGATTATAGTTCATTTTTGATATTATTTTCTTATTCCGTTATTTTTTTTTTATATTAATCATAAGCAAATGAAACTCGAGGGTACTTTTTCACATATATCTATTTATTATAACTGTAAAGTTTCCAGACTGTAGAGTGTGTGATACGTCTGGCATATTAATTCAAAAATAGCAAAATCTTCGTGGGATACCCTTATTTAATAATAGCACACTATTTTAATAAAAATGTCTTAGTAGTTTAATTAGTATTTTAAGTCACTAACACGTAGTTATAGTTACTAACACACTGATAGATTACCGTAGTAGTTGCAGTACACGTTGACTGCTACGTGACCCAAATATGTGTCACACTTATCTTTAAAAATGGGCTAAGTGCATCAAAAATGAGTCACGGTACATGACTGATTTTTAAGCCGTATTTTGTGGTTTCAAAAGCCACAGCTTCAGAGAGTGACATTATATACTTAAGACTGTTTAAATAGTTGGTATTTTTCAAATAAAAGGATATTTCGTATACAGGTAGTTTTCCTTGTTGTCCTGTACTAGAATGTTGCTATTATTTTAAATTTTATTATTTCTTTTGCTTATTTTGGTTGAAAGAAATAATCTAGAATACTTTGCAACTAAACACAATTATGTTTATTACTTTTTTTTATTGTGACGCAATAATGGGTCAGATGGCTCTGAAATGTAAAATCATTCCAGCAGGCCATGTGACCCAAAAGTATGTCGCAACTTAATTTTACAAAAAAAAATAGCTGTTATTATTTTAATTAATACATGAAGTAAAATAAGAAAAAAAATCTGGTGTGAAACACTCACACAACTTTCTCTTGCCAATGCAAATAATTAACAATAAACCTAACATTAGTATTAAAACATTAGAAATGAACAAAAACTAACCTCAAAAACATAACCTTATTTTAATCATGAGTGAATGACGCAAAATGACAATCGAACTCAGTTTGGCTTAAAAATACGGAAAATCACTTTTTCACGCTTAACTAGGCTCTGTAGAGAAAAATGCTCTAAACAAAAGTTGTAGATCTTTTAATTTTCTATAAATTTAATTATATACACTTTTGTCGTAAAATGCATACTAAGACCGAAATGTTAAAAAAATCGATTTTTCTCACGTTTTCGTGAGAAAAAAAACAGAAAATCGCAAATTACCGCTAAACTAAGCGTTATACAAAAAAATGTTTGAAACAGAAGTTGTAGGTTTTTAAATTCTCTACAACTTTATTATATAAAGTTTTTGCGCTAAAATTTATATTAAAGCCGTAATCTTAAAAAAACAACGTTTTTACGTGAAAACAGCCTCGCCGAGAATTTCAGCAAACATGGCGCCTACCCTATCTTGTAGAGAATAAAAAATTGAGTAAAATAGGCGATTTTAAAAAAAATCGTAGGACCAGTTTTTGAGAAAATCGCAAAAAACTGAAAAATTATACGAATAAACTACTACTTCCGGTTGACCGATTTTGATGAAAATGTTCGTGTCGCGTCCGGTGGTGGTATGTAACTTAAGTTTCAAGTTTCAAGTTCGTACGATGTTCCGTTCTTGAGATATTCTGTTCACACACAGACACACAGACACACACACAGACCAATCGCTAAAAACATGGTTTTTGGGTTAAGGGGGTCTGAAAACGTATAGATCCGGTGAAAACTCGATTTCGAAAAATCGACATGAAAACAATACTTTCCTTCCTATATATTCATATAGGCAAGAGAAAGTAAAAAGGAATAAAATGTGAAAAATAAAAAAAAAGTACGATGGCCCCGCTGTAAGTGTCATAAAATTTAGTGCGGCAGTCAACGTGATAATGAACAAATAAGCACTGAATTGATCTACCCTTGAACATGGGAAACCATTGTTTGGTGGATTAATTTTCCCGCCACCAATTAATTAATATAAATAGTTTTAGATTTTCAAAGTATAATTAAGGAAATTAACATTTATATTGTAATGATACTTTTTGTAAGTAAAGAAAAAATAAATAACAAAAAAATATGAATTTAATACAAGAAAGGAAAATATTGTTTTAATTTCGATTTTTCGAAATTGTTTTCAACGGAAAACATATTTTCTGGTCCCCTGAACCCAATAAACATGTTTTTAGCAATTGGTTTGTGTGTGAATAAAATATCTCAAGAACAAAATATTGTACTAAGTTTAAAACTTGGAACTTAAATAATTAGACTGTGTGTTAACTGTATTAGTAGGATCCAGTTTGACGTGTTTGGAAAAGGTTCATTAGTGACAGCACACAGTAGTACAATTGTTAAATTTTTATACAACTGTAAGTAAATAATTAATAATTTAATTTAAATGGAAATAATTAGTTCCTTTTATTAATAATCAAACACCTGAAGAATATGCGTTACAATTTTTTATATTTTTTGCCTTAGTTTTAGTTATGTTTTTCATTATAAGTAAGGAGATGGAAAATTACCTACAGATTTTTTCTAGTAACCGTGAACAAATTTAAACAATTCTTAAGAAAATATTTATAAAATTTGGTGTGAAACACAGTCACGCGACTTTCTCTTGCCGATGAAAATATATTTAAAATGTAGCCTATTTTTAATCTTTAGTAAACAATGTAAAATTAGAAACATAACCTTGTTTTCATCATGAGTGGCTGAAGAAAAATACAAATCAACTTGTGCAGAACTTAAAAATACGGGTTTTTAATAATTGACGCTAAACTAGGACGCTAAAAAATTCTTGAAAAACGTTATCGGTTTTTAATGTCCTACAACTTTAGTTATAAACTCTTGTGCCATAAAATTTATATTAAAACAGCAATCTTTAAAAAAAATGTTACTATAACAGTACAGCCCCCAAGAATTTAAGTGGACATGGTGGTTAACCTATCTTGTATAGCATAAAAAATATAGTACCTAAATGAAGCGATTTAAAATAAAAATCGTAGAAACTGTTTTTGAGAAAATTGCTTGAATAAACTAATACTTTCGATTAACTGATTTTGATGAAAATGTTCGCGTCGAGTCCTTGTAATACCTAACTCAAATTCCAATTTTCCTTAATACGCTATTCTGTTCTTCAGATATTTTGACGCAGACACACAGAGACCAATTGCTAGACATGTTTATTTGTGTTAAAGGGGCCTGAAAACGTAAATAATTGACGTGATAGCAATATACTTATCTTCCCTCTACATTTATATAAGACAAGAAAGAGTAAAAATTCAAAATGTTTTGTTGGCGAGCACCTGTAAACCAAACTTTAATTTTCTAGTCAGTTAGAGGAATTTGTATTTAGGTGTATAGATAACGAAAATCGATTTTGAAGTAATATACCAACTTGTTTTAGTTTATAACATTTTATGGCTGTAGGTTTGGCTAACACTTGCCCTGAAGGGGCACCACAAATTTGATCGTGAATATTAATATTTATTTATCTATCTATATAACTAAGAGATTATGATAGACAACATGAATAATTTAGCATAAAATGAAAACTCATTCATGAATACATTTCAAGTAATATCTAGGAATATTGACAGAGGAAAGTAAGCAGGGAAGGAACGGAGAGTTTTAAGAGACCGCGAAACCCAAGGGGTTTTAGTTTACTAATAGTAGAAGTAATAACAAGGTCGGGTTGGACGAGGTGAGAAGCGAAGGGAGTGAGTTTGTAATAGAACAAGAAGGTGCTTGTGCAGTAAAATGAAATGAGAAGGTAATATACAGAAAGAGTTGGTAAGAGTGAGATAGAGACTGTAAATAAGCAAAGAGGAAGATATCGACACTAATGCATTAACAAGGAAACACATTTTAGATGCTCGTGTTCAGTTGCCCAGGCGACCTCTGATGCTGAAATGCTGAATGTTGAATGTGGAATACAGAGCTATTCTCTTTGTATATTCTTTACCCAGCAAGATAATCCTACAGGACTCGTTTATCATTACAATTACCGGCCATCTTTCATTCTGTTACTTGACGGTTCTGTTGTTTACATTTATTATTAGCATAGATTAGTGTAATTACATTTGCATGTAATACTGTAAATAATTCATTACATATTCCTCGTCATGAATGAGAAACAAACATGTATTTTTTTCAAACAATTGTACTTCGTCGGGTAACTGTTTATATTTTAACAACAAAGTTGTTAAAGAATACAAAATAAATATGATAATAAATATTTACAAATGTCACAGTAACATAGAAAATAATCATAAATGTTTATTTACAAATTTTGTATATACAGTAAGTTTTTAATTTACCGGTCTCGTATTTACCGTGGCTCGGATTTAACGTCACTCATTTGAGAAAAGAAAAATGTCGGTCACCCCTTATTTCTCTTTCTTGTGAGTTTTTATTGGATAAAATTTATACAACTCCTACGTTAATGTGTATAGAAAAATCCTGAGATTGTATTGGGTGGATCTCGTAACAAACAGAGAGGTGCTGGAACTGGTAAGGAAGGAGATGGAGGTTGTGAATAGAGTGAAAAGAAGGAAGCTTGAATAGCTGGGAAATATGATGAGTACCGGCTTCTTGAGAACACTCTTAAGGGTTAAAATCAGGGAGAGATGTGAACCGGGTAGAAGACGGATTTCCTGGCTCAAGAATCTTAGAGTGTGGTTCTCCAAAACAACTATAGAGCTATTCAAAATAAATAAATAAATACTAATATACAACACAATTTTCACTGGTCTAACAACCTGTTTTACAGAAAACAATGTAAGTTAGCATTTTACTACAATTTATTTTAAAAACATCTTTAGTCTAAATTTTCAATAACTATAACAAGTGGCTTATCTTAAAAAAGACAAAAGTATCCATTTTATATTAAAAGGGACAGTCCTCAAAATAAATTATATTTTTTAATATTGTATTTTATTAAAAAGTAGTAAATTACCAGTTGTTTAATTTTACCGGAAGTTAGTTTTTGATTTAAGGGCTTTTTGAAATGACCGATTCAATAACCAAATTGGTGAACATTAAATAAAAAAGAAAAATTGTCCACAAATCTGATCCGGATGTACGAGGGCTGAATAAACCAGGTTTTACTGTGCATAAAAATTTTAAGGGAGGACTCAAGTGAAAATTTGACATTTTCGATCAAAAAAATCAATTTTTTGTTATTTATTTTTTAAATAAATTTACAATTTATAGTTTCAAAAAATTGGTCATTTATCCCCTTACACCGAAAATTGACTTTGTAGTGACGTAGTTTGTAAAACCAAGTACAGATAAGGACCCAAGACACGAGAAATGTCCTTCTGGTACTGAATCGTGGTGCTTTTACAATACAGCCTTGGCAGATGGTAAAAAGCCACCATCACATGCAGGAAAAATATTGGCTTTGCAATAAAAGAAGAGTTTTTACGAAAAATTTTACCGGTTTATCAAAGACTAGCTGCTGATAGTTTATTGGAAAGGTGTGTGGAAGGAAGGACACAGATAATGCAAATTAATGCTTGAACGCAGAATGCACTCAATGATATTAAAGAAGTGCCCGAAGGAATGTTTTGTTAGTAAGCGAAGAATTTTGTTGGCTACAGGACAAGCTGTCTTTAAATACAATAGCGAACTGAATGATAGAGTATTAGATATTCAGATATTTAGCTGCTGGTCTTTCACTTGGAGGTTCTACAGTGAAAATTGGCGAGAAGAGAGAAGTTCAATGTTTACGTAAAGCAAGAAAACGAATGACTGCCACATACCAAAGAGCACGGAAAGCCACCTGTCTGTAAATAAAATCTGCTAATAAAATTAGCAAAAATGAAGACAGTACAAGCTACAGTAATAGAAGAAGGAGTAACAAACCAAGCTGGAGGTTTCTAAGTTCAACAATATGTAACAAACTACATTAGAAAATAATATCATAAAATAACCTTTTCTTGTATTTTTTTCAGTTTTTACAATTACCGCATTTTTTGATAGATAAAATGCTACTACTTCCACAAAAATTGTTCAACCAGCCTGAAATTTTTTGTGCCTCTACATTGATACATAGCTACTTGTCTAAAGTATGGGGTTTTCCTGTCAGACTTAAACTTTTTTGAAAAAAAAATTTTCCACTGAAGCATAGCCTACTAAAAGTTTCCCTTTTTGAGAAATATATTTTTTTTTTATTTATTTTATCACGGATTTCAATTTTAATACATAGTCCTGTTTCTGAGACTGTAACTGACATTTGAGAATTTTTTCAATTTTTTTTTAACACTTTTTGCTGAAGCAGTAGCATTTCAAAGTATTTGTGAAAATTGGTAACGAAATTTGATGAAATGGTTTTACTGTTGAAATACATGGAGATAAAAATGTCATTTTTTCAAGTTAGAAGTTATATTGGCTTATAACACTACAAAAAAATTGTAGGTGTAAAACTGTTTTTACACAGATAAAATTTTCACTTGAGTCCCACCCTTAAAAAATAAAATAAATAAAACTAATAAAAACTCAAAAACTCTAAAAACATGAACATCCCGTGGATAAAAGGAAACAAAGAGTACTTGGCAGAACTTGAATTAACAATATATTATCTAAAGAAGAAATTCCCAAAATACAAACAAATCATTAAGGACAAAAGTAAACAATTACATGTAAAAACAAGAAAACTACAGAAAGAGGTTTATTCAGTTGAATAAAGACAAAACAGATCTGAAAGAATGAAAAAATACTAGAAACAAAAATTAAAGAACACTCAGAAGAAAGTAAAGACAACCTAAACTGACTAAAGTGATGTAAAGTGGTCGTCAAAGTATAAAAATAAATACTAAATTTATTAATAGTACAGCGATCACCAATAACCAAAAAATAACTTATTATTTAATTATAATTATCGCCAGAAGCCAGTCACAACAGGTAAACATTGCGAACAAACACCTAAAAAAATTAACTTGCACAATCAGGGTTCTCGAATACACAATTCAGTGCTAAATACAAATTTATTTTTATTCTTAAGTGCTGATAAACTAAAAATAGTAAATTTATAAATACATTAGGTGTAGCAACACTATTTGTATGGGAATATATTGGAATACAAAAATTATTGTAAATAAATAAATACTAAAGTAGCCCTACATTTTATGCAATGAGTGAAGTGAATAAAACTAAGGAAATTCTTGCTAGAAATTTACTAATAAAATTAGACTTTCTTTGTTCAGAAAACGCTTTCCTTATTTTCGAGTGAATAACCTTTTGCTAACTCTTATAAGGATTGTTTTAAGTTTGAAATGTAATTTAAGGAATGTCTTGCTGAATATCAGAAATTGCTTGTAAGGATTTCCTAGTAAGTTACTTGAGTCACGAGTTTGCCCTTGTTTGCAACGAGGGGTAAAGGGGGGAAAGCATCAGTGCGTATGCGCGACTGCTTTAATTTCAGTACAAGAAACACAACAACTTATACTATACTCAGATTATACAGTATATCGCGGAACCTTTTGTAGGTTAACTGTACGAATATAACTGTTTGTTACCGTAAACGGAAATGTCAGTTTCTCTAAAACGCGGTCGAACAATTCACAGTGCTGAACGAAATCTATTTTGCAGTGCAATAAAATGCTGTGAAGTTGAAGCTAAACAAAAATACCTTTCTGTGCCTCTTAACAAAAGCCGTGGGCGAGCGTCTAACTACTGTGATGTTTCTCTTTCCACAATTCGAAATATAAAGAAGGAAGTTAAATACAGTGAAGAAGATAATTCTTCATCAACAGTTTTTTTGACACCTGGTAAAAAAAAGGAAACGGTTAGGTAGATACTAGTGAGATTGATTGGAAAAGGAAAAAGGAATGAAAAGGAAAGGAATGGAAAAGGAATGAAAAGGAAAAAAAGGAAACGGTTAGGTAGATACTAGTGAGATTGATAGTGAAGACGCCGGAGATAGTGATAGTAAAGAAGGCGATTCATTCATAGAAAATTTTGTTCCAATGGAATAAGCTGGTAATTACAGTAAATCAAAAATTTCTAGTCATGTAATTCAGCTACAGGCAGTATTACGGGTCACATATAATTCTTATAAAGTTTATGAAGAAAACATTTTCTCGGAATAAACCACAGCTTACAAAATGTATGTGTAGAAACTGCACGGAAGTGAAATGTACGAGTAGTGTCTCACTGTTGAGGTTGGCAGTACTGCAAATATTTCACTTTCCTTCCTCACAGCCCATCCATACGCAAAAGACAATCTCGTGACTTCAGTATCAATAAACAGAAGTTATGTCATATAAACATGTTTAAACTAGTTCATTCTGATAATGACCGGGACAGGCTACACAAATAGCGCATTAACTATATCTTTTTTACTTTCTCTTCCCTGAATATATAGAAAAAAACGTATTGTTTTCATGTCGATTTTTCAAAATCGAGTTTTCACCGAATCTACACGTTTTCAGACCCCCTGAACCCAAAAAACATGTTTTTAGCGATTGGTCTGTGTGTGTGTCTGTGTGTTTGTCAGTCTGTGTGTGTGTGCGTGTGTGTGAACATAATATCTCAAGAACGGAACATTGTACGAACTTGAAACGTGAAACTTAAGTTACTTACCACTACCGGGAACCCGACACGAACATTTTTATCAAAATCGGTCAACCGGAAGTAGTACGTAGTTTATTCGTATAATTTTTCACTTTTTTGCGTTTTTCTCAAAAACTGGTCCAACGATTTTTTTTTAAATCTCCTGGTTTACTCAATTTTTTATTCTCTACAAGATAGGGTAGGCGCCATGTTTGCTGAAATTCTTGGTAAGGCTGCTTTTACGTAAAAAAATAGACTTCTTTTAAGATTACGGCTTTAATATGCAATTTAGCGCAAAAATGTATATAATAAAAGTTGTAGAGAATTTAAAATTCTACAACTTCTATTTCAAATATTTCTTTTATAACGCTTAGTTTAGCAGAAATTAGTGATTTTCTGTTTTTTCTCACGAAAACGTGTGAAAAATCGATTATTTTTTTAAAGATTTCAGCCTTAGAATGCATTTTACGACAAAAGTGTATAATATACACTTTTGTATAATTAAAATTAATTATATTATAATTATTTTTATAGGAAATAAAAAGATCTACAACTTTTATTTAAAGCATTTTTCTCTGCAGAGCCTAGTTTAATGTGAAAGAGTGATTTTCCGTATTTTAAAGCCAAACTAAGGTTATGTTTTTTGAGGTTAGTTTTTGTTTATTTCTAATGTTTTATTACTAATTTTAGGTTTATTGTTAATTATTTGCATTGGCAAGAGAAAGTTGTGTGAGTCTTTCACACCAGATTTTTATCTCATGGAGACCGACATCTATGTCTCCACAATCATCATTACATTACGAGTAATTATGCAAAACTGCTCAAGTGATAATAACCTACGGTACATTTCACAATTTCAAACTAAACATGTTACAGTACCTAGAATAGGGACTTAGGAAAACATAAGCAAGCCGGGGCCTTTTCCGTCTTCTGTATGCCACTATCAAATCCGAATTCCCTGAAGGGTTACACAATTCTCCCACTCCTGCGTCTAGCGCGCCAATCTGACTACAGTCCAGCCTCTCTAAGTTTGCTCCTAATGTAAACAAATAATGACGTCACTGAGCATGCGCATTGTATCAAAATGTGTACACGCTGATTAAAAAGTAACAACAAAATACTTTCAAAAGTATTTAAATACAAAATACTTTTAAAAGTACTTTTTAAATGAAATTGTTAGGCCTACATCATATCATGACTGATGTTTTTAGTACTTTAAGTACTTATAATTTAAAACATAGTTAACTTAATAGGAATACAACATCCGTAAAGTCGCAGGCTCTAGCGTGCACCCTGTAGTAGCTGGCTTTGGATTGTTGACAGTAGGAGCAAACTAAGAACGGCTGAACTGTAATAATATTCGGATGGAGGGAGATGCTGCAGAGTTACTTCAGGAAAAGGGGTTATTACATAATCCCAGAAGATCTGACAACTAAAAAAGTATGTGTGAAACACTCACACGACTTTCTCTTCTCAATGTAAATAATTAAAAAAATCTGGTGTAAAACACTCGCACAACTTTCTCTTGCCAATGCCAATAATTAACAATAAACCTAACATTAGTAATAAAACATTAGAAATAAACCAAAAACTAACCTCAAAAACATATCCTTATTTTAATCATGAGTGAATGACGCAAAATGAAAAACGAACTCAGTTTGGCTTAAAAAAACGGAAAATTACTCTTTCACACTAAACTAGGCACTGTACAAAAATATGCTAAAATAACACTTGTAGATCTTTTAATTTTCTATAAATTTTATTTTATACACGTTTGTCGTAAAATGGGTACTAAAGCCGAAATATTGAAAAATCGATTTTTCACACGTTTTCGTGAAAAAAAACAGAAAATCGCTAATTACCGCTAAATTAAGCGTTATACAAAAAAAATTATTGAAATAAAAGTTGTAGGATTTAAAATTGTCTACAACTTTTATTATATACATTTTTGCGCTGAAATGCATATTAAAGCCGTAATATTAAAAAAACAAAGTTTTTACGTAAAAACACCCTTACCAAGAATTTCAACCAAGATGGCGCCTACCCTATCTTGTAGAGCATAAAAAATTTAGTAAACCAGGCGATTTTTAAAAAAATTGTAGGACCAGTTTTTGAGAAAATCGCAAAAAAGTGAAAAATTATACGAATAAACTACTACTTCCGATTGACCGATTTTAATGAAAATGTTCGTGTCTGGTCCGGTAGTGGTATGTAACTTAAGTTTCAAGTTTCAAGTTCGTACGATGTTCCGTTCTTGAGATATTTTTTATACACACACACACTGACACACACACACACACACACACACACACACACACACACAGACCAATTGCTAAAAACATGTTTTTTGGGTTCAGGGGGTCTGAAAACGTATAGATCCGGTGAAAACTCGATTTCAAAAAATCGACATGAAAACAATACTTTCCTTCCTATATATTTATATAGGCAAGAGAAAGTAAAAATATAACGTAAAAGTATAATGTAGTATAATAGTAAAAAATTTAATTTTTTTTACAATTCTTATTATGTGTACGTTGCAATCTGTTCAATTCTGAACAATAAGCAACCCCATGATCAAATGAGATGAGGATGATGTGTATGACGTGTAAATGAGGTGTAGTCTTGTACAGATCCAGGCCGACCATTCCTGAGACAGTATAGTTAATTGAACCCCTACCATCAAAGTAAACCGGTAACCACTGTCTAGCATTCAAATCCGTGCAAAAGTAACTACCTTTACTAGGATTTGAACCAGGAACCTTCATCTCCGAAAACCAGCTGTTAAACAGCTGATTTTTGCGACGACTTTACCTCTAGACCAGCCCGGTGGGTTAAAATTTAATTAAAAAATCTGGTGTGAAACACTCACACAAATTTCTCTTGCCAGTGCAAATAATTTAAACAATATAACCTAACATTAGTAATAAAACATAAAAAATAAACAAAAACTAACCTCAAAAAACATAACCTTTTTTTAACCATGAGTGAAAGACGCAAAATGAAAATCTACCTCAGTTTGGCTTAAAAACATGGAAAATCATTCTTTCACGCTAAACTAGGCTCTGTAGAGAAAAATGCTCTAAATAAAAGTTGTAAATCTTTTAATTTCCTATAAATATGATTATATATACTTTTGTCGAAAAGTGCATACTAAGGTCGAAAACTTAAACAAATCGATTTTTCACACGTTTTCGTGAGAAAAAAACAGAAAATCGCTAATTACCGCTAAACTAAGCGTTATACAAAAACATGTTTGAACCAAAAGTTGTAGAATTTTAAATTTTTTATTATATACATTTTTGCGCTATAATACATATTAAAGCCGTAATCTTAAAAAAACACTTTTTTTACATAAAAACACCCTCACCAAGAATTTCAGCAAACATGGCGCCTACCCTATCTTGTAGAGAATAAAAAATTGAGTAAATGAGGCGATTTTTAAAAAAATCGTAGGACCCGTTTTTGAGAAAATCGCAAAAAAGTGAAAAATTATACGAATAAACTACTGCTTCCGGTGGACCGATTTTGATGAAAATGTTCGTGTCGGGTCCGGTAGTGGTATGTAACTTAAGTTTCAAGTTTCAAGTTCGTACGATGTTCCGTTCTTGAGATATTCTGTTCACACACACACACACACACACACACACACACACACACACACACACACACACACACAGACCAATTGCTAAAAACATTTTTTTTGGGTTCAGGGGGTCTGAAAACGTATAGATCCGGTGAAAACTCGATTTCTTAAAATCGACATGAAAACAATACTTTCCTTCCTATATATTCATATAGGCAAGAGAAAGTAAAAATAAAACTTAATAGTGATGTAGTAATGACAAAATAAAACAATGAAAATATGAAATAAAACAACAGAACGTGTAACACAGTACTGTATACTGGACTGGGAAGGACGTGTGTACGCGTGCGTGAGTGTGGCTGTCTCATTAAGAGCATTCAGTAAGGCAGGGAGTGGGAGAAATGAACAAGTGTGCAACTTCAGGGAATTCGGATTTGATAGTGGCATACAGAAAACGGAAAAGACCGCAAGGTACCCCTACCTTATAAATTTGACTAGCAATTTCTTACTTTAATTCAACAGTTTTTCAGGATTTTCTTGTAATTTATAAGGAAATCTTTATTTATTTGTAATATTAAGGAATTGCTAGACGAAAAAATAAATTGTTAGTTGTTAAGGGATTGCTTGATTATTATTAACTAAAACTTAAGGATTTCCTTTAAAATGTACCAGAAAAGGTTTTCCTTGGTTTTATTCACTTCACCCAGTATGTTTTTAATAAGATTAAACTAACTATTTTCAATCAGATAATATTCACATATGAAACAATCATTTCAGTTCAATAATTGTACACTTAATAATAATTGTACACTTAATAATTGAACACTTAAATGAAAGAAAAACGGTAGCGGTTGAAGTTGAACACCAAAATATGTTCTTAACTACAAAACAAAACTAATTCAATTCACTTTATTTACGTCCTGATAAACTAAAAACAATTAAATACAAAGAAAGGAAAGTTATCTACAGTCTGTATAAGAATCAAACGGCTGTTTTGAGAATCGAGGGGTACGAAAAAGAGGCTGCTGTAAGAAAAGGTGTACGACAAGGTTGTTCTTTGTCACCACTACTTTTTAACTTGTATATAGAAGAGGCTATAAATGAAGAGAAGGAGAAATTTGACGCAGGAATAAAAATTCAAGGAGAGACAATAAAAATGCTGAGATTCGCCGATGATATAGTAGTATTAGCCGAGGCAAAGAATGAACTAGAGGATGCCTTAAATGGAATGGATGAGATCTTGAGGAAGGATAACTTCATGAAAATTAATAAGAACAAAACGAAAGTGTTGTGCAGCAGCAAGAGTGGTTTAGAAGAGATGGGAAATTTAAAAGTAGGCAACGAAAACATACAGGAAGTTGGGGAATTCTGCTATCTAGGGAGTAAAATAACAAAGGATGGTAGAAGCACGAGTGATATCAAGAGTAGAATTGCTCAAGCTAGAAAAGCCTTTGAAATGAAAAACAGCTTACTGACTACAAACATTGATTTACAGATTAGGAAAAATTTCTTAAAACATTATGTTTGGAGTGTAGCATTATACGGAAGTGAAACGTGGGTGATAGGGGCTGTAGAACGGAAGAGGATAGAAGCTTTTGAAATGTGGTGTTATAGGAAAATGTTGAAGATTAGGTGGGTGGACAAAATAAGTAATTTAGAGGTTCTTAGGCGAGTGGATAAAAAAAGAAGTATATAGAAGCATCTTACCAAAAGAAGGGATAGGCTAGTGGGGCATATCCTAAGACATCCAGGTATTGGGCTATCAATAATGGAGGGTAATATTGAGGGAGTAAATTGTAGAGGGAGGCAAAGATTAGAATATATAAAGCAAATTACGAAAGATGTAGGGTGTTACAGGTATGTAGATATGAAACGAATTGCGCAAGATAGAACAGCTTGGAGAACTGCATCAAACCAGTCGAGAGACTGATGACAAAAAAAAACTAAAAACAGTAAATTTAAAAATACATTAGATGTAGCAACACTATTTGTATGGAAATATATTGGAATACAAAAATTATTGTAATAAAATAAATACTAAAGTAACCCTATATCTTATGTAATATATTTTTAATAACATTAAACTAACCTTTTCTCAATCCGGTAATATTCACATAAGAAAACAATCATTTTGGTTCAATATACACACGCGCGAACACTTAATAATAAAACAAAAATGGTAGCGGTTGAACACCAAATGTTTTTATCTACGAAACAAAACGAACCTACCCGCGCCGCACAAAAAATTAAACTATCTGATAAGAAAAATACGTTCTTAAATTGTTTAGTCTGTAGTTTGTCATTTGTTTGATGCGCGCGCATCAACACAGAGTTGAACACTTGTGACATGCTTGGCCTGTCTGCCTAATAGTATATATTATTGAAAAAGGGTAGAGTTACTTTTTATACCCACACGTACAAACATTTTTTTTGAATAAAAATATTCTTAGACGAAAACCCATATTATTATTTATATAACATAACCTTTAAATTGTACTATAATACACTTTTTTCTTTTCTTAATAAATTTTCATATTTCGATGTATATTTAATACAGTATTTGCAATGATTAAGTATTGTATCGTGAAAAATCAATTTATACGTATCCGAATTCTACTTCCACTAGCCAAAAAAATCATATTAACTATTTTTGAAGTCCATATTAATTTCTATCATTATCATCCATATTCCTCTACGCATTCTACTTTATTCATCTTTTATCTAGATTTAATGTTTTCAAAAATTGTAAATAATTTTCTTTTTACTTTCTCTTGCCTATATGAATATATATAGGAATGAAAGTATTGTTTTCATGTCGATTTTTCGAAATCGAGTTTTCACCGGATCTATACGTTTTCAGACCCCCTGAACCCAAAAACATGTTTTTAGCGATTGGTCTGTGTGTGTGTGTGTGTGCGTGTGTGTGTGTGTGTGTGTGTGTGTGTGTACAAATATCTCAAGAACGGAACATCGTACGAACTTGAAACGTGAAACTTAAGTTACATACCACTACCGGACCCGACATGAACATTTTCATCAAAATCGGTCAACCGGAAGTAGTAGTTTATTCGTGTAATTTTTCACTTTTTTGCGATTTTCTCAAAAACGGGTCCTACGATTTTTTTAAAAATCACCTCATTTACTCAATTTTTTATTCTCTACAAGATAGGGTAAGGCGCCATGTTTGCTGAAATTCTGCGTGAGGCTGTTTTCACGTAAAAACATTTTCTTTTTAAGATTGCGGCTTTAATATGCATTTTAGCGCAACAATTTATATAATAAAAATTGTAGAGAATTTAAAATTCTACAACTTTTATTTCAAACAAATTTTTTTATAACGCTTAGTTTAGCGGTAATTTGCAATTTTCTGTATTTTTCTCACGAAAATGTGTGAAAAATTGATTTTTTTAAGATTTCGGCCTTAGTATGCATTTTACGACAAAAGTGTATAAAATTAAATTTATAGAAAATTAAAAGATCTACAACTTTTATTGAGAGCATTTTTCTCCACGGAGCCTAGTTTAGGGAGGAAGAGTGATTTTCCGTATTTTTAAGTCAAACTGAGGTCGATTTTCATTTTGGGTCTTTCACTCATGATTAAAATTAGGTTATGTTTATTGACGTTAGTTTTTTGTTTATTTCTAATGTTTTATTACTAACGTTAGGATTATTGTTTATTATTTGCATAGGCAAGAGAAAGTTGTGTGAGTTTTTCACACCAGATTTTTTTCTTTTGGAAGCAATGCAATTGGTTATTGTCTTCGTCATGTGAACACTTTCATATTATTTATATATAGTTTTTTGTTGTTAAACTGATTTTCTAAATTTAGTAGATAACTGGCTGAAGGACTGGAAAATGAAGGTGAATCCAGCGAAGTCTGTTCACATCACATTCACTCTAAATAAACAACCGGTGCCGTCGCTGTTCTAAAATAATGCACCTATCCCGAAAAATTCTACTGTTCGCTATCTTTGACTTCATTTTGATCCACGCATGACCTGGAAACACCACATTAAGACAAAACGGCTTCAATGAAACTTACGTTTGAAACAACTATACAGGTTTGTTCACTCTAAATCACCCATTCGTCTCAAACAGAAATTATTACTCTATAATTCTCTCTTAAAACCTATTTGGATGTACGGTATTAAAATTTTTGGTTGCGCAAAGCTGAGTAATTTAAAAACTATTCGAGCATTCCAGTCTAATTTTCTCCGTATAATTACCGGTTCACCATACTATGTCTCAAATTACACACTACATTCCGATTTAAAAAGACCATTGATTTGCGACATCGTCTCAAATAGTTATATTAAATTCTACTCAAAACTACCAATCCATAATAATCCGCTATCAGTGATATGGCAAACCCGCCAGGCTTCATTAGAAGATTAAAAAGAAGATGGAGCAGAGATCTTCTTTAATTCTTTCTGCATGTGTATGCTAAAAAGATAAAATAATGTGAAATATTAGATGTAGGCTAATTTTTGTTTTATTTTAAATGTGTTTTATTACTATTGGTCATAACTTTTCAGTGACAATATGAAATTTTTTGTTTTTCTTTTCATACTTTTGTATATTTTACGTTCATTGTTATTCCAAATTTTACATCGCTGAATGTTGAGTTTTATATCATGTCTGTTCTTGTTATTTGTAATTTAATATCAATGTTTTCTCATCTTTTGGTTTGATTGTAAATAAACTCAGATGTTAGATATAAAAAAATATATTTTTCTGAAAATGTTCGAATAGGGTCCTATAGTGGTACCTAACTTAAGTTTCAAGTTCGTACGATGTTCCATTCTTTAGATATTCTGTTCACACACATTCACCCACGTACACACACAGACCAATCGCTAAAAACATGTTTCTTTGGGTTTAGGGGGTCAGAAAACGTGTAGATCCGGTGAAAACTCGATTTCAAAAAATCGACATGAAAACAAACTACTTTCCTTCCTACATACCCTATTCATTTATAAAAGAGAAAGTAAAAATAAACATGGACGTAAAATTTAAAAACAAAAATTATTTGAGTTTATTTGTTTTTTTTTTTATTAGACCCTTGAAAATTTTTGTTTTAAAATTTCAATTAGTTCATTAACTAGATTTTATTGCTATTATCCTTATTTCTTTTTTCTTTACTTCTATTGTAATTATAAACCATGGTAACTATAAAATGGTATCTGTTTTAATTCATCAAACAGACATTTTATTTAAATTCGCTCTTATACATTTCAATTAAATGGTACCTATGAACATTTTTGTAACTGGGGGAGAATGATCTGCTTCCTGTTCGACGTCACTTGAATTGACCAATCACAGGGGTTATTTTAATTATGAATTTTAATTAATATTTATTATAAATATACGTTTCAACTCAAATCATTTTTCTCGTTATTTACGTATTCCATTATTTTCTTATTTACAATTCTTTATTATTTTTATTTGATATTTAAAAAATTTTAATTGTATTTTTAAGATTTATATTTTATTCAGTAAATATCCTACCCTTATTTTAAAATATCTGAATTTATATTCTATTGTATTTAACTATATACTGTATTTTTTAAAAATTACAACAGATAAATCTACAATCGTTTCGCCATGAGACAATAAATAAATATTATGAGTCAATTGGCATTGCTTCTTGCGCTCCTTTTTATGTAAGCAATAAAAAAAAATCAAGCCCTCCACGACGATTTCAAAATTCCGACAGTAAAGGAGCTAACCCCGTCCTTGTATAGTAAATTTCTCGAACGACTAGATTACGATCCAAACCAACTAGCCCGTGATCTAGCTTCAAGGAACTTCCCACCTTTGCGACGTCTCAAGCGAAAAAATGGAGTAGAGACCTCTTGGTCTGAATAACGGACAATACCCGTAGTTACAAACGGAGAATGTACCATTGGGTCCCTCTTCTCCTTAAAGTGAAACTACCCACAGCCAAAAAATATCATGTACGGAAATTGTGCAGCTCAATTTATAGTACCGTAATAAAATTAAAGACAAAAAATATCTGGTGTGAAACACTCACACAACTTTCTCTTGCCAATGCAAATAATTAACAATATAACTTTCCATTAGTAATAAAACATTAGAAATAAACAAAAAAATAAACTCAATAACCATAATCTAATTTTAATCATGAGAGAAAGACTCAAAATTAAAATCAACCTCAGTTTGGCTATAAAATACGGAAAATCACTCTTTCACGCTAAACTAGGCTCTGTAGAGAAAAATGTGCAAACGAAAAGTTGTAGATCTTTTAATTTTCTATAAATTTTATTATATACATTTTTGTCGTAAAATGCATACTAAGGCTGAAATCTTTAAAAAATCAATTTTTCACACGTTTTCGTGAGAAAAAAACAGAAAATTGCTAATTAGCGCTAAACTAAGCGTTGTTGTTGTTTAGGTCAACAGCCGAAAGGCTGGTTTGAACCTCTAGAGGTTTTACTAAGTAAAACGAGGAGTGAGGTGGTTTACCATTGCCTTCCTCACCGAGTGGAAAAGTACGCTTATCAGCATGCCGAGCCCTCTGAAAAGCACGTATTTTCCACTCTGTAAATGACAACTTCACTTCATTCACCACAGGGTCTGGCTGTACAATGAAATTCATTACTTTCAGAGAAGATAACTCTGATTAGTGTCACAGTACACCTCTACCTCTTCTGTTCTTAAATGATTCAGTCATTTAATTGACTGACCATGCGATAAGAAACAGAACTATTTATTTTAGCCCTGCAACGAACAGATTGTGTGTAAATAATTTAACACTCCACCTGTCTGTTATGGGCAGAAAACTAAGCGTTATATAATAAAATGTGTGCAATAAAAGTTGTAGAATTTTAAACTCTCTATAACTTTTATTATATACATTTTTGCGCTACAATGCATATTAAAGCCGCAATCTTAAAAAAAAAAACAATTTATTTACGTGAAAACAGCCTGACCAAGAATTTCAACAAACATGGCAACTACCCTATCTTGTAGAGCAAACAAAATTTAGTAAACCAGGCGATTTTTTAAAAAAATCGTAGGACCCGTTTTTGAGAAAATCGCAAAAAAGTGAAAAATTACACGAATAAACTACTACTTCCGGTTGACCGATTTTGATGAAAATGTTCGTGTCGAGTCCGGTAGTGGTATGTAACTTAAGTTTCAAGTTTCAAGTTTGTACAATGTTCCATTCTTGAGATATTCTGTTCACATACACACACACACACACACACACACCAATAGCTAAAAACATGTTTTTGGGGTTCAGGGGGTCTGAAAACGTGTAGATCCGGTGAAAACTCGATTTCTTAAAATCGACATGAAAACAATACTTTCCTTCCTATATTTTCATACAGGCAAGAGAAAGTAAAAATTGTTTAATAGTTTTTAAATAAATATTACTATATTTGACGATGTCTATTTCTATTTTGGTCGCTGACATATTAATATTTATTTATTAAAATGTTCAGTTATTATTTTTAATTAAATTAATTTAGCTAACGTATGAAACGTTTTTGCTAATTTTACGTTTACGTATTTTATAAAACTTTATTTACACATACGTTATGCACAAAAAATTACACAGATAAGATGAAAAATTGGAGGGTTAGAATGAACACTACGTAAAACACGGTATACCTCTTAGCGGGTACAGTAACTAACATTGTTTTGTTAACTAGAAGATATGCCTTTATAATTAATTACGTCGTACATAATAATTATCTATGATAGTGCGAAGTATGTCAGCTTGTTAGAAATGTTCAACTAATGACCATTGTACGTAACTAAGCCGACTTGAAATTTGTTGGAGAACTAATCTTCAAGCTAAAACGTGTTGATGAAGTAGGAACATAAGCTTTTTCAAAAGTTTACAAAACTTTTTGTCACATAATAAACATTTTTATATTCTTAATTATGAAATATTATTTAATTAAAACAATTATTATTCAATTATTCTCTGAATTATTTTTACTTATTAAGTACCTAAATTTTTTAGTTCCAACTTTCAACCTCGTACGATTTTCCGGTTTTGAGTTATTTTGTTCACACGCGCGCGCGTACACACGCACACAGAGGCCAATCGGTAAAAACGTGTTTTGGGCTTATGAAAACTCAAAATGTGTATATCTTGCTAAAACTTGATTTCGGAAAATCGACACGAAAACAGAACTTTCCTTGCTTATACTTCATATAGGGTAAGAGAAAGTAAAAGGAAAGAGTTTAAAGAGTGTATCCGGGGTAGTCCGGAAACCCCGGGATTTAGGCATGTGTCCGGGATTAACAAATGTCCCGTTTTTCGTATTCCTGTGTAAAGGACTGGCGGCCGGGAAATTTCGCTCTGTAGTGATTTTGAGATTCATAATATTATACGCAGTGATGCTAAACTGTTAAAAGTTAATTTAACGATGACTTGTGTGAACTTTTACGAAAAAATTATAACCGAGACAAAATGTTTCTTGGAAAATAACTACCATCTGAGAAATATCACACCCGTCCAACTCCAGGGAAAGAAAAAAACGATGGTACAGATGTTGTAATTGTAGGACCCAGTTCTAAGTAATGTTTGAATAATTTTTGTGCCTACTTTTAATTAACATTAATTTATAAAATAATTACTTAGAAATTAATTTTAAACCAATGTATTTCAGTGAAAAATTAATAGGTTTATCTGTTAGACACTCCGTATTCTGTTTGCGCGCCTACAAAACTTTGAATGCAACATGCAATACAGTAAAGCATTGCAAAATGCAGGGTGTACAGGGGTTATTTATATACTTCACGTACATTGATGATACATAACTTGTTTGTAACTAAGGAAGTTCCATTTAAGCAGGAGACCAAAATGATCATGAAGTTCGACTTAAAAGTATTAACACTTACTATTCTAACACTTAACACTTATGTTCCACTGATGAAGTTTCACAAAAGCAGGAGACCAGAATGCTATGATATCATTAAGATATCTGTTCAAACAGGTCATTATATTTTTATCGCCGACGCCACAAAAACTCGCACAAATACGAGTACGACAAATCTCGATTTGTGCTTAACTTCTTTGCGTTTCACCGTTTTTCCAACGGCCATAATGGCTCCCCTGTTTCCCCTGTTTCCGTGTTTCTCCCCGTTACCGGATTTACGAAGTGTTGACTGTGGTTCACAGTTAAATGCCGAAATTACATAATTGTGTGTGTGTGTGTGTGTGTGTGTGTGTGTGTGTGTGTGTGTGTGTGTGTGTGTGTGTGTGTGTGTGTTTGTTTGTTTGTTTGTTTGTTCTGATAATTTTTTAAATATGTTGCATTTGCAGTTTTAGTAGGTGCGCTAAAATAGCGCGGGGTGTCTAACAGATAAGACTCAAATTAATTATTAAATAAACAAAAAATATTTTGTATGTTTCTTACTAAAAAATAGCCCCTTTAAAAAAATTTCCTGGATTGAAGTCCACAAATTATGGTAATCCTACTTTATGATAAACTCCATTATGTCAGCCAATCAAATAACACAAACTTTTTAGAATTTATTTTTAGAAAATAAATTCACATTTTATACCATTTTCTTGGTGTGTATAATGGGTATAAAAAAAAGTTTTCTTTTCCGTAATTACTAATGTACTCTTTGTTATTATTATCATCAAAATGATATTCTTTAAAACTACCTTAAGCTACTATAAGCTATTAAAGTTTTAGTAATTCTGGTACCTGGGTATTTATAACATACACCAATAAACTTGCAAAAGTAATAAAATACAGAATGGGATTGCAGGTGTTCCATTTAGGATACTCTGAAATAAATGCGCCGCTTGTAACCCGAAACGTTTAACGATAGTCCAAGCGGAGCGCTCAAACACAGTCAGTTACAAGTACACGGATCATTTTATTTTCTCTTACAACAGTTTAGGTAATAAAATTGTACAGTAATAAACTTGTAACATTTTTACCACAGTTAATATTTAGTTTAAAAAATGAAACACTCAAACTGCTTGTTTTAAAAAAAATACCATTTAGTGAATACTTAAATTTTATAATGCGGGAATAAAACTTCCACTCCAATTATTTTATTTTCCTTTACACAAGTACGATATGTAGCTTCAAGTACGTAGATGGTTAAATTACTCTAGTCGCACATATAGGCTGTTACTCCAAGCGTGTTTTCATTTGAAATTTATAAATTATGTAGTGTAAGTTATTTCATTAATTTTCAAGTATGTAATAAAAATATTTCTAATTATTTAACATTACTAAAAAGAGCTTATTATTAATCTGTAGATGTTTGTATCATATAAAGATCTAATATGTCATATCATTTAAAGAAAAAGAAAATTTTATTTTTTGTTAATAATAAACTATCATCTGAGCATTGTACATCTGTTAAATTGCTGGGGATTGTATTTTTTTACAATTCTGCAACATTAGAATCTGTTCACTTGAAATAGAACAATCAGTAATTTTGATAAATGTTAATTAACATGATTACGATTTCATTATAATGTTAATGAAATTGAAAATAGTGATAAATTATTATTTTTAATAAATACAATGATGACTTTGAAGTAAATCAGTTAGAAAAAAAAGATAATAAGTGTAACAATGTTCCTTAAAACCTATAACCTAAATCAAAAACACTATGTCTTTTCAGTATTGAAAACCCGGTATCAATGTTATTTAGTAAATTCAGAGCCAGGAAGTTTGGATGATTGTTGAGTCTTTCTTCATATTTACGGCTGAATTTTGATATAGTTTGTTTCACTGAGTCAATATTAAGATAGGCATAGATATAGGTGTTTTTGATATACCACGGAATTTGCAGGGCCCGCCGCAAGAATTTTGACTGGAAACGTTCGAATATGTTTATGTTTGAAGTGCATGATTAATCACAGACTGATTAAGTGTAGCAATAGTTTTGTAGGCATGAACGTTCAATTGTTTAATAAATTGCCTGAATCTGTTTGGACTGTTGGTTTACAACTATTCAAGTGCAAATTAAAAAAAGTGGCTTAAGTGTAAAACCTTTTACTTTGTGGATGATTATCTCTCCTGTGGTGTTGGTGATTTGGTTTTCTGATTTTTTAAATTTATTGCTCACTTTTTAACTTTTTAATGTTTTATGTGTTTGGAGTGTCATCTGGCATCTTATCGGCGCTGTCACATAGATTGGAACAGTGTAAACTTTTATTTGTGAAACTAAGGATTATGACTGTTGTTAACTTGTATATTTACACTGTCCTACAACATCCCATGAACGGTTTATCAGTTCGGCGACTGAGGAGAGGGTATTCATTCTTCTAACGCTAGAAATTGCGATCATTTTAAGAGATGTCCCATTAGCCTATACCTTCTTCTGGTAAAGATAAATTAATAAATTAATTTTGTCTCATAATGTACGTGACATATTTCACCGTTTTTATTCGAATTTCGGAATTACTTGTCTTATACATCCAATTTCCAGTATACTGTGGACAATTTGAACTGGCACAACTCTTGCTCTACGTGTACACACAGTTCCGCATAAAGTAAATCCACAACCTATTCTTTCAAAAAGGTCTACAAATTTTTCATGTACGCAAATGCCTACAACCTTATCAATGTACAAACATACAAATAATTATTTCATTTTAAAATATGTATAGCCTGATTTTCGTAAGGAGAGCTCTGAGCAAAACGTGCGTCTGTATTAGTATAGTGTTATAATTATGTACTGCAATAGTGCAGCGTACTGCCCATAACAGACAGGTGGAGTGTCAAATTATTTACACTCAATCTGTTAGTTGCAGGGCTAAAATAAATAGTTCTGTTTCTTGTCACATGGTCAGCCAATTAAATGACTGAATCATTTAAGAACAGAAGAGGTAGAGGTGTAAAAGACACTAATCAGAGTTATCTTCTTTGAAAGTAATGAATTTCATTATACAGCCAGACCCTGTGGTGAATGAAGTGAAGGTGTCATTTGCAGAGTGGAAAATATGTGCTTTTCAGAGGGCCCGGCATGCTGATAAGTGAACTTTTCCATTCAGTGAGGAAGGCAATTGTAAACCACCTCACTCCTCGTTTTACTTAGTAAAACCTCTACAGGTTCAAACCAGCCTTTCGGCTGATGACCTAAACAACAACAGTGCAGCGTATGAAATCAACAATGGAACAGCAAGCCTACAAAATACAATGGGTGTTGTCAATTTTCAACAACACTCTGACTGTACATCTTACTGTAGGTCGGAGGGGTATGCGGGGTCGAAATCAAGTATGCGCATGCGTAGTCCAGCGCTCACAGCAATTGGCTTAGCCTTTATTTAATTTGTCCCAGTAAAAATTTAAATTATAAATTACAAGAACTAAACTCCAAAACTCACTAAACTATACTCTACAGACTCACGCAGCTAACTAAACAAATTGGTCTGAATATATAATGAGCAGAAAATCATTTATGAAAAATATTAGTCACATCATTATGTCTGACATATGTTAATAACAGTGAAAACAAGGCGTACTGACCATGCAAGAGTCACACATTACAGTAGAGATAGTACACTTTTGTGACTGTACCATCGTTGCATGGTGAAGTGTGAAGAGTGGAGTAGATAAACACCGAAGCTGCTGGTGCCAATTCGAATTATCCAAGATGTAATACTTTATTATTAGTTTCTTTTTCTGTCAGCTTACAAAGTGTCAGTACAAACATTTTTGCGAGCTTCATTTCAAACATTTTTGAGCGGCACGTGTCCTGAAGAAGCTGACAGAAGATGACCTCCAGCACTGTTTCCAACAATGGAAAATTCGCATGGAGCATTGTAGGGATAGAGAAGGAATGTATATTGAAGGTGACAATAAGTGATTACGTATAAAATAAAAAAAAATTTTTTTACAACGTCAGTCTCGTTATTTAATAGCCACACCTCGTACAACTTCTTGAAACGAAAAATGTTCCCTCAAGGACTTCCCGTGGGTTGTGTACGTAGGCTATAAATGGTGAGCACTCGACAGAAATAGGAATTAACTTTTGGTAGATCGCAGGTAACTGCTGGTAGCTTAATTTAGACGAAGTGGAACCTATTATTCTCTTTTTGTTACATAAATTAACTAACCATACAAATGAAACAATGATTTTATAAAAATAAACAATCAACATCTTTTTATAAAACCGAGAATATTTAATCAGACATCATAAAAAAATAATGTTTTCAGAATTTATTGTCCAAAATATAATTGTTTTCTCCCAGTGGAATGTACTTTAATTATTAATTTTTATATGAACGACGGTAGAGTATATTTGAAAACCTATTTATTGTTTCACTATAAATACAATTTATGTATACTGTATATTTTAAAACAATCATTATTATGCAATAGACATTTTGTTAAATTATAAACTTTATTAGTTACGTCATTTGCAGTATTAACCATGTAGTCCATAATTTACAAAAGCTGTATCAAATTTTGTAATTTCCTGTATAAAAATATACAGAGTAATATTATTTCAAACATAAAATTTAAGCTGAATATATTTATTGCACAAAATAAGTATGTTTTGTACTATTACAGAAAAAACTATAAAAAACAATTGAAATTGAAATTTTAGTTAATTTTCAATTCTATTTATTTAAATAGTAAACAAACTTATACATCGCAGATTTACCTACAGACACAAACATCTTCTCAGTCACTTTGGTCGGCCCGTTGGCGTAGTGGTTAGAACAACTAGCTTCTACGCCGGGGCCCTGAGTTCGATTCCCGGTCAGGTCTGGCATTTTTTCATAATTTATTTTCACCATCCGAATAAAAAAACCAGAATAAATAACTAGAGTTCAATGAGGTTTAAAAAGGAAGAAAAATATAAAAATATTATATAAGAATTAGCGGTAAATAATTTTTGTAATTAAGTCATCCCCGTACAGAAGTATTGATTAAATTTCTATACCAGTTAAATCCCAAAACCCCGCATTTTGAAAACTTTATTAATACGTATACAGAGCCTACTATTAACAAAAAGTTCAATATTAAAATATTTTTAATGAAATCCTGTTCCTTTATAAAAATTTGTAAGCGTACGTAAGAAATTTTTAGTAAAATATAAAGTAACATGATCAAAGCACAAAGAGAGTAAAAATAGTAATAATACTGCTACCTAATTCATATAAAAGTTTAAATTTTTTAATTCTCTTTGGAATATGAGAGACCTGGTTAGCTTAATTTAATTACAAAATAACCTCAGCGTACATGTTGAAAAATAACAATAACTTATTACGAGATGCTTATTAAAAAGTTTATTGCTAAAGAACTGGGTTCCTCCCTTTACAGCACCGCTTGCTTCTTTCTGTTTGTTAATACGTTTACATGTAAATCCCTTAACTATATCTGCAAACAATATACATTTTATGCGGTTACATAACAGCATGTATACTAAACGTGTTCCTTGGTGATGGTGTAAGTCTACAGTAATATTAAAACAAGGGAATAAAACTTCCACCGCCAATGCTACGAGTAAACGCTGTTTTAAAATTATGACCAACCTAGTACAACCTCTGGTTTTTTTCACTATAAAAATTGAAATTAACCAAAATAAAATTTTATTACCATTTTAGGATAACGTAAAAAAATAATACAGAAAAACTTCAGTGTAATTAATAGTCCACACAATGTTATCACCTTTTGTTTTTGCTGTTTAATGGATAGAAAAATTAAGGTCAATCATTATTGCATTTCCCTGTTACTTCACATAAAGAAATTTGAACTAACGGTGGTATGATGGTATCATCCGAGCATCCAACAAACAACTTACTTGTATTTATGCAAATCTTTGTAATATCGATATATTTCTTATATTAGAATTTTAATAGGAAGGACTTTGTATATAAACCTTGCGTTTTAATTAAAACCCTACAACATTACTGAACATTACTGTCTAGTTCTATTACCCATATAAAATAACCACTAACCAAATCAAATTTCTTGTTTATAACCCTCTTCCTTCTTCTTCTCTTTCTTCATATTCCTCCTCCTCTTCCTCCTCCACTTCGTCCTCCTCCTACTCCTCCTCCTCTTCATTTTCTCCTCCACCTCTTCCTCCTCCTGATTTTTCTTCTTGTTCTTCTTGTTCTTGTTCTTGCTCTTCTTCTTCTTCTCCTTCTCCTTCTCCTTCTCGCTTTCTTCTTACTCTCCTTCTCCTTCTTCTTCTTCTTCTTCTTCTTCTTCTTCTTCTTCTTTTTCTTCTTCTCACTTTTCCTTATTCTTCTCCTCCGCCTGCCTATTCTTTTTTCCTCTCCTTATTTTCTTTCCTTTCGATCTCCTTTTTCTTTTTTTCTTCATCAGTTCTTCTCCATCCAGTGTTTACTACCATTTTTCCCTGTTTAGAACTGTTCCCGTCCACTCTCCGTCAATTGTCCCTCTCATCCGCCCACCTTATCAGCAGATTTCCAACAACTCTGATAGTTTCACGAGATCACCATTTGATTACTATGCGGCACTGCTCACTGAGTATGTGCAATTGCTCTTTCTCGCCAGAGACATCTGGTTGGCCGATCCGTGGTGTAGTGATTAGCGTAAATGACTTCTGCACTGAGGGTCCCGGAGTTTGATTCCCACTCAGGTCTGAAATTTTTTCATCACTTATTTTCATCTACCCACCGGGTTGGTCTAAATCGTCGTCACGAGTCAGCTGTTTAACAGCTGGTTTTCGGAGACGAAGGTTCCTGGTTCAAGTAAAGGTAGTTAATTTTAGACGGATTTTAATACTAGGCAGTGGTTAACGGTGTACTTTGATAATTGGGTTTCAATTAACTATACTCTCCCAGGAATTTTCGGCTTGAGTCTGTACAAGAGTCATACACCTCATCCTCACGTCATACACCTCATCCTCATCTCATTGGGTCACGGGGTTGCTTATTGTTCTGAATTTAACAGATTGCAATGTACATACTTGAGGGATATAAAAATTACTTATTTTTATCTGTCATCTTTCTCACATCGTCTGTATTAGCAGTAATAGGAAAACAGTCGAAGGTAAAATCAAAGGAAAAATCTATCTTGTAATATGTTTGACACATCTCCCCTTGAGACCCGAGATAACTTCCATGATATCAGTTACCTTTACACTCTAGTGCTTTTCCAGATTTAACAGCAATACAGGTTTGTACCTAACCTTTAAATATATAATATTACTGTAATACATTTATAGCTTAACGAACTAGAGACTGCAGATGAAGGCGGAGCCTAGTGAACTAGATCACATCACAGAGCCAATTGACTTTCGTTAATCGTATCCTGCGTTGTTACTTTGTGGTCCCGCTGTGGATGATGGCTAACAAAAAGTCAGCTGGAGTTGGGTGGAACAGAGTGTGACTTAACGAAGGGACAACCTCACACCTTACCTTGGTTGTTATTGGCTAGATCTCATCTGCAGTATTTAGTTCGTTAGGGTATAATTAGCTATTTCTGTACCTGTGATCATTTTAATGCTTCTGATATAATTCTACAACTAACAAAGTTTTTGTTAATACACTTTGTTATTGCATGGGTACACACTTTTCAAATTTGAATTATAAAGAAGGTACGCCGGGTATTTTTAGATACCTGTGTGTATGTACAGATACTGAAGTCACGAGTTTGCCTTTTGCGTATGTGTGGGCTGTGAGAAAGGGAAATGATATATTTACAGTGCTGCCAACCTCAACAGTGAGACACTACTCGTACATTTCACTACCGTGAAGTTTTTAGATACATTTTGTAAGCTGTGGTTTATTCCGCGAAAATATTTTCTTCATAAATCTTATAAGAAATAAATATGACCTGTAATATTGCCTAGCTTAATTAAATGACTAGAAATGTTTGATTTACTGTAATTACGAATGAATCGTCTTCTTTACTACTGCTGTTACCGGCGTTTTCATTATCAGTCTCTCTAGTATCTACCTAACCGTTTTCGTTTTTTTATCAGGTGTTAACAAAACTGTTAAAAAATAGCTTTTTCACGTCCTTAATTTCCTTCTTTATTTTTCGAATTGTGGGAAGAGAAACATCACTGTAGTTAGCTGCTCGCTCACGGCTTTTGTTAAGAGGCACGAATAGGCATTTTTGGTTAGCTTCAACTTTACAACATTTTATTACATTGTCAGCACTGTGAATAATTCGACCACGTTTTCGATAAACGGACATTTGTTTTTACGGTAACGAACCGTTATATTCGTACAGTTAACCTACAAAAGGTTCCTTCAAAAGGATATACTGTATATGCTCTGGGTATAGTACAAGTTTTTATGTTTGTCGTACTGAAATTAAAGCAGTCACGCATGCGCACTGGTGCTTTTCCCCCTTTACCCCTCGTTGCAAACATGGGCAAACTCGTGACTCAAGTGAATTTACCTTCTCTTTGTGATATTTTATACCTTAACGAACTAGAGACTGCAGATGAAGGCGGAGCGTAGTGACCTAGATCACATCACAGAGCCAATTGACTTTCGTTAATCGTATCCTGCGTTGTTACGTTGTGGTTCCGCTGTGGATGACGGCTAACAAAAAGTCAGCTGGAGTTGGGTGGACCAGAGTGTGACTTAGCGACGGGGCAACCTCTGGGTAGTTTTAACCACTGGGTACTTTTTTCAGGAATTAATTGGAAATCTTCAGGAAATGGAAATCTTCATCTGATGAAGATATAAGTCGATAGCATCAACAAAAACTTTGTTTTATGTGGGCTATTAAATGACTAAGATTAATTTGAACAAAGAAATTAAATTTTTCTTTTCATAATACAAAATAAATAGATTACAAACTAAGGTTAAGTTTAAACGTAACGAGGAAAGAAGAAGAGGAGTACTCTCTGCAACGCATAATATAAAGAGTGAAAACACATAATGTGCGTGTCTGCGCATCTTTTGTTGTTCATAAGCAATTATCTGATAAGAAGCTCATGGGGGGTTGGACTGTTGCCAGAATCTTACAGTTGACATAGTTTACCCTATATTGTTCATAATCTTAAAACTGTTGCATGGCAGAGTAATACTTATTTCTAAAGTGTTTTACTCGGTGTATTATCATAATGCTTAATACATATTATTATTCAATTTAAAAAAAAACATCAATCAAGATAATGTATGGTTATAAATTTATTTTAAACTTTCGTTTTCGGAATCGGTAAATTTACATTTTGTAGTAATATAAAACGGTTTTATCTTTAATGATTTTTACTTTCTCTTGCCCTTTATGAAAATATCCTTAGGGAAAGGAAAGTTATCTATTGTTTACATGTCGATTTTTTTTTAATTTCAGTTTTCACCGGAAATACTCGTTTTCAGACTTCATAAACCCAAAAAATACATGTTTTTAGCGACCTCTGTGTATGTGGGTGTGTGGGTGTGTGTGTGTGCGTGGGTGTTTGAATAAAATATCTCAAGAACGGAAACAAGAGTCATATTTAGGAGTTTAAGAAAGTATAAATATATATATATATAACTTAAGTGAAGATTCTTGTATGTAGACGCTGATTTATCATCATCAAGCATTTTACCAACATCATCATCATTACTATTACTATTACTATTATTACTATTTACTGGTTCTTGTTTAGGTCATTAGCTGAAAGGCTGGCTTGAACCTCTAGAGGGTTTACTAATTAAAACGAGTAGTGAGGTAGTCTACCATTACCTTCCTCACTGAGTGAAAAAGTAGCTTGTCAGCATCCAGGCCCTCCGAAAAGTATCTACTTTCCATCCTGCAAATGTTACCTTCACTTCATCTACTCAGGGTCTGGCTGTATAATGAAATCTATTACTCTCAGAGGATAATTCTGACCAGTATCTTTAACTCTACCTCTTCTGTTCTTAAATGCTACAGTCATATAATTGGCTGACCATGTGATAAAAAATATAACTAGGTATCTTTAGTAGCCCTTGAACTAGCAGATCGAGTGAAAATAATTTAAAATTCCACCTACCTCTTAGGGGCTGGTTATTATTGTAATAACTGGCATACTTGCAGCAAAAATGTGTAAAGAAAAGAAAGAACAAAATCTTGGGGTACTCCAGCGTTGATGGGATGAATAGAAGATATTGTATTGTCTCTCCGACTAGCGAAAATTATAAAAAAATAATAAAATATTTTCAAACGAACATAGATTCAGAAACGCTTTGTTAGCGAGCTACGGCTTGTGAAAGATTTGCCCTGGAATTCAGTTCCCGTAATGAAATGAGACACACTGAAATTTTTACGGCTGTAATTAATAGATAAACATGGTGGCATCTTATATTACCTGAAAAATTTGATAAAGCAAGTTTCAAAATTGCATCTCCCATACCTCTAGAAGTTTACTAGAAGGTTTACTAAATAAAACGAGGAGTGAGGTGGTTTACCATATCCTTCCTCCCTGAACTGAAAAGTATGCTTATCAGCATGTCAGGCTTTCTGACAAGCATCTACTTTCCTCCTGCAAATGACACCTTCACTTCATTCACCGCAGGGTAATCAGCCTGCATATAATGATAAAATTCATTACTCTCATAGGAGAAAACTCTGACTTTACACCTCTACTTCTTCTGTTCTTAAATCCTTCAGTTATATAATTTGCTGACAATGTGATAAGAAACAGAACTATTTTTTGTAGTCCTGGAACTAGCAGATAGAGTGCAAATAATTTAACACTCCAACTGTCTGTTATTGGAAAAATACCAACTTATCCACTACTTGATTTTAGGAAGCTTTTTTCAAATAATTACAAATAAATAATAAAAAAAAGTTCAACTATCCTGGTAAATAATTGTTTTTCTGATCAGCGTATCAATTATCTGTGTATTTCAGACTTTTTTAATTTTCCATTTAATTTACTAAGCTTTTAATTTGGAATTTAAGTGACAGAATTTGTAAAAAATCCTTTTTTATTCTAAATAGATAATTTAACTAAGCTATTGATCAAAATCTGTCACAATTAACAATAGAGCCTACACTATAAAAAATGATGTCATGGGCATATAACATCACGGTAAGAAAGATTATAAAATGTGAATCAATAATGGAACAAGCCAGGACGCGAAATTCTCGTCAATTTAATATAATACTTCGTTCCGATCGTGGCCGTTCGAAGGACTACATGAAAACTCCATTAAAAATTCAGCCGGTTTCGAACGCTATGACAAAGGGCCTCTATCCTGTCTCTGTATCTCGATTTGTTGAAAGCTTCCGGGGGTATGGCCTCTAGTTTTGTTTTTTTTTTTTTTTGAATAGGCTAACGTTATTATATTTTTTCTTTAAAATAATTTTCCTTAAATGTTTAATAACTTTTAAGTCCCACCACAGTTATTATTAAAACATTTGCATAAATTATGAAAAAATATTTTTAAACAAAACAATTTATAAACAAAACTTTATAAAATCTTTAACTTTGTTATTTTTATAAAATCAAATTTAATGAAAATTAAAATTGTCGGTTATATTACAAATAGTAATATTAATGTATAACACATTAAAACATAGTTCCAAGCGCTTTTTAAAACTAAATAAATAAATAAAATTTAATAACACATAAAATAATATACACTACATTATGACAATTCAAAATGTTTGAGATAGATTTTAATAATGTAGGTACAACGGCCATATTCACAACCCAAATTAAAAATTGTTAAAACAGTTAGAATTTTTTTTAAAAATCATGATCAAATTCTGTTCATTAACAACAGTTAACAAAAAACAACAGATAAAAAAATAATATTATATGATACGATAACTTGAACAAATATGATACACATTTTTAAACGTATTATACGTATTTAAGCTTAACTGATAGTTGCTAAATTAATGTTTTAAATAGGAAATATAAAGATAACATAAAATTTTGCAATTGCATAAAAGGAAGTTGTTTTGTTTTATATTATATATAACTTTTTTTGTTTATTTAAAGTTGCATCAACCGCTAGGTCATTTGCGACTACGGTGGGTTAAGAAACTTTAACGATGGGTTTCGGCACGTAATAATTTCCAGACCCTAGCCAGGAATTGAACCCATGACCTCCACTTAGTAGGCTAGCGCACTTACCGCTACGCCAAGGAGACGGCCTAACTTGTTTTATTTAAGGTAGCATCAATGATAAGTCAACGACAACAACTACATTACATTTACTTTACAAAACATTGATTACGAAAACAAAATTGGCCGCCTCCGTAGCGTCGTGGTTAGCGCATTGGCCTGCCACGCGGAGGTCCCGGGTTCGATTCCCGGCCAGGATCTGGAAATTTTCACGTGTCAAATCCCGCACTTAATGTTACATACTCCACCGTATTCACTAATGACCAAGCAGTTCATGCGACTTTAAATAAATTTTTAAAATATTATCAACAATTTCCATAAAAATAACATATACTGGAAAACATTAAAAATAATTTGAACATTCTAAAATAATTACAAAAAGACAAAACAATTAACTGAAACTAAACATTACGCATGATATAACAAAGAATTGCACAGAAAAGAAAACCTATTAATAGAAACTTAACATAACAAAAAATTGGTAGATACATTTTTTACGGTACCTAAAATTTCATAAAGTACTGTATGTATACTTTAATAAGGTAAGTAAAGACCGTATTATATCTAGGCGGCTCATTTATTTTTTTAAACAATTTTTTTGTAATTGAATTGTTGTTTAGGTCATCAGCCGAAAAGCTGGTTTGAACCTGTAGAGGTTTTACTGAGTAAAGCGAAGAGTGAGGTAGTTTACCATGCCTTCCTCACTGAGCGGAAAAGTACGCTTATCAGCATGCCGGACCCTCTGAAAAGCATATATTTTCCACTCTGCAAATGACACCTTCACTTCATTCACCACAGGGTCTGGCTGTATAATTAAATTCATAACTTTCAGAGGAGATAACTCTGATTAATGTCTTTTACACCTGTACCTCTTCTGTTCTTAAGTGATTCAATCATTTAATTGGCTGATCATGTGATAAGAAACAGCTATTTATTTTAGCCCAGCAACCAACAGATTGAGTGTAAACAATTTGACACTCCACCTGTCTATTAGGCCTATATGCAGGTAATCTATAATTAAATTATAGATTATGATAACATTGCAAAGTTCGATTTGCCACAAAACCTGTTCCCCATTTTGAAAATTATATATTTGAAACTGTTCAACACAAAGAATTGCCGTGAACTGATAAATTTTCAAAAAAGGAGGTGATGAAATTCCGTTGAATAAACACTAAAACAAAATTAATTTATTTCCAGTAAATATAGGAAAATATCAGCAAGAAATTGTTTAAAATAAATGTATTTATCTTTTTTGTATGTTTACTTTTATATTTAATGAACTAAAAAAAGCGTTTTAGCAGATCGAGGTGTGAAAGCTGTACAAGTTTGACATTGATTTATGACAGAAGATGTTTACCAGATCGATTCTGTGTGCCCGGTTGCTACCGTCGTACGAGTAGCTGCTGCTTCGAGTCCAACTCAAACAACGAAAAGTAATCAAACTTCTCGCCAGTTTGTCACGGCTTGTGCGCGCCTCTCCTGTTCCATTTTCCTATCCTAAAGTGAAACAACAAAAATTGGAATTACTAACACAAACTGTGTCGAAGATTCTGCAACAGTTTAATTTTCTTGTAACTGCGACAACCACCTATATTGATTGAGTGACTTGAATTTAAAAGGGAAACAGTTAAATATATTATATAACAGCGATTTAATTTAAAACTTAATTTGATTTTTATTTTAAGTTAGAAAATGACTGATCAATCTTTACGGCTAATAAAATAAATAAAGTTCTGAAACGTATTTCAATGTATTGTATTTCTTTAAGGAAATATTGGATCATTAAAAATCACAACTATTCTGATTTTTGCAGAAATATATTTTGTAATTTTACAAATACACAACAACCCAATTATCGAAGCCAGTTAATCCGAAATGTCTTATTTTCTTTACCATTTTCTTCTTCTTCTTCTTTTTCTTCTTCTTCTTCTTCTTCTTCTTCTTCTTCTTCTTCTTTAGATTTCTATCCGTTCCGGATATTGGCCATCATATTAACAATCTGAACTTTATCTACCGCTGCTTGAAACAGTTGTGTTGTATTGTCGTTTTCGAGTACCACATTCTGAGATTTCTTAACCAGGAAATACGTCTTTTCCCCACGCTACATTGTCCAGCTATTCTTCTTTTTCTTCTTCTTCTGCCATTCAAGGATTAGGCATCTCTGCCTGTTCCGAACCTCTCAAGTCTGCCCATCTCTTTCTCGGGCGTCCTCGTTCTCTCCTGCCCTCCGGTTTATAGCCCAGTGTCTGCTTAGGTACCCTATTCTCACTCATTCTGTTCACATTCTCTAACCACTGCATTCTGTTCTAGGATACCTTGTTGTTTATAGAGAAGATGTTGAGTTCTTTCCTTATCTCGGTATTCCTGTAACGATCTTCTCTACTACACCCATACGTATGTCGAAGAAATTTCATTTCAGATGCTTTCAATCTACTCTCCTCTCACTTTGATAGCACCCAAGTTTCACTGCCATGAAATAGAGTCGGCACTGCTACTGTTTTATAAAATATCGTCCTCGCTTTTTTTACTCGTGCTATTTTTTAAGGTGCAGTGGATAGTTCCGCATATTTGCTGAAATCCGAATATCTTATTGTAAGCATATTTATCCTGTTGGTATGTAATGTTGCAACCTAGATACTAAAAGTGAGATACTTGTTCCAAAATATTGTTATCTATAACAATTTTGCTTTGACGGACTCTTTCCCCTTGAATGCCATTACCTTTGTCTTCTTCGCCGAAACTTTCAACTTACATTCCAGCTACTTTTCCTTGTAATGTAGATTGGAGAAACCCATATCTTTTCTCGTTGCACATTATATGTCCCAACTACTCGAGCTTCCTAATCTTGATCGTGTTCATGACTTCTTTTGATTTCTGCATGCGTCTTAGTAACTCCTCATTAGAGACTCGAGCCACCCAATATACTGTCAGCAACCTTCTGTATAACCAATCTCAAACGCTTCAAGGTTTTTACTCATTAACTAATTAAGTGTCCAAGAATTTAACATACTGTAACATTAATAATAGTAGTATTTCGTGATAGTCAAAGTCAGATATTTTTGTTGTATGAAAGTGTGTATTGTTATGTGACAAACACTGCTACCTGGGAAAGGTGAAGTGGGAGTGTATCATTTAAAATAATCAGTTGTTATTGTCATTTCTTGTATTCTTTTGTAATTAAGTTTTATATAACTTCTAGTGTTTTATATAATAAATTTCACAAACATTTTTTAAGCTGCCTTTATTTTTTATTAATCACTTACACATGTTTCGGTGGATCCACCATCATTAGAGTATATTATAATGTTTGAAACTAAAAATGTTTAAAATTTATAGAAGATGTTGAATCTTCAGTCATTTGTATAAACAGTTTTATACAAATGACTAAAGATGTAACATCTTCTATAAGTTTTTAAAATTTTTAGTTTCAAACAGTATAATTTTATACTCTGATGATGGTGGATCCACCGAAACACGTGTAAGTGATTAATATAAAATAAAGGCAGCTTAAAAAAGGTTAGTGAAATTTTATTATATAAAATGGTATTAATTTCAAACTGCAGGATGCATTTTAACGATTTATTTTTGAATGAAAAATTTTGGTGTTTTCTAATTTTTGTATTTGTGTATATCCTTGTATGGTTTATTCACTAAATTTGTGAGAATCTCTTTTATTTCCTTACTTCTCGTACAATCTACGTATTTATTATTGCTTCAAGAATTCGGAAGAAAGACTTTGTATTTCCATTATCTGTTTACTATCTCGTCATTTTATTCCTTTTTAGAAGATAAAAATGTTGTATACCATGGACAATTTGAATTGGCACAAGCAGCTCCGGTGTTTATCTACTCCACTCTTCGCCCCTCGCCATGCAACGACGTCAGTCGTTGCAGTCACAAAACTATACAATTGCTACTGTAATGTGCAACTCACGCACGGTCACTACGCTTTTTTCACGTTGTTATAAATAATCTGTCAGACATAATGAGACCCACCGGGTTGGTCTAGAGGTAAAGTCGTCGCCAAAATCAGCTGTTTAACAGCTGATTTTCGGAGACGAAGGTTCCTGGTTCAAATCCTAGTAAAGGTAGTTACTTTTATACGGATTTGAATACTAGACAGTGGTTACCGGTGTACTTTGATGGTTGGGGTTTAATTAACCATACTCTCTCAGGAATGGTCGGCCTAAGTCTGTACAAGACTACACCTCATTTACACGTCATACACATCATCCTCATCTCATTGGGTCATGGGGTTGCTTATTGTTCTAAATTGAACAGATTGCAACGTACACAAATTAGGAGTAAAAAAAAAAGACATAATGATCTAACTAATTTGTTTTCATATATGATTTTCTGTTCGTTATTTATATTCAGACCAATTTGTTTTGTTAGTTGCGTGCGTCTGTAGAGTATATTTTAGTGAGTTTCTGCAGTTTAGTTCTTGTAATTTATAATTTAAATTTTTACTGGGACAAATTAAAGACATACTTTAAAATGAAATAATTATTTGTATGTATGTACATTGAAATAAGGTTGTATGCATTTGCGTACATTAAAATTTGTATACCTTGTTGAAAGAACAGGTTATGGATATACTTTGTGCGGAACTATGTGTACACGTAGAGCAAGAGTTGTGCCAATTCGAATTGTCCACAGTATAAAAAGTTAGCTCCTTTTGTCAGTGAGTTCAGTCAGTTCAAGCTGCCATACGGTCAAACTAAATTTCATCAAAATCGGTCAATCGAAAGTAGTAGTTTACTCCTGCGTTTTTTTCACTTTTTTTAATTTTCTCAAAAATGGTTTCTTCTTTTGAAAAATCGCCTCATATAATACACTTTTTATGTTCTACAAGATAGAGTAAGTGCTATGTCTGCTGAAACTCTTGGAGGGGCTGTGCTCTTATGGGGTAAAAAATCGTTTTTTTAAGATCACGACCTTTTTATGTGTTTTAGGGAAAAGTTGTATTAAACAAAGTTGTAGGAAATTAAAAACCCTACAAATTTTATTTCAATCATCTTTTTCTACAGAGCTTAGTTTAGAATCAATTAATGATTTCCTGTATTTTTAAATCCTAGAGTACAACACGGATTAATTTTCATTTAGCATCATTCACTCCTGATTAAAATTATGTTTTTAATTTTACATTATTTACAAATGATTAAACATAGATTATGAATATGGGTTTTATTTACATTGGCAATAGAAAGTCGTGTGAGTGTTTCACACCAGATTTTTTTTTCTTAACTAAAACAATATGGATGTTAAGAAGGAAAAAATATACAGTACAAAACTTGAAATTAATTGCTATATTTGTTGTATAAAAAAATTAACAAAGGTAATTATTATTTTATTTTAAAAACATTATTACTAATGTATTACATAACTTATTATTACTAATAATGTAAGTTCCCTTAACAAAATATGTATTAAATTTTAAAAGTAGCTTAATTAAGTAAAATATACACTAACACATTTTTACATTCTATTTTAGTTGGTTAAAAAAAATTTAAGTCTTCATTGCCTTTACATTCCTTGTCGCTTTCCCCATCTGTATCTTCACAAGTATCTGTAAATGTTTGAAAATAATATTGTTACTTTATATCAAAGCAATATTCTACAAATAAGAAGAGGAGGAGTCCGTTTCGCATATTTTTGAAAGATGTACCTATTTTGGCCTCGACAGAATGGAGACATCTGAGAAGATAGGCATTGCACAATGGATCCCAGAGAGAGTAGGGGCAGAAATGCTGCAGGATGAGGAGAGCTGGAAGTTGGTCGCTCAGTTTGCGAAGAGGGTGGTTGGGAGACTGCAGAGGGAGGAGACATATGGAGATCAGCAGGATCACCCTCTCCCCCGTGAATCAATCCTGTCCTGATCTCAGTAGGTAAGGTAGGCACACTAATTTCCTGAGCTGGTGATGAAAGAGATAAATGAAAGTGAGAGAGTGAGTGTTGGTCGGTGACAGCGAGAGGGGAATTAGGCTATGGTTCCCTTCCACGCTCCGCTGAAAGTATGTAAATTTTTTTTTTAACCCAACATTTCCCTTGTAGTATTATATAAACAGTTCCGAGGGAGGTGGAGGGTTGTTTGCTAATGTCGGATCAAGTGGCCAGGCGGCGGGTTTTTGGTTGGTAAGGCGGTTGCGGCCTCCTTGGGGCTGGATGAGGACACCTCAATTATAGAGTCCAACACTACTTCCCCCATCGTGAGGGAGTGAACATGAGTTTTTCTCGCCGCCTTGGATAAAAAAATATTCTACAAATATTTAAGGTAACAAATTGGGTATTGAATGAAATGTTGTTTATTATCAAGGATAATGGTTTGCGATGAATGAAATGTTTTGTATAGGTATTCGAAAAAATCTAAACTATACTCTATCCCATGGAACTGTGTAGCACGTTAAAACATAAATGTATTAAAATTGTGATTGAACTTAGCGCTATCCAATCAAGTTACAAACAATGTTCAAAATCATAAAATCATAATAATCCCTTGATATGCAACATGAATTCTCCAGACCTACCAGGAATCACACAAAAACAACTGAAACACCCATGAAGTAGAGACATGATACATTAACACAACTCTAACTGTTATTACATGTACAAAAATATTAAATTAAAATTTAACACATTTTTTTTATCTGGAGAGCTATCACTGGGTGGTGTTCGCAAAGCCATTAACACGGATTGATTTTTCTTAAATTATTTTTTATTGATACACACTATAAGTATTTTTTTTAACCCACCGGGTTGGTCTAGAGGTAAAGTCGTCGCCAAAATCAGCTGTTTAACAGCTGATTTTTGGAGACGAAGGTTCCTGGTTCAAATCCTAGTAAAGGTAGTTACTTTTTTACGGATATGAATGCTGGACAGTGGTTACCGGTGTACTTTGATGGTTGGGGTTCAATTAACCATACTTTCTCAGGAATGGTCAGCCTGAGTTTGGACAAGACTACACCTCATTTACCCGTCATACATATCATCCTCATCTCTTTGGGTCATGGGGTTGCTTATTGTTCTGAATTGAACAGATTGCAACGTACACATATTAGGAATAAAAAAATAAGTATTTTTACTGGTTGTATTTTATACAGTTGCAAAATAAAATAAGTAAAATAATAAAAAGGTTTTTGTTGTTATTTCACCAAGGTATTTACATTAGGTTACCATTTTGACTTTATTACAATAATTGTGTTGGTTGGAGATAATTTCTGTCTTTTCTAATGATATTTTGTATTTCATGTAATATAGATTAATGTTTTCAGGACTTTCTTTGCGTAAATATTGGTTTAATAACACAAAAAATTATGTTTTTACCTTGTATTGTGTCAGATGAAGGTAAAAGGAGATTGTGTTCATCAGAATTTTTTCGAAGGAATGACTGAACCACAAAATGCAGCACACACAACATAATGGCAAAACTTCCATAAATTTTAAACACAAAGCTACTGTGAAAACGGTTCATTAAAAAACCACCAATTACACTGCCCAATGACATACCTGAAATTAAACAAATTATTTGTATAACTTACAAAAATTCCTTGATTTAATTTCTAATGAATAATGGCAATTTGCCCGTAACAGGCAGGTGGAGTGTTAAATTGTTTGCACTCGATCTGCTAGTTTCAGGGCTACAAAAAATAGTTATGTTCCTTATCACATGGTCGACCAATTATATCACTGAAGCATTTAACAGCAGAAGAGGTAGAGGTGTAAAAGACACTATTAAAATCACTAATAATACAAGGTGTATTTTTTAAGTATGTACCGTTTTGAAATTCTGCTGCTGCAGCACCGCAGTCAGTATTTACCGCAAGCACGCTGTGTACCACTATCTATTGGTAAGCCACACACACCATTACAGAATCATTCAACCATGTTTGCGTTTATTGTGAGTATTTGAAAAATCTCCTCCGACTGAGAATCCCTCCGACTGTGAAATACGCGCTGTGATTCGTTTTCTTAGGGCTAAAGACATGAAAGCGGCTGAAATCCATCGTCAGATCAATGAAGTGTATTGAGAAAACATTATGAGCAATGGGATGGTACAGAAATGAATAAAAGCTTTTAAAGATGGACGTTCGATTTTGCATGATGAGGAACGAAGTGGACGACCTTCAATCATTGCTGAAGACTTGGTGCAGAAAGTTGATGAAAAAATGAGAGAGAACAGATGCTTTACGACTTCGTCATTATCTGATGAGTTTCCTGCAGTGTCAAAAAGTATGCATTATGAAATTGTGACAGAATGTTTTAATTATTGAAAGTTATGCTCAGGCTGGATTGCAGTGGTTGTCTAATCAGGGGGCAGATTTTTACGAGGATGGTATTCAAAAGCTGGTTGTACGATACTTTAAGTACCTTAATATTGGTGGGAATTAAGCAGAAAACTAGATTAAAATACAAACTTCCATGTAAAAATAAAATTTTTAAGATAAGTCTAATTGTTCTCTTTTTATTTCAAAACGGTACTTACTTTAAAAATACGCCTCATAGTTAATAGTCAGAGTTACCTCTTTTGAGAGTAATGAATTTCATTATACATTCAGACCCTGTGGTGAATGAAAAAAAGGTGTCATTTGTAGGATGAATGTTAAATACTTTCCAGAGGCCACTCAGTGAGGAAAGCAATTGTAAACCACCTCACTTCTCGTTTTACTTCGTAAAGCTTCTAAAGGTTCAAACCAGCCTTTCTGCTGATGACCTAAACAATAACATATTCCCATAAACAGGACATTTTTACTTTTGTCCATGAGCAATAACATAATTATTTTTTAATCCTTCGCGGATAGAATTAGTTTCATGCCATGGTACAGTTAATATGGATTGGGGTAAAAAAGTGTTTATAGAAATATGTGTTTTTCTAGATAGAAAACTATTTTTAAAGACTCATAATCAACACAAATTACATTATTTATTTATCTCTCCACTTTTATACAATGATAATGGATGCAGATATGTTCGTCTTTAGTCCAGAGTTACATGACTTATGTGGATACATCTGTAAGTAGAACTGACTAAAAAAAAGTATTTGTATATTGGTCTGCAAAATAGAAAAAACAACATCTACAAGTACAAAAATTGTTGGTAATTTGATTTTAAACATATTGACCAAAATACAAGGTGTGGCTATTAAATAACGAGACTGACGTAAAAAACTTTATTTTTATTTTATACATAAATCACTTATTGTCATCTTCAGTATTCACTCCTTCTCTATCCCTACCACACTCCATGCGAGTTTTCCACGGTTGGAAACAGTGCTGGAAGTCATCTTCTGTCAGCTCCTTCAGGACACGTGCCGCTTTCTCTTTTACAGCTCCCATAGACTCAAATCTTGTCCCTTTTAATGCAGATTTCACCTTAGGGAACAGGTAGAAGTCACATGGTGCAAGAACTGGTGAATAAGGTAGATGTTCTAACACTGAGATGCTGTACTTGGCTTGGAACCTCTTGACAGATAAAGCGGAATGAGCTGCCGCATTGTCTTGGTAGAGAACCCATGATTTGTCCTTCCACATTTCGAGCAGTTTTTCCTTACTCTTGGACGTAGTTTAGAAAGTACCTCAAGGTAGTAATATTGATTAGTTGTTTGACCTTCAGGAACCCAGTGAAGGTACACAATCCCTTGGATATAAAAAAAACAATCATCATTGCTTTAAATTTTGACTTGCTCATTCGAGCTTTTTTCTCTCTCGGTGAAGTTCGGCTCTTCCAGTGCATGGATTGGCGCTTTGCTTCCGGATCATAAGTAAAAAGCCATGTTTCATCACATGTTATTATTTTTTCCAAAAAATTTGGGCATTTTCAATCGCGTACAAAGTGTCAGTACAAACATTTTTGTGAGCTTCAATTCAAACATTTTTGAGCGGCAACGTCCTGAAGAAGCTGACAGAATTTGACTTCCAGCACTGTTTCTAACAATGGAAATTCGCATGGAGTGTTGTAGGGCTAGAGTAGGAGTATATATTGAAGGTGACAATAAGTGATAATGTATAAAATAAAAATTAAATTTTTTACAACGTCAGTCTCGTTATTTAATAGCCACACCTTGTACAGTAGTCTAAATAAATAGGTTTTTTAATACTTGTATCAAAGAAGAGAATATTAATGTTGATAATATTGTAAAAAGTTTAAGAGTCCAACAAATTTATATAATGAATGTACTATATAATTATTAATATTAATATCAGTAATAATTATGTACTAATTAAAGAATCAATAAAACATTATTTTTATTAATTTCTTTATGATAAAAATAAATTATTAAAAAATTGCAAAATTAAATATATCAGTAAAATTGATTAAGCAGCTTTTTTTAGATATTTCAGTCAATTTTTCACCGTCTTTATCTAATTATGAACGACCTTTATAAAACTATTATAATTTGTTATCTTATACAAACCTAACCCACTATACAGTGCATCAACTATACTCTGCATCGTAGCCTCAGTTCCCAATGGAGCTATTAAACTTGCATATGATACCATTGTAGCATGTAGTGTACTGACTGTTAAGCCACCTAATATTTCAATAGGTATCGACCACCATGGATTTTCAATAAATGAATGTAAAAAATATCTTATTCCATATGCAAGATAAACTAGTGATATACTGTGAATATGTCCAACTTTTTTTAAAAGCCAACCTGAAATCATCAACACAAAAAATTATTTGATCATAAAATTAAAAACCCTATTACAAGATATCCTTAAAAATTTATGAAATTAAGGAAGATTTTAAACAATGTTGTTTAGGTCATCAGTCGAAAGGCTCATTTGAACCTCTAGAAGCTTTACTAAATAAAACAAGGAATGAGGTGGTTTATCAATGCCTTCGTCATTAAGTGGAAGACTATGTTTGTCAGCTTGCCAGGAGTTCCAAAAGCACCTACTTTCCACCCTGCATATGACACGTCACTTCATTCAACACAAGGTCTGGCTGTATAATGAAATTCATTACTCTCAGAGGAAATAACTCTGACTAGTGTTTTGAACACCTCTCCTCTACTGTTCTTAAATCCTTTAGTCATATATTACCTGTTCATGTAATAACAAACAGAATTAATTTTTTTAGCCCTGGAACTAGCAGATCGAGTGTCAATAATTTAACACTCCACCTGCCTGTTATAAATACTTTTAAACAATATAATTTTATAAATCAGAAAATAGTATTTTTCAACATGTATCGGGTGATCGTAAAGTTGCTCAACCCAAATTTTTCTGCTATGTAGGAATGACGGTTAAATTTATAAAAGATATATTAATAATTTATTTATTTCATTTTAATTTTTTGTGTGACAAAATTTTGTATTTTAGCACTGTTAGGTCACGCTACCAGGCAACAGTGGGTGTGGCATGAAGCAGTTTATTAGTCCAAGAAGCAAAGTCTCTTATGCAACACCAATGCGTCTTTATTGTTGTGAGTTTCTGTGAATCAAAATTATACAGGAGGGTTAAAAACTGAAAGACTTAACAGACTGCAAAGGATAAATGAAATAATTATTTGTTCTCCAAAACACTCTCTTCAAAAACTTTCAAACCAGATTGTGCTATCTTATGGAAGCGTTCATAAGAGTACTAAAGTTCTAAAATTATATCTGTATTTCTTGGTATCAGATAAATGGTTTAAAAAGTCGGAAAGATATTGAGAAAACCAGAATAAACCAAGAAAATTTAAAGAACCGAACCAAATTCAGACAACTAATAGACTTTAGACTTTAAGCCTTCCATGAAGAGGGACAACAGAAAACCGGGTAAATAGAGGAAAGGAGAAAATAATATAGTGACAAATTCTGAGAATGTGGGCTGCAAAATGAGCTTCTCGAAACGCGTAAATTCACCTCACTGATCTGAAATTGGCCCTGTATGAAAAAAAATTCCTGAAATATTGAAGCTCATTTTACTTGACACAGCCAACAATGTCAAACTTTGAGAAAAAAAGAGAGGAGATCTTATACGTAAGTATTAGTAAATCTACATTTTAAATGTGTCCAATTAGAAAACACCTAAAAAAACTTAAAAATTTCAACTCACTGTTAAAATAATAAGATGGTAATTCTCCACCTAAACTTTTAAAACATGCAACAGTGCCTTCCAGTGTTTTAATCCACTTAGTATTTTTACCAGCTATCTCTTCAAGGTACCTGCAATAAAAAAAGTAAATTAATAAACCACATTAAACTATTGTGACACCTAAGACCAGGTTCATTCAGGATCTGGTTAGAATAAAATAATAAACCAACTTCCTTTGACAGCTTTAATAGCTTAGACTACTGACAATTTACAATTATTTAATTACTACATTAAATTAATGAGAAAACTTAAAACTTAAAGCTTAAACTAACTTAACTGATAATAAAGATTATTTTACAATTAACAATCTACTCTTATCTATAGCCAATTTTACAATGAGTAAATCTTATCAACAGATTACTGCCGCATAAAGTGTATTTTTGAGGATAGAAAATGTCTGCGCATGAAATACGAATATCCTACATCTACCCCTCATGAGACTGACTTTATGCTTTCTTCTACCAGTTAATGGTAGTCTTGTTGGTGTACTATTGAACCACTCAAGTGTTCCAGATTTTTTAAATTCTATTTTGAGCATAATTTTAAATATTATGTTTTAAAATATAAAAGGTCAGTTCTTTTTTTGCTTATTTTAAGCAGCATTAAGATCTTGGTTATTAGCAACTACTTTAGGTTAAGAAATAGTGGGTTTAAACTTGTATTAATTTTCTAGATCCTGGCCAGGAATCAAACTCGGGACCTCCACTTTGAAGTGTAGGATGTTAACCACTAGGCCATGAAGGCTGAACGTTGTGCCCAGAAAGCAGCCATCGACACACTACTGCGAGGGAAGAAGACAACGACTCTGCTTGATGACAAGATTCCCGTGTCATCCAAGTTCTATTATTATTTTACAAAACATGAAACTATCTAAAAAAATGTGTGAAATATTTTTCTGAAATGCACTTACCAAAACAAGAAGTTAGAAATTAATGAACCACCAATTCCCATCATAATACATGTAACAAAAAATAAAAATATCCGTACATCTAGAAATAATTTCTTCATATCTTTTCCAATACTGTTATCAGCATGAACTTGTCTGGTTTCCTGCAAATGTAACAAAAATAGTAACAACCTACAGACTTAAGTAACTGTAAAATTTGACCATATCAACGTCGCCCCCTTGTATCAGGTATTGTACTGCCAGCCAACAATGATTCCAACATGCCGATAAAACTTCCGACAGACTTTTTTCGACAATGCAGAGGGCTAGAAACCGCCCTTCTTGTGTATACAAGCGCATTCAGCCCGATCACCATTCAACTCAATAGCTCCGACCAGAAAGCAACTATCGGCACACACAACCGGACTCCAACAAAGACCTATCAATGACCTGCTACCACAAGCAATCCCCACAGCAGTCCCTCAACTGAACGTTGTGCCCAGAAAGCAGCCATCGACACACTACTTGGAGGGAAGAAGACAACAACTCTACTTGATGACAAGATTCCCGTGTCATCCACCTCCTCGACCGTCATGATGACTACAAACAACACACCCGACCACCAACTCTTCCCACCTAGACACGCAAACTAAAATTGCCCTTTTTAGGGTCCCCAAATATCTAAGGTTTTCCCGTACCACTCATTGTTACCATACAATGACATACATTTAATTTTTCTAAAATTTAAAAAACATAACAGAGAGTTTTTAAAAATATGAATTTTTTCTTGTATTTACAGAAATTTAATAAGAATTGTTCTCAAATTATTGAATGCAATGTGTTTAAAAATTAGTTAATGAAGATGAGAATTGTCAAAAAATTATGATATGTAATATATCCTTTTTTTTAAATAGCACAGTTTTCAAAAGTGAGATTATGCTCAACAACAGAATTTTCTAGAAAGCACAATATTAATGTATTGTAGATTTTGTCAATATTTATCTATTGAAATTGACCAAATCAATCATAAAGATCAGCTAAAATGAAGTTCATCAGAAAAATGAGGAAAGATAAGAAAAATAAATAAATTTGATATTGAAGCACCTGTTATTAATATCTTCGTAGATTACAGAGTCATTACATCTATGTGAGGAGAATGAATAATAGTAGAGCAACCAGGAAATATTTCCTCAGAGATCAGAAAAGGAGAAGACAAAGAGGGAGATGAACTCATAACTGGATAATCTTCAATAAGCGGTAAAGAAAAGATTTAAATGGCTGCGCATGCATTACTTAGGAATACCACACTCAAGAAACTGGAGTAGAAAAATAATGATGTCTTCATTTATTCATGATGAATGTCAACCATTCATTCAAATTTTAATAATATAAACCCAATAATTTTATAAGTTTACCTTCAATGAAGTTGAAACCAATAAATCCAAAGAAAATGTCGCAGCTATTAAATAGAACATTGGTCTGAAATCTTTGTAATGTTTTCCAAAACTGAAATAATCAACAAGAAATCCAGTTAATAAGGCACTTATGCCCCAACCAATAGAGCCCCACGATCGAATGGTACCATATTCATTGCGATTGTCACCTAAAAAATATTAGAAAATAGACATATAAAAAAAATTATTGAATTTTGGGATTTGAATCCAGATTTACCATCATCTTTAATTATCAAGAAGCCACTAACATGTCATCTTCAAAATTTAAGTCATCATGGTAAGTTAGTACTCTAATAATAAAATTCTTGTAAAATCTGAATGAAATCAGGTTATTCAGAGTTCTAGAAGTACACACTAATCTTCATTCGGAACAGAATTTTTCTGCTCATAGAAAAACTCGGTACAAATACTGAACAGTAAAATAATACAACATACTTGATACTTTTTGTACCTAATTCCAATACAGAAATACCAACTCAATGAAGAAAGATTATTATTCTGGCTGTATTTGGTTCAAACCAGCCTTTTGGCTGATGACCTAAACAATAGCATTCGGTTCAATCAGAACTAGATGAGAAATTATTTATGTTTAACTTTTCTATTTACGCTAAAGAGAATATTCCCTCCAAATTTCAGCTTTCTAGCTATTGTACAAGAAGGAGAATTAATGATGAGTGAGTGAGTCAGTCAGTCAGTGAGGGTTTTCCCATTTACAGAGATGTAATATCTCTTAGGAAATTTTAGAGGACATCATTTAACAAAATTCACCTTAACCACTAGGTTTAATTTCAACCAACGATGGTTTGGGTTTAACAGACATGTACTTTGTTTTGTTTAATAACTGAATACAGGAGACTCCAAAACGGAATTATAGAACTGCTAAGATAAAACTGACAAACCTAAATATTACGCAGTTAATTAAATAAATTACTTACCAATTCATTTATTTCATTTTTATTACCATTACTTACTTGCTTACTTCAATAAGCTTGTAATCAAACAATTTTTACACAATTTACTTCAGTGTTTACTTCAAAATTCATTTGTTTTTCAACCAGAAACTATTTAGAAAGGAATTCTTTGTAAAATGTTTCATCAATCAAGAATTTTTTTAAACAAATTTAGATTACCACAACTTTTTAAAGTTTTTGGAAATTTATTGAAAGATTTTCTACCTGAATAAATAAGGTTTTGTTCAAACAGTTCAGTGCTGTGATATTTTTACATTTTAATAATAAGTACAATATACTTGAAGAAATAAGTACAAAAATATTAATACGGAATGTGATTCACACTAAAGTGATATATTAATTTAGAGATGTAGCACTTAGCATACAAGACAACTGTACATATTACATTTGAATTATCAAATGGTTGAATCCAAAATCGTTTTGATTCATTGTTTTTAAAATAAAATATTTTGTTTTCTTTTAGCTTTTATTTGTTATTGGGAACTGTACATTATTGACAACTACCCAATTTGATCGCTGCTTTGCTGTATTATTTGATGTGAATTAGGCATGAGTTTGAACAGGGACCCCCAGTAGAGTTTGTTCATGGATGGCTGTCAGCTGGTCACCATACAAAGCCACTTGCCCAACCGGTGTTACTTAACAAATAATAGCAAATTACTACCAGCTGACTGACTGGGCTGGCCCGAACATTTGCAAGTTTACAATTGGAGGGATGATATGGCAGTCATAATACTAATTTGTTGATTTGTTGATTTTGAAAAGGTTTGAGCAAAAAAAAAGTAGTAACAACAGATTCAAACCGCTGTCAGCTCATACAAATGTTGTAGTTTTTATATTTTGTAGTACAGCACTATCACAATTTGCTTGCAGCCTGATCACAGCCATAAACTTGTTTATCGAGCAATAACTCTCTTCAGAGAGACTTGGGTAGATGTCACGTTGACATCACCAGCTGCTCTTAGCATGCACCCAGCCTAAATGTAAAAACATTCAAATCAATCATGAAAATAAAACTTGCATACAAAAAAATATCTCTAGAGCTCGCAGTACACAAAACATGAGTGGATAGTTCACCAGCTGGTGACCACTACTTTACATCATGATTTTTCTTATTTTCCAGTGTTTCTTTAACATGGAATTATCTTGGTTACGCCGGCCGCATTGGCGCAGTTGGTAACGTGCTCGCCTCTCATCATACGGTCTTGGTTTCGAATCCCATTCAGGCATGGCATGTTTCATACGTTACAAAAATCATTTCATCCTTCACCGTCTGCATTAGCAGTAATTGCAGAACAGTCGGACGTTAAACAAAAAAAAAAAATATCTTGGTTATGAAATCTGGAATATAATACTATAAAAATCTGGTGTGAAACACTCACACAACTTTCTCTTGCCAGTGCAAATAATTAACAATAAACCTAACATTAGTAATAAAACATAAGAAATAAACAAAAAACTTACCTCAACAAACATAACCTAATTTTAATCATGAGTGAAAGACGCAAAATGAAAATCAACCTCAGTTTGGCTTAGAAATACGGAAAATCACTCTTTCTCTCTAAACTAGGCTCTGTAGAGAAAAATGCTTTAAATAAAAGTTGTAGATCTTTTAATTTTCTATAAATTTAATTATATACTATTTTGTCGTAAAATGCATACTAAGACCCAAATGTTAAAAAAATCGATTTTTCTCACGTTTTCGTGAGAAAAAAAACAGAAAATCGCAAATTACCGCTAAACTAAGCGTTATACAAAAAAATGTTTGAAATAAAAGTTGTAGGTTTTTAAATTCTCTACAACTTTTATTATATAACGTTTTGCGCTAAAATTTATATTAAAGCCGTAATCTTAAAAAAACAACGTTTTTACGTGAAAACAGCCTCACCGAGAATTTCAGCAAACATGGAGCCTACCCTATCTTGTAGAGAATAAAAAATTGAGTAAAATAGGCGATTTTAAAAAAAAACGTAGGACAAGTTTTTGAGAAAAACGCAAAAAACTGAAAAATTATACGAATAAACTACTACTTCCGGTTGACCGATTTTGATGAAAATGTTCGTGTCGCGTCCGGTAGTGGTATGTAACTTAAGTTTCAAGTTTCAAGTTCGTACGACGTTCCGTTCTTGAGATATTCTGTTCACACACAGACACACAGACACACACACAGACACACACACACAGACCAATCGCTAAAAACATGTTTTTTGGGTTCAGGGGGTCTGAAAACGTATAGATCCGGTGAAAACTCGATTTCGAAAAATCGACATGAAAACAATACTTTCCTTCCTATATATTCATTTTGGCAAGAGAAAGTAAAAATAAACTAATAATATTAAGATAATATAATTCAGAAATTTCTTTCACCAATTTACCAAGTAATTTACAGCAAATAGAATCTGCTAAATTTGCAACAATAACTCTACTAGTCCACCCAATTACCATTAATATCATGAATAACACGAACTGAAAATTGTTTAAAATTACATTTGAAAGTTTTGAAGTTATTCCAGTATTTTTTGATAAATTATCATAAATATGGCATGAAGAATTATTTAGTTTTTCACAATATGGAATTTGCCAATTATTTTCATTGGTACTTTTAATTTTTTCTATTTTCAATGTTAAACAATCACCGTTCTGAAAAATATAAACAAATTTAATTAAAATTTAGTTCAACAAATTACTCATTTGGCTGCTTCCATGGTGTAGTGACTAGCGAACTAGCCTACAAAGCAGAAGGTCCCAGGTTCAATTCCCAGCTAGGGTCTGAAAATGTTAACACATTAAAACCCACTGTTTTAATACCGAAACCCACAATAGTTGCTAATGACCAAGCTGTTGATGCAACTTTAAATAAAAAAACAAACAAAAAAAATTACTCGTTTAAAGCGACTGGTTTCCAGATAACTTGGATGTTAATTTTAGGTACAATTACAGTAGTGCGTCAATACCAGATGTCAAAAACCAGACCGTTGATAATCCGAATTTGATTTTGGTGAAAAAAATTGACTGCTTGTATACGAGGTGTAGCTATTAAATAACGAGACTGACGTAAAAAATGTTATTTTTATTTTATACATAACCACTTATTGTCACCTTTAATATACACTCCTTTTCTATCCCTACAACGCTCCATGCAAATTTTCCATTGTTGGAAACAGTGCTGGAAGTCATCTTCTGTCAGCTCCTTCAGGACACATCCTGCTCAAAAATGTTTGAAATGAAGCTCGCAAAGATTTTTGTACTGACACTTTGTACGGGAATGAAAATGACCCAATTTTTTTGGAAATGATAATAACATGTGATGAAACATGATTTTTTACTTTTGATTCAGAAACGAAACGCCAATCCAAGCACTGGAAGAGCTGAACTTCACCGAGAGCCAAGAAAGCTCGAATGAGCAAGTCAAAATTTAAAGCAATGATGATTGGTTTTTTTTTGATATCCATGGGATTGTGTACCTTCACTGGGTTTCTGAAGGTCAAACAATTGACCAATATTACTACCTCTTGAGGTACTTTCTAAACTACGTCAAAGAGTAAGGAAAAACGCCCCGAAATGTGGAAGGACCAATCATGGATTCTCCACCAAGGCAATGCACTCCGTGTTATCTGTCAAGAGGTTTCTAGCCAAGTACAGCATTTCAAGGTTAGAACATCCACCTTATTCACCAGATTTTGCATCATGTGACTTCTACCTGTTTCCTAAGGAGAAATCTGCATTAAAAGGGACAAGATTTGAGTCTGTGGAAGCTGTAAAAGAGAAAGCGGCACGTGTCCTGAAGGAGCTGACAGAAGATGACCTCCAGCACTGTTTCAAACAATGGAAAATTCACATGGAGCGTTGTAGGGATATAGAAGGAGTGTATATTGAAGGTGACAATAAGTGATTATGTATAAAATTTAATTTTTTACGTCATTCTCATTATTTAATAGCCACACCTCGTAGTTACAGTAGTATATATTTGTATAAAAGCACCAAAAACGACTAATACTCACCATTCCCCAAAGAGTGGGCACAAGTGGCATTACATGTGTCTTTTATTTTTATGTTACTTTACTTTACAGTACTTTAGTTTCTTGTAAGCCTAGATTTATTGTACATAAAATAAGACATACAATACAGTATTTTTTCCTAAAACTTTTATTACATTATGTATGTGAATGGTTTTATTTATCCACTCTTCTGTAAACATCACAGTGAATTATGGCCAACTGTAGCTAATTTTTTATGTTGAAGACATCTACCAGGTCTTTTATTGATTCGTTTTGAATATCCGGACAATTTTATTTGACCAGACAGGGTCCACTCCCAGTTAATCCGGATTATCAACGTTCCAATATACCTCTGAAAATACTCAAAATAACACCATGAATCTTATTTTAAGGGGAGACTGTACTTTGTATCCCGCCAATTTTAAATTTGCTCTTTTTAGGTACACAACATATAACATTTAGGTACATAGGTATAACATTTTAAAAAAAATAACGAATAACATTGTTACAAATGTTTTTCTACATTTTTTGCGTATTTCTAATTTTGCACCTGACGAAGTGGTACAAATGTCGGTGTATGTGGATATACATGATAATTAACTGGTGCAAATTTCAGCCTGATAGCTTTATTGGTATCTGATAAAAATGTACCTAAGTGTTGAAAATGTAAATTTACAGGAAAAGGCAAAAAACAAGAAGGCACAAATCAAAAACAAAATGTATACAAACAAGTAAATTTCCCATCAATAGTTGGTTAGAACCAACAGCTGAGAATATTAATTTGTTTTTTTTTTTTTTGGTTTAATGACCGACTGTTCTGCAATTACTGCTAATGCAAACAGTGAAGGATGAAATAATTTTTTGTAACGTATGAAAATATGCCGTGCCTGAATGGGATTTGAACCCAAGACCGCATGATGAAAGGTGAGCACGTTACCAACTTTGCCAATGTGAAATATTAAAAATAGTAATACAGATATTTTAAAAAACTGAAATTTCCTTTGCACTAAAACGAGCAGTATAAAATTATTCGTTCTTGGTAACATGATAATTTTTCTGGGTTACCCTGATAAAAACTTGCTTTCCAAAAGAAAAATTTTTTGACATAATTTAATGTTTTTCTGGTAGATCTAGCCCTAAACTATTAAAATACATAAAAAACCATAAATCAAAATTTTCAGTGAAAACCATCGTCCAATCTCTCCTTAATTCATAAATTTATCATATTTTCTACTTGTGAACATATATTCTTTTTAAATTGTTTTAATTAATATTATAAGTTAGTTAAGGATTTAAAAAATAAAGTCTGTCAGCCAAGCTGAAAAAATAACACAAAAATAATTTTCTCTGACTGCTATCCAACATATAATGATATGTTAATCCATTAAAAAATATCTTTTTAAATTGACTTCTGTGTGAAAAGTAAAAGCATTTATTTAAATTAGGATAGCATTACTAATACAAAACTAAACTTATTAAAAACTAAACTTTTAATAAACTTTTTTTTAAACTTTATTAGATAATAACATTAACAGAACAATCGGGCTGACTACTCTGCTAATCAACAATTACAAATTATTCATTTTGTTGACAAATTTAAAAGATTATTACTGACACAAATTTTATTTTTATCTTTTAAGTATTCATAAAATTTACCTGTATGTTACTAAACGAAGATAATTGTACATCAAAATTAATTAATTTTGACACAGAAAACCTATTTATAAATAGTGAATACAATTCTTCCATATTTTTTTTATTGTCACTATTAAAGGAATTATGTTTGGTGTTAAGATATTTAAAATCTTCGCAAAAATAGGCAGATGAATTCCAATATGTACAAAGAGTATTCAGAAATTCACTATCAGCTAAACATTCTATCTGAAATAGAAAATGTATATACAAATTACACAAAATCTGATAAAAGCCAATAAAATAAATTAAATTAATCTCTAAATGTATACTGAATGTAGTTTTTGAAAAAGTTGCAAAAAAGTTTGCTTGAATAAACTACTTCCAGTTGATAGATTTTGATGAAATATTCATGTCGGGTCCCTTAGAGATTAATTTAATTAATCTCTGAATGGATTAAAAAATCCCTAACTGATGCTAAACTTAACATTTTAGAAACAATGTTTGAAATAAAAGTTTTATGTTTTTTAATTTTCTACAACTTTCATTACAAGCTTTTGCCCAAAAATGCATATAATGAGGCCACAATCTAAAAGAACAATTTTTTACCACAAGATAACAGACCCTCAAAAATTTCAGCATACATGTGCTAACTCTATCTTATAGAGCATAAAAAATTTTGTAAATGAGGTGATTTTAAACAAAATTCTAGTAGCTGTTTTTGGAAAGTCACAAAAAAGTGAAAAATTGCACGAATAAACTATTTCCGGTTGACTGATTTTGATGAAAATGGTACTTCTATTTTTGATTTTTTCATTTTTTATTTTTGATTTCTGATTCTTTTGTTCATGACCTCTAGTTGTATCTTACTGAAGTTCCAAGTTTTAAGTTTGTATAACACTCTGCTCATGAGATATTTTGTTCACACATAGACATAGGGCGAAAAGGACAGAAGCAAGAATTAAACAACTTCGGGAATAAGAAGAACCAATTACAAAATGGATTGGCCCAGAAATTGGACTAAAGTGATCCTATGAGCTTGTAAAAGCTAAAAAAATTAAGAGTTTGTGATCCATCAATAGTATTTGTATCAAAACTTTTCATTAGTCTAGACATGCATACTTACTGTAAATGAAATATAATCACTTTTAGAAAATACATAAGTATACTGTGGATAATTTGAACTGGCACAACTCTTGCTCTACGTGTACATACAGTTTCGCATAAAGTATGTCCATAACCTATTCTTTCAACAAGGTCTGCAAATTTTAATGTACGCAAATGCCCATAACCTTATTTCAATGTACAAACATATAAATAATTATTTCATTTTGAAATACGTATTTAATTTGTCCCAATAAAAATTTAAATTACAAATTACAAGAACTAAACTGCAAAAACTCTTTAAACTATACCCTACAGACGCACGTAACTAACTAAACAAATTGGTCTGAAAATATAATGAACAGAAAATCATATATGAAAACAAATTAGTCACATAATTATGTCTGACAGATTATTAATAATAGTGAAAACAAAGTGTGCATGAGTCGCACATTACAGTAGCGATTGTATACTTTTGTGACTGTACCGTCGTTGCATGGCGAGGGACAAAGAGAGGAGTAGATAAACACTGAAGCTGCGTGTGCCAATTCGAATTGTCCAAGGTATGCATACATAACTTTATTATTTTATCAAACGTCCTATGTAGGATTTTAAACCGTATTATTTAAAATTGAAATATATTTCTAACCACCAGAATATGGTAACATAAAACATTTACCAATGTTTATAGCACTTTCGTGTATCTTGTACACAGATCTTGTATCTTGTATTCCTTATCTACCATGGTAGAGTAGGAAGTTTAAATTTTAACGTAAAAAAATTTTAATTTACTGAAGATGTGTATAAGATACACAAAAGCGCTATAAACATTGGTAAGTGTTTTATGTTACCGTATTCTGGTGGTTAGAAATATATATTTCAATAATTTTATTAATATACTCACACTGGTATTCATAGAAGTACCATTATTTATTTTAAAACTTTTAAAATGATCTGAAGAACAAATTTTTATCGCAGAAACTTCATCACAAGTAACTTGAAAGTCATTTTTAACAGGTACAAAAATTAAACAATAAAAATTAACCACAGCAATTGAAATACAACATAAAAGTAAAGATTTATGTATCTGAAATTTATCTGCAACGACGCTCATTAATAACGTTCCTAACATACCCGTAATGGGTAATACTGTATACACTGTTCCAACCATAACTGAGGAAAATCCAAGTTGTCTTGCATAAGTTGGCATAAATAAATCTACTGGTGCAAAACCTAAAATAAAAGATACAAATATTAATAGTTTTATTATTACTATTCATATGCTAAAGTTTCATAACTGAAGAAAAGAATAACTCTCCCTAGGGTGATCTTTGGAAGGCTTAAAGGGAACTTTGGAAACAACCTGTCAATCAAAATGTTTAAAAAAAACATTTTAAACAGTGTACGCTGCCTGTTATAACCAATGATGCTGAAACATTATCTTGGCCAATATGTCTGCTAGAAATCTTTGAGTGATGCAATGAAGGATAAATAGATTAATGCTTGACAAATTTTGTTATAAAACCATATTTGTAACAAAGGTTTAAAGAAGAACAGGTGTCAATGATGTTGTTACACAAACTGTCCAATTAACACATTCAATGCTGAGCAAATATGAGGTATCTCTCCCTTTGGGCTGATTACTCGTGCAGCGTGTTCTCCGCTTGCGTTTTGTAGGAACTACATCTTATTTTACTAACGTTTTTATAGATTTAGTTTATTTGCGACCTATACATGGATTTATGTTTGCTAATAACAAAAAGTAAACAATTCAATGTTTTTTTAGGTTTATTTTCACCTGTTATTATAAAAATGTATTTCTTGTTTGAATGTTTCCATTTACCATTACGATTTACACATAATTTCTTATATAATTTTAAACTAAAAATAATATACTTTTAAAGTAAATCTAAAAGTGTAAGCTATTTTGAATTGATACCTGCAGAGATACTAAATTAACAGCTTCAACTGTACCCTGAAAACCCGTTAAAAATACTAAACGAGTATACTGTATGAGGGTAGAAGATTGTTTGGGGAAAATTCAAAAACGAACTGCACGGTTACAAAGAAAACGCCTTTCTGAGGGCTATACAATAGCAACAAACTGATATTTGACAGGTGGTGTCCCTCCAGAATTACTTAAAATTATAACAAAACAGAACCCGCTAGGTGAGTCTCTAGCACTGAATGTGTTCAAGTTGGATTGGAAAAGTCACCTGGCCTAGATGACAGATGGAAAATAGATAAAGAGACTTCCAAATGGAGCCCAAGACCAGATAAGAGCATATATCAAAGTTATAGAAAATTAAAATTACCTATAACTTCTATTTCAAGCATTCTTTTCTGCAGAGCCTAGTTTAGCATCAATTTTAGTGATTTTCCATATTTTTAAGTTCTACAGAGGTTGATCTTCATATAGCATCATTCACTCATGATTAAAATGCTATTATATATTTCTTTTAACATTGTTTACTAGTGATTAAATAATTTTCATTATTTAAATTGTCAAGATAAAGTCATGTGAGAGTTTCACATCAAATTTTTGTATAAATTGGCAACAACACGTATAATGTTCCTTTGATCCTTTGTTTATATTAGTACTTTTATTTGGGTATGTCTGCATAGTTTCTCAGTGTTTTACAGTGTCTTAAAATGTTCACTAAAAACAATGACTTTACATGGTGCAGTTGTCGTGAAAGCGTTATTAAAATATTACTGAAGTTTGTAATGAATTTAGTTCTGAGTTTCCAAGGTGTGAATGTAATTAATGACTCGACATATTAACAAGACTTAAAATAAGAAATTTGAAACTACAGGAAGTGTTACAAATTCACAAAAGATCAGTTGGCCACAGCCAATTCATAATGAAACTTGTTTACAAAAGATTCAACAATCTTTTGTAGACAAGTCCTGGTAAATCAACTTGGAAGGCTTCTTCTGAATTAAACACATCACAAAGAAGCCTTCAAAAAACTCTACAAGTTTATTATAAAAGTTGTATTATCCATCTCTAATTTAAGCTCATCACGAGCTTAGTATCAGTACTTTTTGTTTTTATTTGATAGATATTAGGTAAAATTTCCAGATTTAACATTTTTGTAGCGGAAAGTGACATAAATTTGTTATCCAGAGTAGATTTCATCCACTCATTTAACTCGAAAATTCTTCTGTTCTATTAAAAAATATTTCAATTTCTGTTACTTATTACACATACCAGCAAAATAAAATAAATAATGAGCCACCATTGGAAGTTTCTTTCGTGCTGACAAAGACATTTTTGGTTTCTGCTAATAACTTCTTTGAATTTTCTGAAACATATACAAAAGGTGTTAATATTTTGATTAGTTATCCACTTCTGCTTTGAGGTCAAAGATTGTCGTAATTTGTATTAATTCTTACTTTGTCTCTGTTGTATTTTAGTTAATATTGTCAATATTTTGCTACATCTTTGACATTGTATTTTAATAGATGGTATCCTCCATCACAGCTTTTGCTACAGCAGATACCTAGTTCCACATTTTATACAAAATTCCTATTATGTTTAATTTAATTTAAATTCATTGCTTTTAATTTAAGGTGCATCAGTGTAATTTCATTTAGGTTACATTTTGTATACTGATTTTTGTATTTTGCCTTCATGTTGTACAATAGTAGGTGGAATAAAAGATTGGTGGTGGTGGTGGTGGTGTGGTGTGTTATTATTATTATTATTATTATTATTATTATTATTATTATTATTTTAATACTGTAGGTTTAATCAGAATAGTTAAACCAAATCTCATGAATTTTTTATTACGGCAAAATGAATACTATTCCTGTTTTGGGTGAACCTTTTACAGTGTACAAGAATTTCATGAAATTTTGACAGCATATTTGAATTTATATTCACAGCAAAATTTTATTTTTAAATTTTCAAAAATGATATCCCTAAAGGCCCTAATGAAAATTTTCATAAATATGTGTGTGTGTGTGTGTGTGTGTGTGTGCGCGCGCGCGCGCGCGTGTGTGTGTGTGTGTGTGTGTGTGTGTGTGTGCGTGCTTGCGCACGTACGTTGAAGTATACAGTTGATTTACTAGCTACACAATTTCTGTTACATATTTATTTTAAAAAAAATTGATTAAGCCCTACACATATTTCGCGTGTGAAGCCGCGTGGGGCATGCTAGTTTTGAATAAAGATAATTTGCCTAACATACATTATCACCTCATAAATGTAGATTGAGGGAAATGTAAAAAATTTAAGCTCCTTAAATAGTGGCCTGCATGAGGTGAGGTGGTTAGCTCCCACCATATACCTAATAGCTTTCTTTTGAATTTTAAAAATCCTATCCATGTTACCCATACTGGAATTACCCCACACTAAAATACCATAACGCATAAACACATAAACGTAATAAGGTTTATTTGCGTCCAGGAGACTCCAGGAGGAGTACAGGACATGTCAGTTATAACACCTGAAATACAATATAAGAATCACACAATGTATCACTACTATCAAGAAACAAATTCTTGTACACTATAAAAAGTTTCACCGATCAAGTAATTTTTCAGATTTCTTTTAAAGGAATGCAAATTATCACATTTTAAAAATTGGGGTACTTTATTCATGAATTTTCTCCCTGCATAATTAGGTTTTTGTTTAAACAATTTAGTGGAATGACATAATAATCATTTCTGTTTCTCATTTTACGATTGTGAACATTGAAATTTTGAATAAAATTATTTTGCCTAACATACATAATAACCTCAAAAATATAAAGAGAGGGAACTGTAAGCAATTTAGCTAATGAACATGGTGAAAGAAAAATAATAATGAGTGATGAGAAAATGCCAGACCTGACCGGGAATCAAACCTGGGTCCCTCGCCATAGAAACACTAGCCAATAGCCCAGCCACCCTAAATTTATGATTCATCATCCTTAGAAATGTACTTTGCTTAACAAGATGATGAAAATATCACCTTGGTATCGTAATGATTAAAATATATCACAGCCAGTACCCCAGGTTTAATTCCCAATCAGGTCAGGCATTTCTTTTTTAGTTTTACATCACTTATCATATTCTCTGCACAACCTAAGATTTATGTAGAATCCATGACCTAAAAAAATATCACAAAAATAGGTAAAATTTTTATTTCATGCATTTCTATAGATAAAAATAGAAACTAACAACACGTGTATGAGAATATGTATTACAAATAATTATCTAACAGCTTAAATAGTAAATAATATTAAAGAGATAACAATAATTATTGACACAAATCACCTGATTAATTAATCTAAATAATTACTTATTATAATATAAAATTCAATAACGGTTCAAAATATGTTAAGTAACTTTTTTCAAAATTTTCACAAGCACAACGTAAAGAAATATTAGAAAATATTGATAGATAACAATAATATTACTTGAAATAATTTATTTTGTTAAAATTTGGAACAGAGAATGAAACACTAACTTAAATTAAAATTAGTTATTTGCCTATGTTATCAAACAATAGTTTTTTATTAAAATAACTCGTCAGTGTGCTGAGCAGTCTAGTTCAGATAAAAGTATATAATATTTCACAAAAAAATTGTCTGCTATTTAAATAAGATATTTTGAAGGTTAATCTCTAAAGCATTCATGTGGAAAACAATGCAATCAATGGGTTGTTTAACAGTACATGCTTTTATTTGTATGATACAATAACAATTAAAGATTATGTAATAAGTTATGTGCTAGTATATTAGTTGGAATATTTTAATGATGATCAAAGCCATTAAATAAACCTAATGACTGATCTTTTTATTCCAAATTTGATAGGCGAATATTACAAACCTCTGAAGTGTATTCTCAAACTACCAGATTTAAGGGGGAAATCTAACTTTTTATGAAAATTTTTTATTTCAATTTTATGGTAATGATTTTCTGTACACTACTCAATAGATATCATCACACCCAATTAACAACATATTAAAAATTTTCTTAAAGTTAATTAGAACCTGAACAATAAAGGTTGAAATAAAATAATTGGTTTTCATAGAAAGATTATCATCATCTGTCAAGGATTAGGCTCAGTGGCCTGTTCTGGCATTTACCTCTTTTTGGGTTTTCGCAAGCCTCACATATCTGTACGCCCTGTAAATTCATAGAGGAAGTCTGTGTGCTGGCGTGCGAATTAAATGGTTGGACCAGTTTTTTTGAAGTACCTTCTTAATTTGGTGCACCTGGACTGTGTTTTTTGCACCGGAAAATCTATGGAATGTTTATATCACCCAAATACAAACAGGTCATCGAGGAGCACAACCATCAGCTTACGACAGAGAAAAGAAAGTATAAGAAGAGGGAATTTTCAGAAGCAGCCAAACAGAAGCGTGCTCAGAACATAAGAGAATATCACGCCTAAAAGAGACTGAAAGCTTCCAAATTGACTAAAGTGGTCCATTGTGGCTAAACAAGTACTAAAAAAAAAACTTTGGGTTGTTTATAATATAAACAAACCAAAGATTTTCCCGTGTTTCCCCCATTTCCCCCAAGAATATATTAAATTCTTAATGTTTCACACAGTGACTGAACATATAATTCGGTGCATATAGTTTCGTTATGTACTCTGCTGCGTACAACCTTTGAAAAATTTCATTTCAGCAGCCTGGATACGAGATTCATTGCTCTTTATTGACACCCATGTTTCACTCCCATATGTTATGGTACAGCCACTGTTCTATAAAATGTTATATTATCTCGTTTTCTTTCCTACTTGCCTGCGAATAGAACCACATACAGTGCTAAAGTTTCCCAGTTTCTACCTCACATCATCATCCTTGTCATAGGAAATCATGCATCCTAAATAAAGAAAAATCATATCTCTGTAATCTTTAAACTTGGTTTCAAATTAAAGATGAAATTAACCTCTATGATGTGTCAAAACTGGTTTAAAATATTCCTTCAAAAAATTTAAAATAAAATAATTATTATTGTATATTTTATGACTAATTATTCTAAATTAACCCTTTCAGTGCCAAAACAATATTTAAAATTTTGATTTAACGTGCCATTTAATTTGAATTAGGGTGTATAAAAAGTGCCAGCCCTTATTTCGGAAGCTTGCTGGCGTAAGCCTGCCACTGCCAACCAAAAGTTCAACGTTACAGAAAAATAAAATGTCCTGTTATAAATTAATTTTAATTGTGTTCATAAAAAAAAGAAATCGTTCTTACACTAAATATATTCAAAATAGTTTTTTTAGTTTATTTAAAGTCGCATCAACAGATTGGTCATTAACTACATTAACTACTTAACATGACTACTGTAGGTTTTGGTACCTTAACGTGTTAAAATTTTCAGACCCTAGCCGGGAATCAAATCCAGGACCTTTCGCTTTGTAGGCAAGGTTTCAAAATACATTATTCCATTAATTCTTGTTTAAAAGTTTTTTTTGTAAGTGTTCGGTTATCCGGACGTTGGCACTTTATGCATAACTTACGTATGTCCGGTAAACCGGATGTTTTAACTGTAAAATATATGAACGTCCTGTTTTCCGGACGTTGGTACTGAAAGGGTTAAATAAAAGTAAAAGTAGATGAGTAAAATTTTAGGGAAAACTCATTCGCTATAATTAGTATATTTGATTAAAAACATTTTCGTTAAAAAAATTATGACTAGATATCGTACAAAACGGAAGTAATGATTTTTCTTGAGTTTCAAGACATGTAAAATTATAATTAATGGGAAATGTTAATAAAGTTTTAAGAGGCGTTTAAGTTACCATGGTAACACTACTTTATTTTAATATTTCCAGTGGTTATAGTAACAAAGTAAATTATACTAGGGCTTGATTTCCTCATTCTTTTTTGTGATCCATCAAACTACATCCTGAACTCTTCTCAAGAAGATCCATTGCCTGAATCAAGCGTTCACCTTTCTTCATAAGTACTTATGATTCAATACTGTACATCAATACTAAAACAATTAAAGTCTTGTAAAACTTTGACTGGATTTCTTTCTGAACTCTTTTGCCCAGTTAATATTGTGATACTTATCTCTAAGATCCGTTTTAGGATCTGGGTAAATAAAATAATTAACACACTACAGTTTAAAATTACAAGTATTTAATACAACTAAGAATTACAATTAAATGAGTGACCAAAATCTACAAGTATATTACAATTAAATTATTTAATAAATAACAAACTAATACAATAAATAACTTAACCAATTTACTTAATATTACTTACAAAAATTATACAGTATAAACATTAAACAATGTACAGTAACGTTGACCTTTTCTAACATAACCGTTAAACACTACGTGATTCACTCAAACACAGACAATTCAAGACTAAAACTAGACTGTAAACAAATCGGCACATATATAGGTGGGCTAATGGAGATTTCGAGAAAAGACAGAGATTTTCGATTTAATAATAAAATACAAAATCCTTCTGATGGCTTCTGGATAAATCTTAACAACTGTAAACAAATTAGGATTGAATAGAAGGTGTTACAAAAAGGCCAATTATCTAAGTAGGTATCCAGCTCTCATAATACCCATACAACAATACACCTGTATTACCTGTACTATGAAAGACCATTTATACTACTCATAATATTTCTATTAAGGTACTTTCTAAACTACATCAAAGAGTAAGGAAAAAACGCCCCGAAATGTGGAAGGACAAATCATGGGTTCTCCACCACGACAATGCACCAGCTCATTCCACGTTATCTGTCAAGAGGTTCCTAGCCAAGTACAGCATCTCAGTATCAGAACATCCACCTTATTCACCAGACCTTGCACCATGTGACTTCTACTTATTCCCTAAGGTGAAATCTGCATTAAAAGGGACAAAATTTGAGTCTGTGGAAGCTGTAAAAGAGAAAGCGGCACGTGTCCTGAAGGAGCTGACAGAAGATGACTTCCAGCACTGTTTCCAACAATGGAAAATTCGCATGGTGCTTTGTAGGGATAGAGGAGTGACAATAAGTGATTATGTATAAAATTAAAATTAAAATTTTTTACTTCAGTCTCGTTATTTAATAGCCACACCTCGTATTTCTCGGAAAACCGTCGTTATTATTATTCTTATTATTTTTGCTAACATTTTTAAACTCTCGGTCATTCTTGAACACTCTTTCCTTTTTGATATTGTCACAATATGTTTTCATGTGGACAGTATAGTGCCCTTTTGTGGAACACACGATACACCAAGTTACAACACAATTGTCACTAATGACCATATATGAATTTTCCTGCTTAATTGGCGGCAATTTTTAAATTGTCATCTATCATTTTCCTATGTCCGTCCCTCCGTTCATCACATCTAGATGTCAGAAACTACAAGAGATAGCAACAAATGGTTTTCCGATTCATAATCTACACAAAATTAATGGGCCTTGATTGGATTTGAAGTTCTAGTTTTCACTTGAAGTGGGCCAAAACCGGAAGTCAAGACGGCAAAGTCGGAATTCAGAAACAAAAATAGTGTCATTCGATTCCTCTCAAAGAGTAGATACAAAAATCAACGGTGGCAATTTTTAAATTGTCATTAGGTTTGAAGTTCCGGTTTCGACCGGAAGTAAAAAAAATCAAAGTCAGATTTTCTTCTTTTTTTTCCGAGGCGGCGAGAAAAACTCATGTTCACTCCCTCACGATGGAGGAAGTAGTGTTGGACTCAATTGAGGCGTCCTCATCCAGCCCCAAGGAGGCCGCAATAGCCTTACCAACCAAAAACCCGCCGCCTGGCCATTTGATCCGACATCAGCAAACAACCCTCCACCTCCCTCGGAAAAAAAAGTCAGAATTTGGAAACCAAAATAGTGTCATTAAATTATTCTTAAAGAGTAGATACAGAAATCACTAATGGTTTATGCCATAGGTCAAAGGTAAGCCTTTTTCTTTCTTATGAACGATAGATCTTGTTCTCTTAACAAATTCTTTAGAAAAAATTGCCACCAGCCATGAGACATGTCATCTCATGAAATAGTTTTTTATTACAAGATTTTTGCCAATTTTAGTTTACAGGAACGGATTTAGAAAATTAGGATTTTCATTATCTTGAACGTATTTTTTAAATAGTTTTAAAAACTTCATGTTTTTAATATTTTTGTATGTAATATCTGGGAATACATTTGCTAAATATTACATCCCAAAAATTTGATATTCAATATAAAAATTGCAAAATAAAATTTTTGGTCAGTTACATAACAAACCAGTGACACGAGGAATATAACATTGTCCTTGAAGTAAATTCATAAACATCACTTTGCTTTGTTTGTTTCAAAACATATTTACAATTAATAAATAATTTCTAGGAAAATATCATTAAGAAACAGAAAAACCTACAACTGAGTTAATTTTTTGTAAAAAAGAAGTTATTTGCACTCTAAAGTATTTGATAAACTGAGTTATATAACACATTGTTCGTACGTACAAATAATACATTTACAAAATCAGTTGTTTGTATTTTTTAAGTAGGTTAATGTTAAACTGATGAAAACGCAAATCATCAAATTAGTTAAAACAAAATAAAATACTTGAAAAGACTTGTAAATGCAATTGAATCACCATGTTAATGTAAATTTAATTGATATAGTTAAAAGGAAAAAATTAAATCCGTCACTTACAACTTTGTTGTTAATTAGCCTGTGTTGTAAGTGAAAAACTGTCAGAACAAACAAATTCGCCTGCTACTTCAAATATTAGATTTCAAAAGTCTTTAATTAGTTAATCTTCTTAAAACTCGATTAAAATTTTAATGAATAGGCATATGCTTATAAAGAATTAATTTTTGATAAATTTTGGAAGGAGAGTATTGTTTTTATGTCAATATTTTGAAATCAAGTTTTCACCAAAAATACACATTTTCAAGCCCCATGAATACATATAACATGTTTTTAGTGATTGGTCAGAGTGTAAACAAAATATCTCAAGAACAGAATATCATATAAAGTTGAAACCTGAAACTTAAGACTAGATATGAACTTAAGTGGAGACTGTACGTTGTATCCCGCCAAATGTTAAATTTGCTATTTTTAGGTACATTTTTCATAGGATTGGTGAAAGATACGAAAATAAAACTTTACACACTTATAGTTGTAGGGTGGTTTTAGCTACTGACATTTTTTCAATTTAATCTGTTGGACCATAAAGTTTTTAAAAGAATAACAAATAACATAAAATGTTTACAATGTTTTTCTATGTTTTTTTGATATTACTAATTTTTTGAGCACCTGAGCAAGTAAAAACAATGTCAGTAAATGAGCATGTACATGATAATTAACTGGTAAAACTTTTAGCCTGGTAGGTTGAATGGTTTCTGAGAAACCGTACCTAAGTGTTAAAAATCTAAATTTACGGGAAAAGGCACAAATAAAAAACAAAATGTACACAAACATGTTTAATTTCCCATTAACAGTTGGTTTGAAAGCTGCACCAACAAAGGAAAATATTAAAAATAGTGAAGCAGATATTAAAAACAACAAATTCTTTTTGCACTAAAACGAGCAATATAAAAATATGAAAAATATTTGTCCTTGGCAACATGTTAATTTTTAGAATAAACCTGATAAAAACTTAAATTTTATCATTAAAATAATTTTCTTGTCGTAATTTAATGTTTTTGTGGTAGTTCTAGGTCTAAACTATTAAAAAACATTAAAAACCAAAAATTAAAATTTTCAGTCAAAACCATCATAGTCTCCCCTAAAGACTAGGTAGTTAAGTTGAACTTGGTACGACTAGGAGACCTGACATTTTCATCAAAATCGGTCAACAGAAAATAATAGTTTCTTCATGCAGTTTTTTGTGATTTTCTCAAAAATGGCTCCTATGATTTTTTTTAAATTATCTCATTTATTACATTTTTTATTCTCTACAAGACAGGGTAAGCTCCATGTCTCCTGAAATTTTGGGAAAGCTGTACTCTCACAGTAAAAATAATTGTTTTGTTTTTAAAGATTGCAGCATTAACGCGCATTTTAGGGCTAAGTTATAGATAATTAAATTTGTTGAAAATTAAAAAACCTACAACTTCTATTTCAAGCAATTTTTTATTGTATAGCGCTTAGTTTAGCATATCTTAGTGATTTTCCGGATTTTTAAGTAGAACAGAGGTTGATTTTCATTTTGCATCATTCATTCATTCATGATTAAAATTAGGTTATGCTTTTAAATAATATGAAAAACACTAACTCATTTAAAGTTAACTCATGATTAAACATAGGTTATAATTGTCCATTATCTACATTGGCAAGAGAATGTCTATGAGTGTTTCACGCCAGATTTTTTTAATAAAATTTATGTGAGAAAATAACCTGAGCATATTCTTAATGGAAGAATAGATTAAAACATAAAATGGTTTCCTAATCCTAATATAACAATGAACTAAGGCAAAGGAATAATTTTGGTAAAAAATTTTTAACTTTTATAATCTGTAACATTTTTATTTAATGTTACGTAATTTTAATTATTAATACTTTTTCCTTATTCTGTCTTGTTGCATTTAAAATTTTGTTATCTTTTATTGTCGCCGTAATCCGTTATCTCGTTATCGATTTGCATTTCATTTTGACTTTGTACTGCCGACTGCTGTTATCTGTATTCTGTCGTGTGAGATCCGTTTCATCCTGTTTTTCATGTTTTTGGGTATTTGTTTGCGGGATGGAGAGGGTCGGTGACGTCAGAGCCGAGGTTTCCTTTTGAGAAATTTGGTTCTTCTCGCTCTCTTAGCAATTGGTCACGACGATGTTCGGATCGTATATTTTGTATGTGCCGTAATTATGTTTTTTGAGTCTTTGCGGGGCGTAGTTATGCTGCTGTGCTGTTTGACTAATTGCTATCCCGTTTTTACGGTAAGTCTGTTTCTTTCTTTTGCTGGTAGTTAAAACCCATTGAAGCCGAAAATGATTTTTTTAATTTTGTAAATTTTGTAAACCCCTTTTGGGTAATTTAATTTTTTTAAATTTTATACTTAATGCTTTTTTATTTGCTATTTAATTTTTTTTTTCTTTTTCTGTGCTGTTGGGGTTTATCTACTTTTTTTTTGTTTGTCTTTTGCGGTGGCCCTCATTTTCTAAGTCCTGGTGTTCTGCTCTTTGCAGGGACCAGCTTTGGGGTAACAACTCTGTACCAGCTTTGGGGTAACAACTCTGTACCAGTTTTGGGGTGCTAATTCTTCTATTTCTTCCTTATCTACCCTTATGATGCAGCAAGATATCCAAATGGTGTATTTTGGATTTTCCAGCTTTACCCGAAAGCCTCGCTCTCAAATACTTTAATACTACTCATCTGTAATTTCATTTTTTGTGGGACAAGATAAAATTTGCCTGTTTTCAAATCATCTTCAATGATTAACCTGGATTCTCGAATTTTTAGAATGGACACGTCTCCTTTGCTTGAACTTGTCTGTTGTTAGTTAACCAGCAAGGTTCTTTCGGGATTCGTCCTATTTTTCTTCACATTCTACTCTTCTTTCTTTTATAAAATTTTACTAATTTTTATACTTTAATTATAAAATGTAATTTCATTATTATTATTATTATTTTGTGAATCATTATACGATTCTAAATTTTTACATGTTTGCGATTTGCGAAAGTATGCAATGTTGCATAAGTTGGTCAAAACATGTTTTGCGCCTATTTCATTATCTTCTTATTGTATTAAATTTTGGCTTTTATAAATGCGTTTCTTTACTTTATAAAAACTTTTATATTATTTTAAAAATTTTGCGTAAATGATTATTTTAAAAAAATATATTTTGTTACACAAAATATCTTGTGTTTCTTATGATATTTACTAATAAACTTTTCTTCTAAAATTTTTAATTATGAGATCAAATTTGAAGTAATAAGCCAATCATGTTTTTTACTTATTTAAATTTTTTATTTAATCTCTTTTATAAAATCTGATTATTTTTCTGATTTTATTTGATTAATTTATTATAATTATTATTATAATACCGATTTGGTCTTTAACTTATCAAATTTTCTTAAATTTTTTCTGGATCCAGTGCTAAGCATGCTAAAACATTTAATTACAGAGCTCATATCTTATTATTACATTTGATTATTTAATTATGGTAATTTATATTCTTTTTGAGTAACTTTGTTAATTTCGTATTAACTTAAATTTAAATTTATTGTCGTTTATATTTAATAAGTCTACCTTACTAAAAATCTAAATTTTTTTATTAAATTTTTTTTCTACTATTTCAAATCTTTTCTGTAATTTTTTTACACCACATCACCGCAGTCTCTCTCTCCTTTTTGGGGTGTTTTTTTTTTCTCTTGTCCCCTGTGCCAATTTTGCTTTGGTAGCGATTCATTGGTGTTTCGCGTGAGGAAAAGGGGGTTACAAATCATCTAGTACTTTTTCACCCCTTGGTTTCAATCCTCCTCCAATCCTTTTGGCTATACCGTATTTCATGTTCAGAATGCAGTACAGCTCTTATGAGAACCCGTTGTGTTATCAGGCGTTCGGAAAACATCAGCCCTCCTCCGCTGACACCATCTGAAGGTTACAGACAAAAATATGGGGAGTTTCGCTTACTACACTCTAACAAGCTCATATTTAATCAAAAATATCTGAAAAAAATACTTTCACTTCCTAATGAATCTTATTTTATTACGCTGTAAATGTTGTTTATTATACTCTGATATTTAGAGAAGAGACCGTAGATACGTATAAGAGAAAGAGGTATGACATCTCTCTCTCTTTGTCACCCTTACTGTCGGGCCAGGGGAGTTTTATTACCATCTTAGACCTTTCAAAAATACTAACACCCTGTTATTCAAACAAGATTTAAAGATTTACCAAGATTTAAACTATAACTATTCTTTACGTTAAAACAATAAAAAGACAATAAAATTGATAAACAAATCCCAGTACTATAATAATTTTGTCGGTACCTGATCTTTAAAACTATACAAATATTAAGTATGTTTAATTAAGTATGTTGATTTTATCTTACGTTATTCACTAGGAGTTAGTAAATGAGAACATGTGGAACGGAGTCGATATTTTTACTTAGTGTAGTAGTGCTCAAATTCCTATATGAAATAAATTGCTTATGGACTTTATGTACTGCATTCTGAACGTGAAATCGACTATAGTTGTTGTATCCTCCCCCTCCATCCACTGACACCCATCAAAATCAAATTTTTTGTGACATCATTCTTACATCTCTTCCTATGATGCCCTTCTTTTTTTTGAGCAGTCTTCCCTTCCAGAAATTATTCAGCTAATCACTTTAACCATACTTATCAACTTCATTTAATCAATGTCCCCCAACTACCTTAATATTTGGGTCTTTATTTATTTATATTAATAATTAAAATAAAATGTAATACTTTTTCTTATAATTAACACATATACAGTTACTCTCAGGTCATATTTCTCCCCTTCAACTGTTGATTCATAAAACAAGAATTTTTAACAAAATTCCTGTTTCCAGTACTAATTGATTTCATTTGTACAGTCATGATTTACTTTCAACATGTAAGGTTCTGTGAGAAGTTAAATGCCTTGAAGCGCAACGAGTGGGGGTTGCTAGTTTTGTACACAAAAAATATGAATTTTAATAATTCAAATATTAATTTTAGACTTGAGTAGCCAACTTTATTTTGTCAATGTCCCCCAACTACCTTAATATTTGGGCCTTTATTTATTTATTTTTACTAATTAAAATAAAATTTACTACCTTTTTCTTATAATTAACACGTATACAGTTACTCTCAGGTCATATTTCTCCCCTTCTACTGTTGATTCATACAACAGGAAATTTTAACAAAATTCCTGTTTCCAATACTAATTGATTTCATTTGTATAGTCATGATTTACTTTCAACATGTAAGGTTCTGTGAGAAGTTAAATGCTTTAAGTTCAGTTTGCCATGAAGTGCAACGAATGGAAGTTGCTAGTTTTGTACACAAAACATATGAATTTTAATAATTCAAATATTAATTTTAGACTTGAGTAGCCAATCAACTGAAACACTTTACAAATTAAATTACACTCAAGAAAATCTATTTTTTTAATGAATATAATGCAACAACCAATATAGGTGTCAACATTTAATATATTTATTAATCAAGAATGCATTACTTCAATTAGACTACATATAAAAAAATAAAATATAAAATGAATAAATTGCTGCTGAAGTGGTAATACAACATATTTCTCAATTGAAAGATTTAATATCCATTTCTTTTTAATGATAAGAAGCTAAGTTTATTATTCAACTTACTGATTATTACATCAAATTTTATTGAAAATAAAATCACGTTTATCCTACTTTTTAAATTACTTTCATTATTTGACACTAATTGTTGAAAAACAAAAATAAATAAAACACTTGAAATGCTTTTATGTAATTCATTATTTAACTATTATAAAATTTTTATTTATTTATTTATTAGCTGAGGAAAAAGTTATGTAGTTCAGATTTGTATGAAAGAAACTTTGGATGTAGGATACTGACAGTGTAATACTGAATATAAAAATATATAAACTTTTTTACTTACAAAAAATTATTTAGTGTAAAATTAAAAGTATTTTAAAAAATGAGTGTATAAATTTAAGTAATAATATACTGGTGGTAAGTACAGATTTTTTAAAAATTTAAGTTACCTATATTAACCTAATCTAAATATTCAGACGCTGAATAGTGTGTTAATTTTACTGTATAGGTTTAACATTCTCGTATTATTAACTGCATCCAGATTACTCTGTAAAGAAAGTAAGTTATAAGACATGTCAAGATAAAAACTGATAAATCTAAATATTATACTATGTTAAATTTATTTATTACCTTTATTTTTTTTTTTTTTAATTCGTTTATTTAACGTCGCATCAACTTCCACGGTCATTAGCGACGACGTTGGGGTGTAACTATTGTACGATGGAGGATGAAATGATTTTTTGTAAGGTATGAAAATATGCCGTGCCTGAGTGGGATTCGAACCCAGGACCGCATGATGAGAGGCGAGCACGTTACCAACTGCGCCAATACGGCCGGCTTATTACCTTTTTATTTTTACTACTTACTTATTTTAAAATATTATAAATTTCACTATTAACACCGATTATTTATTAAATGCATTAACTTGATAAGACACAATGTTTTGGTGGATCCACCATTAACAGAGTACATAAAAAAATATCATATGAAACTTTAAAAATTTTTAAAACCTACAGATGTTGCATCTTCGGTCATTTACATAAAATATACAGTTTTATATCTCAGAAGATGCAACATCCTTTGTAGATTTTAAAATTTATTTATTTTTAATTTTTTTTTAAGTTTCATAACTCTGATGATCTGTTAGTTGCAGGGCTAAAATAAATAGTTCTGTTTCTTGTCACATGATCAGCCAATTAAATGACTGAATCATTTAAGAACAGAAGAGGTAGAGGTGTAAAAGACACTAATCAGAGTTATCCTCTCTGAAAGTAATTAATTTCATTATACAGCCAGACCCTGTGGTGAATGAAGTGAAGGTGTCATTTGCAGAGTGGAAAATATGTGCTTTTCAGAGGGCCCGGCACGCTGATAAGTATACTTTTCCATTCAGTGAGGAAGGCAATGGTAAACCACCTCACTCCTCGTTTTACTTAGTAAAACCTCTACAGGTTCAAACCAGCCATTCGGCTGATGACCTAAACAACAACAACTCTGATGATAGTGTACAAACAAACATTTGTAATCAATTGTTTTTGTATTTCAAAAAGATTTTTGAACATTTACTGCTTGCGTCCCAGCTCCATGTAGTTGGGAGGAATGCAGTGCGTTGTTATAGTAGTGGGAGAATGAATGAGTGTATGAATGAATTAGTAGTGTTTCACAGCTGCTGCATTTGTACTGGTAGCGTGTACTAACTAGACTAAAAAAATATTCTTATCATGCGGCGCATTAATTTAAGAAATACCTACCGGGTTATTAACTTGGTCGGATTCATAATATTTAACTTACCATTTTATATCAAAACATGTAAATAAATAATTGTAATAAATACAAACAAATATGTTAAATACAGAAAGTTTGAAAACGAATGTTTTGTATCAGAGTAATACAACAATCGTTCTTCCAGCATGCGTTACTCATTCAATATACCTCACCCGTACCCTTCACCCGGCAACTACACAGAGCTGGGACTCGAGCAGTACTGTTTCCAAATTCTGCAACAATGTCATATTTGCCACACATTTATGTATTTCTAGCAAAAAGACTTTATGTATATTCAGTGCTTCTGTATGGTGTAGAATCATGGACCCTAAAGGAGGACACAATATCGAGGCTCCATGCATTTGAGTTATGGCTGTACAGAAGAATCCTGAGGATACCATGGACCTATAGGGTTACCAACCAAGAGGTACTAAGGAGGATGAATACAGCCCCAGAACTGGTCAACCTCATCAAATGTCGAAAGCTGGAATATTTAGGTCACATAATGCGCAATCAAGGCAGGTATGAGCTATTGCAGAGCATATTACAAGGGAAAATAGAAGGCAGGAGAGCCCCAGGACAAAGAAGAATTTCCTGGTTGGCTAACCTTAGAGCGTGGTTCGGAAAGACCTCCACCCAATTGTTCAGGAGCGCAACCAACAAAGTAATAATAGCCAGAATGATCGCCAACGTTCGGAACGGACAGGCACCCTAAGAAGAAGAAGCAAAAAGACATAAGGAAAAATGTTTAATGCAATTTAATATTCAAGAATTTAAACTATCTTAAACAATTTTATGTAATCAACTAATAACTGCTTCAAAGACATTAAATTAATATAGCTAATTATCCAAAAACAATTTATGTAGAATAGGTACTGACAATGTAATTCTTAAAAAAATTGTTAAAATGAAAATATCATATCTTTATTATACAGGACTCACTGCCTTAATATGCTTCACAAAAGTTTAAATTGTTTAATATGACAGATCTAGAGGGCGTAGGTTGGCATTTCATTCATATAAAGAGTGTACAATAGAATTAGCATACAGCTTAAAAACTTCTGATAGAATACCTCCTGAATAATTTATTTATAAAAATTTCTTTTCCAAGACTTGAACAAATGTAGCTATAAAATGAAAAATAAATTTAGATAAATCATGTTGACATTTCATGTTTAATCTGACAGAATCATCATAAATTTATTAAAATCTACTTGTTTATAAATAAATTAGTTCATCTAGTGAAACAAAGTATAATGTTGGGTTTACATAAGTGAAAATAAAATTAAAAATACAGTAGTTCTTCATTGAAGAAAAAGCAAGAAATAAATTATAATAGTAAATTAATGTAAGGTAAGTAATAACAAAATTTATTTAATCTATATTATAAAAAAATATTTTCACAGAAAATGTCAGATGAAATTTTTGTCACTAGAATAATTTTATTTTTATGAAGTTAGTGAAAACTAATTATTATTTTCTTACATTTTTCTAGTTATTGGAAATTTATTTTGAATAGCCATCAATATTACTTTTTTTGCTTAACATTTTTTCCATGTATTTCCACAGGAAAATCCCACTGTTTTCTTTTATGTATAGCCATTTACTAGTTGCCATACCAAGTCATTGATCTGACATTGCAACTTAATTATTCAAATTATTTCAGAAGCATTATTTACTGCATAAAGTTCAAAAGCTTTAAAAAATTGTAGTCATGCATATTTTTTGAAAAAGGCTAAAAAAATGTTTGATTGATTTAATCATTGATTTGAAACATTCTTACACATCTAAGTAAACCAAATTTGTTGACTTCAGATTTTTTGAAAGAAGGGGTCATTACTGTGCAATAAAGATGAATCACTGTCAAAACAGCAAATGGTAGATTAATGTTATAAACAGAACAACTGGCTATTTCCAGCAGATTTTATAGTTATTAAAATTGTAATAATATGCATACATATATGCGTTTCTTTTTTATATTTCCTCATTTTTAGTTCGGATTGCCCGGTATTTCAATAAATCCAGGGTTTAGATTATTCAGGTGGCTCTGTGATCCTATCTTATTACACTGGTAAAATTTTCCAAACCTAAAAACTCAGATTGTTATTGTTTATGTCATCAGCCAAAGGCTGGTTTGAACCTCTAGAGGCTTTACAAAATAAAACTAGGAGTGAGGTGGTTTACAAATGCCTTCCTTCTAAAAAGCATCTCTTTTCCACCCTGCAAATGACACCTTTACTTCATTCACCACAGGGTCTGGCTGTATAATGAAATTCATTACTCTCAAAGGAGATAACTCTAACTAGTGTCTTTTACATCTCTACCTCTTCTGTTCTCAAATGCTTCAGTCATATAATTGGCTGGCCAGGTGATAAGAATGAGAACTATTTTTTTTAGCCTTGGAACTAGCAAATAGAGTGCAAATAATTTAACACTCCACCTACCTGTTATGAGCACAAAGTCATATTAAAAGTATTTTTATATTTTACGTTCTTCTTCAGGTGCCCATCCATTCCTATACATATTTTTAGGTTAGGAATTCAAATTCATGAAGTTTTTATTTTTTACAGAGTATTACGCAAATTATGTTCTATTAAGGACTTAATATATAATAATCTCAAATAATAATATATATTGATAATGATAGATATTCGAACTGATCTTCTGCCTATAAAGGCACACTTCCTTTTATTTTTTGGAGGTAAGTTGAAAATTTATTATTTTATATTATTTATAAGCAATTTATCAGAAGTATTCTGAAGTTATGCAAATTCTAAAGTTATGACACATGTTATGCAAATTCTAAAGTTGACACATGTTATGCAAATTCTAAAGTTATGCCACATGTTATGCAAATTCTAAAGTTATGACACATGATATGCAAATTCTAAAGTTATGACACATGTTATGCAAATTCTAAAGTTATGACACATGTTATGCAAATTCTGAAGTAAGCATGTTGCTTGCTTCAAACGTATAAAAACTTGATGCATCATTGTACAAAATAATTCACCGCTGAAACTATTTTGCCAGTAGGATCATTTTTTTGGAATCTAATGGGTGTTTTATTAAGGCCGCAACCCTGATTATAAGAAGATAGAAGTAATACATCGGTAAATTTTCTGTCCCCCAATCGGTATGTTGGCAACAGTGTACTCAAGGTGAACTACTAAGACAGTTAAAATGTTCCAGTCAAGTTGTGTGGTGACAGCCGTCGTTTCGTTATATTGTGTCAGCAATGGTTTTTTCCAAGGAAGAACCGGGTGTTTTATTAAGGACGCAACCCTGATTATAAGAAGATAGAAGTAATACAATGTTTTCATTGCAATTTGCTATTCATTTGTAAAATAATAATTTATTATTATTTTACAAATGAATTATTATTTTACAACTGCGCCAATGCCGACCGCATTGGTGCAGTTGGTAACGTGCTCGCCTCTCATCATGCGGTCCTGGGTTCGAATCCCACTCAGGCACGGCATATTTTCATACGTTACAAAATATCATTTCATCCTCCACCGTATAATAGTTACACCCCAACGTCGTCACTAATGACCGTAGTAGTTGAAGCGACGTTAAATAAATGAATTTAAAAAAAATAATAATTTAGATTAATTGATAATTTGTAAAGTACGGAAAATAAAAATATGCCTTAGATTGTGGCTTTTAACATAGGGTTGCATTCTTAATAAAACACCTGGTTCTTCCTTGGAAAAAACCATTACTGATACAATATAACGAAATGACTGCTGTCACCACACTAATGCTTGACTGGAACATTTTAACTGTCTTAGTAGTCTTGAGTACACTGTTGCCAACATACCAATTGGGGGACAGAAAATTTACCGATATATTTTTTTATAATCAGGGTTGCGTCCTTAATAAAACACCCCGTTACAAGTAACATACTTATTAAAAACACTTAAATCTAAAACAGATTTATCAAGCATTAAATTTATTAATTATTTTTATTAAATTAAATTCATTGATTATTAAAAATTGATTTTTTTTTAGTCAAGATGACAGAAATATATTCAACTCAGCCTCCCTAATAGAATGAGAAGCCAACTAGTAAAATTTTTTTTTTTTATTTCTACAAATTATTTTCAGTCCTAAACTTAAATTGAAACTTTATAATTTTAATACTAAAATGCTAGAAAAAAGCTACAGTAGCGTGTAAATTAATCTGAACACAGATGTTATTTAATAAAAAGTAACTTTATTTACGAAAACAATTTTATATCAGTACAATTTGTGAATATTTAGGAACTAATATGTTCCCCTTTATTTTTTATCACTTCACGTATATGATTTGGCATAGATTCAATTAGTGTACAACAAAATTTTTAATTTTTTCGTCTCTAAACCATACTAAGATTATTGCTACACAATGAGGTTATTTTTGTAGTAAAATCCACGTAAAAGAGTCGGTTTTTCACAAGGGACCAAAGATTTTCAACTGGGCTTATATTTGGGGAATAACCTGGTCATGACAACACTTTAATGTTTTCATGTTCGAAATATATTTTCACTTTCTTGGCAATATGGCGTGGCGTTAAATCTTGTTTGAACACTCCAGTGCCTTGTGAGAATTTCTTATGAAGTTGTGGAACAACCATTGACTTAAGAATTTTAATACAGCCATCTCTTTTAACCCTTTATAGGTCTGTGGTAGGTATACTTACCAACGGCAATAAGGTCGATTTTTTTAAGAATAAGCTATGCAGTTGAACCCTATTGGCATTTTATAGTTTTATAAATGTTCTCTGGTAAGTAAGCTATCCACATATTGAAATTAGCGCGCAGCGACCATTTGCTTTGTGAGTTACACGAATGTGGTAAGGATTCAAGAAAAAAAAAATTTTTAAGAAACGCTATTATTTAACAATTAATAAAAAAAAAATTACAAAAAAATCACAGAAAAAAATTACAAAAAAATCAAAAAAAAAATTTTTTTAAGAAACGCTATTATTTAACAATTAATCAAAAAAAATGAACTAAAAATAAAAAAATTTACAAAAAAAATTACAAAAAAATAAAAAAAAAATTTTTAAGGAACGCTATTATTAAACAATTAATCAAAAAAAAATGAACTAAAAAGAAAAAAATAAAAAAATTTACAAAAAAAAAATCACAGACATTACAGTTAAAAATAAAAGCGTGGCGCATTAATATATATAATATTTTACAATAAATATTATATATATTAATGCGCCACGCTTTTATTTTTAACTGTAATGTCTGTGATTTTTTTTTTTTTTTGTAAATTTTTTTATTTTTTTCTTTTTAGTTCATTTTTTTTTTATTAATTGTTAAATAATAGCGTTTCTTAAAAATTTTTTTTTAATTTTTTTGTAATTTTTTTTATTTTTAGTTCATTTTTTTGATTAATTGTTAAATAATAGCGTTTCTTAAATTTTTTTTTTTTTAATTTTTTTGTAATTTTTTTTCTGTGATTTTTTTGTAAATTTTTTTTGTAAATTTTTTTATTTATTTCTTTTTAGTTAATTGTTTTAAGTAATTGTTAAATAAAAGCGTTTTTTAAATTTTTGTTTTTAATTTTTTTTTAATTTTAAAATTTTTTTTTACAAACACCTCCACAGCGTATTGTCATCGAAGATAAACAAGTGTGCAAAGTTTGATTCATATTGATACGGTAGAAGTATTAAAATTTTAAGTTGCAAGATTTGATGGATTCAAGAGTAAGTTAAATTAAAAGCGTTATAAAATTTTAAAATTTAAAAAATTTTTTTTACAAACACCTCCACAGCGTATTGTCATCGAAGATAAACAAGTGTGCAAAGTTTGATTCATATTGATACGGTAGAAGTATTAAAATTTTAAGTTGCAAGATTTGATGCTTCCAAGAGTAAGTTAAATAATTTTTTCTTAGTTTACACCCACATTGGAGCACTTTAATCAGCCTGCATTAATTTTAGTCTTTGAAGGATGAGCTCTATATTTTGTATGTAGCATCCTCTTTCGCTCCCAAAATTTCTTCATTCTCTCCACTCTGGCCGCCCTTTGTTCGTCACTCAAGGTGTATGGTTTCCGTACGAAGGTTTTCAATTCAAGTCTTGTGGCTGTATTCCTCAAAATTCTCTTCTCATCCTTGTTCTCAATCTGCTCTATTGTTATGCCCAATTCCTCTAAATCCTCCTGGATCTCCCTGAACCAGTTGTTCTTGGTCTTTGTGTTCCAAAAGTAGTCGTATAATTGTTTTGTGAGTCGAGTTTCTGGTAATCTTGATATGTGGCTGAAGAAGGCTATTCTCCTTTTCCGCATTGTATCCACTATTGATTCGCTCTCTTTATAAACTACTTCATTAGGTAGAATCCACCACTGTCCATCCTTTTGGTGCTTTTTGTTGATAATTGTTCTTATGATTCTCCTGTCCGCCTTTTGTAGTTTATCCGTTGTATTTATATTTACACTAAATTTATATTTTACTATAATAAAAATTGTTTCATTTAATTTTCAGGTGCTTCACCAGTCATACTATTTATAGCAACATTAGCAAAACAATTAGGTTTTTCAGCAGTATTAGTTGGTACTATATTTACAGTTTTACCATTATTAGGCATGACATCAAAATTAATAATGGGCGCTTTTGCCGATAGATTTCAATGTCATAAATCAGTTATAATCGTATTTTTGATGATGACATTGTTTTCTGTTACTGGGCTGATGTTTATTCCACCAATAAATAGAAGAATAGAAGCTGAATTGGTATGTAATAGTAACTCAACTATAAGATTATGTTCTGAAAATAATCAAGATAAATGTATCGTATCGAAAATTAAAAGTGAACATAAAATTAATTCAACAGTACATTGTCAAGTAAGTAACACAGTACATTTTCTACTGTTAACTCATAACTTCTTTTAATCTTGACAGATTACTTAATCTTCAATTTAAAACTGTTTAATATTTCCTTTATCATCCACCCAATAATTTTATCTCTCTTTCTCCTCTTATTGCTCTCTCACGAAGATTTTACTACTTTTCATTTTCTCTTGACTATATGAATACATAGGAAAAAAAATTATTGTTTTCATGACGATTTTTCGAAATCGAGTTTTCACCAGATCTACACGTTTTCAGACCCCCTGAATCCAAAAAACATGTTTTTAGCGATTAGTCTGTGTGTGTGTGTGTGTGTGTGTGTGTGTGTGTGTGTGTGTGTGTGTGTGTGTGTGTGTGTGTGCGCGCGCGCGCGCGCGTGCGTGCGTGCGTATGTGTGTGTGTGTGTGTACAGAATATCTCAAGAACGGAACATCGTACAAACTGGAAACTTAAGTTAGATACTACTACCGGACCCAACACAAACATTTTCATCAAAATCAGTCAACCGAAAGTAGTAGTTCATTCGTATAATTTTTCACTTTTTTCCGATTTTCTCTAAAACTGCCCCTACGATTTTTTTAAAATCCCCTGATTTACTAAATTTTTTATGCTCTACAAGATAGGGTAGGCGCTATGCCTGCAGAAATTCTTGGGGTGGCTGTTTTCTCGTAAAAAAAATTGTTTTTTTAAGATTTCGGCTTTAATATGCATTTTACAAATGCAATATGCAAATGTATATAATAAAAAATGTAGAGAATTTAAAATCCTACAACTTTTATTACTAACATTTTGACATGGGTTGACTTGTTTGAGAACACCGCAGGTAGTATTTTGTCTTGTGCCCGCTCACTTCCCCCCTTTGCTACAACATCCAATAGATTCAACCATTTATAACAAGGGAAACTTCCTATAGAAAAACAACACAGCTTTCACACAAACTAAGAATCGTGTTTATATGTTGACTTACAGACGGCCTGCATTTCAACGATCTAGCCTATTCATTACACTAAAACGATAATAAAATATTTCCCTGTCAACATACTCTATTTCTGTAAAGGCTATTAGTTGTGTCGAATAATTCTCTACAAAATAAATGTAATAATGACTGCTTTCAGACTTACATTGACCTCACTGCAACAAGTTTTATCACGTACTGGACTATCCATTTCTGCAGCCACTGAAGTGGTTTCACGAAGAACATGGGTTAAAAATAGTACATATTATTAATTATTATTTATAAATCTTCTCATTGATTATCATTTTTAGATGGAATGTTCAGTTGATGATCAATTCATTGAATCTGTATGTACATCATGGAATGGTTCAAGATACTGTGAATTACCAATTAACACCAAAAAATTAAAATCTACTGTAAAAATAGAAAAAACTAATAGGATTTTCACAAATATTTCTAATGCTCGGAACACCTCATCAATATTATTTCCAACTTCGACGACTTCACCAATTCTACGATTTGATGCAGAACTGCTGCCTCATGACATTGAACAGGTTATTTAACAATTAGTAAATTAATAATTTAAATAAATAATATACTATAATTCAATTTAAAAATTAATGAATTTTTGAGTTTTAATTATTAAGTAACTGTTTTTAAGTTTGCTCTTTTATCACTCTGGTCAAAGGGTCCTGTAACTGGTACCTAAAAAAATGTTAAAATGAAACTTACTAATGACCTTTTTTCTCATAAACTGTTATTGGCAGCCAACATAACCTTTACAGGCCTATCAATACATATGATATTTATAAGTGTGGTAGTAACATAACTTTTTTTTATTTTTTTATTTATAAAGGTCGCATCTAACTTAATAGTTTCTGTCGTATTTTAATAGTTTACTGTTTGGCATTCGCAGATGACATCGCCATACTGTCAGATAGCGTAGAAGATGCTCAGAGAATGACTAAAAAACTCCATGAAGCATTAATAAAGGCTGGATTACAGATCTCTTATGAAAAGACAGAGTACATGGAAAATAAACACCAGAAGGAGAAATATACGAAATCTAAATACAGAATTATCAAAAGAGCTGACAAATTCAAATACCTGAGAGAATGGATACAGTCAAATGGACTGTATAAAGTTTCCAACAAGGAAAGCGTTAAGAAACTAGAAAGAGTTTATGGGATCACACAGAACATCTATAACAAACGTAACATTTCGCACAGAGCAAAAAAACAGCATTGCAACGCAGTATTAAAACCTGAAGAGCTCTATGCCTCTGAATGTCAAACTCTCAGTACAGGAGGAGGAATTCTGGAAAAAGAAAAGAGGGAAAGAAGAATTCTGAGGAAAATTTTTGGACCCATAAAGTCAGATGATGGAACATGGAGACTTTGGTCCAATAAAAGCATGTACAGACTAATGGAGATGTTTACAACCACAGTTAGGAAAAGAAGGGTGAAATTTTACAGACACCTCAACAGAATAATGACAGTAGGCTGACTAACAGAACATTCACATATTTAAATGGGATCAAGACAACAACTGGATGATTTAGAGAAGTAGAAAGAGACCTCGTAGAAATGGGAATACAGAAAATGCTATCCAGGACAGAGGCACATTTGGAAAGGCTGTAGACAACTTCAAAGTTTTTAAAAGCTGAAACACTGATTCTGAGAAATCAGCGTACAAGTGGTCAGATGAAAGAAAGAAGATGATGTGAGTGAAAGAATGAAGAGGTTCTGAGAAGAAAAGAAGAGGGAACAGAACATCATATGAAAAGTTCAATGCAGTCCAAAGAAGGCCAAAACGTAAAAAAATAATTGCATCAACTGCTAATGTTTATTAGTGACCACAATAAAAATTATACAATTAACAATAATTTTATTAGTTAAAACATAAAAAATAGAAAATCAGTAAGCTTATCAGATTTTGTTTTCAACTGCAATATAATGCAGATATTTTAAAACTTTTTCACAACTTTTTTTAGACCAAACATTGTCTTGAAATATTGTAGAAACACCAATAAGAGAACGATGCTTTGAAGTTCTTGACATTCTGAAACGATATGTGAAACTGTTGCTTTTGTGTCACAGAAAGGGCACACTGTCGGTGTAGATTTTGTGAGCAGATGCTGTTGTGATATAATTGAGTGCCCAATCCACAATCGGCAGATTACAACCTGTTTCTTTCGATTATGGAATTCGGGTAGAGGAAATTCTTGTAACATCTCATACCATATGGAGTTTCACTGGTGGCATCTAAGTCCACCTATTGTTCCAGAAATCAAATAATTTTCTGATGAAGTGTGCCTTAAGGTCAAAATGAGAGACTGGATGGAAATGTTCTTCCAAAAGATCTGCTATTTCGTTGCCTGGAATCCCTACAATTACTCATTTTTATTATGTCATGTTTGACTAATAAAAAAGTTGAAAATGTTTGAAAAAATATCTCAATTAAGAATACCATATATTTAAAAACCCAGGGTGATTTGTAATATTGTTTAATAACTTTACTCCAGTAATTTAGAATGGATGTAAATATTACGCTTCCAAAATTTCATCTTCATAACTCAAATATTTTCTGAGATATAGATCAGTTATATACGAAAAATGAGTTTGCAGGAATCTTATTTATTATTTATTTATTTAAAGTTGCATCAACAGCTTGGTCATTAGCAACTACAGTCGGTTATGGAAAGTTGGGTTGTGACTTGTTATAATTTCCAGACCCTAGCTGGGAATCGAACCTAGGACCTCCACATGGTAGGTCAGCACGCTACCACTATGCTACGAAACCTACCACTACTACATTTGCAGGAATCTTGTATCAATTTTAAACTTCAATTAAAATCAATTGAACATTTTGAGACAATAACAAACTAATAAATAATGAAACATAATAAGAACAAATTATTCTTTTCTAACGTTAAAATTCTCTTCAAATAAAAAACATTTTATTGTAAAAATGTTGAGTTTTTTTATATAATTTTTGAAACATTATTTATGAACATTACAGACTGAAAATATGCCTGGTCTTTAAATTAATATAAATCATGTTATATAATACAACTGGATCTTCAATGTAATTTTTACTTTTAAAATAAAAATGCTTGGCATAAGATGGACGATAAAATAAAATAAAATTGAAAATAAGTAAAACATTACTTAAATTGACTGTTTAATTAGTTTTAAAGAAATTAAATATAAAGATTACATATTTATTTATTGTACACCAGGAATAAAATGGATGATCTATATAATACAGGAAGGAAGGTGTTTGTCAGTTCAAATTGGAGGAATAAAAGATGAAACCAATAATAATGGACCATTACATGTACCGTTTTGTGAGATAGAAAAAGAATACTCTTGCCAAATGGTATGTAATAGTCCGGTATTGACCGATATTGGAAAAACAGTTGAAGAAGAAAGTACAATAAAACATTATCAATTTTGGATATTTGTGTTGCTCATGAGTGGCGGATGGATCGGAATGGGTACAACTACATCAGTAGGAGAAACTATCTGCTTTGGATTGTTAGGTGAGTCATTCATCAACTTTTTCAAAATCAGTAGCATTAAAAAACCAGCAGTTTTAAAAAACAATGCATTAAAATTTATTTTGTACATAAGAACTAAAAATTCCCTGATTTTGATTAAATAAATAACTACAGAGTGATGTTTTAGTCCTGTTACCCAATTTGTTAATGTCTGGTAATATTTTTCTAAAAATAAATTTGGAACTAATCATATGTGATACGGATACAATTTCAATTTTTTAGCAGCTTTCTGAGCACTCGAACATGACAAATAAACATGCAAGGAAAGTTTTTGTAAACTTTTCCATGGAGATTTGAGCAATCTTGTTTTCACATTCTCTTAATGTCATCTGTCAAGAGAGTTGGTCGACCACTACGTTTTCTGCTGCAAACAATACCTGCCTCTAAAAATCAGTTAGTTAGCCTAGAAATTGACTAGAATAGAGTGGAGGAACACCAAAAAATTTAATTTGAAATGATTCTTTTACACTCGCATACGATTTTGCAGCAAAATATTGTTCAAGAATTAAAACCCGTTGTTCTAGGGTAAAAGACATTCTGTTCGTAACACAACTGGAAACAGCACAAAATTTTACACAACTCAAGGTGAATCAACTCAAACTGTCGTATCTATACCGGTTGAGTAGGGCTACCAACTTTGTGTCACAAAACAAAACATCCCTTTCTTAAAAGAAAATTACCAGACATTAACAATTGGGTAACAGGACTAAAAAATCACCCTGTAGTTGACCAATGACTGTAAGAAAACGTTAAAGAAAGTAGAGAAGAGATGTATTTATTCATAATAATAGTTTAGAGCATGTAGAAACAGTGAAGTTCCTGGGAGTATCTCTAGATAGATTTTTGTCTTGGGACTTCTATACCAATCAAGTTTGAAGTAAAATATCATCTGGGGTATTTGCACTAATTGATTAAAATGAACAAAAAATTATTAAAATGAATTGAACTGATTAAATGATAAAAAATTACTAATGGAAGCTTACCATGGCCTCATTCTGTCTCATATCCGTTATGGTATCTTAGTATAGGGTAATTCTAGCATGGGTAATATGAATAAGGTTTTTAAAATTCAAAAGAAAGCAATTAAAATGTGTGGTGGGAGCTAATCAGCTGACCTCATGCAGGCCACTATTTAAGGAGCTTAAATTGCTTACAGTTCCCTCTCTACATTTTTGAGGTGATTATGTATGTTAGGCAAAATAATTTTATGCGGAATTTCATTGTTCACAATCACAACACGAGAAACAGAAATGATTATTATGTGGTTAATCACTCCACAAAATTGTTTGAACAAAAACCTACTTATGTAGGGAGAAAATTCATGAATAAATTACCCCAATTTTTAAAATTTGTGATAATTTGCATTTCTTTAAAAAAAATTTGAAAAATTACTTGATCGGTGAAACGTTTTATAGCGTACAAGAATTGGTATAGAAAACTAAGGCATAGAAAACAGTATTTTGTGAAAAGTTTTGACAATATTTATGTATGAGCTTAAATTAGTTATTAAATAGAACTCAATAATTTTAAAGTAAAATTACCCTCAGGTATTTTCAATACATATAACATTAGGTTAGGATAACAAATTTCAACAGAAATTAATTGAAATCATTAGGAGAATCGTATATAACCGTTATAACTATCCATAACTATCCACAACTATCCATAACTATAACTTTCCATAAGTTATAACTATCCATAACTTTTGTGCTAGATCAATAATTTAAAAAAAGACTGGTTTTAGGCAGTTGCTTACCAGAGAAGGAAGGATTTTAACACTTTTCTTTTGTTTCAAAGTCACAAAATAAATTTCTGTTTTCTTTCTAAAAAGCAGTTGCTCAATTTGAAAATAATTTGAATATTTTTACCTTTTGTCAGCTCTGACAAATGCTTAGGCCTGATTGAAGAATCGGTAGTAAAATAGAAACTACAATCGTCTATCCCCTATCACAACTACACTAATAGAGATGAATCTTCATTTAAGCCTATAACTATTACTGTGGCCAAACTCACCAACTTATATGTCAACTGAATTATGATTCAGTAATCAAGACATTTAACATGACCCCAGACTGACTTCATAAAAGAAACAGAATGTAACTTGTAGGCCTATTTAGCCTGCACTGTTAAAAACTAACTCATGACATGAATATTTTCAAAATAATAGGGAACAGTGGTGCAAAACCGATCCTTTACGTTTTAAACTTAAAATGAACGGCCTTTTGCGGATTTTTCTAAGAGAGAAAAAACGAGTACCTAGGCTATACGTTCTAACATGTTTTAGTTACTAGGCTAAATACTAAAAAATACAGAGTGATCGTAAAGTCGTGCAACCCAAAATGATAACAGTCTTAGAAAGCTGTAATGTATTGTTTATTTTTCTTTCAAAGTTTACGATACAAGTTATAATTACAACTTACTTACAAGTTCACAACAAGTGCTGGAAATGTCCACCGTGGTTTGCAATGCATGCATCAACGCGTTTTCTTACATTGCACGCAACCTTTTTGAGTGTAGCAGTAGCAATATTTGATATAAAGTCTTCAATGTTTCTTCTAAGTTCATCTACTGTATGCGGGTTGTTTTTGTACACATTTTTTTCAAATAGCCCCATAAATAAAAATCAGGAGGAGTCAGATCTGGTGACCGAGGAGGCCACAAACCACGAGAAATTATTCGGTCACCAAAGAAATCGTGGAGAAATTGGATAGTACTGTTTGTCGTATGTGAAGTTGCTCCTTCTTGTGGTAGCCAGCAATAACGTTCGTCAACATGTAGCAGTGCTACGAACTGCATGATTATTTCTTGATAACGTTCTGCTGTGTTTGTATCCGAAAAAAAGATAGGCCCGACAATTCTCCGACGAGATACACCACACCACACCCCAATTTTTTGAGAATGTAATGGCTGTTCATGGAATTCATGTGGATTCTCTGCAGACCATACTCTACAATTTTGACTATTAACATATCCACTTAGATGAAACCAAGCTTCATCGCTGAAAAAACTTGGTCCAGAACAGATATGTCATTTCGAATGAAATTTTTAAACCAATGACAATACCGCAATCGCTTCTCCTTATCTGGCTCTTCAAGCTGATGAGTTACGTTAATCCGGTACGGATGTAATTTTAATAACTTAGTGGCTTTATGAACACTTCCATAAGACAGTCAAGTCTGAGTAGAAAGTTTTCGAAGAGACTTTTTTGGAGAACGAATAAACGTTTCACTTATCGTCTGCAGACTGTCGTCAGATAAAACACTTGGTCGGCCGGTACGATTACGGTCATTCACGCTACCTGTATCCCGAAAACGATGAAACAAACGAAATATGGTCGATTTGTTTGGCACTTTAGCATCTGGAAAGGCATTGGAGAAATGTTCTTGACACTTCGCGTAGGATTTCGATTCACAGTAACTCAAAACGATAGAGACGCGTTGTTCTTGCGTAAAAGACATTGCGACTCGAACGGAACAAACCAACTGGTTTCTGGCTAACTGTCGCCCGGTGGCGTGATCTAGCAGTGCTGCCACAAACTGTACTACTAAACGAAAATTCCCTTTTTTTTTTTTTTTTGGTTTAACGTCCGACTGTTCTGCAATTACTGCTAATGCAGACGGTGAAGGATGAAATGATTATTTTGTAACGTATGAAAAGATGCCGTGCCTGAATGGGATTCGAACCCAAGACCGCATGATGAGAGGCGAGCACGTTACCAACTGCGCCAATGCGACCGGCAAAAAAAAAAAAAAAAAAAAAAATCCCTTAATATTCTAATCATACTTTACAAATTTACCTTCAATTCCTACACGGCTTCAAACATTTGGTTGTGCGACTTTACGATCACCCGGTATATCATGATTCCTTCGTGCCTGGAGATGTTCAAGATGGTATAATCTTATTTTGAGCTCAGCAGATATCTTAGAAGCCGGCCCGCGTGATATTGGCAGGAAAAGTTTCAAAATGGCGGATCGAAGATAGATGAGAGAAAGTTGCGGATTGGGGGCTTTATTTGGGGGTTTTCAAATAACATCGACTCCTCCAAATTTTCATTCCGCAGTAGACCTAATATACAGCCACATTGAGTAAAATTTGCCGTTTTTATCGACACCGTGAGCGTCGAACTAATGTATGGGCTCAGTCCGATTTTTATCAAGATATCGTTCGGTTCACAAATTATAGGAAAAACGCGTCTTCCCATTATAGCTTTAATAATAATAGCAAAACATTAAAAACATATTTCAATCAAAAATAGCAGAGCTATAAAAAACATGTCTTCGTATATTTATTCCGATCAGCTGTTTTTTCCTTTTTCAAAAAACATTTAAAAATTTATTATAGTAATAAATTAAATTAAGTCATGTCAAAAGCTTGATAATTTAGTGAATTAGTGTGGATTAAGGATCTGTGGGTTTTATTTGTAAAATAAATATAGGAAAAAAATATTTATTTGTAAAATTCGACTTTTTGGTCGACACCGCGAACGTCGAACTGATATGGGCTCCGATTTTTATCAAGTTATCACGTTCGGTTCACAAATTATAGGAAAAACGCTTTTTCCATTGTATCATTAATAATAATAGCAAAACATTTAAAACTTATTTCAAACAAAAATGGCACAGCATTAAAAACATGTCTTCGTATTTATTCCGATCAGCTTGTTTTTTTCAGAAAGCATTTTAAAATGTATTTTAATTAAATTATCATCTACAGCTTGATAATTAGTGACATCTGTGGGTTTGAATTTTTAATAATTTTCCAGACCTTAGCTGGGAATCGAATCTGTGACCTTGTCCTTTACAGTGTAATGAGTTGGGTTGCAGAAGGATGTATTAACTTTAAGATTTATTTTTTAATGAAAGTAACTTATATATTTATTTTATAACACAGCAATGGACTATTTTTTATTTTATTTTCCCAATAGGCCGACTGTTAGGTCAAGAAACTTGTAATTTGATACCTTCAAAGGTTTTATTTGCGTTTAAAAATGAATGATCACGAAAGAATACAAGAAATAACAATAAGAACCAATTATCTAAATGATACACCACCACTGTTCCCCTTTGCAGGTAGCAATGCTAGTCACATAATATAGGCTACTCTTTTTATGGTCTCACCTTAACCATGTCTAAATAATTGTTATTATTTATTGGTTCAGTGCTCCATTTCTTTAATAATACGTGTTTATCGTTATTAATAATAAAATAGAACAAGTAGTCTAAGACAAAGGAAAGTGTTTAGTTTTAAACAGTTATAACTAAAACTTTGTTGTTGTTTAGGTCAACAGCCGAAAGGCTGGTTTGAACCTCTAGAGGTTTTACTAAGTAAAACGAGAAGTGAAGTGGTTTACCATTGCCTTCCTCACTGAGTGAAAAAGTACGCTTATCAGCATGCCGGGCCCTCTGAAAAGCACATATTTTCCACTCTGTAAATGACAACTTCACTTCATTCACCACAGGGTCTGGCTGTATAGTGAAATTCATTACCTTGAGAGAAGATAACTCTGACTAGTGTCTTTTACACCTCTACCTCTTCTGTTCTTAAACGATTCAGTCATTTAATTGGCTGACCATGTGATAAGAAACCGAACTATTTATTTTAGCCCTGCAACGAACAGATTGAGTGTAAATAATTTGACACTCCACCTGTCTGTTATGGGCAGAACTAAAACTTATAAGTTATTAATTAAATACTAGGTATGGTTGTAGGACAGATAGCAGCAGAGAGCGAATTGCTCTATGCAACCGATGTTAAATAATTGGAATCGCCTATCTTTCCCCCAATCCCAAGTGACTGTTGGATTATAGTATATCCAATGTATAGCCTAATGTTACAATACTATTCTTCGTATTTCGTAAAAGTATTTAATCTGAATAATTAAATAGTAATAATAATTAAGAATAATTTAATCTGAGTAATATTATCATTAATTAATAAAATTTAAAAACTATTATAATTATATAACTGTTAAGAGGCCCCGCACTCTGTTAGCGCGCCTACAATAACTGCAAATGCAACATGCAATACATTACACCATTGCGGGTTGCAGGGTGTACGGAGGTATTTCTACACTTCACGTGCATTGATGATACATACTTTGTTTGTAAATGACGTTCCACTTCAGCATGTGGCCAGTTACACTAAAAATATTACCACTTAACTATTTTAACACTAATATTAATAGTGTTAAACTATTAAAAAATAAAATTAAAACATTCACCAATGTTCCCTACTGAAACAATTTAACTTAATTTGACCCACCGGGTTGGTCTAAAAGTAGTCATCGCTGTGAGTCAGCTGTTTAACAGTTGTTTTTCAGAGATGAAGGTTCCTGGTTCAAATCCTAATAAAGGTAGTTACTTTAAATGGAATTGATTACTAGACTTTATACGGAATTAATACTTTACTTTACTACTAATACTTTATACAGAATTGATGGTTGGAGTTCAATTAACTGTACTCTTTCAGGAATCGTCAGCTTAAGACTGTACAAAACTACACCTCATTTACACGTCATACACATTATCCTCATCTCATTGGGTCATGGGGTTGCTTATTGTTCTGAAATGAACAGATTGCAACGTGCACACATTAGGAATAAAAAACCATATTAATTTACATATTAATCTATTATTTTTCACCTTGTGTAATTAATTAATATTTATATTTCTGTTTTTGTTCATTCAAGGTGACAAACCCAGTGAGTTTGGAAAGCAAAGACTTTGGGGATCTTTGGGCTGGGGAATTATGTCATTAGTTGGAGGATTATTGGTTGACACATTCAGTAACGGTAGAGCAAAGAAAAATTATACTCCGATTTTTATTACTTCATCTGTACTTCTTGGATTGGATTTACTTGTTTCTTTAAAGATTAAGGTAAATTAATATAGATTAATTATATTGTTATTCCAATCAAAAACTTATGAATCAATACATAATTTTTATTAATAACACATAATTACAATTTTATGAATTAATAATATAAAAATACCTTGATGAAATTTCAGGATACCAAAAGAAAACAATCAAAAAGTATTATGTTGGATATAGGAAAACTATTAATGAATATCAGAATTATAATTTACCTAATCTGGTGTGTGTTAATGGGAATGTCTAATGGCATAATAGCTAACTTCCTTTTTTGGTAAGTTGCAATATTATAGAATACTTAAAGGTAGCAATAAATTATCATTTGTATAGACCTAGGATACAAAAAATTATTTGAAATTTTCTTAATTTTATTTATAGTTACCGAGTCACGAGTTTGCCTCTGGTTTTAACAAGGGGTAATGGAGGAAAAGCATCAGTGAGCATGCGTGACTGCTTTAGTATCAGTTCACCACCACAACAACGTAAACTATACATAGAGGCCATACAGTATATTGCGGAACCTTTTATAGGTTAACTGTATGAATATAACTGTTTGTTACAAAAAACAGAAATGTCAGTTTCTCAAAAACCCGGTCAAATTATTCACAGTGCTGTACAAAATCTAATACGCAATGTAATAAAATACTGTGAAGTTGAAGCTAAACAAAAATACCTTTCCTTACCTCTTAACAAAAGCCGTGAGCAAGCGGCTAACTACTGTGATGTTTCTCTTTCCACAATTCGAAATATAAAAAAGAAAATTAAAGATAGTGAAGAAGATAATTCTTTATCAACAGTTTTTTTGGCACTGGTAAAAAAAGGAAACCGTTATATCAATAAGAAAATGATGCAGTCATGTAAAACGTTATTACCAGTTTTGAAAGAAAGGCTAAATTTTAGCTGAAAACTTTGTACGTTAAGAAAAATTTTAAAGGAAATGGGGTTTAAGTGGAAAAAGTGTCAGTCATAACGAAGTATATTAATTGAAAGGCAACATGTGGTTAACTAACGGTGCAATTGCATGGCAGTATAATATTGTGTCTCACTGTTGAGGTTTGCAGCACTGTCGAATTTCTCTTCCCTTCCTCACAGCTCATCCATATGCAAAAGGCATTCTCGTGACTCACTATATATAGTAGCTTTACAGTACTTAAACCTAAGTAACAACATTTGAGCATTTATGAACACATTGTAAGCCTATAGTAAGTAATTCATAATTGACCTTTTTTTAGTTGCATTTTACTTTCTTTGCCCTATATGAATATGTAGGGAAAGAAATTACTGTAAACTTTTAAAAATTGAGTTTTCACCAGAAATACACATTTTCAGTCTCCATGAACCCAAAAAAACCATGCTTTTAGCGATTGGTGTGTGTGTACGTGTGTGCATGTGTACAGATATCTCAAGAACGGAATAGCGTACCGAAGTTGAATCTTGGAAATTAAGTTACTGTTTGTCTATAACTTGATGGTCTGCCGCAGAGGGGAGCAGAATTGGCCCACTACTAGCCTTCTCAATAACATTTCATTATGTACATAATGAAATGTTATTGAGAAGGCTAGTAGTGGACCAATTCTGCTCCTCTCTGCGGGAGGCCATCAAGTTATAGACAGTCAGTAGGTAGTCTACTACTAGAGAACTTGACACAAACATTTTCATCAAAATCAGTCAACCGAAAGTAGTAGTTTATTCGTGCAATTTTTCACTTTTTTGAAATTTTCTCAAAAATGTCTCCTACGATTTTTTATAAATTGCCTTATTTACTACATGTTTTGAGTTCTACCTATTTGATAAGGTAAGCGGGATATCTGCTTGGTATCCAAGCTGTTGTCCTCTAACATTGGTGTGGGTCGTTTTAACGTAGTCAAGGTAAACAAAATGTTTGATTGCAACCTTAATATGTATTTTTCAAAAAAAAAAAATACATAATCACGTAGTATGTTACAAAAAATTTAACAAACCCTACAACTTTCATTTTTAGAATTTTTTCTAGAATGCTTCGTTTAGCGTCAATTAGTACTTTTCCAAAATTTATCATTGATATTGGTATAAAATAAGGTACATTTAGATTACAGCCTTAGTATGTATTTCTAACAAAAGTATATTAAACTAATGTTCTAGAAAATTAAAAACCCTAGGTCTACAACTTTTACTTAAAGAATGTTTTTTCTAAAGCACTTAGTTTAGAGTCAATTAGTGTTTCTTTTTGTATTTTTAAGTCCGAGGTTGATTTTCATTTAGCGTCATTCACTCATAATTAAAATTAAGTTACAATTTTTATATTTACATTGGCAAGAAAAAGTCTTGTGAGTGTTTAACACCAGGTTTTTTTTTTTTTTTTTTATTGGTTCTTTAATTAGGCAATTACATTTTTGTGTACGTATAAAAAAGACGTTTTTTAAAGATCTCTGAAGTTCACGTTGTTGTAGTGTTCTTACATTCCTGTAACTAAAGACAAAAACTAAGCGGCCGCCTCCATAGCGTACTGGTTAGCACACTAACCTAGAACCCAGAGGTCCTGGGTTCGATTTCCGGCCAGGGTCTGAAAATTTTCACAAGTCAAAACTCTCTGTTGTAGATTCACAACCCACCATTGTTACTAATAACTAAGCAGTTGATGCAACTAAATAAATAAACTAAAAAGAAACTAAGCAGATAAATAGCAAAGCATCTCTTGCTTTATCTGATTAGTTTTATGTTAAAATTTATGGAAGAAGAATCAAAGTTGAATTAGATTTGATGATGTAAATTATTGTGAATTTTCATTTTAAGTTAAAAGATAAATAAGTTTCGTGCTGATTGTTTAAATGTGGGAAAATATAAGTAGGCACAATGGATAGTATACTATCCCGGAGAGGTAAGCAGCAACTGCCAAGTTATAGCGCAATTCTGTAGGTGGAAAGAATGGAAAAACACTACTTCCCAAAAATTAATTTATTAGTACAGGTATCAGACGAACTAATGTCCCATAGCCGAGTGAGTGAGAGGAAAATATGTGGCATAACTACACATGCGCTCAAAGGTCTTTACTGTTATAATCTAAATCAGAAAACAGTCGTTATCTTGCGTGTTAGTTTACTGCACGCATAAACACTTGCTCACAACAATGAGTAAAATTAAAGACAATGTTATTGGAACGGCGCGTATGGCTTGTGCGAGTGAGAGCGTTATGCATTCTCTCACTCCCACGGCTAGGGGACATTAGTTCATCTAAATACTATATCAACCTTCTGGAAATTTCAGGAGAGGAAGACTGTTTAAAATATGAATGAGCCAGATTGGCTCAATGACCCAACTATTGATGGAGATGATCATTTTACTTTCATAGTCACTTTTTTTATTTACTTTGTTACTTATAAATAATTTCTTACTTTTCTCTTGTAGGCATCTAGAAGATTTAACAGATTGTGATGGAATGGAAAGAATTAAAACTCTAGAAGGATTGTATGTTACTATTCAATCATTTTGTGGAGAACTTCCATTTTTCTTCTTGAATTGTAAGATTTATTTTCAGTGAATATTACATTTTTTTACTTTATGAAAAATTCTCAATTTATAAGTTGAAATTACCCACCGGGTTGGTCTAGAAGTGAAGTCATCGCTGTGAGTCAGCTGTTTAACAGTTGATTTTCAGAGACAAAGGTTCCTGGTTAAAATCCTAGTTAAGGTATTACTTTTATACCTATTTGAATACTAGCCAGTGGTTACCAGTGTACTTTGATGGTTGGGGTTTAATTAACCATACACTCTCAGGAATGGTCAGCCTGGGTCTGTACAAAACTACACTTCAACTACACGTCATACACATCATCCTCATCACACTGGGTCATGGGGTAGCTTATTGCTCTGAATTGAACAGATTGCAATTACACACATTAGGGAATAAAATAAATAAAAAATTCATCTTGTATTTTGCTCATGTATCCTATACTGACTCATTCTCTTTCACTCAACTTTTCCCTCACTCCAATATCAACCTACCCTACTACCTGGACAGACATTAACTAAGATGAAATAAATGTAGTACAATACTAATTATTCTGATTATGTTCTTAGTACATTAGTATTAATGTAGTAAAGTACAATAAATAAAACTAGTGAAAGCCTGCCGCATTGGCGCAGTTGGTAACGTGCTCGCCTCTCATCATGCAGTCCTGGGTTCGAATCCCACTCAGGCACGGCATATTTTCATACGTTACAAAAAATCATTTCAACCTCCATTGTAAACAGTTCCACCCCAACGTCGTCGCTAATAACCTTGCAGTTGATGCGACGTTAAATAAAATAAAAAAACAGTAAAACTAGAGAAAATTTTTATAATTTACCAACTAGGTAAAGTTGCTAGCTTGCTATTTTATAACAACAATATTTAAATACATAAAGGTATAGGTCAAGAAAACAGAGTTTATGGAGACAAAACTACCAGCATTTTAAAGACTCTTATGGTTTTTCATATTACTTTAACAATAATTACAATAACAGTAAAAATAAACGTAGCCTAAAATACCAAAAATTGATTTCATTGAATGAATAATTTATTGTTTCTCTTATTACAGGTTGGGTTTTAAATAAATTAGGACATGTAAATGCCATGTCAGCAATGCTTTTCACATTTGGTACAATATTCGTTCTATTTTCTATACTTGATAACCCTCTTTATTTTTTGCCAATATCACTTTTAAATGGTATAACATTTAGCACAATGTATGCTACAATGGCATCATATGCAAGTATAATTGCACCTCCTGGAACTGAAGCAACAATGCTGGGTTTGGTTGGTTCTGTTTATGAAGGAATAGGTAAGCTGGTAATTTTTAAGTTTAATTTATCAACAAAATATTTTCAGTTTTTTCCAATTTTTTATTGTTTATTTAGCCAATTATTATTTTTGTTTATTGGGTGATGATGCCTACAAAAGCCTTGGCTAATGGAGAGGTTGTGATATGAAGTGACATGAAAATGAAAAATGCCTGCCCAGGCCAGGAATCAAACCTGGGACCCCTGATAAAAAAAGTCTGTTGCACTGACCACTATTCCAATGTGTCAGCCAAATAAACAGGCCGGCAAAAGAGTATTAGGCTTACAACTTAAAATTAATTCGTTCTTAGATTATGTTTTCCAGTTTCTTGAAAATGTCAAGTTAATTGCTCATACCCTAATAGTCTTTACTTGTCCTTTGAGTCATAATGTAGTCCAACATTAACTCTCAACTGGTACCATCATGTTTTGTGACATAACTGGTATCAGAGGTCTGACAGACCTCCAAATTTGTTTTTTATATTTAAGTTCTTCATACTTATTTAATTAATTTGTTTTAATTTTAAACTTATAAAACCATGTATAATCGAAGATGTAAATGTAAAATACTTTGCATAAATGCAAAATTACTATTTAAAAAAGTTAAAAACGAACACTGTGCTTTTTTTTGACTTTTACTTCCATTTTGAACGGAACAATAAAATTTTTGTGCCCTAGAAACATTCTGTGGTCTAATAATTATAAAGAAATAAGTAATTAATATGATAAAGATAAATTTATTTACAAAATTATGAAGTACAACTTACATTTTGGTTCAGAGTTTTGCTATTTATGTCTATTGTTGGGCAGTACACTCTGACAAACATTTATTAAAATTTATTCGTTTTTTTTACTTTTTGATTATTTACAATAAAATTTAAAGATTTTTATGTTAATAAAAATTCACATCATTAACACGTACAACTTGTTTACGTGATAGACCTGGTTGTGTTGAAGCCGCTTCAGAAATTTTGAATGTATCACCCATAATGAAAATTTTATAAAATTACATATGAAAATATTTTATAATAGTACTAAACAAAGAAATGATGTATGAAAAATTATTATATATTCATTAAAACTTTAAACAATCCATGTACTACACGGTTTTAAAGTCGTCAAAAAGTTACAAAACTGGTATCATAGGTCCAGGAGACCGCCAGTAGAAAACAGAATACAAATAACTCACAACTTGTTAGCTCATACTGAAAACGATCTTGATCACGCATAGTTCAAACAACAACTGAAAGGTATACAAAATATACGTGATGTCGGGCAATTGGGAGGGAAGTGTTGGAGGGGGTAAAAAATGACAGCGGTCTCACAGACCGCATGATACCAGTTGAGGGTTAAGGATGGATAAAGGACAGTGTTTGGAGAGAAGAGGATACATGTGGTAGCAACCAGGGGTGTAGTGGAACAGGAATGCATAGGAATGGGGTTCCTCGCTGGTTTTATCCGAGGTTCTGGGCTAATGTAGAAAATCATAGATATACAACTAAACTAAATTTTGATACAATATCACAAAAAATGTTAGCGTTCCCACACTGGAAAATTTACGATTACGCAAGTGGTGGCAGGTTGAGGATGGGTGATTGCAGAGGTTGAGGAGTGATAGGAGGATCAAGGAAGATACAGAGGCCTTGTTAACCCCCAGACCTAGCTTTAGTTGGGACGGTATCCAAATGTATATACCTATGTATTAGAAGGATCAGTAGAAGACGAAAGGAAAAGACGATATCAAAGAATAGTATTTATGGTGAAAGTGGAATGAGTAATAGAATGGTGGGAACATGGGTTAGGCAATTCTACGAAGGACAGATAGACGCCCAGAACCACCCATGTAGGTCTTTGTTGTCAATGATGACTCAGTCAGGAGAGTGGATGAGAAAATTAAAGAGACCATTGTTCCAAACGGCTGCTTTTCACAATGGCAATGCTTTCAGATGAATTTCCACAAGTCTTGAGAACTGATTCGCATGAGATTGTAGACGACCGCTTGGGTTTTCACAAGGTATGTCCTGCTGGGTTCCACAAAATTCTCACAGATCCGCACAAAACAAAGTGACTTGACAGTGCTCTGGTATTTCTTACCTGGTACACTTGACTAATGGGGTCCTTGACCCCATACGGTCTGACTACCTGCACATGAAACGCGAGCTTTGTAGTAAGCACTTGGATTGTGATGACAATACAGAAAACGTTGTAAAGTTACCTATGGTTGTCTTCAGTGGCAGGATGTTTCTTTGAGGAAAGTTTAGATAAGCAGGTCTGCCGCTATGATAAGTGCCTGAAAAATGGCGGAAACAATTTAGAAAAGTAGTTTGAGGTAACTTATGATCTTTCATGTAAGAATAAAATTGTCTTGAAAAAATATTTGAATACTTTTTTAAAAACTGTACTTACTTCCCAGACATGCCTCATAAAACCAAACAGAACCTAAGGTAAATTATTTTTGACAAAAAATTTGAAAAATACTCTACAAAGAAAAAACTATGTGAAATTTTGTTTAAATTACTTTAAGTCATCACTTCATAGTTTTAAAATTTTATTATAATTACCCAATATTATTATTTTCATGAAATTTTGTTTTAGGTTTATCCTTTGGTAATTTCATAGCTGGTATATTAATGCATTATTTCAAAGGTGCAAAAGTATTCAGAATTTATGGAATAGCTGCTTTTGCATTATGTGTTTTACATGTTTTCTTACAATTTTTATTAGAAAGATCCAACAACTTTGCTCCAGTCACTACAAAGAAAGGTACCTATTATTATTTTAATCATTCTTAATCATGATAGATCTTAACTTGTGATAACAAATTACAGAAAATTATATTTTTCATAAATTTTATATTTTAGCTTGTTTTAATAGATACTTATCAACCATCTGATGTAATGTAAAAATAGAAAATTCCTTTCACGAGATGACGCATTTCATGACGTGGCAATTTTTTTTAAAGAAATTGTAAGAGGTCAAGCCCACTTAGCTTTCGTAAGAAAGAAAAAGGCTTACCTTTGACCTACTAAAAAACCATTAATGATTTCTTTATCTACTCTTTAAGAGGAATCAAATGACACTATTTTTGTTTCCAAATTTCAACTTTGAGTTTTCCAAATTTCTTGACTTTTGGGCTACTTCCGGTCAAAACCAGAACTTCAAACCAAATCCAGGCCCACTAACTTTTTGTGTTGATTACGAATTTGAAAACCATTTGTTGCTATCTCTTTTAGTTTCTGACATCTAGATGGGATAGACGGACATAGGAAAATGATAACAATATTTTAAAAATTGCCACCAAAAAGTTACATAAAGTTGTCTTTTCTTTTCAATTTCTTCATTAAACCTTGTCAAAAGTTTCTTAAGAAATGGCAAGCTGAGTTGGATGTGTCCACAAGTAAATATAATGCTGTTGAAGTCAATGACTATAATAGATGCGATTGGATTGGTGAAGCAGAGTAGTGGTATAGTATTAGATGCCACAAAAATCTATGGTTCCGACTTTAACATTATCCATTTCAGAACTTTTATTATTATAATTATGGGTCTTTTCCGTTTTCTATATGCCACTATCAAATCCGAATTCGCTGAAGGGTTGCACAATTCTCCCACTCCTAGTCTAGCGCGCCAAAAGTCTGTGTGAAACACTCGCAAGACTTTCTTTTCCCAATGTAAATGATTAAAAAAATAAAATGTAATAGTAATGTAGTAATAGCAAAATAAAACAAACAATCAAAATAAGAAATCAAACTACAAAACTTATAAGAAAGTACTATAATATAAATAATGGGACTAGGAAGGACACGTGTACGCGTACATGAATGTGTCGGTCTCAGTTGAGTATTCAGTACGGTAGTGAAAGGAGAAATGAACACATGCGCAACCCTTCAGGGAATTCGGATTTGATAGTGGCATACAGAAAAGGAAAAGACCCATAATTATTAATATTATTATTTATACCTATAGTCATTTGGACGTTCAGTTGACAAAACGGACAGTGTTCTTCTTATGGGGCTCTGACACCTACTAGCACCATACACAAACATCGGCTTTGTAGATCAATCAATGCCGTCATAACCAATAACATTCCCCTCCTACGTCCCGCAACGTTAATAAACCTTTATAATGTAGAGTAGTCTGTAAGACTAATTAATAATTAACAATATAAGTTCATAACTTTATAAATGCGGATTCCAAATATGAAATATTTTTGTCAATATCTGTACTGGGAAAGAATTTTTAGACTTGTAATAACCAAATGCGTCATTTGTTTATGTTTATCACGCAGTGTTTAGAAAGTTTGGTTAGGAATGTAAAATTCCCAACCACAAAATTAGTAGGTCTGCAGTAAAATAGATAAGATATTCGTTTTAACCCCCTCCCCCTAATAGGAGAAAATATTTTTAGGTTTTTTATTTTTTACAATTCAATAAATATTCTACATAATACATAATATTTTTTCTGTCAAGCAAAACTTGAATTGTAGTTCTACCTTAAAAAATACGTGTTCTACAGAGGTTTAAAAATTGTATTTACATACACAACCAGATGCCTTTAATTGATGTTTTTAGTTGTGCTAATAGCAGTGACAATCCCCATAAGATCATTGTGTCACTGAACGTGCAAACGACTATAGTTCTAGATTAAAGTAGTTTTTACTACTAAAATTCGGAGCAGATCTATTGGAGTGTGTAGGCTTATTACTCTCCGCCATCCCCATTCCTACTTTTGCTAAATATGGGCTTTTAAGAGGGCCCAACATGCTGACAAACGTACTTTTCAAATCAGTAAGGAAGGCATTGGTAAAACACCTCACTTCTGGTTTTAAGTAAAACCGTTAGAAGTTCAAATCAGCCTTTCAGCTGATGACCTAATCAACAACAGGTGAATATTAATAAATTATCAAGTTCTGTCTGTTTAATTGTATATTTAAAATATTTTTTTACATTACAGATAACAGAAATTCAGTTCAATACACCAGCCCGAACAACGCCGTTAAAATGCTACAAACCAATGAAGAGCCAGAAAAGAAACCATAAGAAAAAACTATTTAACTATACATAAAACTATCCTTTGTCTTTAATAGCAAAATTGTGAAAGACGGGTAAAAATTAAGTATCTTCTCAAAAAATGTACAAATTTATATTATGTTATTAATTTTCTACTGAATTTTTGTTTAAAATACAAACATAGCAGTATTAATATATAAAAATAAATAAACACCAAAAATTATGCGTTTTTTTCTAATACCTATTTAATATACAGAGTGATTCAGAACTATACGGCAATCTCTTGGGATCTCATTCTATAGCTAAAAATAAGAAAAAAAGTTCATATAAACATATGCCTGAAAACGCTTAGTTAGCGAGTTACGGCTAGCGAAAAATTTCACCTAGAAGTCTGTACCCTCGGTGAAGTAAGGCCGTATGAAGATATTAAAGTTAGTTACAAAGATACAAATACGATTGTTTCTTATGTTTTTTAATCTGAAAAATTGAATAAAATTGGTTCCAGAGCTGTAAATGCAATACTTTCAGAGATATCTTACATAAAACACAAGAATTGGTGCAAAGAAATGACACATTTTTGTGTTTAACGTAAGATTACTTCCATAAATGGTTATATAAAGGTGTATTTTTTCTTAAATAAATTTTTTTGTAGAAAATTTAATTCTGAAAAGATTTATGTGAATTACTCAGGAAAAAATGAATAATAGGTATTGAAATTTCGCTTTATTTAAAATCAAAACAGACGCCCATAAAACACACATTCTTAACTGCATAAAATATTAGGTTGGGAGTAACAGCTGATCTTATCAGCTGTTACTCCCAACCTAATATTTTATGTAACAGCTGATCTTATCAGCTGTTTCCTTCGATGTTGTTACATTATGTTTGGTCTTTGATAAGATTTGAAATCGTTGATATGTAAACAATACTCTTTAACGTATTGAGTTAGGATGAATTAGCTGTTTTGATGTCAACTCATTCATTACTATGAAGAAAAATAGGTAAAAATATTTTAAATATTATGTTGATTTCATTCATAAAAACAATATGTTTGATTCTTAATGACGCCATAAGGGTTAATGTGATGGAGGATCATTCATAAAATTTTAAGTTTGGTTTGATTTTGAGATCATTGACTTATGAACAATACTCTAACGTAAGAGGGTAAGTCAATTATTATCCGCAATTTAGTTATATTTTTGTGTATGTTGGCAGTACTGTCGTTTTGCGTTGATGACGCATGCTTTGTTTATTTGTGGTTATGTATGTACGCAAGTTTCAAGCTGCTAGGTGAATTTCGTTATCGTTGTCGTGCTATTAATCATAGCTGCTCCGCTTTCTATTTGCACCAAAGAAGAGCAACGTTCAATGATCCGTTTTTTCTGGTCGAAAGTATATCAGGGGCCGAAATTCATAGAAGACTTTCGGTACAGTACCGGAACAGTGTTTTGCCACAACGGAATGTCTACAAATGGATTGAAAAATTCAAAAATGGTTGCACAAGTATTACGCATGATGAAGGAGCCAGACGACCATTTACCGCTGTAAATGAAGAAAACATTGAGCGTTCATGTGAAATGATTCTCTTAGACAGATGAGTAACTATTGACGAAGTGGCACATCGTCTGCAAATTAGCCACGGTTCTGCCTACGAAATCATTCACAACACACTTGGGTTTCATAAAGTTTGTGCAAGATGGGTCCCAAAACACTGTTGCATAAACAAATGCGCGTGGACATCTGCAAAAAAACATTTGGATCACTATGGTAATGAACGTGACAACTTCTTGGGCAGGATCATTACTGGTGACGAAACATGGATCCATCATTATGAGCTGGAGAGTAAACGGCAGAGTATGAAATGAAAACATCCAAATTCGCCGTGCAAGAAAAAATTCAAGACCCAACCATCTGCAGGAAAACCTGATGCTATCAGGAAAGGGGCACAACAATAAACAGTGTGTTATGTGTTACAGTGTTATGCTTACTGCCAAGCTAAAGCCTGCAATTCGAAGCAAACGCCGAGGACTGCTGTCAAAAGGTGTTGTGTTGTTGCACGACAACGCCCGTCCACATACTGCTGCCCACACTGCTGAAACGCTCCAGAAACTCAATTTTGAAGCACTGGCTCATCCTCCATATAGTCCCAATCTTGCTCCTTCTGATTATCACTTGTTTGGTCCACTCAAAGAGGCATTAAGGGGCCGTCAATTTACCTCGGACGAAGCATTGAAAGAAGCAGTCCATTCTTGGCTCGCATCTCAACCAAAAACCGTCTTTTATGAGGGCATCAGAAAACTTGAACAACAATGGACCAAGTGCGTTGAAAAGCAAGGGGACTATATCGAAAAATGATGTACTTGTAAGTTTCCTATTTGATTACAATAAAATTTTATAACTACACTGCGGATAATAATTGACTTACCCTCGTATTAAGATAGGTAATGAGTTGTCTGTTGTAATAGGTAAGTCGGGTCTATGAATGAATTGTATTTACGTCAGCTCGTTCATACGATACAGGGTCAATAACCGTGATACAAAATACTCATTGATAAAATGACGTATTTTGGTTTTTGATAATATGTTGATGTCATTGATATGTGTAAACAATACTCTTAACGTATTGAGGTAGGTAGGGTTGGGTGAGCACGTCACTGTAATCAAACCAATCAGGTGCTTGCATTACTCTGATGTATGTTGCTCAAGTTTTGTTACGTATGTTGAAAAACATGCGTCACTATGACGTCGACTGATAACATTATCTGAAAGGTTAGTGTATCAGTTGACCTAGTGGCCTAGTTTTTCAATATACATCTCTATACTACAGTCATAAATGGTCAGCACGATTCATAAATATTAAATTTAACTCCCAGCAGTGTGTTAAGAGGTAATGGGTATTCAAGTATTATAACTTCTTCTTCTTCACTTCATGGGTAAGGCAATAAACTGTGGACAATTTGAACTGGCACAACTCTTGCTCTACGTGTGCAAACAGTTCCGCATAAAGTATATCCATAACCTATTCTTTCAAAAAGGCCTACAAATTTTAATGTACACAATTGCCTACAACTTTATTTCAATATACAAACATACAAATAATTATTTCATTTTAAAATATGTATTTAATTTGTCTCCGTAAGTATGTTAAAAAATTATCGCAAAGAAATGTAACGTAATTAATTTAACACTCACTAAACTATACTCTACACATGCACGCAATTAAATAAATAAATTGGTCTGAATATAATATAATGAAAAGGAAATTATATATGAAAACAAATTCGTCACATCATTATGTCTGACATATCATTAATAATAACAGTGAAAACAAAGCATAGTGACCTTGCATGGTTTTCACATTACAGTAGCGATTGTATACTTTTGTGACTGTACCGTCGTTGCATGGCGAGGTGCAAAGAGTGGAGTAGTTAAACACTGAAGCTGCTTGTGCCAATTCGAATTGGCCACGGCATATCTGTCTGTTCCAGAAACCACCTTTCCCTTGGACAACTAAGACTCCTTGGACCATTCAGGTTATAATTCATTGCCAATCTAGCCAAACAGTTTCCTTTCATGCATTCCACTTGGTTCTATACTCATTGATCTTCTCCTCCAAGCTAAATATTTGCAACTCTTGTCTTATAACATCACTTCTTATCTTGTCCTCATGAGTCCAACCCTTCAGTACTTGAAGAAATTTCATTTCCGCAGCTCTAACTCAGCTTCATTCTATATTTGAAAGCACCCAAGTCTCGCTGCCATACATTATAACTGGCACTGCCCTAGTTTTGTAAAACTTTAGTTTCTTTTACATTCTTGTCGAATATTGTAACTGACGTGTACAATCAGAAAAATTAATTCGTGTTACTGTACATTTTAAAAATTTTAAAACGTTTTCGCCCATGGTCGCTGAATAAAATTTTGAAATTTACATCAGATTTATTAATTTAGGGCAGTGGTCACCTACTGGCGGACCGCCGGTTCATTTTTTTGTCGTGTGATGAAATTTTTTACGTTTAGGCTTTTTGCATGATGAGAACAAACTGCTCATGTCAACACAATATACACCCAAGTTTTCACACATTTTCGTGAGAAAAAAAACAGAAAATCGCAAATTACCGCTAAACTAAGCGTTATACAAAAAATTGTATGAAATAAAAGTTGTAGAATTTTCAATTCTCTACAACTTTTATTATATAAAGTTTTGCGCTAAAATGCATGTTAAAGCTGTAATCTTAAAAAACACAACGTTTTTACGTGAAAACAGCCTCACCCAGAATTTCAGCAAACATGACGCCTACCCTATCTTGTAGAGAATAAAAAATTGAGTAAACCAGGCGATTTAAAAAAAAATCGTAGGACCAGTTTTTGAGAAAATGGCAAAAAAGTGAAAAATTATACGAATAAACTACCACTTCCGGTTGACCAATTTTGATGAAAATGTTCGTGTCGAGTCCGGTAGTGGTACTTAACTTAAGTTTCAAGTTTCAAGTTCGTACGATGTTCCGTTCTTGAGATATTCTGTTCACACACACAGACCAATCGCTGAAAACATGTTTTTTGGGTTCAGGGGGTCCGAAAACGTATAGATCCGGTGAAAACTCGATTTCGAAAAATCGACATGAAAACAATACTTTCCTTCCTATATATTCATATAGGCAAGAGAAAGTAAAAAACCATAAAAATTAATTACGTATAAAATTCTTTTTATATAAATTTATTGTAAAATTTCAAATAAACATATCACTGATCTTGAAGGAATTTTAAATTTATTTCCATAACATTTTATAATATTTACAAAAATTAGTAAATAACAATAAAAGTTTAAACAAAAATAATTATAAAATAAAATTGTAAATATCACATAACAAATTTTTAACAATTTTTTTTAAATAACTGAAAATATTAAAAAGGATACAAAGAAATAATTACAATAATAAAATTAAAATTGTCTAATGGTTAAGTAAATTTTGTACATTAATTATGCTCATTTGAATAAATAATTTTAAAAATTATTAAAATAAAAATTAATGAAATATGTAAAAAACGTATTGCATATACACGAATAATTGACAAAGTAGGTGGTGGGTTTGATAGCCACAACCATAAATCATTGTAAAAACTTTTAAAATAGTTAACAAAATGTAGCATATTTCAGTTTTAAAATATTCAAGTTTCATAACAGGATACAGAAGTTAAAAAAATATGAACACACAAATCTATTCACTTTAAACATTAAATCTGTTAGGTAAAAAAAGAGATGAAGAAGTTTATCAAAATTGATGAAAATTTATTATAGCACAAAAAAATTCTTACAATAACTTATTAAAGAATTTTTCTTTTGGCAAGAAGATTAAAAACAAATTAATTACAGGGATTTTTAAAAATCTTAAATCAGATTTGTATAAAAACAAAAATTATGTTATAGTCAGACCTCTCCAATCCTATATTATTATACAACTTGGCGTGATTCAATAAGATGGAAACAATTTCAATAAGCTGTATTTCCTGAACTACATGTTATATTTTAATCCTGTAAATTACATTTGAAAGAGAAAGTTTTAAATTTTAATTTACATACATGAAAGTTTATAGATGTTCAATGTGTCCTCCTCCGGCTGCACGTACAACATCTAGATGGTAACTGAACTCATCCCAAACTCTCTGACGCATGTCTTGGGTCACTGAGTTGACTGCAGCTGTGATACGATTCTTTAGTTCATTCAAATTGGTGGGAAGAGGTGGTATGTAAACTGCACTTTTCACGAACCCCCACAAGAAAAAGTCACAGGGTGTGAGATCTGGAGACCTCGGTGGCCAAAACTGAAGTGCAGAGTCGTCATTCGCCATGCGACCTATCCATCGTTGACGTATGGATTCATTTAGGAAACGCCGAACATTGCGATGCCAATGGGGTGGATTTCCTCAAATGAATGAAGATTCAGGAGATTATCTTTTCCAGCAGGACGGAGCTCCACCCTATTGGCATCGCAATGTTCGGCGTTTCCTAAATGAATCCATACGTCAACGATGGATAGGTCGCATGGCGAATGACGACTCTGCACTTCAGTTTTGGCCACCAAGGTCTCTAGATCTCACACCCTGTGACTTTTTCTTGTGGGGGTTCGTGAAAAGTACAGTTTACATACCACCTCTTCCCACCAATTTGAATGAACTAAGGAATCGTATCACAGCTGCAGTCAACTCAGTGACCCAAGACATGCGTCAGAGAGTTTGGGATGAGTTCAGTTACTGTCTAGATGTTGTACGTGCAGCCGGAGGAGGACACATTGAACATCTATAAGCTTTCATGTATGTAAATTAAAATTTAAAACTTTCTCTTTCAAATGTAATTTACAGAATTAAAATATAACATGTAGTTCAGGAAATACAGCTTATTGAAATTGTTTCCATCTTATTGAATCACTCTGTATATGTTTGTATTCAATCTGTTCTCAAAAATGGCTCTAACGATTTTACTGAAATTTTGTGTATAGGGGTTTTCAGGGCCTACAAATCGATTGCGCTAGGTCTCATACTTGCAAAAAATTGTTAACTCGCTAAATTAAGAAATATAATTAGAACAATAGGCTGGCTACAAATGTAATAAACAATAACAGATGATATAGTAAACAAATACACGGTATTTTAAGGGTAATAACAGACGGATGGTGCGTTGACGTGTTAACACACAGCCTACGTTGAGCCGTACTGCACACAAACGGCGGTGTGTAGTAACAACCGTTAAAAAATCCAACGTTGGCCAACGTCCCGTCACTGGCACATTACCGTTCTATCATTTGTTTTTCACCATCTGACTTATGTATGTAACTCACCACCCAATGATAACACGTCCTCCATCCATCTATAATCAGCCTAAATGTAAAGGCTACGTCACAACTCCTTCAATGGCTTACCTATTATCAACCCATTGTATTACCATTCTTTTCGGAAATAGATCATAATCTGCAACCGAGCGAAGCTCGGTAACCTGGTATTTTTAATCTTACGGACGCAATGTTTTTTTTTTGATTCAGGGAGGTTTTGATTTACAGAGGTAAAAACATAACGAAACCTAAAAAATTATATAAAATTGCACAATATAAGAAAAATTCTGCCACTTCCATAGCACAGTGGTAGCGCACTAGCATACAACGCACAGGTCCTGAGTTCAATTTCCAGTTAGGGTCAAGAAATCTTCACAAGTTAAAACCCACTGTTTCATAACCCACCGTAGTCACTAATAACCAAGCAGCTGATGCGACTTAAAATAAACTAAAAAAGAATTGATTGTACGACTACTAGATATACAGGGTGATTATAAATGAAATAGACAATTTCGGCAGCTTCTTAAACATCAAACTGGTGTATTTGAATATAGTAAATGATTTAGGTTTGTAGGGAATTTTTTAAAGTTTATGTTGGTACAACTATTGCTAGAATTTTGTTGTTGGCTGCTGTTACAACGACCAGTCTAGCAAAATGGCCGCTACTCAAGTGGAGAAAGCTTATTGTGTTCTTGAATTAGCCAAAACACACTCAGTTACGGTTGTGCAACATCATTTCAGAACAAGATACGGTAAACCACCACCAACGCAATCAATCTATGACTGGTATAAACATTTTGAAAGCAGTGGATGTCTGTGTAAAAGGAAGACTACTGGAAGACCTTCTGTTACAAAAGAACAAATTGATAGTGTTCGTGATGTTTATGTACAAAGTCTCCGAAAATCAACTAGATCCGCAAGTTTAGAATTGCAAATTCCTCAACAGACTGTGTGGAAAATTCTGCGGAAACGTTTGAAAATGACACCTTATAAATTGCAGTTAGTACAAAGTTTAAATACCAAAGATAAAGTCGTACGTAAAAATTTTTGTCTGGAGATGCAACATTGTACTGAAAATGACGACGCATTCTTTAATCGCCCAATTTTCAGTGATGAATGTAATTTTTACATTAGTGGAAAAGTTAATAGACATAATGTTAGAATATGGGACACAGAAAACCCAAAAATAACTTTATAGCATACACGTCATTCCCCTAAGTAAACGTCTTTTGCACATTATCTCATGAAAAGGTTTCCGGGCCGTTCTTCTTTTACGAAGTGTCAGTAACCAGAGTAATTTATCTGGACATGTGAAACGAATGGTTAATGCCTCAACTCCAGGAAGATAGTGATAACTTCATTTTTGTACAAGATGGAGCTCCACCTCACTGGCACTACAGGTAAGAAATTATCTGTATGAACGTCTTCCTAGATGACAGATCGGCTGTGCAAGTAAAGGAAAATATTGTGTTTACGCCGTGGCCACCTCGTAGTCCAGACTTAACACCCTGCGACTTTTTCTAATGGGGTTATGTAAAAGACAAAGTTTTTGTACCACCGCTTCCTGTAGATATCAATGATCTAAAACAACGTATTGCAAATACTCTTGCCACAATTGACCGTCATATGCTTAATCGTGTGTGGGAAGAATTCGACTACCGTAATGATATCTGTCGTGTTACAAATGGTGCACATATTGAACATCTGTAAATATTTTCAATAAAAACTTAATGAATTCTTCTATATAATCATGTAAGTAATTACCTTAACTTTTCAAAAATAAATTTTCTATAAGCTATCGAAACAGTATTTCATTTATAATCACCCTGTATACTGATCAAGCTTTTTTTTGTAATTTGTATACGAAGCCACACTTACGAATTTAAAAAAAAAATGAATTATGCAGAAATATGTTGAATAAAGTAAAATTTTACAGTAAATGAAGTAACAAAAATTAAGTGTCATCATTTTTTACAAATCAATTCAACTGTGGCAGTATTCATGAATAAATAAACACTGCAATATGAAGTATGAAAGTTCTTTATTGATAATTCATAAAAAATTATTTTCCTAAAATGACTAAGATCATGAAACTCAAAATTCTTTGAATTACACAGTATTTTTCTATGGAGCAAAATAAATATTTAATTTATGGAGTATTTTGAATTATAGAGGTCTGACTGTAGTTGATGAAAAAAATACTTTCAAAAACCACCTGATGTGAGTTTCTATATACAAGAGTTAACTAAATGCAAGAACATTAACAAAAATAAAACACATAAATTTTATAATATTGTGAAAATGACCATTTAAGAAAATTATTAAACATTAAAAAATTAAACATAAACTACAATTATTATCTTTACAAAATACCACATACAGAAATCATACTTTTGTTAAATAACATGACATAATAAATATATACACCAGAAAACCAAAATATTACACCAGATATAATTAGTTCATCCAAAAAGTAAATACCTAAGCATATCTCCCATGCAAGTGATAATACAAAGGTCTTGCATGCATAAATATTTTCTTCTACTCAAGTAGCTCCTAGCCATCCATATTATTGTATGTTGTTTAGGTCATCAGCCAAAAAGCTGGTTTGAACCTGTAGAGGTTTTACTAAGTAAAACGAGGAGTGAGGTGGTTTACCATTCCCTTCCTCACTGAGTGGAAAAGTACACTTATCAGCATGCCAGGCCCTCTGAAAAGGACATATTTTCCACTCTGCAAATGACACCTTCACTTCATTCACCACAGGGTCTGGCTGTATAATGAAATTCATTACTTTCAGAGGAGATAACTCTGATTAGAGTCTTTTATACCTCTACCTCTTCTGTTCTTAAATGATTCAGTCATTTAATTGGCTGACCATGTGATAAGAAACAGAACTATTTATTTTAGCCCTGCAACGTATCCTGCAAGTAGCCCCTAGCCATCCATATTACTTGTATAAGTTAAAAGTTTAAAATCATTTTTTATAGGTAATCATGGTTAAACCAAATGATTAGTCTACAAGTTGCAAACAAATTTAGGAGTCTCTACCTCTGCATTGTCTTATTTGGAGATTTGATGTTTTCATATACTTTTCAGTGTAGTAAATACAAGTTTCATTTCCAAGTTCATTTTCAAGCCCTTGCCATATAAACTTTAAAAGGCAAATTTTACAATGCTGTATTTATCTTCAGAATCTACATCAAAAATTAGTGCTGCAAAGTAGCTTTTATTCATTTTACAAAAGTGAAGACATTCTTGCAGAGGAGGGGCTTTGTGTGGCGATAATGGAGAGGCTTAGTAAACACCTACTTTTGGTTTCATAATCATAGACACCATTGCATTGTTTGAACCATTGCATCTCCAAAACTATGAGTCGGATTTCAACATACTTTACATCAAAATTTAGCTCATTTTATTCTGCGTTAACACATAATAGTCCTATATTTTTAATGTTGTTTGAAAATTGCCATATCGAGGTTGTAAGACAAAAAGACCCGGTTTTTTTGCTACCGCAACAAATTTCATGCGTTTAGAGGCATGAGCCTCGATAATTATTTGACCGAAAAAATTGAAATTTTAATGCAACATAGACAATTATATTCTTTACAGCGTGTACGAAATTTCGAATTTGTAAGTTATTTAAATTTTGAATTATTAACAATATTCTGAATCCTTGCTATCTCTGTAACCGCTCGATTGTTCGGCACGGTCAAACTATCGTTTTATTCAGTGTCAAAACCTTTGTACAGATATGTTAATAACATGAAATATTGATTGGCCAATGTTGTGGTAAAATTTTTAAAAATATACTGGGTAATGCAGGGGTGCGCACTACTATCCATGTTGACAGTTTGTGTACGTGACATCCTGTCGGACTGACTACCTGAATTGACAGACTACATTGTCAATCCAGGTAGACAGTCAGATTCAGGCAACATGGATAGTAGTGCATACCCCCGCATTACCCAGTCTATTTTTCAAAATTTTAAAAATTCTACCACAACATTGGCCAATCAATAATTTCATGTTATTAACATATCTGTACAAAGGTTTTTACGCTGAATAAAACGATAGTTTGCCCATGCCGAACTATCGAGTGGTTACCGAGATAGCCAGGATTCAGAATATTGTTAATAAATCAAAATTTAGATAACGTACAAATTTGAAATTTTGTACACGCTGAAAGAATATAATTGTCTATGTTGCGTAAAAATTTCAATTTTTTCAGTCAAATATTTATCAAGGGTCACATTTCTAAACGCATTAAATTTGTTGTGGTAGCAAAAAAACCGGGTCTTTTTGTCTTCCAACCTTGATATGGCAATTTTCAAACAACACTAAAAATATAGGACTATTATGGGTCAACGCAGAATAAAATGAGCTAAATTTTGATATAAAGTACGTTGAAATTCAACTCATAGTTTTGGAGATGCAAGGGTTCAATAAACCAATAGTAGACCCATGTATTCTGGAACAGGGGTGGATATGTATGTATGTATTTATTTATTGGTCGCCGATGCAAAGAATGCGAGGCACCAAGTGCGAGAAACTGGCTAACCTTGGTAAAACTACAAGCATCTTCACTTGACAGTGACTAAAGCTGTAGACAAGCTAAGTAATTTACAGTAGAACTTCGATTATCCAATCTTCAATTAACAGACTTCTCAGATTATATGACCATCAGTCCGCACCCCACACCGAACAGCGTGCCAGCGTCATCAATCGATTTTATATACTCCTGTCAAAACAATTTGTTTTCCGTCGAAGTCATGGTCCTCACACATGCTGCTGTTACCAATGAAAAACTTGCAGATGATTAGATCATTGTTCTTGTTTTACAAAAGTACTACAGTGTTGAGGAAGAGGAGTCAGACGATGAGGAAAAGGAAAAATATAAAAATATCAGCTACTCTGGAGCAAAGGATACCTTTGAGACTGCTCTCAAATATTTGGAACAGTCAACTGCTACAGCTACGGACATATTGTGGGCAAAGAAGTAACGTGATTCACCCGCAACATCAAAGTTTAAGTAATTGAAACAAAGAAACATTCTACACTTTTTTAAATATATTTTCAGTGTCTAAAATTTTCTGTTTTCCTTTCTCTTTACTAGACATGTAATTGTTTTAATAAATTTTCATTTATTACATCATTTTGAGCTCTGAAAATGACTTGTTTCATTCTCATCTGATTATTATCCAACCTTTTTAGCGTTCTGACTACCCCTGGTCCCAAAATTTATGGTTAATTGAGGGTCTTATGTAAGACTATAATCATGTGTTGTTCATTTCAAAATATTTTTTTAACGTTTAGATTTCTGTTACAATTTTACAGAACCAAAAACACCTGCAATGAACTTTTTAATAACACTGACATAATTTGAAAGTGAGTTTAGAAATTTTTTAAAAGAAGTAAATGTTTTCTGGAATATCTGTAGCAGAAATCTAAAACCATCTGCATTCTTTACATCAATGATCTTTATAATTTTAAGAGGTTATCAAATTTTATATATTTTTTACAATTTGTTTTAAAATCCATATTAATAAGTTTGTTCCTGTTCATTGTTTAATCAGATTTGTTAATGAAATTTTATTTTCAATATCATATTTTTTGCCCAACATCTTTTGAATTACTTAATGCTTTTTTGTTTGCTTAAGACAGTTTGGTTAATTATTGTAATGATTATAATCATTACAATAATTAACTAATAATAATTGTATTACTAACCAATAATATAATATTATTTTCAGTATCTAATAATAATATAGTATCTAATAATAATATTTTCAGTATACTAATAATAATAATAATTATTATTATTATTGGCATATTTTTACTCTATTTACAACACATGATTCAAAAACTACAATTGTGTAATCAACCCCTATGATATTTGCAACCTCTCCAATGTCCACTGCAAAACGGTTAAAATGTAATTTTTTTTAAGCACCCCAACAATACTTACTTTCTGGATAAACTTTGTATACGTAACAAATACACAAGACTACTTAACAGTGTTATTTATGACAATTATTCCTTTATATAAATAAAATATTATGTATTAAAAAACCTGTTCTTTATAACAAAGATACTTCTGTTTCTAAGCATTGAGCTTAGAAATAAATTATACAAAACTATAAAAATATTTAACAAAATTTTTAAAATAATATAAATTCAATATATACAATAAATAAAGTTAGAATGCCTTGTACAATTTATAAATTATTTATTAAAAGTATAATACATTAATTTGTATACATAAATAAATACATAAAATATAACCACATAAATATATTCTTTGGTAAAATTTAAAAAATGTTCAAAAACCCATTAAGGAACTCCCAGAATTTTCTACAACAAAAATATCTACTGTAGCAACCCTATCTAGATAACAAACAATAAAACCTGATTAACAGATTGGCTGCCGCCTATGTTAAAGGAAACCCCTTCCCGACAGGCCGCGCAATAAAAACACAGTTTCTTTTTAATTATGCATTTATTATTCTATTAATATAAAAAAAAACCATTAATACAATTAAAATAATGAAAAAAGTGAGTTCACCGGTTTAAATTAATTAGATAAAAAACTAATACGATAAAACAACAAACTGAACTAAAAAATGGACTAAATTCACAATAAAACATTGTTTATTCAATGAAACAACGGACGCGAATGGCGTCAGTTCTCTCGCGTGTCATTAGAGTTCTTATGGCTTTTCAAAGAAGTTGCTACCGTACATATAAACAAAAGTATGCCATAGAGGCCATATTAAAATTACAACACTCTCCAAGCAGGCCACGAAAAGATATTAACAAAATTGTAGAATAGGAATTGAGAAGCAACCGTATTACTCACGGCCTGTGGGTAACAAAAGCCTGAGTAGCGCCGGCGCATCTCACGACAGCCAACCTGTTAAGAACTTGTGAATAAGTAGTAAAAAATTTAATGAAAAAATATTAAAACCAGTTTAAGTGTTTTAGAGAAAAGTGATAACAGATTAATTAACAAAAGCATTACGCTCAACATACATAATCTCTCTATCTTGTAGTACAGTGATTCCCAACCTGTAGCGTACTATCTGAAACATCTCCGCCAAGGCAATCTACTTCATCCAGAACCTAATAAAAAATATTGGTTTAAGAGTTGAAGGCAGTTTTCAACTCGTTATGAGTAAATTTTTGTAATTGTTAAGGGATAAATTTTTTAGGTACACTATAGATAACATCTCCACAGAGTTTCAGCCGTTTAACTTGTCTTTAACTGAAAATTTTGATTTAACAGTTGGAACACTATTTTCAACCCCTTAAAGGTACATTTTTGAAATTGTTGAGGTGTAATTTTTTTAGTGTCACAACAGATAACATCTCCACCAAGTTTTAACAGACATCTAACTTATGCAGAACTTAGTAAATAAAAAATATTGTTTTAACTCTTTGAATGCCAGGGTCCGATTTTTTCGAATGTGAGGGTCTTCTGAAAAGTGCCAGACCCAGTCACATCGGATGTCAGTAAACTGTTGCGTAAATGGCTATAACTTCCGTAAACACCAGTAGATTGCATTGAATTTTGGCTTTATTATTAATTTAAATATGAACTTTCATTTTATGTCAATAGATTTCGCTATTATTTAGTTACATCTGTTTTACAAAGAGTTTATAGTTTGTGTACGTTTTTGTAAACACACGCGTCAAATAGTGGCTTCATCATTTTTATATATAATTATAGTATTTTAAATAATGTTGTGTTATACATCAATCTAATCAAAAAAAATTGTCTATAAAATTAAATAACTCGAGATAGAAAAAATATTTTTAGTTTAAAACCTACTGGTTGAAGAATATTACATGAACATCAAATTCAGGCAAATGAATAAAGATATTTTAGTAAATAAAAATAAATTATCAATGAATAAATTTTTTAAACTGTGCTATTTGTAGAGTAAGGTTTTCTGCTAATTTTGGTAAAAGAATTAAGCTAATATTCGTATTAGTTTTGATTAAATTAATTTTTTAAGGGAATAGTGTCATTAGCTTGCTTTTGACCTGGCATTTTTCACCAGTTCTCCACTACAAGACGGGGCACTCAAAGGGTTAAAGGTAGAACACCCTTTTGAACCTTTTATGGATACATTTTGAAAATTGTTAAGGGGTAATGTTTTAGTTGCTCTATAATAACATCACCAAAATTCAGTCGTCTTAACTATTCTGCAACTTCGTAAACAACAAATTGGTTGAAGGGTTGAACACCCTTTATAACTCCTTAACGAATGTCGAAATCGTTTATGTTTAACTATTTTATTTTACCCTAAAGAGAAATATTATCTCCATATTTCAGCTTTCTTCCTATTGTGCAAGAAGGAGAATAAATGATGAGTGAGTGAGTGAGTGAGTCAATCAGTGAGGGCTTTCCCATTAATGTACACAGTTGAGTGATGACAGTACTCATAAATAAAAATCCTAGTCAAGAAGTACACGAGGGAAAAAGATTGGGTATCACTGTTGTAATAGTTTAAAAACAAATTAAAATCAATTTTTAATGAAATTAATAATAAACCTTAACTGATATTTAAAAAATTATAAAAATATGAAATTTAAATAAATAAAAATTATAACTAAGGCATACCCAGTTATTCTTAAATTCAATATTAGTACAAATAAAAGATAACTGTACTAAAAATTGAGATTGTTTTTCTAAAATAAGTTCAATAAACAAACATTTATTGCTAAATCATTGAAAAATGACGATTAAGACAATATAAAAACTAAAAAATATATAAAAAGACAAAACATTTTTAATTAAAAACAAACGTGGCAGTTCCAATTAAAAATAAACAAGAAAGATGTTTTTAAATGTTGCCACTTGTGCTTAGGAATTCACAATCGAAAATTTTATCAAAAAAAAATTTTCTATTTAATATTTTCAGCAATAATGGAGTTTATTTGACTAAGAAAATTCAAGTTCCAATTCTTACAATTGTAAAACTTAAGATTACATCCGCAGTGACTACCAACGTATTACATTTTTCTATCAATAATCAGTTACAAAATTTTTATATAAAATAATTTTTTAATTTTCTTAGTTTATTCAAAGTAGCATCAACTTTCATTAATTGTAACTATTATTGCAGGTTACAATACAGAATCAAAGTGTTTTAATGCATTACAATTTCAGACCCTCACCAGGAATTGAACCCAGGACCTTCTACTTTGAAGTTTATAGTGTAGTCTAGAGCTCTAACCATTAAACCATCATGAAAGCGACTGTAAAATAATTTGATTGTTTCATGAAAAAAAAATCAAAATATATTAAAGAAACACTAAATCCTCCATGTTTGTACTTCTGGTTAATGTCTCAATAACCACTTAAATATAACCATTACTAAATTATTATCACCAATGGATAGATAGAGTCCCAAAGACGGTTTAGGTATATAATTTGTAGACTTTTTTGTAAATTAACCGATCTCTGATTAAGAATACACAGAAAAACAGCAATTGAAGAAGTTTCTTAGTGTATGCTGTATAATCCACTAGAAATACATGAAAATAATGTATGAAAGGATTGTTTGAATCAAATAATTCTATATAAAAATCCATATTAAGGTTCCAAAATATTGTAAAACATGTATTAAAAATTTTGTTTAGGTCAACAGCCGAAAGGCTGGTTTGAACCTCTAGAGGTTTTACTAAGTAAAAACGAGGAGTAAGGTGGTTTACCATTGCCTTCCTTACTGAGTTGAAAGAGTATGCTTATCAGCATGCCAGGCCCTCCGAAAAGCACTCACTTTCCACCCTGCAAATGACAACTTCACTTCATTCACCACAGGGTCTGGCTGCATAGTGAAATTCATTACTCTCAGAGGAGATAACTCTGATTAGTGTCTTTTACACCTCTACCTCTTCTGTTCTTAAATAGTTCAGTCATATAAGTGGCTGACTATGTGATAAGAAACAGAACTATTTTTTTTAGCCCTGGACCAAACAGATAGAGTGCAATTAAAATAACACTCCACCTGCCAGTTTTGGGCAGTATTAAAAATAAACCAGACAAATTGCTTCAACTAATTTGAGTTGTTTAAGTACCTATGAAAAATCTATTACTTATCAAACTGGATACGTTCTTTATTTTAAGCCGTTTAAATTTAGGGTTCCCTAGAAAGTTTTAATTCTGAAAATCTGCATTAGTTTCCTTAAATTTTCTTTAATATAGTAATCAGCAGTGACTATTAAGGTGAAGGAGATGGACAACCTCTTCACCTATTACTGGATAGTACAGAGAGAGATTCATTTCTCTCACTGGATAGTACAGAGAGAGATTCATTTCTCTCACTAAACAAGTGTAATTTTTATTATTATTATTTTTGATTTACATTAATAATGAAGATGTATTGCGTAAAAATAGTACATAAAATTACTGTATCTGCTTAGAGCATTTTCTAATGTTTTAAATAGGCCTTAACCCGGTTCAAACTGTTGATCTTATTTTAGACCATGCACAATTGATGGTGGGGGAGGCAACAAAACGTGCTACAGCTAGATCAGTATAAGTTGGAAACCGGTAAATATTATACTTTTCTAGTAGGGAATTCTTTAACGCATCTAATAGTGTTTACAGAAATAGAATACCATAAAAGGGAAAGTTTTTATTCCCTCTATAGTGTGTAGGTAGCATTGATTAATTGTGAATTTTTGTTTTGAATGGAAGTCTGTCCAGCTCGTGTGTAAGTCAACGTACATCCATGTTCTTTAGTTTGTGTTAAAGCTATGATGATTCTATTACAGAATTTGTCCTTGGTGGTGTTAGACAAGTTCATTTTACTATTCAGGAGGGGGTTTACCATCACCCAGTAAAAAAAATTTAATACTTTGCAAGGTTGCAAAGGAATTGTAACGGCTTCCTTCTTACCGCACGTACAGAATTGTTCGAAAAACATCGTTGTAGAGAAAAGAATTTCCTACATTACAGTTGCTTACACCTGTAACCATGATGTAATAATAGCTCTGTGACGTCACCGTAAAGAATGTAAAATACCATCCCTTCACCTTCCAAAATGGACTAATTTTTAATATTTTATAACTTCGTCAAATATTTACGGAAATTTATATGAAAAATATACATTTATTCAATAAATTCTTTTCTACAAAACATGTATAAATTTTTTTGCTAAACTGAAATTTAAGCCCGTTATAGTACAAAATCTAAAGTAAACAAAAATTTTCACGGATAAAAATTTCGCGCCCCTAACGCAAAGAATTATGACGTGATTTTCATGTTTTACTGAGAAGGGGCGTACGTATTATATGAATCAGCAGTATTTTTTTCATAATTTTTCATCAGTAATGACGTTAGATAAAACAGTTGTTTTGAGAGCACGTTTTGATTTTTGCAATCCTTTTGTTTTACGAGAAGCAGTCCGTGCCGTAAGGGTTAATATACGTAAAAAAAATGGCTAAGTGAAGAGTTAGACGAGTGGCCGTTGCTTCTCTTTCGAAGCGAGCGAATTGCCATGACAAGGGAGATGTCAGTGGCAAATATGCATGCCAAGCTCTCTCCACCTGTCCCTGAATAGTGAAGACTTTGCAACGGGTCGACAAGCCTACTGCACCAACATGCTCTATGTACATGAACATTTAGTTTTGTATTTGCGATGTGACATAGTATGTAAAATACATATATACACAGTGTGTATTACATTTAAATGTTTTTACCCTTAAGAGTCTTACGGATACTTATTGGTGTACTCGTCCTTCTCGGTTTTTTCAACTCTTCGCGTATTTTTGAAGATACGAGCCATTCCACCACTGATAATAATGTGAAATTATACTATAACACAAAAAGATGGCCACCTCTATAGCCTATTAGTAGCGCGCTAGCCTAAAATGTGAAGATCTTGGGTTTGATTCTTGGCTAGAGCCTGAAAATACAATTTTCACAAGTTAAAACTGTTTCATAATCCACTACAGTCGCTAATAACCGAGCTGTTGATGCAACTTAATATTAAAAAAAAAACACATATATAAAGGTGTAAAGATTACATTAAATTATATTGCACTAATATATGTAAACATATCAATATTATGCATAAGATATTCAATTTTTCCCAAACACAAAACTCTTGACCTATATTCTTCTTTTTATTACTCAAATCTTTCTACTAATATTTTTACCTACACCTAATAATTCTTTTTTTTTATTATTTAATATTATAACACACTTGATTAACACATTGTGTACTACAATTACATTTTAAAAATGACAATAATACAAGATTCCTGACAAAAATATTTTATATAAAAGTTATATATACTATAAAATATAATTACTGGTATATTTGTTCAAAAATTAGAACACACTCGTTTTTAATCTACACTTCTCATATTGTTCATCTAAATTGTCGATACATTATTTACTAAAAGATACATTCAAATAATTATGTAAAAAAATTTATGTTAAAAGGCACACCTTAACATTTATTTTTATTTTTTAAACTAACCCTCTCTCAGAGTAGTGCTACAATATAAAAGCATAAAAATACTTTTAAAACTAACTATATTTATTTATTATTTATCTTAATTGTACAAGATATTTTAAGTACAATAATTATATTAGATGAAGTGGATAAAAACTAACACCTACTACTTATTACTTGTTAAGTAGTTTTACAACATTGTATTGTTTAGGTCATCAGCCGAAAGGCTAGTTTGAACCTGTAGAGGTTTTACCAAGTAAAACGAGGAGTGAGGTGGTTTATCATTGCCTTCCTCACAGAGTGGAAAAGTACACTTATCAGCATGCCGGGCCCTCTGAAAAGCACATATTTTCCACTCTGCAAATGACACCTTCACTTCGATCACCACAGGGTCTGGCTGTATAATGAAATTCATTACTTTCAGAGAAGATAACTCAGATTAGTGTCTTTTACACCTCTACCTCTTCTGTTCTTAAATGATTAAGTCATTTAATTGGCTGACCACGTGATAAGAAACAGGACTATTTACTTTAGCCCTGCAACGGACAGATTGAGTGTAAATAATTTGACACTCCACTTGTCTATTATGGGCATTTTTCAACATTCTAAAAACAAATTAAGAAACAAATACTAAAATTAGCTAGTAATGACTAAGTGACATTTAGTTGTTTCCAAAAAAAAATTATGATGGTTGGTTGATCCGAAATTGATTAGATATGGGTGAAAGGTGGTGTCTGCGTGATGATGAGATTGAATCATTCATCACTGATGAAATGGCAGAGAATTCTGATTATGGAGGTGATTCTGATGCGGATGATCAGCTTCCAGTTGATATTTCTGTAGCTGGCACATCCACTGCAGCAGACCCTGAACCGGATGAAACATTTCTTGGGGACCGTAGTGGTGCTGAGGAAGTTGCACAAGAGGTCGGGGAAGTTCCAGATGATGACGATTTGGAGGCATCATGTGCTTCCGAAGAAGAAGAAGAAGAAGAAGAATTCATCTGGAGTAAAGATGCGCAAGTACCAAAACAATTTAATAATTTACAATACAATCTGCCTTTTGGGATTTCACCAGTTGCAATTGACATAGACAGCCCATTGCAATTTTTTTTACTGTTTTTAACCACCAATTTTCTTAATGACATTGTTCAACAATCTAATTTGTATGCCCGCCAACAACACAATGAGCTAAATACTAGTATCGAGGAACTAAATGCGTTCATTGGCATGTTGATAATAATGGGATTCAATGTTCTCCCCAGTATGCGACTGTATTGGAGTGAGAACAATAATTTCTACATGGCAAGGATTGCGAAAATTATGCCAGTCAAAAGGTTTTTAAAAATTTTAAGATACATCCACCTAAATGACAATAGCAAAATGCCTGAAAGAACCCATCCAGATTATAAAACCTACAAAATCAAACCTTTTCAAGACCAACTCAATGCAGTATTCAAACAAGTTTTTCACCCATCCAGGTACCTGTCCATTGATGAATCAATGGTCAAATTCAAAGGCTGAAGTACATTGAAGCAGTACATGCCAATGAAGCCAATAAAACGTGGCTTCAAGATGTGGGTAGTTGCTTGTGCAACCTCAGGCTACTGTCTTGGCATGTACTTGTATGAAGGAAAGGAAAAAAATGCTGCCACTGCTGCAACGACTCTTGGTGAACGAGTAATAACCAACCTTACAATGGCATTTCAGGGATTTGGTTTTTGTCTTTTCTTTGACAATTTCTTTTCAAATATTGAGATGATCAAACGATTATTAGCAAATAATTTTTTTATATGTGCTACAATCAGACATACAAGAAAATTATTTCCTAAGAATCTAAAATCAGATAAGGAAATGACAATGGGAGAGAGTGATTTCTCTTCATGTGGAGACATTGGAGTCTCAAAATGGAAAGACAGGGGCAAAAAATGTGTTGCTGTTGTGAGTACGATGCATAATTCAGGGGAAATGAGTAAAGTTCTACGCACAAACAAAAATGGAGTTCGAGAAGAAGTTCCATGCCCAGTCAGCATCAAAGATTACAACAAGTATATGGGCGGAGTTGATACTTTTGACCAACTTCACTCTGCGTACAACATCAGCTGGAAATCTAGGCGTTGGTGGATGAAGTTGTTCTACTATTTCCTAGATGCAGCAATTGTCAACTCATACATTTTGTATAAGCACACAGCAACAAAATCCCAACCAAAGAGGAAATTAATGACTCATTTGAAGTTTAGGTCTCGCCTAGCAGATGAGCTCATTGGTGATTTTTGCATAAGGCAGAAACCTGGACCAAGTACTCAGACTGGTAAGGGTCGGAAGAGGAACCATCCTGACGGGCGAGCTACTCTTCCTAATGTAAAGAGATTAGCTAATGTGGGTGAACACTTGCCAGCTGTTGGGACTAGAAGAAGATGTGCTTTCTGTAGCACCTCTAAAGTACAGAAACGTTCTAGTGTAATGTGTGTCAGCTGTGATGTGGCATTATGTATTGAGTGTTTTGTACCATTTCACAAATCATCATAAAATGTTTTGTATATATGTATGTTTTTACTTTCTAAGATGTTTTTATTTAGTTTATTTGGCATTTTTACTGAGATTTTTATGTAAGTACAGTAACTTCTGATTCTTTGTTGTCTAGAATAATTTCATTTCCTATGCTTTAGAATTGTAATGAGTATTATTTATCATATTATGTTATAGTAATTTAGTATTATCCTATTGTATAAGTAATTTTTCTTCAAATAATATATTTTTAAATATTTACTGTGCAATGAATAATTTTATTTTATATATTTTTGCATTTATCAATTTTTATTTAGTTTATTATGTAAGCACAGTAACTTTTGATTCTTTGTTGTCTAGAATAATTTCATTTCCTATGCTTTAGAATTGTAATGAGTATTATTTATCATATTATGTTATAGTAATTTAGTATTATCCTATTGTATAAGTAATTTTTCTTCAAATAATATATTTTTAAATATTTACTGTGCAATGAATAATTTTATTTTATATATTTTTGCATTTATCAATTTTTATTTAGTTTATTATGTAAGCACAGTAACTTTTGATTCTTTGTTGTCTAGAATAATTTTATTTCCTATGATTTAGTATTGTAATGAGTATTATTTATCATATTATGTTATAGTAATTTAGTATTATCCTATTGTATAATTAATTTTTCTTCAAATAATATATTTTTAAATATTTACTGTGCAAAGAATAATTTTATTTGATATATTTTTGCATTTATCAATTTTTATTTAGTTTATTATATAAGCACAGTAATTTTTGATTCTTTGTTGTCTAGAATCATTTTATTTCCTATGATTTAGTATTGTAATGAGTATTATTTATCATATTATGTTATAGTAATTTAGTATTATCCTATTGTATAATTAATTTTTCTTAAAATAGTATATTTTTAAATATTTACTGTGCAAAGAATAATTTTATTTGATATATTTTTGCGTTACAATGTTTATTATCAAAAATAATATTGTATTATAAGTTTATTTTTATTTTATTTTTTTGTCAATATATTGGTATTTAGATATTTATTACTTGTTTTCATGTGTACTATTCATTTTTTTAAGGTTGTTGATGTTCTCCCTAGACAAGTGTGAACGAATATAAGTGGTACATATATGTACCAATGAACATGTATGTACGAGCCTTACCTTAAACGGTCTTTGGTACACATATGTACCGCCCTATAACTGCCCAAAAACCAACAGCCAAAATCAAATTTTGTTAAAAATAGGTTATTTAGGGCCTAAAGGTTCCAGAAAAGCCAAAATCAAAAACTTAAGTTAACCCCCAGAGTTATGCCCTATAAAGGGTTAATAAATTGCAACTATTTATTCACTCCATTTTCTAGCAAATACTAGGATTTTTGGAAAAATCCTAACACTAAATACTTCTAGTTGTTGTTAACCAACTTTATTAAAAAAAAAAATAGCAATCACTTAAAAAGCCTAGTATTAGCAAATGCTAGGTTTCATTCACTTCACACATAGCTAAAATTTACATTAACAAACTTACATACAAAATAATTTGTACTTTCAGGGTTGAGTGTTTTTCAAATTTAGCAACCAAAAAATGAATTCCTGCAGAGTAATATCATAAAGAGTTTTAAGATAAAAAGACACAAAACAAAACTAATTGTTACTTAGTTATTTTCTTTAAAACTGTACAATTTACATTATTTATGTAACCAATTAAAGACAATTACCATTTTACATTACCAATTTTTGCTGTCTACATTTTACTCTTATCTAAAAAAACATGGTATAAATTATTATTCATTTAAACATAACTCAAAATCTATTAATGTTGAGCTTTAAATACAAATCTAATGATTTAATTTTAATAATAAAAATATTACGCATTTGTAAAGAAAAATGTAACTTAAATACTTTTTATTTTTGCTTCTATTATGACTGACAACGAATTGAACTTAATTTTACAGTTAAACTCAAGAGAGAAATTTAATATAAAGGTCATGACATATTTTAAAAATCACTTTACAAATTGTACTCGAGAGAAGGTTTATAATACCGTCACTAATTTCACAATACATTTATTAAAGACAATTATTCATTTTACAAATAAATATGACACACAAAATATATTTTATACTAAAACTTTTTTTAAAACATGATTGACACAGCAATGGTCAAAATCTATTTATTTAAATTACAAAAAAAAATGTTATAATGTTTAACGGATGGTGCAAGAGTTGCTCAACAGAAACTAAACAGCCAGTTGAACTATATACAATTGATTCTCAATAATCCAACAACAGGAAATATTGAATTATCATAAAGTTTGGATTAAATTTTACAACCCACCGGGTTGGTCTAGAGGTAAAGTCGTCGCCAAAAACAGCTGATTTTCGGAGACAAAGGTTCCTGGTTCAAATCCTAGTAAAGTTAGTTTCTTTTATACGGATTTAAATGCTAGACAAAGGTTATCGGTGTACTTTAATGGTTGGGGTCCAATTAACCATACTCTCTCAGGAATGGTCGGCCTGAGTCTGTACAAGACTACACCTCATTTACACGTCATACATATCTCATTGGGTCATGAGGTTGTTTATTGTTCTGAATTGAACAGATTGCAATGTACACACATTGGGATAAAAAAATAATTCACGATCCCTGACACATCAACACTTTTTTTGTATCTTCCTCTAAAATTAATGTCATGTACGAAGTGTGTTCAAAAAATGAGAATTATTTTATTTGACAGATTGTATTAAGGGGAGCACTATCCTTGAAAATAAAAAAAAGAAGATTTTTCTAATTTTGGTGCCACTACCTTCTGTATCTTTTTTTGTGTAACTACATATAAAAATTATAACTGTACGATCGAAATTACGGAAGCTATGAAGATTTTTGTTTAGTAATGTTTTGATCAGAAGTTTTTTTAATTGAGTTAATCTGTGGAAACAATTAAGAGCTGCGATATTCAAAGAACACAGAAAGCTAAAAAGGCAATGGAAAATGTGTCAAAAGAAGCAAGACAAGAGAAAAAAAGAGGAAATTATTTGAGGAAAAAGAACAGTCTGATGAGGATCGATATTATGGTGCAGGCCGATTTTAGGGCTAGTAAAACTTCACAGCTCATTTCCCGCAAATTCACTTTTTCCATAAAGGTACAGTTTTCTCAAAAACTATTTGACTTTGAAGGTTGAAATTTTTTGAGCATGTTTCCCAGTAAATTTGTGACATATGGTACTAGAATCATTGCAGTATTATTAATAAGTTTGAAATAAAATAAATAAATTCTACAAAATTATTTTATTTTATTTTGCATTTTTCAAAACAAATTCTCGAAATGGTATCGCTAGCTCTATATTAATAATTCTAGTACCAGAGCTTAAAAAAGTGTCAGAAAAGGCATAAAAAATTAAAGTCCTAACTCTTAACGATTTCTTAGAAACGTGTACCTAAAATGAGGTCAATTTAACATTGGTTAGATAGGAGGTATAGTGCTCCCCTTAATCCAATTCAACCCATTTTATGTTGTACTGGTGAAAGGAAACTCCACATAAATAGCTGTATCAGATGTTTATCTGTTGTCAGTTATTGAAAACATTATATATATATATATATATATATATATATATATATATATATACATATATATATAGACATATATAGACATATATATATATGTACTACTATCATTTTCGCGTCCATACATTGACAATTTCCTAACAATCTGGAGTCCGAGTGCAATTTGGCGTCCGTATACGGACGCCAAATTGTAATCCTTAATAAAAACTTAATAAAAATTTATTGTGACATGGTTTTCGGACGTAATTTTTTTAAACTAAAGTACATAGTTTCGGGCAACTATATTTATTTTTTGAGAATTTTATTGTTACTCAGAGAGACACAAAAAAATAAATAAATTTTGGTACCGGATGCGAAATGGCGGTGTTTTGAAACTATTTTATACACCGTACCTTGGAGAGTTTCTCACCAGAGTGCTCTCGCTACGCCCCTATGTAAAAATATACGTATATTATGTATATTCTTACAAGGACGTCAGTTTCACATCTGCTATCAATTTCGCGTCCACCGGTTAAGAAAATAGACAAAACAAGTTATAAATAAATATTGTGTTGTGTTAAGAAAAAAAGTTTAAAAGAATAATAAAAACAAATTTTTATTAATCATCGAATTACAATTCTTTCAAAACTCACAATCTAATTTACTAAACATTCAAATAAATATTATTCGGCAAATTATTTGATATAAGTAATACAATTAAATTAAAAATAATTATATATTTTTTGATAGAATTAAAAAACTCTCTTTTCCGATAGACGATTTTTTGGGTTGACAAACTATCCTGGAAGGAAACCGGTGCTGCGCATAGTAGTGTCAGGATTAAATTATTGTTATGGCTGGCAGGATATCTTTCTAAACGCATTGTATACACAACGTATATTATACGCAATTTTGAAGAGTTGTTCTCCGCCGTGCTGTCGCCTTCCATACATGAGTCCATCGCACGCCGCTTTGGTTTCTTTTTTCAAATTAGGCATAAACCTACTGTCAACGAATCCATGAACAAATCCTTTAGTAATTTGTTTACGTCGTTCGTTTAGTAACCAACGGGTTGGTCTAGTCTAGAAGAAAAGTCGTCGCCGCAAGTCAGCTGTTTAGCTGACTTTTCGACAGCTTTTCTGACAGCTGATTTTCGGAGATGGAGGTTCCTAGTTTAAATCCTAGTATATAGTATAATTGGTTCTTTTATACGAATTTGAATACTAGACAGTGGTTACCAATGTACTTTGATGGTTGGGGGTCAATTAACCATACTCTCTCAGGAATGGTCGGCCTGGGTATGTACGAGACTACAGCTCATTTAAACGTCATACATATCATTGGGTCATGGGGTTGCTTATTGTTCTCAATCGAACAAATTGCAACCTACACGCATCAGGGATAAAACAAAACAAAAATTTGTTTAAGAATTTTTAACATTTTATTTCACGCTTTTTTTAACATTACACCACCTGACAATTGTCAATCAAATATTTCCTGATTACGCTTACGATGTGTAAAAAGAATGCGCATTTTGCTGTTTGCCCACTCTCACTGCAAAATGGTTCAAGTACACTTCCATAATGCTATTTCGTATCATGTAATATGTCGCCCCAATTACTAGGTTTAGCAGTTTTACAGTAAGTAAATAAAACATTAAAGAGAAAAAAATTTTTCTAAAATATAAAAAATGAAAAATGGACTAGGAGTAGATTATTATTAGCCTTGTTTTTTGCTTAAAAACAATGCGATAAAAAATTAAACTAAGAAATTCGGGAAATAGCAAACTTTACTAGACAGACCTGAACCAAGTAGGCATATTTTAATATTTATTCTGGACCGATTTTCTTTCATTATAAAATTCTGGACAGAGATTACAGATTTCAGAAAAAAAATGTTAAGGGTAGAATAAAGTACACCCATTCAGTTTTTTCCTTTTTCTCTTACAACATCTGAACAAACAACATTTTTTTTAAATAGCCGGAAAAAACAAGGGCCATGGATTTAGACAAAAAAGTTTAAATATTAATGAGTGGGTGACCTAAAGTGAAGTTTGTACCATCCAGTTCACCTCGATTTTCTCGCGAGTATGAGCTTAACAATCGCAATATTTATGGAACGTTCCGAAACAGCAGAACGACTCTCGATAGGGATAACGATAAAGTTTAAATTGAATTTCTTAGAGTATCGCCACCATTCCTAAGTTTTTCACGATTTTTTCGCTGATTTCGGCAGACCAAACAAAACAATTTACAGAACAATCCAGAACAAATGAGAGCTATCATTTAAAGTAAAAACCAAAAAGTATTGAATGCATGGGCTTATACTTGCCACTCCAAATTTTTCTTTGATTTTCTAGCATATTTGAACGGGACAAACGAAATTTTCGCGAAATGATCCGGAACAAACGAAGGGCTGTCAATCTATGTAAAAAACTTTAAAATATTGAGTCGAGGGGGATTAGTGACAGTAGCACCACCCAGTTCTTCTCGATTTCTCGCTTACTTGAAAGGAACTAAAAAAATATTTTGCGAGACCATCCGAAACAAACGAAGGTCTGTCCCTGAAGTCCAAAAAAAATTTAAAAAGTTGAGCGGGGGGAGGCCAGTGTGAAGTTAGCCCCTCCCGGCGTTTTTTCACTAATTTGGACGGAACAAACAAAAAATTTTCCGGAATAATCCGGTAGAAACGTAGACCGATCAATTTTACAAGTTAATTTTTGAAATTTTTGTATGGGGCCAACTTTGCAGTCCTGGTTTGAACTTCTACAGGTTTAGCTAAGTAAAACAAGGAGTGGGGTGGTTTACAATTGCCTTCCTCGCCGAGTTGAAAAGCTTATCAATATGCCAGGCCGTCTAAAAAGCACCTATTTTCCACCCTGCAAATGACACACCTCACGTTATTCACCACAGGGTCTGGCTGCATAATGAAATTCGTTGCGCTCAGAGGAGATATAACTCTGACAAGTATCTTTTACACTTGTACCTCTTCTGTTCTTAAATACTTCAGTCATATGTTTGGCTTACCATGTGATAAAAACAAAACTAAATTTTTTTTAGTCCTGAAACAAGCAAATCGAGTGCAAATAATTTAACACTCCACCTGCCTGTTATGTGCAACCCCTTACAGTACTATTATTTTATTAAAGGCAGTTGCCTCTGAAAATCAAAACATGCATTTTATTCGTCACTTGGGCGAGTAAATTTAAATCGATAATTCAAAGGATACCCACATCGAGAAAATGTTTCCAAACGGCGAAAATATTTTTACAAAAGATAATAAATTTATAAGAGAGTAGATTAGTCGATTTTTTTAAAGTAAATTCAGTACACTCGCAAATGTCCAACACGAGTCCTGAAAGTGTAGGTCAACAGAGTCTGTAATTTCCCGATACTGAAGAAGCTTACTGAAATTAATCATTAGCAAAAACAAACCCCTGTTATTTATTTTTTGATTTTTGTAAAGCTTTTGACCGTGTCCCGTATGATTTGCCCATTAAAAAATTGAGGTGTATGGTATTAGAGGGACATCAGAGGGTCGAATTGCCATCCAATCATTGCAAAGTTAAAACAAAATATACATAAAATTTTATACAAGTTAAAAGGGGAGTTCAACGAGTTAGAATTTTAAGACCCTTGCTATTTTTAATTTTTGTTAACGATCTCGCTGAATTTCTTGGCTCCTTCAATGATATATTATTTGCTGATGATACGATAATATCTTTCGAAGATGAAAACTATGAACAAGGTTTAAAACTAACGAAGCTTGAAGTAAGGTTATAGACTGGATGCAATAAATAATCTAGTTCTCAACTCAGATAAAACTGTGGCCAAATGCTTCACTGGTCGTAAGGAAATAAGTAACCAAAGTAAGGATATCTCCATTAATGACAATATATCAAAATCTTTTGTAACAGGTAAGTTACATAATTTTTAGAATTAATATTAGGTAGCAAACTATCCTGGGACAGGTGTATTAAGGAACGTATCTGCTATATAATCAAATCCTACTGCTACGCCCTAAAACGCTTAAAAATAAGGTACTTAGCGTACCAATACCTTTGAGTATTTATCATGTTTACAAATTCTGATGGATTTGTTTTTAATTTAGTCACACTTAAACTTATTCAAATGTATGTTTAAAAAATCAAATAATGTTCAAATTATTCCGTCATATAATTACTTTTTATCTGGTTTTTTGTTAAATATAATGATTAAAATTTTTAATGATCAACTATCAAGTTAACTTATGAATATGGACACTGTTTACTATTAAGAATTCGTTTCTAATCAGTTGGTCCTAGCATATTGTTTGGCTGTCTTGGTCAAGGTTTCACATAGTTTTTCTTGGCCTCTCCAAATGAATGCCTTGTCTGTCTCCTTTTTGTCTTCTGTGCAATAGTATAACCTTCCAGTTCCTTATCCCAAGCATTTTGACTTGTCAAAAATTATGTACATTATTTTACGTAACAATAAGGTTTATTTATTTCATTATTTGTAATATTGATTCCTAGATTGGGTGGTTGGTTGACGATGTAAATAAAGTACTAGAAACCAAAAGAATATCAACAAAAAGTGGCCACCATGGCTTTTACAACACTAAATAATTTAAAAGAAAACGCAGAGAAAAATATCAGAGTTTGGAAGACTGACTGAAAGTTGTTTAGCCGAAAAATAATCTTGGAAATGGCCTGTTAAAGGATAAACTTCAACGTGTACAAAACAGCTGGATACGAGAATTATTAGTGTAATGTATAATTTGTTGAAGATCAAAGATTACCATTACTTGAGGAACAAGAATAAAAATACAAACTATGACTAAGCCGGACTGCATTTCAAAAGTTGTAGAAATTTTACTGGCCATCGTACTTTTGTATAATTTATAAAATCATTTTGATTCAGTCACTAAAACATGGAAATATAAACCTAGAGAGAAGCGAGGCTTGGGAAGACCTAAAAAGAGATGAATACTGGAACAGGCCATTGAGCCTAATCCTAAGCCTAAGCCTAATCATCAGATGATGATGATGAAATCATTTGAACACCGAAAAGACAATGGGTGAATGGTACTCCATTTGAATATTGAACAAATTATGTCGCTTTACAATTACATAATTTTGTCAACTAAGTAAATATTTTAATTGCATTGTCTACTAATTGATCATATTATAGTAATTACAGTCGAACCTCCCTGATTCGAATCTGATGGAACCGGCTGATTTCGATTTACAGAGGTAAAACATTGAAACAAAAAATGTACTTAAAAATTGCGTTTTAATAAAATTCATGTAATTCTATAAAATATTAAATTACAAAAGTCAAAATTATTAATAGACCACCAATTTGATTGAGGAAAGTTTTTTACAAATATTATTTTACTTGTGTTGTTTAGGTCATCAGCCGAAAGGCTGGTTTAAACTTGTAGAGGTTTTACTAAGTAAAACGAGAAGTGAGGTGGCCTTCCTCACTGAACGGAAAAGTACGCGTATCAGCATGCAGGGCCCTTTGCAAAGCACATGTTTTCCCCTCTGTAAATGATACCTTTACTTCATTCACCACAGGGTTTACTTAATACTGTGATTAAGAATTAAGGGCATGTTTTGGTATTACAAGCTCTATTAGTACTCAAAAGCAAAAGATTATTCTACTTATAAGAACGATATGAAAAATTATTGAAAAAACGACATAAAAAACAGAGTAAAATAAAATCGGGATACGCGTAAACAGTACAACTATACCTACAAACAAAAAGTTAGGTCAGCCTACAGAAAATGAAAAATAAATTGGGTACCGAAAATTGTAGAAATTTTAACGAGTAAAATATTGCTTAATCTGAATGAATACAGCTACGGTATTTTTTACCCTGTTTGTACGAAAATCATACACCAAAGAAGGAAAGACTGCATTACTAATTTAGCCTAACTAATTTTTTTTTTTTGCTTCCGTCTGGTTTCCTCTGACTTAAATATTAACTGAATTTTCAATATTTCCTGATGCGTATTGAAGCTTTGAACTACGCTTGTTATGCCCTTATTTGGTCGTAAGGTTTTGTGACAATAATGTTTTGTAAGAAGTGTAATTGTTTGTGTTTCTGCTTGGTTTCTTCTAACTCAAAAGTTAACTGCATTTTCAGTTTTTTATAAAGCTTTTTGTAGTTTTGTACTACGCTTACTGTGTCCTTATTGTCGTGATTTAACGCATGCTTCATTAAAAATCGTGTACAATGTGTAAATTGGAAATTTTGTAATTATTTTATTAATAATGTATAAAAAAATGTATTGTTACAATATATATGACCACGAAACTCTCGAAAATTTTCGAATAGGGAGGTAATTTAATTCATATTAAGGACGATTTTTGAAGGGGATAGCATACAATTATATTCGATTTAGGGAGGATTTCGAATGAGGAGGTTTGACTGTATTTGTAACAATTAGGATATTTTAAATAATTAACTCTAACAAATAAAAAATATACTTTCTTTAATTATTCTGGTTTTACATTGATTTAAAATAAGTACCTATTTAAAATACATGTCAAAATAATAAACAACAAATAATAAATTATTTTGATGACTGGATTGGATTCCGTCCGAGAACGAATTGTTTTCATACGATGGTCTTGTGTGGAGAAGTACTAGGGTGAGATGTGAATATCTAACTACAATCATTACAACACGTAGAAGTGGCAAATGCTACAGTACACGTGCCGGTACGACATGGCAACATCGTTTACACTGTTGCAGGCTATAAGTCATAATAGCGGGAACGATGCCGGACGCGAAATTGTCGGTAATTTGTACGAACGCGAAATTGTCGGTAATTCGAAAGGAGTCTGAATTGATAGCACAGTGAATAAAATTCAAAAATGCTCAATTTTCAATATCAGGACAAACCAATACCAAAACTCAGGGTGTAAGTGTAACAAATACCCTATATACTCTCATCAAAGTTGAATATACTCTTCAAATAAGCGATGTGCGAAATGCACGCTTTTTGAAAAGACGCGGAATTGTTAGCGGGATGTATATATATATATATATATATATATATATATATATCATGACAAACTGAAAAGTAATAAAAAGAAAAGTACATAAATTTTACATACTTTTATTTTTATTGTTTTGTCGCAAATTTTTAGCACTGCTTTGCAGTGATTATATTTCATTGTTTTTAATGGCTAAATTATACATTTATATTAACTGCTTACACGTTAAAAACAAAATTTAAAATTTTCAAGATATTACTATTATCTTGAAAATTTTCTTCTGATTTTGAAAACAAACTGACAAGAGTAATAATTATAATGACAAAAACGGTACAGTAAAACCAGTTGTTTTTAGTTATATGAAGAGACTTTTGCACCAACCTATTCACTTTTTAATGTGTAACTATAATAACAATGATTAACAAGTGCAATTAATCCTTAAATTAACATACTATAAAAAAAAAACAATGTAAAGATACACTATAATAACACTTGTCTAAAAACACTTGTTTAGCACTAAAAAAACATCAATCTAATTACTATGATGAAAACAAATAACGTTTTCATCTACGTATTTTTAATAATGGTACATAACTGCACATGAATAACTTTTTTTTTGCGGGAGGATTTACATCTGACTGTTTTGCAATTACTGCTAATGCAGACGGTGGAGATTGATGATACATGAAAATGAGTGATGAAAAAATGCCAGACCTGACCGGGAATTGAACCCAAGACCCCGGCGTAAAAGCCAGTTGCACTAACCACTACGCCAACGGGCCGACCCGTTTGGATCAAAAATTTTCTGTAATATTATTATCTATGTTAAGATCTGAATTTCAGAAACAGTTTGTGTTTGCCCTTTTGGTAAATAAATCTTTTTACCTTAATGCAAGGTTACGATTTAATAAGATTGTATATTACTGCATTTCTACAGACCAACAAGCAATTACTAATTTCCATGTAGAGTTGAAGATGGATGTTGAAGGTGAAGCTTTAGTTTAAAAGTCTAGTACGAAAATGATATAATATTATCACAACAACAACAACTTTAAAAATTATAAAGAGATTTAGCGTAGTAAAATAACTAAATAGTACACATTTACAAAAAGAGGGAATGCCTATAATGTGAGAGAGACACAACACTTGCTTTGTTAACGCTATCCCTACTCTACCGACTCACCCTTCTCTTACGAGCTCCTTCATAAAACAAACAACCTACAATATCTAGATTAATTATGATTAATGAATAATTAGTTTCAAATTCTTATATTTGTGTACTCTGATGATTGTGGATCCACTGAAACATATTTACATTTACATAAATGAACAAATAAGTGAAGGGAAAATTAGAGTATTAATATGAGAAGTCGGTGAAATAGTAACAGTATATTTTTTCATTTGAATTAATTACAAGCTACCAGATGAATTTTAAATATTTATTCATATATAAATAAAGGTCACTGAAAATAACTCACAGTTGCAGCAACAAGGTGAACTCTTTAGAATATGAATAAATAAAACAAATAATTATCAATACATCACTATAACACGTTGAATACGGTACAGGACCCTGTATTACGATTCGCTATGGTACAGCTGCACCAATTCTTTATCTATGCGGTACGTTTTTATATTCTTTTCTGAAAATACATATCTTAAAAAAATATTATGAGCACTATTTAAGTACAATTAATGATTTACGGATCATCAAATTGAAACAGTATACTTGAGACTTGTAACACACTAAAGTACATTAAACAAGAACTTTATATCCTGTAAATAAAAGTTGAAAACCATTAATTATGAGTTTATATAGTTACTTGAGTCACGAGTTTGCCCTTGTTTGCAACGAGGGGTAAAGGGGGAAAAGCATCAGTGAACATGTGCGAATGATTTAATTTCAGTACAAAAAACATAACAACTTATACTATACCCAGAGCATACACAGTACGAGGGGGTACCCAAAAGAAACCGGAATTATTTTTTAAAACTATTTATTTTTAATTTTTTTACAAAAGAACCTTATCCCCTTCAAAATACTCTCCATTACAACTAATACATTTGTCCCACCGGTGCTTCCACTGTTCAAAACATTTTTTGTACTCCTCTTCAGTGATGGCTGCCAGCTCATCCGTCGTTTTTTTTCTTGACATCATCAACGTTGTTAAATCGGAGACCTTTCATGCCCCTTTTCATGCGTGGGAACAAGAAAAAATCACACGGAGCCAGATAGGGTGAGTACGGTGCGTGTGGTAGCAAAACCATGCCGTTTTTCGCCAAAAACTGGGTAACCGAGATTGCCGTGTGTGCAGGCGCGTTGTCGTGGTGGAAAAACCAGTCCCCTGTCTGCCACAAATTAGGTCTTTTACGACGAATGCTGTTTCGTAGTCTTCTTAACACTTCAAGATAAAAAGCTTGATTTACCGTCTGGCCTGGTGGAACGAACTCTGAATGGACAATTCCCCTCACATCAAAAAAACAAATCATCATTGTTTTGATGTTCGATCTGACTTGACGACTTTTTTTTGGTCGGGGTGATAATGAAGTCTTCCATTGACTGGATTGTTGTTTGGTTTCTGGGTCGTACCCATAGCACCAAGACTCGTCACTCGTAATGATCTTTGACATGAAATCTGGATCAGTTTCAAGCTGTTGTTTCAAATCACTACACGTTTCAATTCGACGTTCCTTTTGAGTGTCTGTCAGAACCCGAGGCACAAACTTGGCAGCGACTCTTTTCATTGTCAAGTCTTCTGTTAAAATGCGTTGGACTGAGCTCCAAGATAACCCACTAACCTGCGATATTTGGTCAATGGTCTGTCGTCGGTTAGTTCCTACAATTTCTTTCACTTTCACAACATTTTAGTCTGTTCGGGAAGTCGACGGTCGTACAGAACGAGGTTTGTTCTCAATCGACATGTCGCCATTTTTAAAGCGCAAAAACCACTCGTACACTTGGGTTTTTCCAATAGCGTCGTCTTTGTAAGCTGTGTTCAACATTACAACTGTTTCCGCGGCGTTTTTACCGAGCAAGAAGCAAAATTTCACAGCCGCACGTTGTTCATTAAAACTTGCCATCATGAAAAACGACACGAGCACAAAACAGCACTAGCGAGAACAATCACTGCACGAGAACAGAACAAGCTAGAACAACGAACAAAATGGCATTGAACTGGCAATGAGTAGCTCTACAAGCAGCCTAGTGGCGGGAATTTGTACTGCACAAGCTCCGCCCACAGCAGAGCTATTCCGGATACTTTTGGGTACCCCCTCGTATATTGCGGAACCTTTTGTAGGTTAATTGTACGAGTATAACGGTTTGTTACCGTAAACAGAAATGTTAGTCTGGAAGAAATCGGCAGACTATTCACAATGCTGAACAAAATCTAATATGCAGTGTAATAAAATGCTGTGCATTTAAAGCTAAACAAAAATACCTTTCCCCCGCCTCTTAACAAAAGCCATGAGCGAGTGGCTAAATACTGAGATGTTTCTCTTTACACAATTTGAAAAATAAAGAAGGAAATTAAAGATGTGAAGAAGCTATTCTTCAGCAGTTTTAACCGTTAGGTAGATACTATTGAAACTGATAGTGAAGACACCAGTGATAGTGATAGTAAAGAAGGCGATTCATTCGTAGAAAATTTTGTTCCAATGGAATAAGGTAGTTGGTAATTACTGTAAATCAAACATTTCTAGTCATGTAATTAAACTCTAGGCAATATCACAGGTCACATTTATTTCTTATAAGGTTTATGAAGAAAACATTTTCTCGGAATAAACCACATCTTACAAAATGTAAGTAGTCTTACAAAATGAAACTGCACGGTAGTGAAATGTACGAGTAGTGTCTGACTGTTGAGGTTGGTAGCTCTGTCGTATTTTCACTTCCCTTCTTCACAGCCCATTCATACACAAATCTCGTGACTTCAGTATCTTTACCAAGGGCGCGATACAAGTTGTCAGGAAACTGTATTTACTGTAATATAATACAAAAATTTTCCTTTCTATTGTTATGATACCAGGCTTTAGGAATTAACATGGTAAGAGCATAAACAAGATTAATATGTCTACTGTATTACACTCTCCACAAGTGTTAGCAGATCTAATTCTAACCTAACAGAATGTGTTTGAATCAAATGATGTACATAGGACAAACGAGCCTAAGTAATCACAAAGTAACAATCCATGATACAGGACATACGAGATTTTTTTTTTTTTTGCGCCCTGGGGACTCCAGGAGGTGTATAGGACATGTCAGCTATACCACCTGAAATATATATAAGAATCACACAATGTATCACTACTATCAAGAAAGAAATTCTTGTACGCCATAAAAAGTTTCATCGGTCAAGTAATTTTTCAGATTCCTTTTAAAGGAATTCAAATCCTTACAACATTTTAAAAATTGGCGTAATTTATTCATGAATTTTCTCCCTGCATAAGTAGGTTTTTGTTCAAACAATTTTGTGGAGTGATTAGCCACATAATAATCATTTCTATTTCTCGTATTATGATTGTGAACATTGAAATTCTGCATGAAATTATTTTGCCTAACATACATAATCACCTCAAAAATGTAGAGAGAGGGAATTGTAAGCAATTTAAGCTCCTTAAATAGTGGTGTGGATGAGGTTAGCTGGTTAGCTCCCACCATACACGTAATAGCTTTCTTTTGAATTTTAAAAACCCTATTCATATTACCCATGCTAGAATTACCCCATACTAAGATATGAGCATAACGGATATGAGACAGAATGAGGCCATGATAAGCTGCCATTAGTAATTTTTTATCATTTAATCTGGCAATTTGTTTTAATGCAAATAATTTGTACCTCATGGTAGAAGAACTCGCTAAAAATGCACCGCAGTAAAATATTTATACCGAAAAATTACACCAATACATAATATGGAAAAAAAAATACACAGGTGCACTCATCCTGCAGCTCGATTTGGCATAATCCGAGCAACTCCATCACTCATGTAACACGGATTCCTGACATCGCCATCCATCTGTTTTTGACAACAGATGTTACAATGTTACAACCAAATACTACACCAGCAGAAATATTGGAATAGCAGAAAAATATTTTGATTAACGGTGAAAAATATTCAGACATGCCTACATAATAACTCCCACATAACTTAGTAACAAAGAAAAATACAAGTCTGACAACGCGAGCAGATAATGAATGTGACTTAAGTTATGTAATGGTGATCTGGGATATTCCAGTAACAAAATCACAACAACATGCGCATTGGGACACCCAGATGTTATTCCCACAACTAATACATCAAAAATATTAAACAAAAATTTAAATTATTTAAGAAATAATAATGATTAATAAAACGAGTAGAAAAAATTCGGCAAGATAGGGCATTGATTTAAACTTGAGACTTTTTAGTCGGTCGATCAAGATCTTTAGTTTAGATGTAAAATGTTATTCATGAGTACGACTATTTCATCCTACAGTAATGTATGTACAAAAAGAAATAAAATTAAACAATACATTGTCATACTACTGAACAATTCTGAAATAATCGCTGCTAAGATTATTAACAATTAAAGGTGCCATATTTTTTTTTTAATACTGTTACTGAAACACAATAAATAAATGAGCAACAATAATAATAATAACAACAACAATAACGTTAATTTAACGAAGTCCCTAGACCGTAACTTGAGGAACTTAGACTCAGCTGCCACTGTGATGTAATACTTTCTCAGGAATTTGTTAGTTCACATTGTTCAGCTAGCATGCTGATTGCATCATTTGGACTTGCATAACGAGCTGAATTGATACCTAAAAAAATGCAATAATTATAAATTAATACTGTTTATTTATAAAATTAAAATTTCATTCAATTATATTTTACAATATCAATACACCCAAAAATAAATTAACACATTGAATATGACTTTTTATTTAAGAAATGAGATTGTGACGGAATTAAAAACTTGAATAGATGGATGATTACAAGGCTTTCAGTTGCCTGTTAGCCACCAGTTGTCACCATGAACAACGTAAATATATAACGTGGATTTTTATTTATTTCATTTAATTCAATATTTTATATGAATTATAACTTATTCAATAAAAATTAAGATTTAAATGCGTTTGTTACTTATAAATTACTGATTCTTGTTTACTTCCAGTCTTCGTGGAATAGCCTACCTTGGCTTTACATTATTTTTTTTTCTAGCTTTTGTTATCGGGAACTATACTTTATTATTATTTATACTTTATTTACCACCTAATTTGATTGCTGCTTTTAATGGTATTTTCTTTTTGACATGATAGGCATGAATTTTTGAACACGGACCCTCAAAGAAGTTTTTTCAGGAATAGCTGTCAGCTGATCATCAAACAAAGTCGCTTGCCCAGCCAGTGCTCCTTAACAATTAATAACAACTTTCTACCAGCTGACTGACTGGGCTAGTCCAAAGCCCACGAATTATTGAATTCATGGGCTTTTTTCTTTAAACATGATGATTAATTATAAATAACAAAAACTATCAGAAAATAAAAAATGGATAAAACTGTAAAAGCAATTACAAACGAACTGACACTTTTAAAATTGCAAAAAAAACTAAATATGAGTTGGTATCTTGAGATGATCTTCATTAAAAAGTAGAATAACCCGTTCTAAAGCACTTTATGACTAAAGAAAATACTGCCTAGCTGCCGGCAAAGAAATAACTACAGGGTCATTCCATGTCAGATCAATACACCCCTTATCTCACCAATTTAGATTTTAATGAAATTAGGTACTTAAGTCATGCCTATATAGACAAAGAAATGTACCAAATTTTATTACATTTTACTAATTTCGGAAATATACAGCTATGTAAAACTTTTAAAAATGGTAAAAATTACATAACGGCCAACTTTTTAGATATGAATAGCTCTTCTCCTAATTGAACTAGAAACATGAGAAAGGTGTCATTTCTTAAAAGTTTTTAATGTCCTTTTCTATGACATAAAACACCATAAGTTGTAAGAACATTTTTTTTTCAAATTCAAAAATAAAAATTTAATTTCAAATTTGGAAGACCCATCAGGTTGGTCTACAGGTAAAGTCATCACCGCAAGTCAGCTGAATGACACAAAATGGAAATCAACTTCCGAAAGACTAAATATACAAAAAATCACTAATTGACGCTAAACTAGGCTTTGTAAAAAAACAAGCTCATATTAAAAGTAAATTTTTTTATTTCCTACAATTTTTATTATAAACACTTTTGTCTTAAATTGCATCCTAGGCTGCAATCTTAAAACATCCCAATTTTTACCAATTTTGATGAGCTACAGAAAATAACCAACTGATGCTGATTTAAGTGTTGAAGAAAAAGTTTGAAAAAAATTTCTAGGTTTTTCATATTTCTATAACTTTAATTATATATACTTTTGCCCTAAAATGCATATTAAGGCTGTAATCTTAAAAAAAAACATTTTTCACCATGAGAGCACAACCTCACCCAGAATTTCACAAAACATTGCGCGTACCCTACCTTGTAGAGCATAAGGTACATAATAAATGGGATTATTTAAAAAAAAAGCGCAAGAGCAGTTTTTGAGAAAATCATAAAAAAAGTGAAAAATTTACGAATAAACTACCTACTACTTTTAAGAACTGATTTTCATGAAAATATTTTGTTTACACACAGATAAATCACTAAAAAAAAGTTTTTTGGGTTCAGGTGCCTCAAAACACGTACGTATTTCTGGTGAAAACTCAAATTTTGAAAATTGACCTGAAACAAATACCTCCTGCCCTGTATATAGGGCAAGAGAAATTAAAAATCTACAAGAATTGTAATATACCTAAATCTGAAAGAAAATTCATTATTTACAGAGAATAAGATGAAAAAGTACATTAATTGTTTAATAATACCCCCTTTTAGACCACAATAATTAATATAATAATAATAATAATAATAATAATAGGTAAATTAAGTAAACAAACTTATCTACTTTATAACTATACCATTACAATTCATAGATTCATAATAACCTCCCCATAATTTACTATTATTTATGTTTATTTTAACTAGAGATGTGTCGATACAATATTTTTCGATTCTCGATTCAAATACCAAAAATTAGTCCCACTAATACAATTAAACCTAAAATCACGAATTTATAATCAAACTAAAACTAAAAACACTTTTTTTAGTTATAGTGTTATCAATTTTACAATTCACGCAATTAAACGCCAGTTAACTCTTCTAAAAATGTGCTCATAACCGATCTGGAAGTTGTACTTTACTACAATACACCAACGCCGATGGATCAATCGAAACTCTAAATATAATTGAATGCACTTCAACGCACTCATTCTTTGTTTGTAGTTTTACATTATAAAAAATTAAAGAAAATCCATGCAAGCAGTGAACGTATAATGTACAATTTATTCACCATGAAAATCCGATCTCAATTTATATATAAGGGGGTACCCAAAAGAATCGAATTATTTTTCAAAAGCTATTTTTTTCAATTTTTTTACAAAACAACCTTATCCCCTTCAAAATACTCTCCATTACAACTAATAAATTTATCCCACCGGTGCTTCCACTGTTCGAAATATTTTTTGTAGTCATCTTTAGAAATAGCTGACAGCTCCTCCCTCGTTTTTTTCTTGACCGCTTCAATGCAGTCAAATCTGTGTCCTTTAATGTTCCTTTTCATGTATGGAAATGAGAAAAAGTCGCACGGAGTCAGGTCAGGCGAGTAAAAGTGCATGGGGCACTGGAACTATGCCATTTTTAGTCAAAAAAATCTTTCACCGAGATGGCTATGTGTGCAGGTGCATTGTCGTGGAGGAAGAACCAGTCTCCTATCTGCCACAAATCGGATCTTTCTTGACGAACACTGTTACGCAATCTTCTTAAAATTTTCAAATTATCAGCCGATGGTCTGAGAGCACACGCTCTCAAATTTTTTCAACATTTTCGTCGATTCGGGCAGTTGATGGACGTCCAGAACGAGGTTTGTCATCAATCGACATGTCACCATTTAAAAACCTAGAAAACCACTCGTATTCTTAAGATTTTCCCATAGCGTCATATTTGTAAGCTGTTTTCAACATTAAAACAGTTTCAGCGGCACTTTTACTAAGTAGAAAAAAAATTTCACAGTTACACGTTCTTCACTTAAACTTATCATCATAAAAAACAAAACAAGAACAAAACACCAATGGCAAAAACAATCACTGCAGAAGAATATCGAACTCGCAATGAGTTGCAATCACTGCACTGAACTCACAATGATTTGCGCTACACATGACTATGCGGCAGAAATGCGTACTAAACAAGCACTGCCCACGGCAATGCTATTCCAGTTACTTTTGGGTACCCCCTTGTATATTTGATTTCAGTTTTAAAATACAGGTTAATGTAGTAAATGCTTTTGTAACTATGTATAATTTTTAATTGAGTCCAAATAACTATGTAATTTGAAATTTCATTAATTCAAATTATTTCAGCAGTCCCTTTGGCTTCGAATTACCGAGGTTTCACAGTATGAAAACAATTTAAAATATTTTTTCAAAGGTAAAGTATTTTTTTTACTCCCCCCAAGAAAAAAATTACCCGACTCTATTAACCCTAGAACCGGCAATCGTCGATTTTGAGACGATGTTACCGCTTCTTGAACCAGTTGCGTCGCAAAATCGGATTTGCTTCATAGCATTGCAATGTTGTTGTTTTAGTTTTAATTTCAGCTACAGACAGCGTTGCTGTTTTGTACAATAGTTTAGTAATGTATAAAGTAATTCTTTGCGAATAATACAATAGTTTTAGTTGCATATTCTGCTTGTGTTTCTCAGTTGGGAAACCACGCTGTCCTAGAGCTGAATTTGATTATTTCTTGGTTTACATGATGTGTTTTAGTATATATTTTTTTCAATGTTGAACATAGATTCATTTTTTTGGTTTTATTTTGAAATAAACATTAAATGTAACGATCCGTACATAATGAATTTTGAAAGTAGAGCATAAGAAAGTTTTAAACAATAGTGTCATCTGAAATTTTAGAAAAAATATTTGTCTAAAAATTATTTTCAAATAGTTTTAGCATCCCTTACTGTCAGATTAAAATTTCAGTAATACCAGGTGATTTTTTAGTCCTGTTATCCAATTGTTAATGTCTGGTAATTTTTTTCTAAGAAAGGGATATTTTGTTTTGTGACACAAAGTTGGTAGCCCTAGTCAACCGGTATAGATACGACAGTTTGAGTTGATTCTCCTTGAGTTGCGTAAAATTTTGTGCTGTTTCCAGTTGTGTTACGAACAGAATGTCTTTTACCCTAGAACAACGGGTTTTCATTCTTGAACAATATTTTGCTACAAAATCGTATGCGAGTGTAAAAGAATCATTTCAAATTAAATTTTTTGGTGTTCTTCCACTCTATTGTAGTCAATTTCTAGGCTAACTAACTGATTTTTAGAGGTAGGTATTGTTTGCAGCAGAAAACGTAGTGGTCGACCAACTCTCTTGACAGATGACGTTAAGAGAATGTGAAAACAAGATTGCTCAATTCTCCATGGAAAAGTTTACAAAAACTTTCCTCGCATGTTGATTTGTCATGTTCGAGTGCTCAGAAAGCTGCTAAAAAATTGAAATTGTATCCGTATCACATACGATTAGTTCTAGAGCTTCAGCCTCCAGATTTAAACAAGAGATTGTTTTAGGATAAAAGACATTCTGTTCGTAGCATGACCGGAAATGGCACAAAATTTTACACAGCTCAAAGAGAATCAACTCACACTGCCATATCCATACTGGTTGAGTATGGCTACCAACTTAGTGTCACAAAACAAAATTTATTTTTTTTAGAAAAATATTACCAGACATTAACAATTGGGCAACAGGACTAAAAAATCACTCTGTATATTTATTCTATTGTCCTAAGTTTTCTTGTTATTTTGATGTCACGTGATAAGGTTTGTGATTTACAGAAATTTTTAATGATTTCTTACGGTTCTAATGGTTCTTATGGTGACTAGAAATTCTCTGCCGGTCAAGAAAAATGTTATTGCCGGCTGTAGGGTTAATATTTAATACCTTTCTTCTTAAAAAAATTACAGCATTCTTCCACCAATTATTTTTTCAAGTATTGGTGGAAACGAGAATCAACATTTAGAATCGACACATCCATAATTTTAACCATAAAAGCATCTACAGTTAATAGTAACAAACCATAAGACAAACGTCATAAAATTACGAGTACTAAATAATTAACTGCAACAATACTTATTTTAACCATATCATATAATACCTTCATTTACAAACACACTTTTTAAACCATATAATTATAATACCTTCATTTACAAACACACTTTTTAAACCATATAATTATAATACCTTCATTTACAAACACAATTACTAACTACTGGACATTAAAATGAATAAAACAAACGCACATAAACGGACATAAACAAACAGTTACTATGTCTGCCCATGAACAACCGTAAACATTGTAATATTATATACGAACCTTTACCCTAATGTATTTGTATACGTGACATATTTTTCCACTCTGATCAACTATTGTTCACTGTCAACTAAAAAAATAAACAATTCAGAAATCTAACTAGAAAAAAATTTATAATTACGTAAACCTAAAAAACAAACTTTCATATATAAAAAAAAATTAAATCATAATATTTTACAATTGTACATTAATCATTGCTTATTGCATTCACTGGTTAATATAATCAGCCACCTATTATGATCAAATTCAATAGAATCTAATCGTAAAATTACATTACGGGACTTATTAAGTTTGAGGCTGTTTAAAAATACACCAACTAGTCTTCACACAATATGAAGTTATTAAATATAAAGAGTTTGTTTTATTGAATTTAATTTAATCCCTAAAAGGTTTGTGACAAAATATTACATCAGAGGCATTGTACAAGAAAAAAGCCAGTGACGGAATATTACGTTTCTGTCAAAATACTAACTTATTTTTTGCTTTAGAACGTAATATTTTGTCATCTACAACCGGCAATGTGTACCAGTCTTTTGTAGTTCCGTTTTCATCTGTTGGACTCTAGTAGCGCTTTTGTTTAATGTCAATCTTTCCATTTTCGGTGACAGTTGCTAGGCAACTAGTTGTTATTACGGCTGTATAACGTAACTAATGTTGTTCGTTGTTTGTTGCGTGCTCGTATTAGTTTTATGATATACGAGGGCTATTCAGAAAGTAGGGAACGTTTTGTAAATAAACAAAAACTATGTAAAAGAAAAATTTTTTATTATATACATCTGAAAGAGTGACTAAAATACTACTTTTCTACATAGTCACCAAGCAAATTGAGGCACTTGTCATAGTAGTGGACAAGCTTCAAAATTCCTTCGTCATAGAAATCCGCCGCCTGCGACCGCAGCCACTCAGTGACGCGCGCCCGGAGTTCCTCGTCGTCGTCGAAGCGCAGTGTTGCTAGCCAGTTCTTCATTCTTGGAAACAAGTGAAAATCACTCGGTGCAAGATCAGGACTATAGGGTGGATGAGGGAAACCTCCCATTTGAATGAATCAAGGAGTTCTTTCGTGCGGTTTGCCGTGCAAACCGCACAAAAATCAGCAAGGAAGATTATGGCTACTGTGTTTTGGGACAGGCAAGGTGTGCTGCTCATTGACTTTCTCGAGCGTGGTGCAACAATAAACTCTGATCGGTACTGCCAAACATTGCGCAACCTTAGGAGAGCAGTTCAAAACAAGCGCCGAGGAAAGTTGTCGTCAAAAATTTGTTTCTTCATGACAATGCCCGACCTCACACGGCAAACCGCACAAAAGAACTCCTTGATTCATTCAAATGGGAGGTTTTCCCTCATCCACCCTATAGTCCTGATCTTGCACAGAGTGATTTTCGCTTGTTTCCAAGAATGAAGAACTGGCTAGCAACACAGCGCTTCGACGACAACGAGGAACTCCGAGCGCGCGTCACTGAGTGGCTGCGGTCGCAGGCGGCGGATTTCTATGACGAAGGAATTTTGAAGCTTGTCCACCGCTATGACAAGTGCCTCAATTTGCTTGGTGACTATGTAGAAAAGTAGTATTTTAGTCACTCTTTCAGATGTATATAATAAAAAAAATTTCTTTTACATAGTTTTTGTTTATTTACAAAACGTTCCCTACTTTCTGAATAGCCCTCGTAGTATTAATTTATTTTTTGGATTTATTAGTGTTAAAATAATTACAATAATAGTTTTTGAACACCTAATTTTCTTAAATATTCTTATAAAAATGTCATGAAATATAAAATGAAAAAAAATTAATTACAGTAAATAAATAATAAAAATAATTTATCAGTAGGAAAATATTAAGCAAAATAATATTACTTTAGGTTTAAACAGTCAACCTTTAAGGAGTTATTCTGGACAATTGTTTTGTCTAACAGGAAGTCAGTCATAGAATCATAAAGGAGAGCAAAGTGCATAGGCCTTCAATACTAAAAATCACAAAGTATCAACACATTAAAAACATATCCCTATCTTACTTTAATGGAGTGATGACACCTACATAAGCCTTGCCTAGTGTGCAGGTATACAAATGAAAAATGCCAGACCCGATCAGAAATCAAACCCAGGACCCCAGCATAGAAACTAATTGCACTGACCATTACGCCAATGGCCTGACCAATGGAAAGGGTATAATGTGTTTACAATGACGAACCCAATTAATATGTAAGTCATTTTATTTACGAATTAATCTGTAAGAGTTTTCCACAAGTTATTGTATTTCTAATGTTCTTATGGAACATTTTTGTTTCAATTTGTACTAAAAATTAGAAACATTGTTAGACATCTTTTATGTTTGTCAAATTTATAAAAGTTTAATTGTTTTATAGAAAAATGAAAACAATCAAACATACAGTAAAAAAAATAAGAAAGTAATAAAAGAAAACGTATTAACAAACAGGTATGACTGAAATATGAAAATGCGTTTATAATACAAAATAACCACAGTGAATGAACTGAACTTATTAAAAATAACATAAACACATGTGAATGGCATGCATACAAACATACTTCAGCTTTTTCCAGCACATAACACAAGTGACAAGCTGAACATAATCCAATTTTCTGATAAATTTTATTGTATTAATTTTTGATCAAATTCTGAATGAATTGGTCTACTTGTACTGTGATTTGTGCTGTTTATAATTTTCTACCACCTAGAAGTACCTTTTGAGACTTTTTTTTCAATAGTTTTTTGATACTGTGGAAGACATCCTTCATAAATATTTTCATATGAAATTTACTGACAATGCATTGCCAAAAAACCTGTTTCAGTCAATATCTTTAACTGTTTTTGAAGATATTACCAAATAATTGGTCATCTGCTAAATCAGGCACCCTCAATAAGGATTTAAAAAATACCCCAATTAATTTTAAATTCAGAGTTATCAAAATCAAATTATTTGAATGTAGGGCTTCATAAACCCAAACTAAATGGAAGCCCTAAATTTCAAACTATCATGTTAAGTTAACGTAATTTTTAGATTTAATTAAGAAGATCATTTATTAATTTGACAGCATTCTTACAATACAATGACTTTCTTACAATATAATGACGTTAATATAATGTAAAAAGTAGTAATGTGTCGATACCAATATCTTTGTTCTCGATACCAAGTCTGATATCAAAAAACAAGAAATCGATTCTTGATTCCAATAAGAAACACCAAAGAAATGTAAAAACAAAATACAAATTATGTTTTTTGTGGCAATTTTTAAAATTTCATCTATCATTTTCCTATGTCTGTCTGCCCATCACACCCAGACGCCAGAAACTACAAGAGATAGCAACTAACAGTTTCCGGATTCATAATCTACATAATTATTTACACTCAATCTGTTAGTTGCAGGGCTAAACTAAATAGTTCTGTTTCTTATCACATGGTCAGCCAACTAAATGACTGAATCATTTATGAGCAGAAGAGGCAGAGGTGTAAAAGACACTAATAGAGTAGAGTAGAGTAGAATTATCTACTCTGAAAGTAATGAATTCCATTAAAAAGCCAACCCTGTGGTGAATGAAGTGAAGGTGTCATTTGCAGAGTGGAAAATATGTGCTTTTCAGAGGGCCTGGCATGCTGATAAGTGTACTTTTCCACTCAGTGAGGAAGGCAATTGTAAACCACTTCACTCCTCGTTTTACTTAGTAAAACCTCTCCAGATTCAAACCAGCCTTTCGGCTGATGACCTAAACAACAACAATCTACATAAAACGTTGGTGGGCTCGAATTGGGTTTGAAGTTCCGGTTTCGACTGGAAGTCATGAAATCAAAGTCAGACTTTATAAACAGAAATAGTGCCTTAAAGAGTAGATACAGAAATCACTAATGGTTTTTTGCCATAGGTCAAAAGTAAGCATTTTTAAAATTGCCACCAGCCATGAGACGTGTTGCTTTAAACTGTTATTCTCGATACCGATTATTTATTCATATACCGTGGTATCGAGAATTAAAATTTGGAATCGACATAGCCCTGGTAAAAAATTATACTCCAAAAATAAACTTAAAAACATTTGATTTAACAATTAATTTGTTTAGAAAAGAAAAATTTTTTTCAGTTACTCTACAGTAATTTACTCTACATCTCAGTAATTTTACCAAAGTTACCTTAATTATATAGAATAAACCAATAAAAATATAACATTACGATAATCATGCAACAACATAACTCAGTAATAATTTTGTTAGGTGATTAATTTGTGTAATACCTTTACTACTGCTAGAAATATCGATGTCTGCACGACGTGTAAGATAAAATTGGACACATATATGCAGAACGGATATTACAAGCATCACTAATCCATATATGCAGAATACAGTGGCTCCTTTCATATGATCAAATAGTACACCGGCCAAGAAACTTCCAATAGATACTCCTGTAAACAAAGTAAACAAATCGAAAATAAATTACAAATAGTATCTGTGTATATATAAATAGGAAAGCCTTCACTGAATCACTCAACACTCCTACTAACACAACTAGAAAGCTGATTTTTGGAGGGAATATTCCCTTTAGGGTAAATAGAAAAGTAAACATAAATGATTTCGACATTCCACCGTAATGTGGTTGAAAAGGATGTTCAACCCTTCAACTGATATTTTCCGTTTACTAAAATTTGGACAAGCTAGATAACAGAAACTTGTTGGAGATATTACTTACAGTTCAGTAACAAAAAAATACCCCTTAACCATTTCCAAAATGTACCACTAAAGGTATAAAAATAGTGTTCAACCCTTAAACCAATTTCACTATTGTTTACTAAGTTCCAGAGCGTTAGATGGCTGAAACTCGGTGATGTAACATATTATAGTGATGCTAAATTTCATTGCGATTTTCCTCCCCACATAAATTTGAATCTAAATTTATTAATATTTCTGCATTGGATTCGCTGATGACTTTATTCACAAGATTACATCAAAATAAAATCTGGTGTGAAACACTCCCACGACTTTCTCTTGCCAATGAAAATAATGAACAATATAACCTAACTTTAGTAATAAAACGTTGGAAATAAACAAAAAATTAACCTTAAAAAAACCTAACATAATTTAATCGTGCAAAATGAAAACCAACCTTAATTTGGCTTAATAATATAGAAATTCCACGCTAAACAAGGCTCTGTAGAGAAAAATGCTTGACACAAAAATTGTAGATCTTTTAATTTTCTATAAATTTGATTATACAGGGTGATTCATGAAGTTCTCCCCCCACTTCTACAGCACATTGTACTAGTAAAAATAATGCAAAAATGTTATATAAACATAGGTCCGAAAACGCTTCGTTAGCGAGTTACAGCTAGCGAAAGTTTCGCCTGGATTTCAGTTCACCAGGTGAAATGAGGTCTTCCTGGAATTGTGGTAAGGTAGATTAAGGGGCAAATTCAATCATTTCTTATGGTTTTTGATCTGATAAATTGAATAAAACAGGTCCCAGATCTGTAAGTTAAATAGTTTTTAAGAAAACCAGTGTCAAATGCAAAAAATGGAGTGAAAAACTTATTTTTTCATCTTTGGGCAAGGATAACTGTGTTATTTCACCAAGAAACAGTTAAAATTTTTCAATAAAACATGTAGAAAATTTTATTCTGAACAAACCGGTGTAAATTAAGTTCACAGAAAGCGAATAGATGTTTGATTAAATGAGTTTTTATTCATAAGAGTACAAAGTAAAATTAACTGGAAAAACTAAAATGAAAAAATGTGTTTTTTTCACTCCATTTTTTTGCATTTGACACTGGTTTTCTCAAAAACTATTCGCTTTCTGTGTACTTTATTTACACCGGTTTGTTCAGAATAAAATTTTCTACATTTTTTATTGAAAATTTTTAACTGTTTCTTGGTGAAATAACAAAGTTATTCTTGCCCAAAGATGAAAAAATGTGATTTTCACTCCATTTTTTGCATTTGACACTGGTTTTCTCAAAAACTATTTAACTTACAGTTCTGGGACCTGTTTTATTCAATTTATCAGATCAAAAACCATAAGAAATGATTGAATTTGCCCCTTAATCTACCTTACCACAATTCCAGGAAGACCTCATTTCACCTGGTGAACTGAAATCCAGGCGAAACTTTCGCTAGCTGTAACTCGCTAACGAAGCGTTTTCGGACCTATGTTTATATAACATTTTTTCATTATTTTTACTAGTACAATGTGCTGTAGAAGTGGGGGGAGAACTTCATGAATCACCCTGTATATACGAGGGCCATCCGGAAAGTAGTACCCGTTTGTGAAATAAAGACACAGAAGTAAATATTAACAAATGTAAACATTTTTATTGAAAAGAGCATACCTTAAACTACTTCTCCACATAATCTCCAAGCAAATTTAAGCATTTGTCATAACGTGTGACGAGTTTTTGTATTCCAGCATCATATTCCTCCGCCGCCAGCCGATCGAAATACGTAGTCACACCTTCTTTAAGTTCTTCATCGCTGTCAAATCTTTTTCCCGCCAAAAACTCTTTAAGTTTTGTAAAGAGATGAAAATCTGAAGGGGCCAAGTCCGGGCTATACGGTGGATGGTCGAAAATTTCCCAATTGAATTGCTGCAGAAGTTGTTGTGTTATCCCCGCTGCATGAGGCCTGGCATTGTCATGGAGGAGAATGACGCCATCAGACAATAGACCTCTCCGTCGATTTTGTATTGCCCGCCGTAATTTCTTTAATGTTTCACAATACGCATTAGCGCTAATAGTGTCTCCACGGGCCATAAAATCAATAAGCAGTATACGACGTCGATCCCAGAAAATGGTTGCCATAAGTTTCCTGGTGGACAGAACAGTCTTGAATTTTTTTGGTTTCTTTGGTGAATGAGGATGATGCCACTCCATTGACTGTCGTTTACTCTCAGGTGAAGCATAACAAACCCACGTTTCATCACCAGTAACTATGCGATTCAAGAACGCGTCTGCTTCATCAGAATAACGTTCCAAAAATGTTAATGCAGCAGCCATACGCTTGGTTTTGTGCTCATCTGTAAGCATGCGAGGGACCCACCTTGCGCAAATTTTTTAATAATGCAGATGGTCTTTGACAATTTCATGAAGAATTGTGCGAGAAACATTAGGGAAATGTTCACAGATGTCATCAATTGTAACGCGCCGATCGTGCCTCACGAATTCGTCTACTGACCTCAGCAGTTGATCTGTAATGACAGATGGTCTCCCTGAACGCTCATCGTCGTGTGTGTTCCCCCTCCCCAAGTTAAAATTACGACACCAGCGCCGAACAGATGACTCATCAATCACATCGTCTCCATACACTTCCTTTAATTGGCGATGAATATCACAAGGTCGAACGTTTCTTGCATTGAGAAATTTTATTACAGCCCTCACTTCACAACTGGCGGCGTTCTCAATTTTTTTAAACATTATGAACGGTCACAGAAACAAGACAGGCAATGCTAGCGTCGCGGAACTTGCAACAGAGAAGGCAGACAAGCCACTGAAGCGATCTGACCTTGACCGGCGGCTGCTCGCCTCGTCAGCGCCTCATGCGGCGGAAACGGGTACTACTTTCCGGATGGCCCTCGTACTTTTTTCGTAAAATGCATACTACGGACGAAACCTTAAAAAATCCATTTTTTACAGATTTTCATGAAAAAAAAACAGAAATCACTAATTACTGCTTAACTAAGCATACAAAGAAATATTTGGAATAAAAGTTGTAGATTTTTAAATTTTCTACTATTTTGATAATAATACACTATTGCCCTAAAATTTATATTAAGGCCGTGATCTTAAAAATAAACATTTTTTTCTACGAGAGCACAGCCTCCCCAAGAATTTCAGCAGACATGGCGTCTACCTTATTTTGTAAAGCATAAAAATGTAGTAAATGAGGCGATTTAAAAAAAAAATTGTAGAAGCCATTTTTGAGAAAATTGCAAAAAAGTGAAAAATTACATGAATGAACTACTACTTCTGGTTGACCGATTTTGACAAAAATGTTTGTGTCGAGTCCTCTAGTAGATCTAACTTAAGTTTAAGTTTCAACTTTGTGTGATGTTCTAATCTTGAGATATTTTGTTCACACACACACCAATCGCTAAAAACAAGCTTTTTGGGTTCAGAGGGTCTGGAAACATGTATATCCAGTGAAAACTAAATTTCGAAAAAACAACATGAAAACAATACTTTCCTTCCTATATATTCATATAGGCAAGAGAAAGTAAAAACTAATAGACAAGAGGTAAAAAATTAATACATACCAACACCTTCAAAAACAGCACCAACAAGCCCTTGGATTGTTGCTTCTGCACCAGCTGGAGCAACAATACTTGCATACGATGTCATGGTTGCGTAGAATAATCCAAATGTAAGGCCATTAAGTAATTCAATTGGTAAACACCAAACAGGATTAATCAATAAAGAGTATAAAATGAATCTGATTCCAAAGGCAAAAAGTACTAATGACATGGTATTTATATGACCTAATCTTTTTACAATCCAACCTAAAATGAAAAAAATATAAAAAAATTATTCTACTTAATTTCATGATACACAAATCAGCATTAACCCTCAAAGCGGTAGCTGTCGGTCTGATCGACAGCTAGCGCTCCCATCAGTTGCAACTGTCGATCTGACCGACAGTTGTTCCCGCTGTGTTTTTGAATCTTCACTGTTGCCAACCTACACTAACCTACATATCATTTTATTCACAAAATTCTAAGCTTTCCAATAGTGCCACTTTCATTTCTTAGAGCGCTGTTCTTGCTTTGTTGGGCGATGATTATCATGGAACCATTTGTGGTCACGTGCCTCTGTTTGTTCCCGTGTGATGTATAAAGTCGTGGCATACATGTTTTGTTTGCAATTGTAAATAAGTTAATGTTGTTGTAATTATTTTTATTACAAATTTACAGCATATTTTGTTGTTAATTTTTAGTAAATGACTGTAAAACGGGGTTGAAACAAAACGATAAGTTTTGATTTGATTTGTTTTGTAGAGTTTAGGTTAGGGTTTACTTTATTGTTTTGTTTTCATAATAGTTTCTTCGCATAGTAATAAGTTAATTTTATCTTTTTATCAACGGAAAATAAAGGCAATAGTTCGACTAAAAATACATGTTATAATACAGGTTATAAAACATGTCAAACCTAAATCAGCATCTAAATACGAGTACCTGTCGACACTTTTGTTTCAAAATCTTTATTATTTATTCATGTTTTACTATGATTCAAAAACAGTCTTTAACAAAAAGAAATTTTCTACAAAACCTGTATTTTTAAATTTTCATATTTATCATAAAAAAGTACAAAATATGTGAGGTCACAAAATATTTTTTTAATTTTTTTTTGTTTTGAATAGAATTGTCTAGTATAAGTTTAGCTAAATAAAAATAAAAGTAATAACAGCTACACGAGTAAAAAGTTTGGAATTTTCTGATTATTTTGGTATGTAATATGTAGGGGTCTATGTTACTAATATATTATCAATTGACTAATTAAAACAGGACTGACTTTACATTAATATTCAGCTAACATTTTAGGAACAATACATGCACCGTTTCGAGGGTTAATCTATAGGCTATAACAAAGTCACAATAATGCAAGCTTGTATGTAACTGCTGATGTTCCCACACTTACAGAAGTATTTTATAAATTTATAAATTTTTACATATTGTTTTAGGTGCGTTTCTCGATTGCACGGCAGATGTTCAATAATTAACAAGAAAAAATTAATGTAGACAAATTAATGTAGACAAAAAGATGGTTCATTCAATGAAAAATGAAACTTTTTGAAGTTTGTTAAGTTAGTTACCTTGAGACACTGTTCATATTTAATACATTTATTTAATTTATACATAACCTCTTTTGTTAATTTCAAAATGTCAGCTTCGCTTGAAACATACACACTGGAAGAGCAACGGTCAGTGAAAAGTTTTGCTATCGGAAAGTGTAAAATTTACTTAAAAGAATGTTGAAACAGTACAAAGAAAAGTGTTTAAACCACATTAATATCCGTAAAATAGTGAACACTATTTAATATGATCAGAACAAATGTCAGATTAAAAAAAAACTTTAAAAAATAATTTAAAACTTACTCGTCACCTGTTAAAGTAATTTTTATTGTCTCCTGGGACTAGAAAAACCAAATTTTTTGTAACTATTGTGAAGGACAACACTCAATGAACAGTCAGTAACTATTCTAACATGCTCCAATAAAAATTGAGATCTGCGATAAGGTGAAAATGTAATAATGCTCTCACAAAAGGTATGATTCTCTTGTATGACAACACAAGCCCCCACTTTACTCACAAAACAAAAGAAACATTTGAGAGGTTGGGGTTGGGAGGTGTTGCTACATCCTCCTTACAGGCCAGACCTGGCCCCATCTGATTTTCATTTGTTCTTCCTGCTCAAAGACATTTTACATGGCAAGAAGTTAGAAAACAATGAAGCAATCAAAAAAAAGCAGTACTTGATTGGTTAAAACAGCAAGGTAAAGTCTTATATGCTGCAGAAATTGGAGACAAACAGAACAATTTTTTTGTGCAGTCATTTTGGCTTTTTCACATTTAAACAAATTTTTCATTAATTATATTTTCTTAGCTTTTTTTAAACAAATACAAATTACCAAAAATTGTTAAAGGTCCTGAAAATTTATATATATTATCTCTTAGTATAAATAGGTTTTTGAGGCTACCGACCCACTATGCATAAAGTGAAAATTAATCGCCGGCCGCGTTGGCGATGTTGGTAACGTGCTCGCCTCTCATCACGCGGTCTTGGGTGATACATACGTTACAAAAAATTCATTTCATCCTTCACCGTCTGCATTAGCAGCAATTTGCAAAACAGTCGGACATTAAACAAAAAAAAAAAAAAACAAAAAAAAAATGGTAAGGAATTGATTGTCTCAACAGTTTAAATATCTAGGAGAAATCATCGACTGCAATCTAAAAGAAAAATCCACTCGGCAAAACAGAAATTCTAAAATTAAAAAAGCACAAGGAATAACCTGGCAAACATACAAAAAAAATGCCTCTCAATGCATACCAAAATCCGCCACTACAAAACAGTTGTTCTCCCAGAGGTGCTTTATACGGGTGAAACTATTTTCCAAATTAAGAATGAAGCTAAAACTGACCAACTTCTTAAAACAGAATGCAGAATTATCAGAACCTGCTTTAACAAGAATTATCAAAAAAATGGGGTATCGTGAATTCCTTCTAATGAAACTGTTTATAAGGAAATTGATCCCATTATTAGAGTGATGAAGAAAAGGAGGATTTCTGACTTTTTCCAAATTTTAAGAATGCCGAATGATAGAATAATGAAAAAACTGATCCTCAGGAACTTGAATAGGAAGATTACGAGAAGATACATCGAAGAGAATAAGAGGGATCTCCATGAAATTGGACTGGCAATTGAAGACGCGTTTGACAAGAAAAAATAAACAGTACTCTCAAAACACACAGATTTTAAAGGAAAAAAGCAGAAAGACACACGGTGGAGGTTACAGATGAGATACGGAAACAAAGATCGGACCATCTCAAAAAGTACTGGCAAAACCAAAAGGCTAGACCAATACGTTATCCAAAGAACACTAGAAATTTATTGGCTTAGTGGTCCAATGTGGCCTCAAAATCTTTTTAAAAAAAATAGGTTTTTGTTCAAACAATTTATTGTTATCTTAGCAACATAAGCCCAATCTTCAAAGCCCAATAATATGAGTAATACCTATATGAGTAGTAGTACTTGAACTGTAGCTTTTAAACTTGGTAGGGAAGAGGAACCAAATATGGAATACCATTTTCTTTTTTTGATTTTTCTGGGTTTCCATGACTTTTTTGAAATTACTAGAATTTTATATCAATAGTAGAATTAGTTTATTTCACAACTAGAAAATACAATATCTTAAATTTACAAATATAATTTTTTTTTAAAAAACTTTCTTTAGCGACATAATTTTTACAATTCCCAAAATAGGATCTTAATATGGAATACATTGGGTTATAATTTGGAATACTTGGAATAGATACATAATTTTCCTACATAGTTATTAAAGCACCAAAGTATTAGTCCATTCAGTTTATTTACAGTAATCGCAGACAAAATACAACCTTTCAGCACTAGTGCATTGTTCATGATATCAATTATTACACCTCTAGCATTGAATTCATTTTTCACCTTTTTTATCTTCATTATAATCACTTTGACAAAACACGCTGTATTTGGTCAGTTTGAATCCGGTAGTTGTTTCTGTCGGTATAACCAATGGTGCGAGAAGATCAGGATTTCCAACGTCCTGTCTGGAAAAACACTAGTATTCCATAATAAGACCCTATTCCATATATGGCTCCCTTCCCCTACAGTCAAAAAAATGAGCAATACATTCAAGAAAACAAAACAGTATTTTACAACCAAAACAAAATTTTATTTCATTGCATTTAAAACATAGTGGATATATCACCATAAATAAATACTTTAACACAACAATTTACAAACAAATTTTAAAGTGTTAACCCACCCGGTTGGTATAGTGGTAAAGTCGTCGCTGCGAGTCAGCTATTTAACAGCTGATTTTTAGAGACTAAGGTTCTGGGTTCAAATCCTAGTAAAAGTAGTTTTTATATCTACTTTTATTTATTTTTATATATGGATTTGAATTCTAGACAGTGTTACCGGTGTACTTTGATGATTGGGGTTAAATTAACCATACCTACTCTCTCAGGGGTGGTCGTCCTGAGTCTGTACAATACTTCACATCATACATATCATCCTCATCTCATTGGTCAATGAGGTTGCTTATTGTTCTTAAATTGAACAGATTGTAACGTACAAATGCTAGCAATTTTTTAAAACAATAAAAATTTTAAACTGAACTTACCTGAAAGGAAGAAAAATGGTAATTCTCCACCGAAACACTGAACACACATAATAAGGCCTTCTAAAGTTTTAATCCACCGATGTCCGCTGCTTTCAGCTAAATCTTCCAGATGCCTATAAATTTAAAACAAATAAGACTTTAATCACTAGGGTAATAAGAAAAGAAAACAATCATGAAAAACAAATATTATTTTAACTTGCAAACAATCAAAATAGTAACAAAAAAATTAATGACTATATCATAGAATAAATAGACAGCTGATTGACTCCATAACTGCTGATTACTGCATAATCAATGCAGTAATTAGTTGAAATTACACAAAACACTAAGTTGGTGTATTGTTATCAAACATTTGATCAGAAATTTTACAGCTGATATTACATGAATAACACAATTTTCTACTTTTATATAATAATAATAATAATATAAATTAAATTAAATATTAAGAGTGTGAGAGTGTGTTGTATCATCGTGAGCTTTAACGTGTAATGGAAAAAGCTTTAACGAGTAAATTAAAAAATTTTAAAAACAACGTAATAAAAAATAATTTTATAACACTGTGTAAACACTGCATGAGTGGAACACTATTAACAGGTTGGCTGCCGCCCATGTTAAAGGAAATCCTTCCCGACAGGCCGCGCAATAAAAACACAGTTTATTTTTAATTATGTGTTTATTATTCTACTAATATAAAAAAACCATTAATACAATTAAAAATAATGAAAAAAAGTGAGTTCACCGGTTTAAATTAATTAGATAAAAAACTAATACGATAAAACAACAAACTAAACTAAAAAAAAATGGACTTAATTCACAATAAAACGATGTTTATTCAATGAAACAACGGAAGCGAATGGTGTCAGTTCTCTCGCGTGTCATTAGAGTTCTTATGGCTTTTCAAAGAAGTGGCTACCGTACATATACGCAAAAGTATGCCATAGAGGCCGTATTAAAATTACAACACTCTCCAAGCAGGCCGCGAAAAGATATTAACAAAATTGTAGAATAGGAATAGAGTAGCAACCGTATTACTAACGACCTGTGGGTAACAAAAGCCTGAGTAGCGCCGGTGCAACTCACGGCAGCCAACCTGTTAACACACCTCTGCTCAAAAATGTTAAGATGCTATGATCACACTTCTGTATGAATATATTGGAACTTGTCCAAATCGAAGTCGGTAAAAAAAATATTCATTTCATTTTTCAAGTAATCTGTACTTTTTCAAGACATAAAAAATCCAAATGAACTGAAAAGAAAAAGCTAAAATGAAATCAATTTGAAAAATTGAAGTCTTTGATTGGCTTACGAGTAGCATTTAAGTTACTTTATTGTCAAAGTTTTTTAAAGGAAATGTTTTAACAATTCCATTACATTGAAAAAGAAGAACAAAACATTCAAAGAAGTGTAAAAAAGCACTTTCCTGTCAGTAAAAGTTACATCAGGATAAACATTTTAAAAAAAAGAGAAAGCTTTGAGTATTTGGAATGAAGATACCATTCACAAAAGATGCTTCTCAGTTGTTTTAACGTTTTATTATATTTACGTCCACAATCCCCCAATCCCATATAGATTTGGTTTTCCTATTCACAGTTTTAGTATTAGCAGTAAGTTTGCAGAACATAACCACCATGAATAGAAAAAGATTAATGTGTACATTTCGGTGAATCATCAGAGTAAATACATTTTTTAAACAGAAAACATTAGCAGAAATTGCAAAACAGTCTGACATAAAACCAAAAAAAACAAAAAAACTGTTAAAATATTTTAAGAAAATCCTGTCTTTTCAGTCTTTTGTTTAAAAAATGAATTTCATACAAGTGACTGAAGCAACATTTCCTGAAAGAATTTTAGTAAAGTAATTAGTTTAAATTTAAATACTGCACGTATAGGTATTAGACAAACTAATGTCCTATAGCCGAGCGAATGAGAGGGAGAGGGAGATATGTGGCATAACTACACATGCGCCCAAAGGTCTTTACCGTTATAATCCAAATCTGAAACATACTAAAGTCGTTATCTTGCTTGTTAGTTTACTGCATGCATAAACGAATTTTCACAACAATGAGTAAAATTAAAGACAATGTTATTGGAACGGCGCATATAGGTTGTGCGAGTGAGAGCGTTAGGCATTCTCTCACTCCCACAGCTAGGGAACATTAGTTCATCTGAATACTGTACCTATCTCCCATGATGGTGGATCCATCAACATACGAGGTGTGGCTATCAAATAACGAGACTGACGTTGTGAAAAACTTTATTTCTATTTTATACATAATCACTTATCATCACCTTCAATATACACTCCTTCTCTATCCCTACAACGCTCCATGCAAATTTTCTATTGTTGGAAACAGTGCTGGAAGTCATCTTCTGTCAGCTCCTTCAGGACACGTGTCGCTTACCCTTTTACAGCTTCCATACACTCAAATCTTGTCCCTTTTAATGCAGATTTCACCTTAGGGAACAGGTAGAAGTCACCTGGTGCAAGATCTTGTGAATAAGGTGGATGGATGTTCTAACACTGAGATGCTGTACTTGGCTAGGAACCTCTTGACAGATAACGCAGAATGAGCTGGTGCATTGTCTTGGTGGAGAACCCATGATTTGTCCTTCCACATTTCAGGGTGTTTCTTCCTTAATCTTTGACGTAGTTTAGAAAGTACCTCAAGGTAGTAATATTGATTAATAATTATTTGACCTTCAGGAACCCAGTGAAGGTACACAATCCCATGGATATAAAAAAACAAACAATCATCATTGCTTTAAATTTTGACTTGCTCATTCGAGCTTTTTTGGCTCTCGGTGAAGTTCGACTCTTCCAGAGCATGGATTGGTGCTTCGTTTCCGGATCAAAAGTAAAAAACCACGTTTCATCATATGTTATTATCTTCTACCTGTTCCCTAAGGTGAAATCTGCATTAAAGGGGACAAGATTTGAGTCTGTGAAAGCTGTAAAAGAGAAGGTGGCACGTGTCCTGAAGGAGCTGACAGAAGATGACTTCCAGCACTGTTTCCAACAATGAACAATTCGCATGGAGCGTTGTAGGGATAGAGAACGAGTGTATATTGAAGGTGACAATAAGTGATTATGTATAAAATAAAAAATAAATTTTTTACGTCAGTCTTGTTATTTAATAGCCACACCTCGTATATAATTGAAATTTAAAATAAATAAATAAGATTATATAAAAATACTAAAGAATTTCAATTCCATTACTACATTGATTTTTCTTTGTAATTATTTTTGGTTCAGTATTAAACTGTTTTGTATCGTGCAATAGTATTTTTAATCAGAAAAAACACAAAACATTGTACTATGTAGGTATAAAGAAGTAAGCAAGAAATTTACCAAAACAAAAAATTCCAGATTACAGCTGTACACATACCAACTACAATGCACCATATCATAAATATCATTATTCTGGCATCCATCAACAGTTTTCCGATATCTTGTAAAATATTATGCGATTTCATCCTCTCCGTATCCTGCAATTAAAATATTCATTAATTAATATTATTCATATTAATATTCATTATATTAATTTCAAGCTATTTGTGGTACCATTAACAGGACAAGGGGTAACAGAGCCTGAACAGAGACAGTAGTGAAGTTCTACAAAGTTATGGCAGCCCCAGTCCTTCTTTATGGAAGTGAGTCATGGGTTACCACAAAACGCCAAGAAAGTAGGATCCAAGCAGCTGAAATGAGGTTTTCTTGAAGGGTGAAGGGCTGCTTGAGGCTGGATCTAATACGTAACGAGGAAATTAAATCCGAGTTGGGTGTATTTAGCTTGAATGAAAAAGTGGAGGAGTACCGGAAGCAACATTTGGAATGGATGCCAGAGGAAAGAATACCTCTAAAAGTGACGGAATACGTTCCAGTTGGAAGAAGGGAGGTGGGAAGACCTCGAAGAAGATGGCAGTATTCGAGATGTACGAACTGGAGTGTCTCGTGTTTGTGTAGACGTACAGGATGGTTTGTGAGTTCGGAACAGGCTTATGCCTAATCCTTGATAGTAAGAAGAAGAAGAGAATATTCATTATTTTCGCAAATGATGTTTAAACAGAAATCTATTATTACAAAAAAATCAAGATAAAAATTTAATAATACATATTTATTATTTATATTTAATATTTTGCCCATAACAGGCAAGTGGAATGATTAACCTTTTGAACTCCAGGCGACAATATGTCGTTGTATGGAGAACTACGTAAAAACCTACCAGTGATGACATAGCATATGAATTCCATATACTTTAGTGAGTAATTCAGTTCTTTTTTGTTTCTTGCATAATAACCTATGTGTTACTGTTTTCGCTTATTGCATGTAGCAGAAATTCATAGAAAAGGTCATAATGAGTTTAATATCTACTTTGGCGAAATTCTTTTTGTATGCAGAATATAATATTTAGAAAGATATGAAATAGCTTCTCACAGATAAATTTCTCCTGATTTATTTATAAAAATTCTTAAAAAATTTTTATTTTAAATTTTGTTTTGCAATTTTATATATTTTTGATAATTTTAAAAAATGGTTAAATACTTACAAAAATATTTCTATTCTCTAGACCCGGTTTTCTCAACCAGGTGATACGCGGTTGTATATTAATAATAACAATAAAAACTGTTGAATGTGAATAACATTAAATTTACAGTTACGATGCAACATTTCCGCGTTAAGAATACAATTCCTCCATCTGTGTTTTACATAGAATAATGGCAGTTTGACGCTGACCTTGACGCTACACAAACAACCCGTGTGACTCAATTCCTTCTCCCACTCCTCACCCCCCGCCACTCATCACGATCACGACCATCCCACCCCCACCCCGTCAGTTTTGTTTTGACAGTGGCATGAGCTGGTGTCACGTTCTCTTGTGTTACTTTCTCACCCAGTAGTTTCATTCTGATGCCAATGTTAGCCTGTTTTTCGATTGTGTTCCATGAAGTGAAGTTTAGTTTTAGTTTTTAGTAGTAATTCAGCATTAGTTTTTAGTGGACATAATGAAGCGATATTTGACTAACCCCTCCACCTCTAAGGACAGTCAAAAGAAGATTAAACCTCAGCCAAATCGTAAGTACGATGCAGCGTATTTACAGTTAGGATTTATAGTAAAACCTGGCACAGAAAATAACGATAATCCTATTCCACAATGTGTTGTTATGTTCAGAAACACTTTCAAATCAGAGGATGAAGCCTTCCTTACTAAAGCGGCACCAGACTACTAAGCATCCCGATTTGGTTGACAAACCTATTGAATTTTTTCAAAGAAAATCTGAATTGTGTAAGAGAGAAAATCAGTGCGTGGCAAAATTTGTAAATATAGACAAAAAACTGGTCAAAGCATCGTACCTTGCCAGTTATAGAATAGCTAAAGAAGGGAAGCCTCATACAATTGGCGAAACACTTTTACTTCCGGTCGCTAAGGATATGGTCGAGGCAGTATTAGGCGAAAAGGCAGCAAAGGAAATCGAGAAAATTCCGTTGTCGAATGACACAGTAAAGAGGCGAATTGTTGAGATGTCTTCGAGTATTGAAGAACAGCTTTTACTTCAACTGCGCGAATGTAATTATTTTGCACTACAAGTAGACGAAAGCACAGACATAACAAATATGGCGCCGCTTCTCGTATTCATACGTTTTGATTATCAAAGTGAAGTAAAGGAAGAATTTTTATTTTGCAAACCTCTTGAATCAAACACTAAAGCTGAGGACATATTTAATGTCATAAATGAGTACATTATGAAAGCGGGAATATCATGGTCTAAATGTGTTGGTTTGTGCACGGACGGTGCAAAAGCTATGTCGGGTCATTTGAGTGGATTAGGAGCAAGAATAAAAAAAGTTGCTCCAGAATGCCAAAGTACTCACTGCGTTATTCACCGAGAAGCTTTGGCTTCCAAGGGTATGCCTGCCAACCTTAAGTCTGTTTTAACGGATAGCTTGAAGGTCATTAATTTTATTAAGGCCAGGGCTCTTAATTCACGGCTTTTCTCTTTGATGTGTGAAGATATGGGTGCAAAATATCAAACTCTCCTGCTACATACCGAGGTTAGATGGTTGTCACGAGGCAAGATCCTAACTCGTCTATTTGAACTGAGGTCCAAAGTCTTTAGGTTTTTAAGTGAACAAAATCATGACATGAAACACTTGTTCAATGATGAAGAATGGCTATCACGATTGGCGTATTTGGCTGATATTTTTGATAGGCTTAATATCTTGAACATGGGACTTCAAGGGCCGAGTACAACAGTGTTCACTACCAACGATAAAATATCATCCTTCAAGAAAAAGTTGGTTCTGTTTCGCTCTCAAGCACAGGACAAGGATTTCTCTGCATTCCCTACTCTTGCTGCATTTTTGGAAGAAAATGATATTTCTCTGAAGCCAGAAGTGACTGATGATATCACTAGTCATATGGAAGCCCTTCAAACGAGTTTTGATAAATATTTTAATCAAGATTTTTCTAAATATGAGTGGATTAGAAATCCATTTTCAGGGAAATTTCCTAGTCACTCAAAAGAGTGTTTCATCGACCTTATAAGTGACAGCTCAATGAAAGATGCGTTTAAAGAAAAATCTTTAATAGACTTTTGGATGGGGACAAAAACTGAATATCCATCAGTGTTCAAGCAAGCAATAATCTTTTTACTTCCATTTGTAACCTCGTACTTATGTGAATCGGGCTTTTCAGAACTGCTGTACATCAAAAATAAATACAGAAACCGCATTAGTGTTGAAGAGGACTTAAGAATCAAGTTGAGTTCAATCGACCCAGATATAGAAAATTTGGTCAAGGACAAACAACAACAGGGAGCTCATTAGGATCTGTTTGAATTTAAATGACTGTGTTCAATGAACTAATTTAAGATTGTTTTTAATGTACGATACATTTCATTTTGTATCTAAGTAAATTCTATGTACATACAGTTGTAGAATGCATTTTTATTTTCCTAAACATGACCAAATGTAAATTATATATAATTATATATTATATATAAATAAATAAATAAATAAATAAAAATAAAAATATATATAAATATAAGGTGGTATGTCAAAATATCTGAAAATTTCAAGTGGTACGTGGTTACTAAAAGGTTGAGAACCCTGCTCTAGACCACTTTATTCCCTATATTTTGACACAGATAACATAATAATAGCATGGGTTTTAAGCGATAGTATGAAGTTTTAACTAAAACTCTAACAAAACGGTATTTTTTTCATAGTGACGTAAAAAAATTTAGTACTAAGTTTTTGGCCCAGGGTTAAATGTTTTGCATTCAATCTACTAATTCCAGGGCTACAAAGAGTTCTGTTTCTTATCACATGGTGTGCCAATTATATGACTGAAGCATTTAAGAACAGGATAGAAAAGACACTAGTCAGAGTTACCTCCTATGAGAGTAATGAATTTCATTATACAGCCAGATCCTGTGATGAAGGTGTCATTTGCAGGGTGGAAAGTAGATGGTTTTCAGAGGGGCAGGCATGCTGATAGGCATACTTTTCTAATTAGTAAGGAAGTTAATGGTAAATCACCTCACTTTGTTTTACTAAGTAAAGCCTCTAGAGGTTCAAACCAGCCTTTCGGCTAATGGTCTAAACAACAATATTTAATACTTCTTATTTAATCACTACTGTTGTGTAGTGGTCAGCACAACTGGCTTCTATGCTAGAACCTAGGTTCGATTCCCAGTCAGGTCTGGCTTTTTTCATCTGTATCGGAAAATCCTGTTCCAAACAAAGACAAAACATTAAAAATATTTCTAGGAACTAAAATAATAATTACCTTAATACGAAGAGATACTACGATGTCTAGTATAAGTAACACAGCCATCATATAAAACACAGGTGTATAATCTTTTTTCATCCCCTCATCACTGAATTTATCCACTAAAATACCAGCTATTATTGAAAATAAACCCCACCCAACTGAACCCCACAATCTTTGGTATCCATACAAGTCTGGTGAATCGCCTGCAATATGATAAACACAAAGAATCATTACTAACTGTCTTAAAATTTGTTTTAAATTATTTAGTTAGAATATCTGTTACACATGAGCATGCTTCACAACTAAAGTTGTTAAAAAAAAAAAAAAAAAAAAAAAAGGTTTTGCTAAAGGCTAGCGTGCATTTAAAACTCATGCTCACTCGATCTGATTATTTACCACCAGCTGATGTATCTTCATGTTCAATCTTGTCACTTTGTTCGCCTTTTCGCACTAATCGCTGCTCTCTCTTTCCCTTACCTATTTTCTTTCCCTCGTTTCTCGTGAAACCCTTTCCTTCCAGCGTGTCACCCTTCTCCCAGTCTTTTCCCGTCTCCTGTTTCAGCATGACTGCTTACAAATAACGCATTTGTGCGGTTTGTACATATTATCGCAGTTGCACAGAACTTTTTCATGTTTCGTCTCAGACTCATGTTACATCAAGGTGCAAGTGCTACAATGTCTTATTATTGACTTTACAATTTGTGCAGCGCATTGTGAACAGACGTTTACTTGTAAGTACAATTTATGTTAATCATAAATTCATGCTGTAAACTTGTACTATCCTTCCCCGATTTATTCCTGTTTTTCCTATTCTCCAAGCTTCCACTGGGCTTTAGAAAAAAATTGCACAGTTGTTTCACAATCATAAGTTAAGCTGCTTTGTTATCGAGCTGTTGCTACAAGTTCACCTTGATAATGCCCAGTGATGACTCTCCAAGCAAATTTGACGAAAAATGTTCGTGTCGGATCCCCATATGGTAAATAATTTAAGTTACAAGTTTCAACCTCGTACCCCATTCCGTTCACACACACAAGACCAATCGCTAAAAACATGGTTTTCGGGTTCAGGGGGTCTCAAAACAACAACTATTTCCGGTGAAAACTCAATTTTGAAAATTCACATGAAAACCATACTTTCTTACCCTATATATAGGCCAAGAGAAGGTAAAAAATATGGCTGAACTTATTTCAATAAGAAAAAAATACAAATTTGTACCTAGTAATCCAAAGCAGATTGTATCACCAATACTAACAACCACTGCCATTCCGACCCAGCTTGTAATCATCAGCGTAACAAACAGCCAAAATTGGTAATGCTTTATTGGAACATACTCACTGAAACTTTCACCAAAATCTGTTAATGTTGAACTTTCGCAAATAGCTTGACATGATGCTTCTGTTAGTTTATTGCAGTAAGGAGTATGCCAAGTATTATCAGTAGATTTAATATCTTTAACCTTACCCAGGGGAATATACACACAGTTTCTTACCTGTAACAAAATTTTTAATTTATTAAACCAATATTTTGATAAAATTTATACATAATAGTATAAATGAAATCTATCACCTTACCTTTGGTTGCTTTTTAAAACACTTACGCACGTTTCGGTGGTTTTTTTTTTTTTTTTTGCTTTAACATCCGACTGTTTTGCAATTACTGCTAATGCAGACGGTGAGAAGGGTGATAGATGAAAATGAGTGATCAAAAAATGCCAAACCTGACTGAGAATCAAACCCGGGACCCCAGCGTAGAAGCCAGTTGTGCTAACCACTACGCCAATGTTTCGGTAGTACCACCTTCTTCAGAGCATATTATTAAAATTAAAAATTAAAATTGCCGGCCGCATTGGCATAGTCGGTAAAGTGCTTGCCTCTCAATGTGGTCTTGAGTTCGAATCCCACTCAGGCATGGCATATTTTCATATCTTATGTCACTGGATGGGGAGATTAAGTGGCGAGTTAAAACCTTTAATTTTTGGTGGCCCTGAAAAGGGCCGTTTAAGCGGTAGTCGTCTTGATGGGAAGCGTCGGTCGTAGTCATCGTGGCGGTCAAAGAGCTGGGCGACACGGCGTGTCGTCGTCCAGCGGAGACATCATCTTTCCTCGCAGTAGTGCATCGATGGCTGCTTCGTCGGGTTCAGTGGGCGTAAGGCTCGGTCGAGGGACCGCTGTGGGCATCATTCGCGTCAGGTGGCAACTTGTCTGCTGTCTGGATCGGAATTGAATCCCTCAGCTCAGTGTAGCGCTCTTCATATAGTTGCTGAAAGAGCTGTGGAATAGGGTGGTTATTCACTCAGCCTTGGCAACAAAGCCCTCTGTCGGTACGCCGCCAAAGGGCCTACCGCATGGACAAGGACCGGGAGAAGTACTGAATGCCGGCAACACAGTAAATGATTAATTAGAAGGGGTGGCGGTGACAGTTACAAAAAAAAATCATTTCATCCTCCATTGTACGAAGTTACACCCCAACGTCATCGCTAATGACCGTTGCAGTTGATGCGACATTAAATATATAAATTAAAAAACATAAAAATTCAAAACAGTGTTTCCATTCAGTCATTTAGATTAAAATTGGTTTAAATTCCATTCCTGTATTTGTTTATACTTATTACAATAGATGGCAGCAGCTTATTCAATTAAATTGTTATCTTTAAATTTTAATTGTTCATTAAAATTATTTTATCTTTATTTAAATTTATGTGGATGTATATTTGAAATATTTAATTTTTTTGTATTTTATATTTATTATCATATGTACGTTGATCCAATATGTACAAATCCTCTTCTATTTTTCCAAAATTATGTCCTTGAGTCTTTCTCATGTTTTGCATAATTAGATTCTATTTCGTTGTATTTGTATGGTCTGTCATGTTCTTTAAATCTGGCATAAAAATTACGAGTTGTCATTCCAATATAGAATATATCGCAATCCTTATTTTTTCCACATTTTATTTTATACATCTCTTATTTTTCAAATTTGTCATTTTCCTCATTTATTTTACTAATTAATTTTTTATAATTAACTTTATAAGCAATTCTAGTGTCTTTTTAACAGTTTTATGATCTTATTAAATTTATTTATTATAAGTTATGGCGATGAATTGTTTATTTATTATTTTACTTAAATCTTCAAGTGTTATACTGTATTTGTTAAAGTTTATTGAATTTCTATTTCATATAATGAATTAATATAATAATTTCACTAACCTTCTTTTTAAACTGCGTCACCTTTATTTTAATTTCTACTTACACGTGTTTCGGTGGATCCACCATCATCAGAGTAAATGAAAAATTGAAACTAAAAATTCTTTTTTTCTCATTTATTTAAAATTTACAGAAGATGGTACATCTTCAGTCACTTGTGTAAAACTGATTTAAAATTAGTTTATTTTAATTTATCCCTTCTCATATTTACTGTAGATAGCAGCAGCAGTCAATATCACTTCATCATTCCTAAATTTTATTTGTTCATTCAAAATGTCCTGCTTTTGCTCTTTCAAATATTTATAAATATGGAACATCTCACATTTTTCAATTTTATTTTTATTCTCTATATTACATTGTTCTATTATATTGAAATGTTCGTCTATTTTACCAAATTTATGTCTTTCTTCTTTTATATGATTGGTATAGTTAGATATAATGTAGTCACATTTCAGTGCTTTTTTATGTTCATTATACCTCACTTGAAAATTACGACTAGTCATACCAATGTAAAATTTTTTACAATCCTCATTACCACAATCTATTTTATACACACCCTTTTTATTGCTTAGTGTTTCATTTATATTATTTTTAATTATATTTGTGGACAGTAGTTTTTTATTATTACATTTGTATGCGATTTTATAAAATTTATTTAATGTTCTGTATAATTTATTATTAATAGTTTTATTGTATTTTAATGCAATAAATGGTTTATGTTTTATTTTATTATCTGATATAAGGGTGGTTCTTAAGTTATTTTTAAAATATAGTTTGTTTTTAATTTTATTTATTACTTTATTTATTTCTTTTTCATGATACCCATTCTTTTGTGCTATGAATTTTATTGTTCTTAATTCATTTTCTAGTAGTTTTTTATCTTTTATATAATTATATGCTCTGTGAATCATACTATGGTAAGCTGCCATTTTATGTGAGTATGGGTGGTTAGATGACTTATTTATATTTGCTATTGGTAATATACTTTTACGAAATACACCTGTTGTTATTTTACTATTACCCTTGATTAATTGTATGTCCATGAAATTAAATTTATTATTATTTTCAAGTTCCATAGTGTGGTGCAGTTTAAAAAGAAGGTTAGTGAAATTATTATATTAATTCATTATATGAAATAGAAATAATTTCAAACTGCAGGATGCATTATAAAGATTTATTTTTAAATGAAGATATTATTAAAATGGCATTTAAGTATCAAAAATTGAAACTGAAGATTAATTTAACTAATATAAACATAAAATTTAACAAAAATTGCATGAAAGAAAATATTTTTCCTAATTATATTAGAATTAAAAATAATAATAACTCTGTAGAGTCTCAACACGCAATTCAAAAGGCAAAATATACATGGATAAAGACAGTAATATCTAATCTATACAAAAAGAAATCAAGATTAAACATAGAACTGTACGAATTGCATTTAAATATTTTAAAATTATATGGTTATCTATATTACAATCTTATAAACTATCATACCAGTGTAAATAACAAATCTTTAATCAATAATAAAATAAAAACTATCAAAGTTAAATTCAATAAATTATTGAACAATAAATATACAATGACAGATAATAAAATAAAATTTGGCAATCCATACATTAACAATACAAATATAAAACTTAATAAAAATGATGAAGAGATTTTGAATTTAGGCATAAAACATAATTACAGCACAAATAACATACTTAGGGATCTTAAACACAATATAATAGACATTGAATCTGCTTTATATAAAATTGAAGTAGAAAATCATAATATAATCAGAAGTAACGTGAAAAGTAACATATTGAATATAAATTATAAAAACAAAAACTTAAATAATTATAATAAAAAAATAAATAAAAAATATGAAAATTTAAAGAAAAAATTACAAGATGAAGATGCTGTAATTGTAAAAGCTGATAAAGTAAATGTACCTGTAATAATTTACAAAAATGAATACATAAAAAAAACAGAAAAATATTTGAATAACAATAATTTTGAGATCATTAAAAAAGATCCAACTAAAAAATTCAATGCACAACTCAGAAGAATTATTAGTGAATCAAATAAGATAATCGATAAAAAAATAAAAAATAAATACATAAATAATAATCCTGAAGCACCAGGTCTTAATGGCCTTCCTAAAATACACAAAGTGGATGTACCTATAAGACCTCTGGTTAATTATAAAAATGCGCCTACATATAAAATATCCAAATTTTTATATGATTACCTAAAAACACAAATAATATTAAATAACCGATATAGTATAAAAAACGCTCAAGAAATAATAGACAAAATACAAAAAATTGAAATTAATGACAAACATATTATGATGTCTTTTGATATCAAAGATATGTACACAAATATACCCATTGACAAAACAATAAACATTATAAAAAATAAATTAACAGAACGTAAATTGCATGAAGATGAAGTAAAGCAAGTTATAGGATTATTAAGACAATGTACTTCACAAAATTATTTTAAATTTAATGAAAAAATATACAAACAAAAAGATGGACTTACTATGGGAGCACCATTAAGCTCTATTTTGTCTGAAATTTATTTACAATATTTTGAAGAAATAACTGTGTATCAAATAGAACACACACATAATGTAGTAATGTGGCACAGATATGTAGATGACATACTGGTAATTTTAGAAAAGACATATAAAAATGAAGAGGATGTTATTTTAAAAAAATTTAATACATTTGATGTTAAATTACACCACACTATGGAACTTGAAAATAATAATAAATTTAATTTCATGGACATACAATTAATCAAGGGTAATAGTAAAATAACAACAGGTGTATTTCGTAAAAGTATATTACCAATAGCAAATATAAATAAGTCATCTAACCACCCATACTCACATAAAATGGCAGCTTACCATAGTATGATTCACAGAGCATATAATTATATAAAAGATAAAAAACTACTAGAAAATGAATTAAGAACAATAAAATTCATAGCACAAAAGAATGGGTATCATGAAAAAGAAATAAATAAAGTAATAAATAAAATTAAAAACAAACTATATTTTAAAAATAACTTAAGAACCACCCTTATATCAGATAATAAAATAAAACATAAACCATTTATTGCATTAAAATACAATAAAACTATTAATAATAAATTATACAGAACATTAAATAAATTTTATAAAATCGCATACAAATGTAATAATAAAAAACTACTGTCCACAAATATAATTAAAAATAATATAAATGAAACACTAAGCAATAAAAAGGGTGTGTATAAAATAGATTGTGGTAATGAGGATTGTAAAAAATTTTACATTGGTATGACTAGTCGTAATTTTCAAGTGAGGTATAATGAACATAAAAAAGCACTGAAATGTGACTACATTATATCTAACTATACCAATCATATAAAAGAAGAAAGACATAAATTTGGTAAAATAGACGAACATTTCAATATAATAGAACAATGTAATATAGAGAATAAAAATAAAATTGAAAAATGTGAGATGTTCCATATTTATAAATATTTGAAAGAGCAAAAGCAGGACATTTTGAATGAACAAATAAAATTTAGGAATGATGAAGTGATATTGACTGCTGCTGCTATCTACAGTAAATATGAGAAGGGATAAATTAAAATAAACTAATTTTAAATCAGTTTTATACAAGTGACTGAAGATGTACCTACCATCTTCTGTAAATTTTAAATAAATGAGAAAAAAAGAATTTTTAGTTTCAATTTTTCATTTACTCTGATGATGGTGGATCCACCGAAACACGTGTAAGTAGAAATTAAAATAAAGGTGACGCAGTTTAAAAAGAAGGTTAGTGAAATTATTATATTAATTCATTATATGAAATAGAAATAATTTCAAACTGCAGGATGCATTATAAAGATTTATTTTATTGAATTTATTATTTTTTGAACTTTGTCTATTATTTTATCTATCTCTCTTTCTTTGTATCCACTATTTACAGCTATATATTTTATTATGTTAAATTATTTTTTACGCATTTTTTTTAATTTTTAATTTTAATAATATGCTCTTAAGAAGGTACCACCGAAACACGCGTAAGTTTTTTAAACTTAAACAGCAACCAAAGGTAAGGTCATGAATTTCATTTTTACTGTAATTTATATAAATGGTTGGCAGGATGCATTTCAAAAATTTATTTATAATTTATACATGTTTATGCATGTGCATTAAAACACTTATCCAGTTCCAACATGGTATGGATGCAATTGAATATAGTATCATAATTGGTTGGCTTTGGAATTGGTGCTTAAACATTTAAATACACTCTCTGTAAGTAAACTGGTACAGACATGTTAACCCAATGAGCCTTGACTACGAAATGGTTCCATAATATCGGGAATTTACCAAAATCCCCAAAGAAAACAGTGTCGTAGTCCTATTTTAATGGCTTCTATTGATGTATTTCATATTAATTCTTTAGATAACCCACAATGGGTTGGTCTAGGAGAAAAGCTGTCGCTACACGTCAGCGATTGAACAGCTGATTTTCAGAGATGAAGGGTCCGTGGTTCAAATCCTAGTAAATGTAGTTACTTTTATACATTTTTTATTTTGCTTTTACATCTGATTGTTTGGCAATTTCTGCTAATGCAGACGGTGGATAATGATGATAATGAAAATGAGTGATGAAAAAATGCCAGATCTGACTGGGAATCAAACCCGGGACCCCAGCGTAGAAGCCAGTTGTGTTAACCACTACGCCAACGAGCCAGCCTTTTATACAGATTTCAATACTAGACAGTAATTACTGATGTACTTTAATGGTTTGGGTTTGATTAACTCTCACAGGAATGGTTGGCCTGTGTCTGTACAAGACTACACCTTATTTACACATCAGACATCTACTAATCACTTTAGGTCATAGAGTTGCTTATTGTTATAAATTGAACACATCGCAACGTACGCAATTAGGATTAAAAAAAAATTCAAAGAGTTACAGAGAATAGAGAAGATACTATCATCACGTAGAATATACAGACATAAAAATAATTACCCGCCTGTTGATGAATACATACCACAAAGTAGAAGTTCGGGTCACACAATGAAACGCTGGAAGGATGATATAAAATACTGTTGCTTTATACATGTGAGAAAAACAGAGGCAGACCAAAGGCAAGATGGAACAAAAACTAGACTTTTTGCCCGTAGTTCATGGCAACGTGCAGCACAAAATAGGTGTGGACAGGAGAAAAGTTGAGGGATATTTTTTATCTGTGCCCAGAAACAAGCCTAATTTAGTGCACTGATAAACAAAATAAAGAAGATTTAAAAAGGGCACAATTGTGTTAAAGTTTTAACTACACTAAAACAATCGTTACTTCCTACGTTTTACAGTAAACAAAAAAGTATCATTTATTTTCAATCTTGACCAATAGAGGCTTTTTTAAGGTTGTTTGAAGTCGGTCTTAGCGACTAGTTCAGGTTACAGTACAGAATTGAGTTTAATATGTGATAATTCCAGACCCAAGCCAGGAATCTCCCTTTTTTTTTGTTGTTCAACGTCAGACTGTTCTGCTGCTAATGCAGACGGTGAAGGATGAAATGGTTTTTTGTAACGTATGAAAATATGCCGTGCCTGAATGGGATTCGAACCCAAGACCACATGATGAGAGGCGAGCACGTTACCGGCTACGCCAATGCGGCTGGCCAGGAATCTACCCTGGGACCTTCCACTTGACAGTGGGTAGCATAATCTAGGGCTCTCACCACTGGGCCAAGTAGGTGACCCATATCCTTCTCATCTTATAAAAGCATTCCAAAGCCTGTATAAAGATACCAGAGGGATAATAGCAATGAAGAACTCCAATTCTGAAAAAGTAATTAATAATACACGAGTGAGACAAGGGTGGGGTCTATCACCCACTTTGTTTAATATTTATTTGGATGACGTGATCAGAAGATGGAAGTCTCAAATACACACTGGTATTCTCATAGGAGAAGATAGGGTTGTAAACTGCCTATTATTTTCCAATGACCTGATAGTGCTACAGGAGCATGAATACATAAGATTTAACGATCTTAACGATGGGTTTATTTAATAACAGTTTTGATGAGAGCATGTGAACAGAATGAGGGAGGATAGGATACCTAAGTAGACACTGGGCTATAAGCCGGAGGGCAGGAGAGAATGAGGACGACTGAGAAAGAGATGGGCAGATTTGAGAGGTTCGGAACAGGCAGAGATTTATCAGAATGAGGAACAGTTCTATAATAGAGTAATGACCTGCATAGAGCACTTTTCATGCTGAACAAATTCTGCAAAGAATATAAGTTGACAGTTTCAACGAAGAAGACAAGTGTAATGGCATTCAGGGGGAAGGAGCCAGTCAGAAGCAAAATTTTTATAAATAATATTTTGGAACAGATATCCCATTTTCAGTATCTAGGTTGCAATATTACATACCAACAGGATAAAGATACTTACAATAAGATGCACTGATTTCAGCAAGTATGCAGAACTACCCGCTACACCTTAAAAATTAGCACCAGCAAAAACAGGAGGGCGAGATTTTATAAAACAATAGCAGTGCCGACCCTACTCTATGGCAGTGAAACTTGGGTGCTATCAAAGCGAGAGGAGAGTATATTGCAAGCATCTGAAATGAAATTTCTTCGACAGACAAATGGGTGTAGTAGAGAAGATCATTACAGGTATACCGAGAAAAGGAAAGAACTCAACATCTTCTCTATAAACGACAGGGTATCTCAGAACCGAATGCAGTGATGAGAGCATGTGAACAGAATGAGAGAGGATAGGATACCTAAGCAGACACTGTGGGCTATAAGCTAGAGGGCAGGAGAGAATGAGGATGCCCGAGAAAGAGATGGGCAGATTTGAGAGGTTCGGAACAGGCGGAGATGCCTAATCCTTGAAAGGCAGAAGAAGAAGATATCATACTCCTCCAATAGTCATTAATAAAATAGTTTGTCGCTGCTGTGAGTCAGAACAGGCAGAACCCTAATCCTTGATTGTGAGAAGAAGAAGAAGAAGAAGACATATCATACCTGGTAAGAGTGATAAGGTGCCAATTGAGCTTCGAGTAATAAATGTTTAGGTAAATTCTGAAATATCACAGGCGAAAGAGTTGTACTTTTCTCAAAAGATATTTTATCAGCATATCCAAGTCGTGATTTCCCTGCACCTAAAGAATCACCAAGTACATTACTGGACTCAAACATCTGGGAACAATATTGAGTCATATTCCATTTAGTACAGACCGAGATAATAAATCGTTCATCTACAGTACACTCCATCTGAAATTAGATAAAAAAAATTCACAATTCAGAATACTAATTTTAATCACTTAAAATTACAGTATTTAGCTTTTGGATTTTTGTACAGTTCAAATCTTGTACACCGTGAAATTTTGGGCAGTTGAATTTAAACATAGCGGTTACCAGTTTGAGTGATGATGAATGTTTGGGACAGCCAAAAACTGTAACCACCAACTATAACACCACTTAAGTTCACCAAATGGTGCTAGACTCTCTCCAACCAAAATTCAACGATTGTCTAGCAACATTTGGTCAACTTGAGCATCAATGATTGCAGTTTTTGGTCTATTTAAACGTTCATCATCCCCCAAGCTGGTACAGTCATGTTTAAATTCAGCTGCCTTGTACAGCTTGTTGTTGACTGTTCAAGTCGGCTGCATGATTACGAGATAGTAGTGATAGGAAAGATAGCAACTACTTACAAAGTTTTGTAGTCACGTTAATACAAGAGATATTCATTATAAATTAGACACAAACTGATGTAGAAAAATAAAAAATTTATTCAATGACAGTGAAACTTACAAAACTTTTTAACCCAGTCTCCAGCAACATTAAGACCCACTGTTCTGTGAACCATTTGATTCCTGCAAAAAATTCTTTACCTTGCTGATTGAACCACTACATTGACATATACCAGTTCATAGTCATCAAACTGCTTACTGCATAACAAGTCATTGAGGGGTCCAGATTAAAGAAAATCAGATAAGGTGAGGTCTTGGCTGTAAAGAGAATGAGACAACACCTCCCAAACCAATTTTTTTAACAAAGCTGAAAAAAGCTTGAAGTAAATACACATGTTAACATAGAGTCCGTAGTACAATTCTTGAATCAAATGTTATTAACAGTTAATGGGAAAAAGTGTCAGTACTTGCAGTTTAAAAATAAACATAACTTAAAGAAAGTAGAGAAGTGGATGTATTTATTCATAATAATAGTTTAGAGCATGTAGAAACAGTGAAGTTCCTGGGTGTATCTCTAGATAGATCTTTGTCTTGGAATTTCTATACCAATCAAGTTTGTAGTAAAATATCATCTGGGGTATTCGCACTAAAACAAATTCCCAGATTAAATGAATAAAAAATTACTAATGGCAGCTTATCATGGCCTCGTTCTGTCTCATATCCGTAATGGTATCTTAGTATGGGGTAATTCTAGCATGGGTAATATGAATAGGGTTTTTAAAATTCAAAAGAAAGCTATTAGGTGTATGGTGGGAGCTAACCAGCTAACCTCATCCACACCACTATTTAAGGAGCTTAAATTGTTACAGTTCCCTCTCTCTACATTTTTGAGGTGATTATGTATGTTAGGCAAAATAATTTAATGCACAATTTCAATGTTCACAATCATAACACGAGAAACAGAAATGATTATTATGTGGCTAATCACTCCACAAAATTGTTTGAACAAAAACCTACTTATGCAGGGAGAAAATTCATCAATAAATTGCCCCAATTTTTAAAATGTTGTGAGGATTTGAATTCCTTTAAAAGGAATCTGAAAAATGATTTGATCAGTGAAACTTTTTATAGCGTGCAAGAATTTCTTTCTTGATGGTAGCATAGTGATACATTGTGTGAATCTTATATTATATTTCAGGTGTTAAAGCTGACATGTCCTATACTCCTCCTGGAGTCTCCAAGGCGCAAAAAAAAAAAAAAAATTTCTTATTTTCTGAGCAATGTGGTGGCATTTTCACTACAGGGTCTGTCTATCTGATGAAATTCATTACTGTGGACGATATAACTGTGACTAGTGTCTTTTATATTACTACCTTTTCTGTTCTTAAATAGTTTAGTTATATAATTGGCTGACAATGTGATAAGAAACAGAACTATTTTCTGTAGCCCTGGAACTAGCAAATCGAGTGCAAATAATTTAACACTTGACTTGCTTGTTATGGACAGAAACGATCCTTCACGTTCAGATAACAGGAATGCAATAAGATTTCATCCAACACAGTTAACAACCGATTAAATAAAAATAAATAAAATTAGTAAACTAATAACGTACCTTACAATTGAGTGAAGTATTATCTTTAAATTCATTGATTAATCTGTCATCCACAGATGTATCATCTTTTTTAGAACAAATTTTAACATCCGATTTGACGTTACAATGGAGATCCGCTTTGATTCCACCGGTATCGATCGGTGGAATATACATCATCGAGAAAAAACTAATGATCGATACTATTAGAAAACTAATAAATAATATTTTATGACATCGAAGTTTGTCGGCTATGGCTCCTGTTATCGGTTTCGCTAACATACCCATCATTGGTAATACTGTATATATTACACCAACTAACGTCGAAGAAAACCCTAATTGTTTTGCATAAACTGGAAGGAATGGAACTACTGGAGCTGTACCTGATAACACAAAAATGAGAACATATTAAACATATGATTAAAATCTTTATCGAATATATTCTACAAATATTTTTTTTTTTTTTTTTTTTTTTTTTTGTCGTATATAAAAGGGTATGCTCAAATATATTATAAATCTTTGTTCATTTATTGTTTTTTTATGTATATAGGTAAAATGGTAATAAACTACGGTGGCGTGCGGGCCGTACATGTGCAGTAGGTAGATCCCCCACCACGGTGTCTAGCCTGATACAGGTTGCCTCTAAAGTGGTACTCACTACTCGTTGTGTTCGTGCGGTTATAGTTTTGACATTTGTGTCACTGTCGAAAGCCGATTAGTTGCGCGCGCACAAAATTCAGGGGAAAATGTCTGCGATTGATTTTGGGGTAATAGGCAATTAGTTTTTTTCTAAATGATGTACCATACGTTTTGACACGCCCGAAAGAGAGGGACGACATACCCTCTTTCTCTTATATTTACTAGCGGTTCTTTTTGTTAAAATTTCATACAACTGATATTGTAATCTTAAAGTTTTTTTAAAATATTTCTATTGTTATTAAAATTTAATATTGATATTTTATGTAAAATTTAATTGAATTTATCATTTATTTTATTTTATTTTTTTTTTTTTTACTTATAGTTTTTGTTATAAAACAAATTGTAAATAAACTCAGATGTTAGAAAAGAATATTTTAATACGAGGGCTATTCAGAAAATAGGGAACGTTTCCATTTGACGCCGCTGGGCGCGCAGCAATCATGTATGTCTTGGTATGTGCATGTTCGGCTCTTCAGTCGGCGTCCAGCCGTTGCAACAGGAACGTCGCTGCGCTGCCTGTTTTCTCGATATTCCAATTTGAAATGTGCGCTGCAGTTGAAAATCCCACCAGTTGTGAAGTGCGGTCTGTCATACGGTTTTTGTCGGCCAAAAACCTAAAACCGATAGAAATTCATCAGCAACTGTGCGAAGTATACGGTGACAACGTGATGAATGAAAGTTCAGTGCGAAAATGGTGTATTCGGTTTAAAAATGGCCGTACCAACGTCCATGACGAAGAGAAGAGCGGTCGCCCGAGCATTGTGACGGATGATTTGGTCGCCAAAGTCGATGAAAAAATTCGTGAAAACCGACGATTCACGATAACGGAGCTTTCACTTTCCTTCCCACAAATTTCACGCACTTTGTTGTTTGAAATTGTCACTAAAAAGCTAGGCTACCACAAATTTTGTGCAAGATGGGTGCCAAAAATGCTTACTGACAACCATAAGCGTCAGCGAATGGGGGCAGCCTTAACATTTCTCGAGGCCTACCACACGGATGGTGATGCATTGCTGGATCGCATCATAACGGGTGACGAGACTTGGGTTAAACATGTCAATTCCGAGACAAAATTGCAGTCCATGGAGTGGGGGCACACACATTCTCCTAAAAAACCAAGAAAATGTCTGCAAACCTTATCAGCAAGGAAGATTATGGCTACTGTGTTTTGGGACAGGCAAGGTGTGCTGCTCATTGACTTTCTCGAGCGTGGTGCAACAATAAACTCTGATCGGTACTGCCAAACATTGCGCAACCTTAGGAGAGCAGTTCAAAACAAGCGCCGAGGAAGGTTGTCGTCAAAAATTTTGTTTCTTCATGACAATGCCTGACCTCACATGGCAAACCGCACAAAAGAACTCTATTGATTCATTCAAATGGGAGGTTTTCCCTCATCCACCCTATAGTCCTGATCTTGCACCGAGTGATTTTCACTTGTTTCCAAGAATGAAGAACTGGCTAGCAACACAGCGCTTTGACGACGACGAGGAACTCCGGGCGCGCGTCACTGAGTGGCTGCGGTCGCAGGCGGCGGATTTCTGTGACAAAGGAATTTTGAAGCTTGTCCACCGCTATGACAAGTGCCTCAATTTGCTTGGTGACTATGTAGAAAAGTAGTATTTTAGTCACTCTTTCAGATGTATATAACAAAAAACTTTTCTTTTACATAGTTTTTGTTTATTTACAAAACGTTCCCTACTTTCTGAATAGCCCTCGTATCTAGATGTTACCTTAAAAAAATTTGTAATATTAAAATTAACAAAGTTGTATTGTATACGTAGATGTCGGTTATACATTTTGCAAAATAAATAACTTTTATACTCCATTGATATTATGACTACATTTATTTTTACTCGATATACAGGAGAAAATCAGGCAGAGTCAAAGAACCGAGCCTATTTTACAGTGGTTTCTTTCATAGTATGAAGAGTTTTATCATTTTTGTAATGTCTATGTGAGTTCATTTGGTTAAAAATCAACCAAAGTATAATCTCAATATTTGTAGGTGTACGCTAAATTATTAGTATAAAGAAAATATTAAAAATGAGTAATGGTGTACTTAAAAACTTTAAAAATAGTTTCCTGAAAAAATTGTTTAATATGACTGAGCCTGTTCTTCTCGTGAACCCTTCATATGCAATTTTTCACTTGCATAGATTTTTCATTTTAATTTACATAAAAAAAACATTTATCACTGTCTTGTAAATATTAATTGAGCAGAACCAGTGGTGAGTATTCATTGGAAGTTAGTTTACGTCAATAGAACAAAGATAATAATAGCCAATCCAGGAATAAATAAACCATACTGGCTTGTCGCCAACTAGAAAAAGAAAAATTGAAAAGAAAGAAAGCAAATGAATGCCCTTAAATTGGATAAACATACTCCAAATAAAGGTCAATTACATTACATAACGAGAAGTTTTATTTTCAAATGAACATGACTAAAATTATACAAAATAAACTGGTGTGAAAAATTCACACGACTTTATCTTGCCAATGTAAATAATAAACCATTTAACCTATGTTTAATCAATAGTAAACAATGAAAAAATAAAAACAACCTTAATTTTAATCATGAGTGAGTGACGTAAAATGAAAATCATCCTGTGTTTAATTTAAAAATACAAGAAATCATTAATTGACGCTAAACTTTTTTATTTTCTACAACTTTAATAATTATACACCTTCTGTCATAAATGCATACTAAGGCCACATTATTAGAATATCCCAATTTTTTTACAGGTTTTGATGAAAAAGATTACAGAAAATCACTAATTTACGCTATACTAAGCATTGTACAAAAAAAGTTGTAGGATTTTTAATGTTCTACGACTTTGATTACATACACTTTTGCTCTAGAATGCATATTAAGGCTGTAATCTTAAAAAAAAAAACATTTTTTACCATGAGAGCACATGCCTCCCAAGAATTTCAGCAAACATGGTGCTTACTCTACTTTGTACAGCACAAAGTGTAGTAAATCAAGGCGATTAAAAAAAAATTTTACAGCAGTTTTTGAGAAAATCGCAAAAAGTGAAAAATTGCACGAATAAATTACTACTACCAGTAGACCAATTTTGATGAAAATGTTTGTGTCAGGTACTCTTTTGGTACCTAACTTACATTCCAAGTTTCAACTTTATACAATATTTCGTTCTTGAGATATTTTGTACACACACAGCCAATTGCTAAAAAACAATTTTTTGGGTTCAGGGGGCCTTATAAATGTGTATATCCGGTGAAAATTCCATTTTGAAAAATCAACAATTAAACAATGCCTTCCCTATAAATTCATATAGGGCACAAGAAAGTCAAAAGAGAATACCAAAGAGTTCACACTTATCATCGTAGGTGTACAGACAACACTTTAGTATAAGGTAATACTGAAAGGGAAAGTAGGGGCAGCGATGCTACGAGATGAGGAGAGCTGGAAGTTGGTCGCTCAGTTTGCCGAGAGGGTGATTAAGAGACTGCGGAGGAAGAAGACATCTGGAGATCAGCGAGATTGATCTCTGCCACCATAAATCAATTCTATTCCAATGTCATAAAATAAGCACACTTATTTCCTGAGATGGTGATGAAAGTGAGAGAGTGAGTACTGGTCAGTGACAGCAAGGGGGGAATAAGGCTATGGTTCCCTTCCATGCCCCACTGACAGTGTGTAATTGTAACCCGACACTTTCCTTGTAGTATTATATTAACAGTTCCGAGAGAGATGGAGGATTTTTGCTGATGTCAGATCAAGTGGCCAGGCAGCAGGTTTTTGGTTGGTAGGTGGACGCCACAATTGAATTGGTCATTTCAGAAAGCCCATAAGTCGAAAAAACTAACTTTTGGAAAAATTAAAAAACTTGTAATTTATTATGTTTCAATTTAAAGAAAAATATTAAAAAATATAAATTGTTCAGAGGTCTCTCCCTTTTAATATGAAAATATACTTTTGTCTTTTTAAAGATAAACCACTTGTTTAAAAAAAATTGAAAATTTAGACTTAAGGTGTTTCTGAAATAAATTGGAGTAAAATGTTAACTTACGTTGTTTTCTGCCAAATATGTTGTTAGACCAGAAGAAAATTGTGCTGTGCAATAGTATTCATTTATTTATTTCACTAATTTATATTAAGACTTAAAATGGCTTTCTGCAATAATAAAAATTGAAATTCTTAACTTTAAGAAAGAAAAATGTTGATTTTTGGGGCTATTCACGTTCTTAATCGTTGTCATAGACGGTAGTTATATACCTTAAAAAGATTTTTGCATAGAATCTTTGTATGGCATCTTCCACTAGAAATTAGAGTTAAAGCTTCAAAAGAACATTCACTTTCATTTTTACTTTCTCTTGCCTATATGAATATATAGGAAGGAAAGTATTGTTTTCATGTCGATTTTTCACCGGATCTATACGTTTTCAGACCCCCTGAACCAAAAAAACATGTTTTTAGCGATTGGTCTGTGTGTGTGCCTGTGTGTATACAAAATATCTCAAGAACAGAACATCGTACAAACTTGAAACTTAAGTTACATACCCTTACCGGACTCGAGACGAACATTTTCATCAAAATCGGTCAACCGGAAGTAGTAGTTTATTCGTATAATTTTTCACTTTTTTGCGATTTTCTCAAAAACTAGTCCTACAATTTTTTTTAAAAATCGCCTCATTTACTCAATTTTTCATTGTCTACAAGATAGGGTAGGGGCGCCATGTTTGCTGAAATTCTTGGTGAGGGTGTTTTTACGTAAAAAAAGTGTTTTTTTAAGATTACGGCTTTAATATGTATTATAGCACAAAAATTTATATAATAAAAAATGTAGAGAATTTAAAATTCTACAACTTTTATTTCAAACATTTTTTTGTATAACGCTTAGTTTAGCGGTAATTAGCGATTTTCTGTTTTTTCTTATGAAAACGTGTGAAAAATCAATTTTTTTAAGATTTCGGCCTTAGTATTCATTTTATGACAAAAGTGTTTATGATCAAATTTATAGAAAATTAAAAGATCTACAACTTTTATTTAGAGCATTTTTCTCTACAGAGAGTAGTTTAGTGTGAAAGAGTGTTTTCCGTATTTTTAAGCCAAACTGAGGTTGATTTTCATTTTGCGTCTTTCATATAGTATGATTAAAATTAGGTTATGTTTATTGAGGTTAGTTTTTTGTTTATTTCTAATATTTTAATACTATTGTTAGGTTTATGGTTAATTATTTGCATAGGCAAGAGAAAGTCGTGCGAGTGTTTCACACCAGATTTTTTAATTAGAAGGAAACACTTTATATCCCTAAGGATAAGCCTTTTCTTAGTGTTATATGTTACTTAAGTAAAGCCGGACTTATGTGATTTTTGTAGGGATGGTGTGTTCACATTCAGTTGGTTCTGAAATGCACTAAAGAAAAAATGTAAAATTTTGACTCATAGACTTTCTGAAATGACGGATTCAATTGAGTCCAACCTACTTCCCCCCACTGTGAGGGAGTGAACATGAGCTTTTCTCACCGCCTCAGACAAAAAAAACTGAAATAATAACCATCACTTGAATTACAGAAACTGTTCTAAATTTTAAGTATTCAGAATGAATTACATAACATTAATAATTACACTCTAGTTTTATCATAATACAGTAACACAATACAGTAAAACTACAGAACAGAAACTAATGTTATCTCAATTCATAAGCCACAGTATTACTTTATTTATTATAGAACAATATAAAATAAACAGGCTTTTTATAATATATTTTTTCTACTAAATTATATTTGTTTCCTTAAAAACAAATCTACTTTAGCAATAAATTTAGTAGTAAAGTAGTTCAGAACAGTGAAGAACTTTTAAGAGAAATTATGATTTACAATATTGTATTACATAAAGTAATCATCAGATACTTTTATAAACATCTTTTTAATTTTCTAAACAGAAATTCATCGACTATGTTAACGCAATAATGTTTAAATACAGTAGACTTGCAGTAATCCATTGGTAGCCTATTTGAGATTGTACAGAGGAGGTTATGACCATAACACGCAGGTAAAGTGTTAAAATATTTCCACTTGATCTGCTAGTTTCAGGGCTACAAAAAATAGTTGTTTCTTATCACATGGTCAGCCAATTATATGACTGAAGCATTTAAGAACAGAAAAGGTAGGAGTGTAAAAGACGCTAGTCATAATTAACTCCTTTGAAAGTAATGAATTTCATTTTACAACCGACTCCTCGACAACTCAGATGTGATGAGAAGACTTAAGTGCCAGAAAACCTTCGAATTGGTTTGATTTAGGAGATATCTTATATTAGTCTATTTTGCAATAATTTATAAATAATCAATAGTAATAAATTATCCTGTAAATCGGTTTTACATTAAATTATCTTGTAAAATCTTATGTTTTGTTTTATAAAATAAGAATATATATATTTTTTTAGAAAATAATAATAGTATGTTAAGTTTGAAAATAAGAAATGTGTAGCCTATTTATAAAAGAAGATAACTGATGTATAGTTGTTCCATAAATGTATTTTGTGTATTTCTTACAAATGTTATGATTCAGTTACAAATTTTTTTGATTTCTTAATGATTATGTAAATGTGTAATAATAAGTAAGATTAACTACCGTGCGTTCGGAAAGTCGCTGTGCACTGGAATTGTGACTATGGATTTATGAAAATATGTATAAAGAAATGACTAAGCATTTTGGAAAAAAATTTATTCAATACCTTAATTACATTGTTAAACCGTGATTACATTGTTTATAGAAGGTGCTCGAAATGACCTCCATTGGCATCAATACAGCATTGCACTCGTTTCATTTTGTTTGCAAACACCTTTCGCAACTGAAGAACAGTGATTCCTTGAATGTATGCCGTTATTGCGGCTTTAAGTTCGTCAATCGTGTGTGGTCTGTTCCGATACACAGTTTGTTTCGCCGCACCCCATAAAAAGAAATCGGGGGGAGTCAGATCAGGAGATCTTGCAGGCCACAAATTCTTTGAAATTATTCGTTCACCAAACACGTTGCGCAGGAAAGCCATTGAGATGTTAGATGTATGTGCTGTTGCCCCGTCTTGTTGGAACCAACCATTATTCATTTCCACTTGTGTTATTTGATGCGTAAAGTTCTCTAAAATATCAGAACAATAACGTTCACTATTGATTGTGTTTGCAAAAAAAATTGGTCCAACAATACGTGCTCTACTCACAGCAACCCAGACTCCAATTTTTGCTTCAAGTAAGGACTGTTCATGTAAAGCGCAAGGGTTAGTTGTCGACCATACTCGAGTATTTTGTGAACTTATATACCCTCCCAAGTGAAACCACGCTTCATCTGTATAAAACGTTACGTCAAGGATGTCTTCGGAATTTTGGTTGATGAAACGTTGAAACCAATGACAATAATTTAGTCTCTTGTCATTATCTGAAGGTTTCAGCTCTTGAACACACCTCACTTTGTATGGGAATAGTTTAAGTTCTTGTCTGACAGCTTTATGTGCGGTAGCAAGTCCGATATTATGCTGTTGTGCTAACTTACGCATTGATTTTTTTGGACTTTGTGCCATAGAATCAGAAATATCCAGCAGCTTTTGTTCGTCTAGCTTAGGGGGCCTACCACTACGTTCAGCGTCCTCAACAGAGCCAATTGCCCGAAATTTTTCTATCAGTGTTCGTACTGCATTACGGTGAGGAATAATTGAATCTGGAAACTTTTCAGAAAATTTGCGCTTCACTAAATCACTGTACTTGTCACCTTCGCGAAATACGTATTCAACGAGGAAAATGCGCTCCTCTACTGAAAGAACCATCGCGTCCAACAACAAAAAACGTGCAACAGAACTGCAATAAATGAAACATATACAACTTCAACTCAATGACTGACAGGCCTCGACGTGTTCGGCAACAATTGAACAGCACAGAGCTACCAACCTAGCCATGAAATTATTCCCTGTCATGTCACTTGGTGCACAGCGACTTTCCGAACGCACGGTATAAAGCTGCAGTCTACTTAGGTAAATTTAATATAGAAAGTAAGAATAGAAATAGGAAATACTAATCTTTAAAAGTAAGAGTACCATTAGTTAATCTTAAATAATTGTTATTGTTAAAAAATAAGAGTAGTAGACATGGGGTTTTATTTTCTTATGATTGATAATTTAATCCTTAGGTAGTTTAAGTTTGAATAAAATTGTTTGTTAGTCTAAGACTAGTTACAATAAATAAATTTTTTTTTAAAAATTACAGCCAAACCCTGTGGTGAATGAAGTGTAATTTCCAGGGTGGAAAGTAGGCGTTTTTCGGAGGGCCTGGCATGCTGATAAGCATACTTTTCCACTCCATGAGGAAGGCAATTGTAAACCACCTCACTCCTCATTTTACTTAGTAAAGCCTTCAGAGGTCCTATTTTTTTTTTTTTTTTTTTTTAACGTCCGACTGTTCTGCAATTACTGTTGATGCAGACTGTGAAGAATGAAATGATTTTTGTAACGTATGAAATTATGCCGTGCCTGAATGGGATTCGAACCCAAAACCGCATGATGAGAGGTTCAAACCAATTATTTGGTATATTACCTAAACAACAACAGCTGTATGTGACATTGGTAGGGAAAGATCAATGATGAATATTTGCAGTTAATTACCACCGATGAAATTATAATCAACATAAATGTGATGAAGCGAATGACAACAATTTATTAATCTATACAAATGACAATAGAGTGCGACATGATGAGATTTTTAAAATGTGTTTTGACTCTTTTATAAAATGGGAAGAACAAAATGATATATCATCGAGTAATTAAGTTAGGAAAGAGTATTTAGATGTTTGTTTGTTAACAAACAGAAAACCATTGACAAAAATATTGATAATATTGATAATTTTGATAATAATAATGAAAAATTTTGATAATAAAATTAATTGTTAGTGTGATTAGATACAATATGTGGGGGGGGACCAAAAAGTAACCAGACTCGGGCTGCATCCCTAAAGAAATTATAGAAAAAAAATCTGGTGTGAAACATTTACAGGACTTTCTCTTGCCAATGCAAATAATGGCCAATATAACATTAGAAATAAACAAAAAAAAATAACCTTATTTTAATCATGAGTGAATTTTTTTTTTTTAACGTCTGACTGTTCTGCAATTACTGCTAATGCAGATGATGAAGGATGAAATGATATTTTGTAACGTATGAAAATATGCCGTGCCTGAATGGGATTCGAACCCAAGATCGCATGATGAGAGGCGAGCACGTTACCAACTAAATCATGAGTGAATGATGTAAAATAAAAACCAACCTTAGTTTGGCTTAATAATACGGAAAATCACTCTTTGACTATGAACTAGGCTCTGTAGAGAAAAATGCTTATCATGAATGTTATAGGTTTTTAAATTTCCTACAAATTTGATAATAAACACTTATGTCATAAAATATATACTAGGCCGAAATCTTAAAAAATCCATTTTTTTACAGATTTTCGTGAAAAACAAAACAGAAAATCACTAATTACTGCTGAACTAAGCATTATACAAAGAAATGTTTGGAATAGAAGTTGTAGGTTTTTAAATTTTCTACAACTTTGATTATACACACTTTTGCCCTTAAATGCATATTAAGACTGCAATCTTAAAAAAAATATTTTTTTTTTTTTGAGAGAACAGCCTCTCCAAGAATTTCAGCAGACATGGTGCCTACTCTACCTAGTAGGGTACTTAAAATGTAGTAAATAAGGCGATTTTTAAAAAAATTGTAGGAGCCATTTTTTAAAAAATTGCAAAAAAAGTGAAAAGTTACACGAATAACTACTACTTCTGGTTGACCGATTTTGATGAAAATGTTCCTGTCGGGTCCTCTAGTGGTACCTAACTTAAGTTTCGAGTTTCAACTTTGTACGATGTTTCGTTCTTGAGATATTTTATTCACAAACACACAGACCAATCGCTAAAAACATGTTTTTTGGGTTCAGGGAGTCTGAAAATGAGAATAACCAGTGAAAACTCGACATGAAAACAATACTTTTTTCCTATATGTTTATGTAGACAAGAGAAAGTAAAAAGGTGAACATACCTATTAATGGGTTCATTTTTATAGAGCCAAAAATTGTTACTACGTTTTTAAGAATTTATTTACACATTTTAATTTCAGGAATGAAAAATTACCTTTTTTTTCCCTGCAATTTAAGATACAAATAAAGATTTTCCTTACTAAATAAGCAACAGGTCAAATCAAAACAGAATAGTTTAGTTATTCTAGAGCAGACTCTTTGAAGACCCGCTACACCCACCCTCCCCCTCTTCAACATGTCGTTGGACAGAGTAATAACATATTAATATTTCATAAGGCAATTACATGCACATGCAAGGCCTGGTAACACAAAAAAAAAACAAATATCGAACTACAAAAGTTGTTTATTTTGTTTTGTTTGAAGTAATCAATAACAGGTGAAAAGACAGAGCTTAGCAAAGGTTTTAATGTTTTCATCCGAGTCCAAAACTTTTTCAGAGAAATCGCAATAACTTTTTGAGTTTTCAAAAAAAAAATCACAAAACTTTTTAAGACCATGGTGATGTCAGACGATACTACGAAAATAAATTGAAAAAATTATTTTTATCAAGAATTTATTGTAAACAAAATGTACTGAATTTTTTTTGTACAACATTTATTTATTTTTTTATAATTTTGTTAAACATTTTCCTGTTTATTGTTTAGAATAATATAATATAAAAAAAACTACTAAATATACAATAAATGACTTTCACCTGATTAAATAAGTTCTCCAAAGAGTGGGAGGGTGGAGAAAATTGCAGCTAGGATTGCAAAAGGAAAAGCTAGCATAAAATCATTGAACCCCATAATTTGGAGCCGGAATACAACCATATCAGTCAAAAGTTGGTTGTATAAAATGCGATAGTTGAAAGTATCGCTATCTACGGAGCAGAGGTCGGGGAGATGTCAGAGAGAAATTCCAAACTCCTGGAATCAATAAAGATGGCCTATTGGCTAGGAGTTGTGGAATGACATAATTGGACTAACTTAGGAATGAGTTTGTCAGAGCAAGAGCTGGATTTTATAAATTCAACTGAGGGTTATGCTCTGTGTCAATGGCAAATAAAAACAAACATATCAGTAAAGCGTGTCTGTTCTACAAATATTTGACAGCATCAGGTTGTAATTATACTGTTGTTTAGGTCATCAGCCAAAAGGCTGGTTTGAACCTCTAGAAGCTAAGTAATATGAGGAGTGAGGTGGTTTACCATTGCCTTCCTCACTGAGTAGAAAAGTATGCTTATCAACATGCCGAGCCCTCTATAAAGCATCTACTTTCCATACTGCGAATGACACCTTCACTTCATTCACCACAGTATCTGGCTGTATAATAAAATTCATTACTCTCAGAGGAGATAACTGTGACTAGTGCCTATTACACCTCTACCTCTTCTGTTCTTAAATGTTTCAGTCATATAATTGGCTGATCATGTGATAAGAACCAGAACTATTTTTCGTAGCCCTAGAACTAGCAGATCGAGTACAAATAATTTAACACTCCATCTGCTTGTAATGGGCAAAAGTTTGAAAGTGTCATTACCTATTGAGCAGAGGTCTGGGAGATGTCACAGTAGAAATGCCTAACTCCTGGAATCAATGGACATGGCCTACTGGCGTTGAGTTGTGGAGTCACGAGATTGGACAGACTTAGGAATGAGTTTGTCAGAACAAGAGCTGGATTGTATATATTCACCAGAGGGTTATGCGTTGTGTCAATAGCAAATAAAAAGAAATGTCAGTAAATAACGACTGTTCTACAAATATTTTACCATATCAGGGCGTAATTATAGTTCCACTAAATTCTAGAATCATAGACAGTAACAATATTAAAATTTATTATACTGAGAAAATTTATTACATGAATATGTAAATATGAATTTATAGTAAAGAAATAATGTATAAGATAAGTGCAAATAGATAAGTAAGCCATAAATAAACAATAAGTAATTTATTGATTATAATACGGGATTACGAGCTACTGAAGAAAATAATAAATTTAATCAATTGAATACTCTTGTTTATTGTGGATCAATAATAATCGTAATCAATAAAGATAATTTACTTATCACAAATGTATAATTTATTTATCAAACGAATTCATTTCTACAACAATTAAAACTTTAATTTAATCGTTACTCTAACTGTAGTTTAAATTTACACATTAACAAGGATAAAGGTTTTTTTGTCAAATTTGGTCTCAACTTTCACTCGACTGATACCAATCAACACTGGTCTCACTGTTGTTGTCGTTAAGGTCAAAAGCCGAAAGGCTGGTTTAAAAGACTAGAGGTTTTACAACATAAAAACGAGGAATTAGGTGGTTTACTATTGCCTTCCTCACTGAATTAAAAGAGTATCCTTATCAGCATGCCACGACCCTCCGAAAAGCACTTACTTTTCACCCTGCAAATGACACCTTCAGTTCAATAATCACACGGTCTGGCTGTATAGTAAAATTCATTACTCTCAGAGTAGATAACTCAAATTAGTGTCTTTTACACCTCTACCTCTGCTGCTCTTAAATGCTTCAGTCAAACAACTGGCTGACATAAAAAACAGAACTATTTTTTGTAGCCCTGGAACTAGCAGATCGAGTGCAAAAAATTAACACCACACTTGCCTGTTATGAGCAGGTTGAAAGAGCATGCTTATCAGCATGCCATGGCCCTCCAAAGAGCACTTGCTTTTCACCCTGCAAATGACACCTTCAGTTCAATAATCACACGGTCTGGCTGTATAGTAAAATTCATTACTCTCAGAGGAGATAACTCAGATTAGTGTCTTTTACACCTCTACCTCTGCTGCTCTTAAATGCTTCAGTCAAACTGGTAGACATAAAAAACAGAACTATTTTTTGTATCGCTGGAACTAGCAGATCGAGTGCAAAATATTAACACTACACGTGCCTGTTAAGGGTCTGACCGTTAAAAAATAATTTTGTCATTTGTGTATGACTGACAATATTTAAAGTGCTTCTTCCTGATCATGTTACAATATTAACTAAATTTATGAAGTGCTTTATGGTATAGTACAACCTTTTTTATCCAGATCTCCAGATTATCTGGACCAATGATTGATTTTTTTTTCCAAAAGCTTCCTTTGTATTCTGTTCCGAAAAATTACAAGATTTCAACTTAATGATACATGATACTAAGAATATCAATCATGCTTTTAGAGGTGCTTAGAGGATGACAATGACGATGGTTACAGTGCCATGACTAATGACAAGATCATCATGGCGTGCAAAACTACACTTTTAGCTGACAGCGCTGAGTAGTCAGATGGAGAAGCAGACGATGGACTATCAACAATCACGACCTAATTGGAACAGCAGCTCAACTCCATGCTGGCCAAACTAATAATGGTGAAATGAATGCGTGATGGTGCTGCACTCTAATAACATACCAAATCGGCTCAAAAATTAAACTAGATGTTTTGTTCTGATTGACTACTAATAAATATAGTAGAGATATTTTCAAATGTACCATAGGATTTTTTCCTCATACAGGGCCAATTTAAGACCATGTGAGATGACTTTAGACGTTTCTGTAAGCTCTTTTTGCAGCCTTTATTCCCACATTCATTCACTGTAGGCTTTATCCTTTCTTCTGTCCACCTGTTCTGTTTTTGCTCTTCATAAATGCTCTTAAAATCCATAATTAGTTGTCTAAATTTGGTTCGGTTTATTAAGCAAAGGTATTGGATAGGTATATCTATTAAATATAAGTTTTATTTGTAAGCAGTACTGTTTTATTGCATAATCAATACTGCATCTGGTTATCTAGATTTTTGATTATCTGGATCACTTCCTGTCCCAATTAGTCTGGATAAACGAGGTTGTGCTATACTACCAAAAATAATTATTTATGTAAATACAGAGACTTTAATTTCAAACAACTAATGGTTCTTTCACAAAAAAAATAAGTGATTCATTAAGTTCAAATCAAATAACCTCATAGATGATCAGTAATATTATAAATACAATACTAATAGCTTTCTGAACTGAGCCAAAACATTAAATTTATTAAATAAAAACTAATATACTACAACAACACAACTATTATAATTCTTTAAATAAATTAGTCCTTCAGTGCATTGGGATTCATGACATGATTCTCAATGGATTTTACATTAATTTCATATTAAATTTATTACAAATGTTCCACAGCTATTTATTAACTCCTTTTAAAATTTTCCGTACGACAGAAAAAATAATCCCTATATAAAAATTGTTATAAAAAAGCAAATAAAAAATTTGATAAATAAAACATTTTATGGCTCACAAATGTTACCTTTTAAATAACTGTTTATCCCACTAATTAATAAATCGTTAATAAATTTAACAGTTAAGTTAATGTAAGTTGAAAAATTTTTTTTAAAGAAATTAAATTTTTTACAAAAATTATTTGGTACTTGTTTTAAGAATTTTATAAACACTGCAATTCTTTATTATAATATAGGCATGCTACATATGTTATTAATAAACCATTTGTCAAGTGGAATTGATAGAATTTAAGAAAATAAATAAAACGATAACGCATTAAAAATGTTAATTTATAATTAATTAATTTATAACCTAAATTAAATTACACTCATCATTAAAGTAAATTATAATCGATATTTAATCGTTCATGGCCAATGTTAAACACTAACAGACAATACCACTTAAACTCAATAACAGAGAGATTACAAAAATCATCACGATACAGTACATTATAATGTCAATTAAAAATCAACTGATAAAATTTTTATTATTGAAATAAAAGGTCAATAAAATAAACATCAATACATTAATAATTAAATCGTCTATAATAAAACTCGACATTTAACTTTCAATTTAATTCTAATCTGAGAAAGTAAAGTGTAAACGTTTTTAATTTATGTCATTCATTCCCTCCATCACCACTTCATAAACAACTCACTTTACATTACGGCTGCCATTAAATTGTCATAGACATAAAAGTAAACTTTTAACACAACCAAAAACACAGTTATCATAAACGTTTCACACCCCTTTTTAATAACTAAAAATTCATTTTACAAAATCGATAAACAATGTTTATTTCCTATACAAGGACAAAATCATAAAATCAAATTACAAATAAAACACACAGTCTAAAGAGAAATAAAAAAATAGAAAATATAGGTTAATAAGTAATGAAGCGATTAATGGAAATGAAAAAAATAGAAAAGATAAGACTTAACGAGTAAAAAAAATTAGTTTAATGGACATGTTTATGAAATACGAGGGCTATTCAAAAAGTAGGGAATGTTTTGTAAATAAACAAAAACTATGTAAAAGAAAAATTTTTTATTATATACATCTGAAAGAGTGACTAAAATACTACTTTTCTACATAGTCACCAAGCAAATTGAGGCACTTGTCATAGCAGTGGACAAGCTTCAAAATTCCTTTGTCACAGAAATCCGCCGCCTGCGACCGCAGCCACTCAGTGACGCGCGCCCGGAGTTCCTCGTCGTCGTCGAAGCGCTGTGTTGCTAGCCAGTTCTTCATTCTTGGAAACAAGTGAAAATCACTCGGTGCAAGATCAGGACTATAGGGTGGATGAGGGAAAACCTCCCATTTGAATGAATCAAGGAGTTCTTTTGTGCGGTTTGCCATGTGAGGTCAGGCATTGTCATGAAGAAACAAAATTTTTGACGACAACCTTCCTCGGCGCTTGTTTTGAACTGCTCTCCTAAGGTTGCGCAATGTTTGGCAGTACCGATCAGAGTTTATTGTTGCACCACGCTCGAGAAAGTCAATGAGCAGCACACCTTGCCTGTCCCAAAACACAGTAGCCATAATCTTCCTTGCTGATAAGGTTTGCAGACATTTTCTTGGTTTTTTAGGAGAATGTGTGTGCCCCCACTCCATGGACTGCAATTTTTTCTCGGAATTGACATGTTTAACCCAAGTCTCGTCACCCGTTATGATGCGATCCAGCAATGCATCACCATCCGTGTGGTAGGCCTCGAGAAATGTTAAGGCTGCCCCCATTCGCTGACGCTTATGGTTGTCAGTAAGTATTTTTGGCACCCATCTTGCACAAAATTTGTGGTAGCCTAGCTTTTTAGTGACAATTTCAAACAACAAAGTGCGTGAAATTTGTGGGAAGGAAAGTGAAAGCTCCGTTATCGTGAATCGTCGGTTTTCACGAATTTTTTCATCGACTTTGGCGACCAAATCATCCGTCACAATGCTCGGGCGACCGCTCTTCTCTTCATCATGGACGTTGGTACGGCCATTTTTAAACCGAATACACCATTTTCGCACTGAACTTTCATTCATCACGTTGTCACCGTATACTTCACACAGTTGCCGATGAATTTCTATCGGTTTTAGGTTTTGGGCGACAAAAACCGTATGACAGACCGCACTTCACAACTGGCGGGATTTTCAATTGCAGCACACATTTCAAATTGCAATATCGAGAAAACAGGCAGCGCAGCGACATTCCCGTTGCAACAGCTGGACGCCGACTGAAGAGCCGAACATGCACATAACAAGACATACATGATTGCCGCGCGCCCAGCAGCGTCAAATAGAAACGTTCCCTACTTTCTGAATAGCCCTCGTACTACAAAAAAGATTTAAAAGTTATTTGATACATGCAAAAATTACAAACAATAAATGGTTCGTAAAAATTAAAATGTAATAAAACAAAGTTCATGCCAATTTCAAAAAACATAACAATTTATTGCAGCAAATATTTTGAAAAATAAAAAGTAAGAGTCAACAAGGTACGATGAGATAAAAGAGGAAGAAGAAAATACCACATATTGAGATATTGTTACATATAAAAAAGATGGTGTGAAACACTCACACAAAACACTCTAAATAAAAGTTGTAGATCTTTTAATTTTCCATACATTCGATTGTATACACTTTTGTCATAAAATGCATACTAAGGCTGAAATCTTAAATAAAATTGATTTTTCACACGTTTTCGTGAGAAAAAACAGAAAATCGCTAATTACCGCTAAACTGAGCGTTCTACAAAAACATGTTAGAAATAAAAGTTGTAAGATTATAAATTCTCTACATTTTTTATTACATATAAATTTTTGCGCTAAAATGCAAATTAAAGCCGTAATCTTAAAAAAACAACTTTTTTATGTGAAAACAGCCTCACCAAGAATTTTAGCAGTCATGACGCCTACCCTATTTTCTAGAGCATAAAAAATTTAGTAAACCAGGCGATTTTTAAAAAAAATCGTAGGACCAGTTTTTGAGAAAATCGCAAAAAAGTGAAAACTTACACGAATAAACTACTACTTCCGGTTGACCGATTTTGATGAAAATGTTCGTGTCGGGTCCGGTAGTGGTATTTAACTTAAGTTTCAAGTTTCAAGTTCGTACGATGTTCCGTTCTTGAGATATTTTGTATACACACACACACACACACACACACACACAGACCAATCGCTAAAAACATGTTTTTTGGGTTCAGGGGGTCTGAAAACGTGTAGATCCGGTGAAAACTCAATTTTGAAAAATTGACATGAAAATTCATTCCTATATATATTCATACAGGCAAGAGAAAGTAAAAATATATTAAAAAATTTATAATTTTTTTACTTAGACATTACTTAATTGGAATTTAACTTCTGATAATCCCGAGCAACTTGAAAGCCCTGGGATTCAACTGGGGAGGGCTTTGACTCATGTGAATATGAAAATGATGAAGTAATGAAAAATTACACCTACCAACACGTTCATAATGCAAGAATCCATCAAGAGAAATTTTGGGCACTTATCCTGCAAGAGGAGCATCTGGTAAGCCAAGCAATCCAGTAAAAGGTTGGGAGAAAATCTCAGTTGATGAAGCAGCCCTTTTACATGACTAGCCTGGGTTTAGGGTAAATAACCCACCAGAGGCAATCCCAGAATCAATTCAGAGTAAAAGAGGAAACGAGCAGTTTCCTCTTTTACTCCAAATTGACACTGACAAATCACCAAAAGTGTTTATAATAAAAAACAATATTTTATTATTGAAAAATGAACTCAACAAGATTTTAACTAAACAAACCTTACATCACTTCATTCAATGTTTGATAAAAAAAAAGACTATAAACCACGACTAACGATCTGGTGTGAAACACTCACTCAACTTTCTCTTGCCAATGCAAATAATTAACAATAAAACTAACATTAGCCAAATAAAACATTAGAAATAAACAAAAAAACTAACCTCAATAAACATAACCTTATTGTAATCATGAGTGAAAGAAGCAAAATGAAAATCTACCTCAGTTTGGCTTAAAAATACGGAAAATCACTCTTTCACATTAAACTAGGCTCTATAGAGAAAAACGCTCTAAATAAAAGTTGTAGATCTTTTAATTTCCTATAAATTTGATTATATACACTTTTGTCGAAAAATACATGCTAAGGCTAAAATCTTAAAAAACTTGATTTTTCACACTTTTTGTGAGAAAAAAACCGAAAATCGCTAATTACCACTAAACTAAGCGTTATACAAAAAAATGTTTGATATAAAAGTTGTAGGATTTTAAATTCTCTACAATTTTTATTACATAAAATTTTGCGCTTAAATGCATATTAATCCGCAATCTTAAAAAACCATTTTTTTTACGTGAAAATAGCCTCACCAAGAATTTCAGCAAACATGGCGCCTACCCTATCTTGTAGAGCATACAAAATTTAGTAAACCAGGCAATTTTTTTAAAAAAATTGTAAGACCAGTTTTTGAGAAAATCGCAAAAAAGTGAAAAATTACACAAATAAACTACTGCTTCCGGTTGACCGATTTTGATGAAAATGTTCAGGTCGGGTCCTCTAGTGGTATCTAACTTATGTTTCAAGTTCCAAATTCATAAGATGTTCCGTTCTTGAGATATTCTGTTTACACACACACGCACACATACACAGACCAATCACTATAAACATGTTTTTTGGGTTCAGGGGGTCTGAAAACGAGTAGATCCGGTGAGAACTCGATTTTGAAAAATCGACATGAAAACAACACTTTCCTTCCTATATATTCGTATAGACAAGAAAAAGTCTTCTTCTTCTTTTAGTGCGCTATCCGTTTCGGATGTTGGCGACCAGCATGGCAATTCTCACTTTGCTGACAGCAATACGGAAAAGTTTAGCAGATGTCTTTCCGGTCCATTCCCGGAGGTTGTGTAGCCAGGATATTCTTCTTCTTCCTGGTCCTTTCCTTCCATCTATTTTCCCTTGCACAATGAGCTGTATCAAAGAGTATCTGGACTCATTCCGTATGACGTGTCCCAAATACTGAAGTTTACGGATCTTGATGGTGTTCAATATTTCTCTGGATTTCTTCATCCGTCTCAGAGCTTCTTCATTTGTTACATGCTCTGTCCATGATATTTTAAGCATTCTCCGGTACAACCACAATTCAAAGGCTTCTATACTTTTAATCATCTCTTGTTCAATGTCCATGTCTCTGCTCCATACAACAAAATAGAGAAGATGTAGCACCTCAAAAGTCTGATTTTCGTTTCAATGGTAAGATCATGGCTCCTGAAAACTCTGTTCATTTTATTGAAAGCAGCTGTTGCCCTTGCTATACGAAATTTAATCTCCTGTGCCATGTCCCAATTTTCATTTATCATTGTTCCCAGGTACATTGTGTGTTTCACACGTTCTAATTGCTGGTTATTGACGAAAATTTTGGCTGTCGTTTCTGTGATATTCAAAAGGCGCGTACGTATTATATGAATCAACTGTAACATTTTCAGAATTTTTCATCAGTAGTGACGTTACATAAAACAGTTGTTTTGAGAGCGCGTTTTGAATTTTGCAATTCTTCTGCTTAATGAGTAACGGTCAGTTTCCAAAGGGTTAAAATTAATAAAATTCATTATATTCTATTATTATTATTTACAAACGCCATGCTACCGCTCCAAGGGGTTGGAAAGTACAGTTATAAGCATTCATACATGTCCAAGTTAAAAATTTAGTTGTTTTTCCAGCTTAATCTTAATAACTACTACCAAGGAAACTGATAACTTATATCAAAAACATAAAAGTAAACTTACAAAGCACATAACTTATTTGAAAATTATGTTGGAAGTTATCATAATATAATGTGTCAGCCTGCTGCAGTTACAACTAATGGAAAAAGTACCCAAAGCTTCAGGACTGTTCATGATACATTGTGCTACTACTGTTACATGAAAAAAATATGATATTTAAATCAGACAAAGTGATATACAACCGAATGTAGGCCTACTAGGAACATTATCGGAGAACACATACAGAATTTTATTAAGTACTTACACACATTTCTGTTCCTACCACACACCTGTTTATTAATAGTCCTGAGCTTCAAAAATGAACCTTTGCATACATCAACCACTAAAACACCCGGTAACCAAACACCCCTACTGTAATAGAATAATTACGATAACTTACCTGCATTAAATAAGAAAAAATGTCCCTTCATAGGGAGAAGTTCTGCTCTTACACTGAATAGCGGCATCTTTACTGTTATTTACTTCAGGTGATCAAGAAAATCTGCAAAATAAAAAAACTATTTTTTATTACATTGAATCAAATTTAATTACCTTATTAAATTAAAAAAATAATTGTTCTATAAATATTACGTGATTTTACATTACTTTACCAATAAACGATAACAATAGATGAAATTCATATTTTGGTAGTTTTATCATAATATCAATTGATATTCGTATTAACAGTAATGATAAACCAATTTTATCACTGTTATTAACATTACGAAAGGTACAAAAATAGGTTATGGCACACATTATGCAATTGAAAATTTACAAAGAAAGGATTAATACTTACCAATGTTTGATTGGTTAAATACGTAACAAATATGAAAGCTAAGCCAGATTTTACACAATATAGAAATTTCAAAATTCAAAAAACTTAATCCATGAATTACATGTCTACACCGAATAGGCCATTTTCATAAATTAAGGGGTACCACCAACTCTACGATTAATTGAAAATTATTGTAAAAGTACTTGTGAAAAACTTTCTTTGACTCAGACTTAAAAATTACTTGTAATAATCGTAAAATTGATAGAATATTACTAATATTAATTATTTGTTCATATTACACAAAATACAATAATCACTTATGTAAGTCTTCCTGGAACGTCATATTAAGTTAGCAATATTTACTATATTAAACTAAACGTTAAGAGCTTCATATTTATTTTTTGTATAATTCATAACACACTTAAGTAAAATTATCGTAGATTACAACTTTCATTGATAAATCTTGTAAATGGCAGGTCCTTGTTTATTCTTTCCAAGAACGTAAACACAGTACCGGTATGTTGTTAGGTCTATGGAATAACTTAAAAACAACTTGTTGCTCATAAAAAATTTAAACTACGGCGAATCTTGTTATTTTATTATTTTCAATGCCATGAAATCCTCTACAATACACAAATTACTTCGCGTGAAGTCGTACATAAATAACCAGGAGTTGCATAAAACTGAACATTTGTACTTGTTCGGTTCGTTCTGTTATCAAACAATAATACGAAAATATACTACTAGAGAATTCGGGTACGAGAAAGTGCCATCACTATATTCTTGGCCGATATTAGGCCACGCTTACTTATTTCTTCCTAACGGTAAGTAAAAATAAATTTTGTAAATAAAATTCATTGTAAAACAATTTCAACGAAAGACCAAAACTTTTTATAGTTCAACGAACTTTCGACTATTATGAGCTTAGACGTTGACAGATGACTGTGTGACCTCTAAATCTAAAATTCTAATGCCATCCGTATTACGTCGTACAAATTTAGAATTTTGTTATTTACATTTTTCTTATATCTCTTGTGAACCTATAAAGCGATAAATAGATGAGAATATTAGAATAATACCCACAAATATTATTACTTCTACTTACGCCATACTTGAGCGAGTGCTCGTTAACATTAATGTTTTATATTATTTCTTATCTCTCAATTGCTTGCATCTACTCTACTACATGGATTGGCTGACGCCGGGTCGTTTTGAATTTTAATTTGACGTGACTACCGTCATGACCACCCCGGTCGTAAGGAAACTAAATATAAAAATATAATAGTACATTATGGTAACCATAGATAATATAGATGGTAACCAGCTGAGCCTGTACAAGACTACACCTAATTTATACATCATGCATATCATTTTTATCTCATAGGGTCATGGGGCTGCTTATTGTTCTTAAATAGAACAGATTGCAATGACACACCTTAGGGAAAACATTGGCCAATGAGAATGGAAATTACCTATTTGCGTTTTATTCTTTTATAGGTACTTCAGTTTAGATTATATTAACTTCCATAATAAATGTGTAGAATGTATCAAATTACCGGAGAGAATATTGTCTAGAATAATATTTAAAAAATTATGTATTTTTTTATACAAATTGTCCTTTTTCAGTTTATACATACTTGCTATGTTTAGGAAAATACAAAACAGAACGATTGACAGAAGCAGTATCTGACTTAAGTAATGAACTTGGACCAGTGTTTAAACTTCGCCTGGGCGGAGAAGATTATGTTATTACTACTGATGCTGATGATACCAGAACATTATTTATGAATGAAGGTCGGAAACCTCATCGCCCTTCATTTCCAGCTTTGATTCAATACAGAAAAAGGGCGTTTGGAAGTATTGGAGTTGTACCAGGGTAATAATTACTACGTACTATTATAATTAACTCTTTTAATTGATTGTTTTTCTCATTTATTACCCTTTTTTTACCGGTCAACCTTCCATTGTAGTTTGATGCTACATGTATGTGATATTTTTTTTTTTTTTGTTGTTTAGGTCATCAGCTGAAAGGCTGATTTGAACCTCTAGAGGCTTTTAAGTAAAACGAGGAGTGAGGTGGTTTACTTTGCCTTCTTCATTGAGTGAAAAGTATGTTTATCAGCATGCTAGGTCCTCTGGAAAGCATCTACGTTCCACCCTGCAAATTATACCTTTACTTCATTCTGCACAGGGTCTGTCTATCTGATGAAATTCATTACTGTGAGAGGATATAACTGTGACTAGTATCTTTTATACCTCTACCTCTTCTGCTCTTAAGTGCTTAGTCATATAATTGGCTGACCATATGATAAGAAACAGAACTATTTTTGTAGCCCTGGAACTAGCAGATCGAGTGCAAATAATTTAACACTCCACGTGCCTGTATAAAAATAGACTTAGGCTATTGAACTTATTACTTTAAATGAATGTTGCGTCAACAGTTTGTTCATAATAAAATTATTTACCGTGTCTTTTGACCACACCATGTACTCTGCTTTTCACTAAGTGTGTTAAGACAGTCACAGACCAAGTTTATCTAATTTATTATTAATTAAGCTAAAATAAATAAGTCTAATCCAGTAAGATTAATTGAAATATTTTACAGAAATGGAGATGAATGGTATCATTTTCGACAAGCATTAACACCTTTATTAAAGAAATCTGTATATGAAGCCTACAAAGAAAAACAGAAAAATATAGCAGAAGATTTTGCTTACTATGTAAGAAATAAAAGAAATAAGGATAATTTTTTACTGACAGACATCTTTCAACATTTGTTAAGATTTACTATTGAAGGTATCAAATTCTATATCAAAGTACCAATCATCGAAGTACAGCAGTAACCACAGTTTAGTATTCAAAAATAATTTTCAAGCGAGATATTACAAAGAACATAAAAAAGCGCTGAAATTTGACTATATTATATCATAGAGGAAAACATAAATTCAGTAAAATAGACAAACATTTCAATATAATTAAAACCAATTATATAGAGAAAATAAAACTAAGGTTGAAAATATGAGATGTTCCATAATTATAGACATTTAAAAGAGCAAAAGCAGGACATTTTAAATGAACAAATCAAATTTAAGAATGATGATGTGATATTGACTGCTGCTGCCATCTGTAATAAAATATGAGAAGGGATATATTAGAATAAATGAACAAGTTTTTATTGATGACTGAAGATATTCTGAAGGTTTTTTAGATAAAAATTTTTTAAGTTTCACATGATATTTTTAGTACTCTGATCATGGTAAATCCAGCGACTCATGTAAGTAGATACATGTAGATTTATATTTTATACAATATAAATTTTGTATAGAATATTCAAAGGTAGTTACTTTTATACAGATTTGATTACTAGACAGTGGTTACCGCTGTACTTTGATGATTGAGATTCAGTTAGCCAAACTCTCTCAGGAATGGTCAGCGTGAGTCTGTACAAGACTACATTTCATTTAGATATCACCCTCATCTCATTAATCTATGGTGTTGCTTATAGTTCTGAAACTAAACAGATTGCAACGTACACAATTTAGGTAATGAAAGATAAGAAATAAAAAATCTTTGTATAAACTTTTTTTTGTTATTATTTTGGTTTTACATTGATTCTTAATTTCTAAAATTATACATTATAGAATTAAAGAAAAAGTTTTGTGGGCACCAACATTTTTCAATTTGATTAATCTTTATTTGTTGTACTGTATTGAAGATAAATTAATTAGTTCAATTCTTGTGCCAATTCATTGACCTAAAATCTAAACCAGTAAGCAAATCTAGTCGAGAACTGTATTTGGTGATTTTAGAAGTTCCCCTTAACATAATGTTCCAACTTTCGACACTGTACAATATTCCGTTATCGAAATATTTTGTTTACACACATAGAACATCACTAAAAACATTTTTTGTGTTCAGGGAGCCTGAAATATTTTCGGTAAAAACTCAATTTGGGAAAATTGACATGAAAACAATACTTTCCTTTCCCTATGTATAGGACAGGAGAAAGTAAAAATAGTAAATTACTTAAGTTATAAAATTAATAGAAAATAATTTAAACAAGAACTTATTTTTAGCTATATCTGTGACAAGTCCAGGAGTATTGTATAACTGCCTCAAAGGAGAATCTGAATCAGAAAAAATTATTAAAGCAAGCATTGATTTTATGGATGGCCTTTATCAGACATTAATTGAGCCACCGATATGGAAATTTATTAAAACAAAAGGATACAAAAAACTTGAATCTTCTCATACTGCAATCCACAGGTAATGTACTTAGTTTAAATGGATATATTTTAATTTGAAAAATTCATCAAATAAAGCATAACTTTAGAGTTATTTGTAATTTTATATAATAATAATTATTATTATTATTATTTATTTATTTATTCCACTTTATATAAAAATACAAAATTATATCTAATCTACTAGGAATAAATAACCACCAACTCAAGTAAATGGTAGGTAGTTATATAAAAAAAAAAAAAAAAACATAAGAACAAGTTTACAAATGAATTACAAATCAATGTCGTCATCCACTACAAATGACAATTGAAATTGTTGCGGCAGCTACAGCGCATGTTAACTATATTATTTTTAACAATAATATTAACCAAGCCATCAGTCTTCAAAGCAGATATTCATCTGAACATGACTAACACTGAAATCAGTTATCATTGTTATATTATTTACCAAGATCAGTAAATTTCTACAAGGACTGAATAACAAGCACTGCAAGTCAGAAACGGTAAAACACCAACACTAACCAACAATTCTTACAAGTGCATCAACATCAGTTATGTCATTGAGCCAATCTTTAACTTTTCTTGAAAATATTAACATGTTTATTAAGCTGTTCTTAATTTCAATAGGCAACAGATTAAACTTGGGACCTAAATAAACAAAAGTTTTAGCAAAAAAAAGGATTTATTAACTTTCAGTCTTATAGAAAGTTGTTGGCTTGAACCTTTAGTTCTGTGATATAAATATATAGTTATATAGTTCTGCGATATGGCATACTTTTGATCTGATATTGTTTATTTTCGACTTAAAAGACAAAATTTTAAAATTGTCCTTGTATCTGTTGTGTACAATAAGATATAAATTGTTTTTAATGAGAATATGAGATATGATCAAAAAATATGGAGAATAACTTTAACCCGAACAAAGTAATAAGCTTACTTCAAATTTGAATAAATCTCCTTCAAGGTTACTTTCCTTCACTAGCGATGCAATATTGATTCCATGATCAGAAGCATTTCTGGAAGGCTTCTTTCGCAAGGGCCTTCACCTAGTTTGTTGTGGCCCTCTCAATGTCGGGAATGGTGTCAAAATATTTTGCCTTCAGCATGGATTTTATTTTTAGGAAGAGCGGGAAGTCACATGGTGCTAAATCCGGAGAGTAAGGTGGATGTAGACGGACAGGAATCATTTTTTCTTGACCAAAAACTCACGGATCAGAACTAAAGTCTGGAAACAAATTTTGCATTTATATGTTTAATTTGCAATTTATCGGTTAAAGTGCTTTGCACAGACCATAACGAGATGTTCAGTTGTTCAGTAAGCTCTTGAATAATCAATCGGCTGTTTCACAAATAAGTTTTACCACATTTCCATCTGGGTTTGAGCTCAAAGGACACCCCAACCGTTTCTTGTCTTCAATCGACTCGTTTTCACTTTTAAATTGCTCATGTCACTAGTAAACAGCTTGCAGAGTTACCACATTATCACCAAACATTAATTTTATTATTTCATGAGCTTCTTTGGCACTTTTTTTGCAACTTAGCACAAAACTTAGTGTTTATGTGTTATTCGAAATCCATGATGCGCGATAGGCAGCTAAACATGACCTCACCCTTCTGGCTCCGGAAACCGACTAACAAGTCATAACTTGTTCAAACTTGATACTACTATCTCAAAGAATCAGGCTATCTGACTTATTACTTCAAATAGATGTAGTAACAGCAGTTTGTTTGCAATAAAATTATTCACCAAATTTTTTGATCACACGTCATATATTTCAATGTTGTAGTATTCAGTTGAATCAGCATATGTTACAAGAAGTTAAATAGTTTTTGCTATTAATACAAATTTTCTTACTTGTACAAGGTCTAGATAAAAAAAAACTGCCGCAAACATTTTTAGAAAGCTAATTCATGGAATTTTTTATAATTTTGATGCTACCTATGTTTAGGCAACAGTGAAAGCCCTCACTGACTGACTCATTCAGTCATTTCATTCACCACTAATTCTTTAACTTCTTAAACACATAAAGACCTGATTTTTTATTTATTTAATCCCCTAATGTGTGTAGTACATTGGTAAATTGAAATCTGTTCAATTAAGAATAATTAGCAACCCCATGACTTGATAAGATGAAGATATGTAAGATATGTACATGTGGTAGTCTTGTGCATACTCAGCTTTTAAATAAGCTTTTTTTGGTTTTGTGTTCGACTGTTGTGGACATTAAGGCTAGTGCAGACAGTGAAGGGTGATAGATAGAAATGAATGGTAAAAAAATGCTAGACCTGAATGGCAATTAAACCTAGCATCTCTGGTATAGAACCCAGTTGTACTGACCACTATACCAGTGGGTTAGCCTAATTGTTATTATAAATAATAACTTATATAATATAAATCTGTGTATTGTTTTATACTAAAAGAATACGGTTGTCATGAATAATCCTTTTATAAATTGTTTCTCATTTTTACAGGCTTCTTTTAAATCAGGTGAATAACTTAAAGAATAATCACAATGAAGTACTTGCGACAGAGCAACCTTTTATGGAATCCTTATTTAACAATAAGTCACTGAGTCAAAACGATCTGATTATGTTGGTAATGGAAGTATTCTTAGGAGGAATTGATGCTGTAAGTATTGTTTTAAAAATTAAATACCTTGTAATCTGGAATTTTGCCTTCTGTGATATTTATGCCCAAAAATGTTCTAATAAATGGTTAATAAACTGTCACCAGATGGCGAGCTTCAGAAGCCTAATGGACAAACAGGGCCATTAGGGCTTAAGCAGTGGTTGTCTAGGTGGGTAGAGTTGTGTGTCAGTCAAGGCGGTGGACAATATAGCGTCTCATCATTTAGCTGAGATGTTATCCTCTTTCCTCGCAGAAGTGCGTCGATGGCTACTTCGTTGGGACCCAGTGGGCACATTGATCAGTTGAGGGACTGCTGTCGGGATTGCTCACGGCAGCGAGCGGTAACAGTCCCAATTGATAGTGGTTACAGTGCCGGGTCGGCAAGCAGAAGTATCTTCTCTCTTACGTGTCATCAATGGGTCTTTGATGAAGTCCATTAGCCATATGCCGATGGTTAATATCTGCTCAAAGCTGTAGAATAGATGGAATTATGATTGGACTCTTATATAGTAACCATAGGGGTGGATAATAGCACTCTGCAGTGCCAAGAAAGATCCGCCGACCTTGCCAGAAATGTTGTTGGCTTCCCTCTATCAATATGTCGGAAGCATACCTAATGAAAGGGGCGATGGTGACACAGTCGCGATTAAAATTAGGTTGTTTTTAATTATTTACATTGTCAAGTGAGAGTCCTGTGAGTGCTACAAAAGAAGCATATCACAGTACCTAAAACATTACTGTGAATCATATTATCTTTCCCCACACAAAAGAAAACACCTGATGATTTTAATGAAAATATTACATAGAAAAAATAATATTATTTGTTAAAGAAAAGAAAAATATATATCAGAAAAACAATTTAAAAAAAATTTTTAATTAATTAAAGAGAAAACTTAACTAATTTAAAGGTTTGTAAAATTAAATCACTGACATGAGCAGGTAACAAAAAATTTCCATTTGGAAGACGTGATATAGGACTAGCATGGAAACGATGGTAAACGCCTACTCCCAGCTGGAAAAAGAAGAAGTCAAAGAGATTATTAATAAAATAATTAACTATTTCTATTTTAGTAAATATTGATTTTCTTTTTTTTCTGTTGATTTGTTTAGACAGCGACCACTTTGGCTCTCACTTTATATAATCTATCGAAAGACGAAAGAATTCAAAATGAAGCATTCAAGGAAGTATCTGAAGATAAATCACCATTTAAATATATTCGAGCTTGTGTTAAAGAAACGTTACGTCTTTTTCCGACTGCTGGAGCTAACAGTCGTTATTTAGCACAGGATGCAATAATTGGAGGGTATCATATTCCAGCTGGGGTCAGTAAACAGAAAAAACTGTTTTTTAAAGAATTTTTTAAATATAAATCGTTTTTTTAAATGTAATGCACGTATTTTTTAAAGCACCACTTTCAAAAATTAGGTTGTGTATTAGAATTGAGTATTGCTGCCCTTCTCTTCCATCCAAAACTCAGTATATTCTACTCATCCATTTTCGGTCTTTGGCATGTCTACTTGGCCAGAGCACCGTACATAATTTTATTTCAGTGTTTGGATTATCAATAAAAAGTCAGTGTTAAGTACAGTTACTATGTTAACATTTATGTCATATATAGAGTAGTTTTAATTTATACAAGTTGTTGTTTAGATCATCAGCCGAAAGGCTAGTTTGAACCTGTAGAGGTTTTACGAAGGAAAACGAGAAGTGAGGTGGTTTACCATTGCCTTCCTCACTGAGGGGGAAATTACGCTTATCAGCATGCCGGGCCCTCTGAAAAGCACATATTTTCCACTTTGCAATTGACACCTTCACTTCATTCACCACAGGGTCTGGCTGTATAATGAAATTCATTACTTTCAGAGGAGATAACTCTGATTAGTGCTTTTACACCTCTACCTCTTCTGTTCTTAAATGATTCAGTCATTTAATTGGCTGACCATGTGATAAGAAACAGAACTATTTATTTTGGCCCTGCAACGAACAGTTGTTGTTTAGGTCAACAGCCGAAAGGCTGGTTTGAACCTCTAGAGGTTTTACTAAGTAAAAACGAGGAGTAAAGTGGTTTACTATTGCCTTCCTCACTGAGTTAAAGGAGTATGCTTATCAGCATGCCAGGCCCTCCGAAAAGCACTCACACTTTCCACCCTGCAAATGACACCTTCACTTCATTCACCACAGGGTCTGGCTGCATAGTGAAATTCATTACTCTCAGAGGAGATAACTCTGATTAGTGTCTTTTACACCTCTACCTCTTCTGTTCGTAAATAGTTCAGTCATATAAGTGGCTGACTATGTGATAAGAAACAGAACTATTTTTTTTGTCCCTGGACCAAACAGATAGAGTGCAATTAAAATAACACTCCACCTGCCCATTTTGGGCATGCAATGAACAGATTGAGTGTAAATAATTTGACACTCCACCTGTCTGTTATGGGCACGTATACACGTAATACTCTAATAACTTATCTGTTGGTGTCTTCAATAGTGCAGCATCATCAAGTTCTACCATCGAAGAACTATTCCATGTTTGTGGTATCTACTCATGTGCAAAATGTCAAGTATTGATGGACTCATTTATGTAAGAACATATCTTGTCAATATCCTTATTTGTGTCATAATTAGAAGTTTTTTTCTGCCCATAACAGACAGGTGGAGTGTCAAATTATTTACACTCGATCTGTTAGTTGCAGGGCTAAAATAAATAGTTCTGTTTCTTATCACATGGTCAGCCAATTAAATGACTGAATCATTTAAGAACAGAAGAGGTAGAGGTGTAAAAGACACTAATCAGAGTTATCTTATCTGAAAGTAATGAATTTCATTATACAGCCAGACCCTGTGGTGAATGAAGTGAAGGTGCCATTTGCAGAGTGGAAAATATGTGCTTTTCAGAGGGCTCGGCATGCTGATAAGCGTACTTTTCCACTCAGTGAGGAAGGCAAATGTAACCACCTCACTCCTCGTTTTACTTAGTAAAACCTCTAGAGGTTCAAACCAGCCTTTTGGCTGATGACCTAAACAACAACAACAATAGAAGTTTATTCCGTCAATCTATTGTATTTCTTGTGACCTTTACCTTCCTCATTTTCACTGTTATCACTTCAATCAGTTGCTTTAATTTTGTCTGCTGACGCCAATAAATACAGACTGGTCCCTTCAGAAATACTTGAAGTTTATTTTGTCATTGTTATTCTTTCAAAATCCACTGACAAACTGACCACCTGTGGCAATTGTCATTTCCAAACAGGCACAGCTTTTCTATGTAATAAGACACAATAAAGATCCTTCTAAAACCTTCCATGGTTTACCAGAGCCATCTACAACTGCTATTCTAATAGCTCTTTTCAAAACATTTGATTCATCGGAAATTCATTATCTTTGTTACAATACACTTAAACAATTTATTACCTTAACTATTTCTAGAATACCAATGTTATGTCACAACAAGTTATGTATTATGCATTTTTGTTTAGGCCAAGCCAATTGCTGTGAGTGCTGGGTTACGTATGCGCATACTTGACTTGGACCCTGCATACTCCTCCAACCTACAGTTAGATGTACAGTCAAGAGTGTTGTTGAAAATTGACACCTATTGTATTTTGTAGGCATGCTGTTCCATTGTTGATTACGTACGCTGTACTATTGCAGTACACACGAGGGTCGTTTGAAAAGTCCGTGCAAATATAAAAACTACTTAATTGTTTGGGGTAAACCCCAAACTCGACATAGTCTCCTTTTAGGCTTATACACTTCGTCCAACGCTGCTCTAGTTTGTTGATCCCTTCCGAATAATAGGATTTGTCCGAGTCTGAAAAATAGCCATTCGTTCCTGCAATCACCTCCTCGTTTGAATAAAATCTTTTTCCCGCTAGCCATTTCTTCAAATTGAGAAACAAACAGTAGTCCGAGGGAGCCAAGTCTGGAGAATAGGGGGGATGTGAAACGAGTTGGAACCCTATTTCCATTAATTTTGCGACCACAACTGCTGGGGCGTGAGCTGGTGTGTTGTCGTGATGGAAAAGGACTTTTTTGTGGGGCAATCGTGGGCGTTTTTTTTGCAGCTCGGTTTTCAAACGATGAATAATATGCACGTGTAATAGTTTTATCCTTTTCCAGATAATCGATGAAGATTATTCCTTGTGAATCCCAAAAGACAGTCACCATAATCTTTCCGGCCGAAGGAACTGTCTTCGCTTTTTTTAGCACAGATTCCCCCTTCATAACCCATTGTTTAGATTGTTCTTTGGTCTCAGGAGTGTAGTGATGTATCCATGTTTCATCCACAGTGACGAAACGACGCTTAAAGTCCTGCGAATTCTTCTGGAACAGCTGCAAACCGTCCTTGCAACACTTCACACGAAATTCTTTTTCATCCATTTTTTGAAAATCACTCGACTTCCTCGATTAAAACGAATGTCAAACACAAAGAAATAGACCGATCTGGCTGAAACTACACGTGTTTTTCCAACAGATGCTACTAACTAAACATATATGCTCGATATGCGCCAGTAGTGCCATATATCTGACTTTGCACGAACTTTTCAAACGCCCCTTATAAAAGACTATAGTACTAATGCAGACGCACATTTTGCCCAGTGCTCTCCTTATGAAAATCAGGCTATACACAAAACTATCATATACGTAACGTAATCTTAGGTTGGATTAATTGCAATTGAAGTAAGATATTGTTTTTTCTTCTTTTTTTGTAGACAATGGTGTCAGCATTTAGTTCAGTTACTTCAAAACAAGAAAAATATTTTAATTCAGCAGAAAAATACATTCCAGAAAGATGGCTACGAGAAACAAGAGAAAAAATGCATCCATTTGCTTCTCTGCCATTCGGACATGGTCCTAGAATGTGCCCTGGAAGATATTTAGCTAATCAAGAAATGGTTATTTTATTAAGCGAGGTATTCTATTTTATTAATTAGTGGGTTTTTTTTACTTTCTCTTGTTCTATATGAATATGTAGGGAAGGAAAGTATTGTTTTTATGTCGATTTTTCACCAAAAATATATATTTTCAGCCCCCCTGAACTTAAAAACATGTTTTTAGCGTATGGTTTATGTGTCTGTTTGGAGCCACACGTTTTCGTTAGTCTTTGTTGTTGAATTTTTGTCCACCAAGGAAGGTTCTCAGGTGCAAATAGAGATGAAAGTTGAGGTGAAAATGAAGAGATGAAAAGAGAAAAAAGAGAGCAAGGTTGTTGGGACAGTACAGTGGGAATTGAACACATTCTGAGATGGGCCTAGTTTAGATCACCTGAAAAAAATTGAAACAAGACAAATTTTATATACAAAAATCTTTGTTTTGTTGGATAAAATTACAGTATGTGTTTATTTCCCATTGTTTTTTTTTTTATTATTTAACGTCGCATCAACTACAACGGTCATTAGCGATGACGTTGGGGTGTAACTGTTTACAATGGAAGATGAAATGATTTTTTGTAACGTATGAAAATATGCCGTGCCTGAGTGGGATTCGAACCCAGGACCATTGTTTATTATGCTTTTAAAAGTAATAAATACAGTATATAGATTGTTTAAGACATATTCACTCTTCTAAAGTTTCATTCAATGGATCCTCAAATAGATTTAAATTTTTTAGTTTTTAATCTTAAACGGATTGGAATTTTGTTTTAAAAATTAAAACTTTAGTATTTAATCACTAATGGATTTAAATGTTTTTAGAGGTTTCATTTACTAACTACTGCACTTGTATTGTTTTCAGAACCATATTTATTACGTCTTTAAAATTTATATCCTTCCTTTTCAGATAATAAGGAATTTCAAAATGAAATCTGAAGATATCAATATTGGAATGGTTTATCGAATGAATAGAATTCCCGATAAGTCAATAAATATTATATTTGAAGACAGGTGAACACTACGTGAAATAACCGATTGTTTATTATTTTGTAAATAAAAAATGAGTTTTACATAAATTAATAATTTTTCTATATTAGTATATTTGTCTTCCTTTAAGACATTAGTGATTCATGGTGAACCAAGTAATTTTTTAAAATAAAATGTTCCATTAAGAACAAAGAAGGTACACAAGCAATTTGGGTAAGAATTTGAATTTTGTCCAAAACATCTCGTCAATCCTTATAATAGTTTATTAATATATTGTGGCACTTCATAAGAGCCTTTCGATCAAACCTGTCTACAGAGAGATTACCTATTATTTTTGACTAGCACTGGATGCTTAATAATCTGAAAGTTTATTAATAAAAAATTTCATGATTTTTAATTTTGCATGAATATTCTCATACAATTACTGACAATCAAAAAGGCTATTTTAATTGGTTTTTTTAAAATAATTAATTACCCATAACAGGGAAGTGGAGTGTTAAATTATTTACACTTTATCCGTTAGTTCCAGGACTACAAAAAATAGTTCTGTTTCATCACGCATGGTCATCCAATTATATGACTAAGGCATTTAAGAACAGAAGAGGTATATCTTGGACAATTTGAATTGGCACAAGCAGCTTTGGCGTTTATCTACTCCACTCTTCGCCCCTCGCCATGCAACGACAGTACAGTCCCAAAAGTATACAATCGCTACTGTAATGTGCGACTCACGCACGGTCACTACGCTTTGTTTTCACTGTTTGTTATTAATAATCTGTCAGGCATATGATGTGGCTAATTTGTTTTCATATATGATTTTCTGTTCATTATATATTCAGACCAATTTGTTTAGTTAGTTGCGTGCGTCTGTAGAGTATAGTTTAGTGAGTTTTTGCAGTTTAGTTCTTGTAATTTATAATTTAATTTTTTACTGGGACAAATTAAATACTTATTTTAAAATGAAATAATTATTTGTATGTTTGTACATTGAAATAAATAAGGTTGTAGGCATTTGCGTACATTAAAATTTGTAGACCTTGTTGAAAGAATAGGTTATGGATATACTTTATGCGGAACTGTGTATACACGTAGAGCAAGAGTTGTGCCAGTTCAAATTGTCCACAGTATACAGATGTAAGACACTAGTCAGAATTATCTCCTCTGAGAGTAATGAATTTCAGTATACAGCCAGACCCTGTGGTGAATAAATGTGTCATTTGCAGGGTGGAACGTAGATGCTTTTCAGAAGGCTGGCAGGCTGAAAAGCACAGTTTTTCACTCGGTAAAGAAGGCAAAGGTAAACCACTTCACTTCTCATTATAGCCTCTAGAGGTTCAGACCAGCCTTTTGGCTGATGACCTAAACAACAACATAATGTAATGATCAGCACAATTGGTTTCTGTGCTAGGGGTATTAAATTTGATACCCAGTCATGTCTACCAATTTTTCACCAATTACTTTCATTTGACACATTTTTTTCTGCATTAACCCTTCAGTGCCAGTGACCTAATATTAGGATATCAAAATTTTGACTGAAAAGTGCTAGCATCCTAGTATTAGGACATCAGCAGTTCAACCAAAAAATGCCAGCATCGTTTTATTACAATGACTAAAAAATTCATAGAATATTTATTTTTCACTCAATTTTTATATATAATATTGCCGATTATTTCTTGTGTTTATAGTGCTATAGATAAATGTTTAACTCACAAATTTTTTAATACAATTATTAGTAACTAGAATGTTCTACAGTAGATTAGTATGTACTTTCCAAAGTAAAAAAAAACTAAAAATTGGATTTTCAAAAGTTTTATCGCAGTATTTATATTTTTAACAATACATAAATGAGTTAAGGTGACTTTGTGTATAATGAAATAGTCTTTAAAGTGATATAAGTGAAGTTGGATAACATAATTTTTTAGCGTTTTGTTTAAATTGTAAGAAATGTGTTAAAAGTCATACAACATCTTTATAAAGAAAACAAAAAAATCATTAAAATATCTTGAAAAATAGCCAAGTTATGGATAGATATAAAAAATGCTACAAATCGCACAAAAATAGGCTGGCATTTTTAAGTAGTAACTAGTGGAAAATACCTGGCATTTTTCAGTAAGAAATCGCAATATTCTCCAGGCACTTTAAGGGTTAAAATGGAACATATTACTTACTAAACCAGATAAATAAAAAGGGTTAATTTCAAATAAATAAACAAAATATTTTTTATATAAAACATTCTTATACAATTGTCATTTGTATTTACTTATTTACATATGGTTACATGGTTATTTACCTTAAACATATACTTTCAGGCAGTGTAACATACGTTACATTATTAATATAATTAATTAATGCAATTATAAATATTAATTAAATAATGATGAGATCAATATTGTAAAAAATAAAATATAAAAAAAAATCTTAAAATAATGGTTCAATTAACAATGATTGTTTTAAAAATAATGTGCAACAACAAAAAACGATATTAACAAAAATAAATCGTTTCTAAATGTTCATCTATTATAATTATTATAGCTAAGCAAAACCTACGAAAATTTAAATAATAAAAAAAATCATATATTTATTAATAGCAATAAAGTGCTGTCCTAATAAAACCTATTATGTAATGACATTGTGGATGTATTTAATTACAATTAATTTCATATAAAAAAAATACTACATTTATAGTCTAACAAACTAAAAATAACTTAACAGAAAAGATAATTTATATAATTTACAAATTGTTAATTTTCTAATGAGGATTTTTAAAAGTATTTCAAATATAAATAAGATATTTTATGAAATACAATAATCCCTCGCTAATTGCGATGTTAAGTTCCGCGAATAGTAAACCCAAACTTATATTGGATATGAGTAGAGGGTTGTGATTGCCAAATAGAAAAATTAAAACTCATTTTTTTCAATGTTATAATTGCAATATACTTAAGTAGTAGTAACTTAAGTAGAAAGTGGTTTCTTTCATGCTTCTCGGAATGATCAATTCTTTTAATGAAAAACAAAACTTGTTTAAGTATTTTCTTTTAAATAGATATGAACATTTTAAATCTTGAAAAATAAGAATAACTTGAAAAATGAAATCAACTTTTTATACACAACATGTAAAAGAAAAACAAATTGCTTGTAACTAAAGCAATACAATATTAAAACAATAAATTTACATACAATGTTCCTTACAATGTTTTATTGACAACTGACCTTACAATGTGAACAAGTTTAACTGTATTCAAGCAGGGGTGCAGCTATAACGCCTTTATATTTTTGAGCAGAGTTCCATCTTTTTTTTTTTAATTCCACCCATGTGCTATTTACACAATGTTATTAAATACTTTCATTTAATAACATTACATATTTTATATAAATGGAAACAATGTTATATTTCACATTTTTTTAAAAATATTTTGTCGTATAAAGGAACTGTGAATGGCAAGGGATTATTATATACCAATACGAACAGAATCTAATGTTTCTGATATATATATATTAATGTAAGTAATAATTAAAGCTATTTTTAGAGTAAATCTGATTTTAAAAGTATGATTCTAAATTCTGTATATTTTTACGAGACAAAGTAAAAATTTATATTTGTATGGGATCATATAAAGACATTCAGAAAAAGTACAAGAACAAGGATAACGTGGAAAGTAAAAATATTTAAACTATTACAAAGAAGTAATGCTTGTTTATTTGTACAAAGAAATTTCATAAACTATCTAACCGTTTCAGAAATCCTTTGACTGTTTTTAAGATTTACAGCTTTTTGAGTAAAAAAGGCTATATATTATGTAAGTAGTTTTTAAATTTTGAAAAATATGAGAGATGTTTTTTTTTTAACCTGTGTTTAAAAAATAAAAGACAAGTGAACATAGAAAAAATGTTTTATTACTAAAAGTTATGTACACTTATGGGCTACAATATGACAAAATCACTCAATTCAATTAAGACTGAGACTTGCTGGACGCTGCAGTCCTATTGGCAGCAAAAATGTGCTTGAAGCAGGGCTATATAAATTAGACAATGATTTTACCATATACTGTATACAATGTATTAAGGAATCAGGTATGAATACAATACATATGTCCTACAATACGAAACATCCTTTACTGCATTTTATTTGCCAAAAAGTTTAAAAAAATATTTATGGAACAGATATATGAAAAGTCACGTCTGATTTTTGCATAGAAAGTTAAGGAAATACAAGGTGGTTTTTCCTTATTTCAATGAGAGAGAATAATGGGAAAATTAATTACAGGAAATAATCAAAATTGTAATAATTTTCTACAATCCCATGAATAAGTTGACATATGACATGAGTTTTTTCTCCTCTTTTTAAAGAAACTTACAGAAAAAAATTAAAGAAATTTAAAACAACCTACATAATAATCATGTAAAATTGTTCTTATATAATATTAGTTTATCGGTATAAAAAATATCTAAAAATATTCAAATGTAACAGAAAAGAAATATTATCTACACGTTTGTCTACAAAGTAGAAATGATCAATATAATTACGTAGAATAAAAGAAAAATTCTTCACGTATGTTACATACTACAAGAAATTGTTTACATACACTATGTATACATTTATTAATGAAACCATATGCTTTTGTAAACAGTTATAAAATTTTATACACAATTTTTTAATTTAAAAAGAAAATAACAAAAATATTTGCTAATAAAATATTTATATAGTGAGTGACAGTTAATCTGATATTTTTAGAATGTTCAATATTTATTTAAAAAATTTTTTGTTAAAGTTAAATTAAATTCAGTTTTTTTAGATTTTGGTTTAGAGTTACATTAACGGGTTGTTTACACAGAATGCGATTTGCATCCTCCGTTCCAGGCAAACAAACGCAATCCGATCTTCCCTGTCACACAGAATGCGTTCAGTTCATTTGGTCAGACGCAATGAAATCTCAATTGAAAGAGGAAGGAGCTGTTACTCTATTTTTGTTATCTCTTAAAAAGAAAAAGGTACAATGTGGGTACACGATGTAAACAAAAAATGATTACAGTTTGGAGATTTTTTTTGTTTTGTTTAACGTCAGACTGTTCTGCAATTAGTAGTGACCAGAGTGGTTGTTTTCGTGCCTGGCACGATCCTAGTATGGTACGGTCTAGTGGGCAGAGACCTTTAACGTCAGACTGTTTTGCAATTACTGCTAATGTAGACGGTGAAGGATGAAATGATTTTTTGTAACATATGAAAATATGCAGTCCCTGAATGGGATTCGAACCCAAGACCGCATGATCGAGTTTGGAGAGTATAATAAACTATGAACAGAACATTCATCACATGAACACCACTTTTACAAATATTTTCATGTCCTATGTCATAAAAAGTAGTTGAGGTGAATTTTGTTCTAATTTTTAAATTTTTCTTCTTTTCTAAAATAATGTATGTATTTCTGTAAATCTTTTTTTATTAGCAGTGTTATTATTGTACTATTGTAATTGTTACTGTAATTTATGTTGTAATTTGAGTAAACATCCTCCAAGCACTGGCTTTGCTCTTTTAGGGGAGTAATAAACAAAAAAATAAAATAAAATATAAATAATGACAGCAAAGAACTTTTTAGTTTCGAGTGACATATCACAACTTTGTGACAAACAGAACAATTTATACTACGAACAAGCATAGATCACAAGGCGTTCAGTTTCTGCCCGCACTCTGTGTGCCACGCTTCGCTACTTACCACAGCACACAAAAAAATATTTTGCATGCTACGATCACTTACTCGAAACGCAGGACATAGATCGCATTCTGTGTGGTAAGCCCTTACGTGTTTTAATGTTATTTGAAAGAAAATTTTATAATGAGTTATATCCAGACCGTAAATTGGATTAGAACCAAGGATCTTCAGGTTGATAATCAAATATGAATTAATTGTGCTGTTATAATATAAATGAACAAATTTTGGCATACAATCGCAACAACGTCTGTTGCAAGTAAAACATATAATATCGATTCCAGAAAATAATTTTTGCAAGATTTTTTACTTAAGTTCAAAAAGCATTTGCAAAATTGTAAGCCACCTTATAAGATTCACCGGGATAAATTAAATTATTTTTACTATTTCAAATACAATAAAATATTATCACTGTAACAGGCAGGTGGAGAGTTCAATTTATTTGCACTCGATCTGCTAGTTCCAGAGCTACAAAAATTAGTTTTGTTTTGAATCACATGGTCAGCCAATTATGACTGAAGCATTTAAGAACAGAGAAGAGGTAGAGGTTCAAAATACACTATTCACGGTTATCTCCTCTGAGGGAAATGAATTCCATTATACAGGCACACCCCGTCATGTATAAAGCGAAGGGATCGTTTGCAGGGTGGAAAATAGATGCTTTTCAGAGGCCTAACAAGTTGGCACTTTACCACTCAGTGAGGAAGGGAATGGTAAAACACCTCACTCCTCATTTTACCTAGTAAAGCCTTTAGAGCAGGGGTCGGCAACCTTTTGGCCAGTAGGAGCAAATCTAAACTGTAACACAAACACTGCAAGCGCATTTAAAATATACCATTTATGAAAATCTCATTGCATAAAGGAGGCAACTTATACAGCCTAGCAGGTCACATAAGCCTGCCAATCGGTTACAAAAACTCTTTATCACAAAGCTAAGAAACAATATTTAATGAGGAAGTAGGGTAGATCATAAATATCACAGAAAAATTCTTATAGTAAACGTAAGAGTATTAAAAAAAATTAAAGCTTTTTAAGAACAGATCTACATAACTTTTTTATGACCACTTCTGTGGCGTAGTGACTAGCCTACAAATCTAAAGGTCCTGGGTTCTATTCCCGGCAAGGGAACATGTTAAAACCCACCGTTACAGTACTAGAACCAACTGTAGTCACTAATGACCAAGCTGTTAAAGCGACTTTAAAAATAAAACTAAAAAAAATTATTTATTTTAATTTCTGAAATTTAGACATCAATAATTACTAGTAGCCATTATTGTACTTTAAAATCCGGCTTAACCAAAATATAGGGAGCGGAACTGATTTCGAATAACATGCAAAGAGTTTTTTTTAGTTTAAAAACAGTATTAGTGAAAATACAGTATTTTTACGATTGTTTATTACTACATGTAAACAAAAATACAGCAATTTTAACAGAACGAAAAAAATCTTAGACTGCGTCCATGGTCCAGTGGTTAGCGTGCTTACCACAAATCGGAAGTTCCATGTTCGATTCCCGACCAGGGTCTGGAAAATTACTACAAGTTCAAACCCGGCGTTCCTCGAGCCAATGTTGTTGATAATAACCAAGATGTTGATGCGACTTAAAATAAAACTAAAAAAAAAATTATAATAATTACAGCACAGTATTTACAGTTTTTGTTTAAAAAGTCTTTGAAATTTTTGATGAAAATGATTTTTTGTGGTAATATTATATCTGATTGTGAAGATTCCTTACACTGTTCAATAAAATGTAAAAGAAATCTAAAACAAATTCAAACAATTCTGAAACCTTATACTTATATATAATTTATTTCATGGGACATTGTGTACCTTAATGATGCTATATATTTATATTTAAATTCAGTATTTAAATTCTGTGCATTATATGCAGTAATGAAATATACATTACAGTAAAATACCAACTTTTTTAAATCCTATTGGATTAGTTTTGGTTTAGCCAGGTTTTACTTTACTAAGAATATAATTTTGAACTGAAGTTTTGTAAGAAAATAATAAACACAGTGGTATTTTCAATAATACGGAATCTGAGACCTTACCACGCATACCACTGAAATAATTTAAAAAAAAATAAAAAAAACTAAACTATCAAATACAACTGTCAACACTACATACAGATAAAAATAATAATATTTTTAACAAATATAAAAAATAAATTTAACTTAAAAATCATAATAAAAATGATATAAAATACAAAACAAAATAAATCAATAATAATAATAAACATTATTATTATAATTTTTAATAATATACACTACATCAAAACTATTACGAAATAACTACAAAATGGATGTATACTTATGTATTTAAATATATAATACATAATTAAACCATCATACGATGATAATACTCTAAAAATATACTAACAAATTTTGTTAACACAAATTACTTATTATTTATATTATTTTATTTTATACTAAATTGTTTTGTCTTTTTGTACATTGTTTTATATATATTTAAATTAACTTAACATTAAATTTAATAATAATAATATTTTAAATATTGGCAAATATATTTTTACATGGACATAACTGATTTATTTATTTATTTATTTACAAATAATTTTTACACGTATAAAAATTTACTGTACATATATATTAATTATACACATATCTTAAAAGATTATTTACTACATGGGGAATTTAACTGTATTATGTTAATTTTAATTAACTATGAACAAACTAAAAAAAGAATAATAACAACAAAGATTAATTCATACTTTAATATTTAAAACGATTTTAAAATTTTTATTTATTTACATAAAATTATTTGTTGGTCCATTTTATGTTATGCATGAATTTAACTATTATTTATATACTGTTTATTTTTTTAATAATTAATTCATTCATTATGTAATAATTCTTTGGTTTACTGTACATAATGTATAATACACGATAAACATAAAATATTCAACTGTAACATGATAATAATGGCACTTACTCTAATTAATAAATCTATTACTAATATTTAGAAAATAAAGAGAAATAATTTTTGTCGGAACAAAAAGAATCATTTATTGTAATTTAATTATTAAACAAAAAGGCAAATGAAAGTACTATAAAATCACAATAAGTATTTTGATACACGATTTAACTAACAATAATTGTTAGTTAAATAACAATACAAGTGTACAGTACAGTCACACAATTATTGTGTGACTGTACTGTACACTTGTATTGTTAGCCTCAAATGGGTTTGCAAACACCAATGGGTGAACAAAAATTACTATTAGTAATAGAATATATGAAGCGTGTCCGGAAAAGAAGCATCGTTTGATTTTAACTTCGCCATAGTGCTATTGTTGGCACTTCACCCATGAAACAGAAATGATTATGTGGCTAATCGCTCCACAAAATTGTTTGGACAAAAACCTACTCATGCAGGGAGAAATTCATGAATAAATTACCCCAATTTTGAAAATGTTGTGATAATTTGCATTCCTTTAATTCCTTTAAACAAAAATCTGAAAAATTACTTGATTGGTGAAACTTTTTATAGCGTCCAAGAATTTTTTTCTTGATAGTAGTGATATATTGTGTGATTCTTGTATGTATTTCAGGTGTTATAACTGACGTCCTATACTCCTCCTGGAGTCTTCAAAACGCAAAAAAAAATTTATTCTACTTTCCCTAGTATATGAACTCTGTGCTGATGCCATTACGAATTATTTTTCTTTTTTGCTGTCAAAGTTTACAATATTTAAAATAATTCATGAACCTACTGTGAGATTCATTTAAGAATTCAAAAATTTAAAAATAAAAGAATTTGAGATGTAAAAGACACTAGTCAGAGTTATCTACTCTGAGAGTAATGAATTTCATTGTACAGCCAGACCCTGTAGTGAATGAAGTGAAGGTGTCATTTGCAGGGTGGAAAGTTAATGCTTTTCAGTGCCTGGCATGTTAATAAGCATACTTTTTCACTCGGTAAGGAAAGCACTGATTTAACACCTCACTCCTTGTTTAACTTAGTAAAGCCTCTAGAGGTTCAAACCAGCCTTTCGGCTCATTACCTAAACAACAAAACATGTTTAAACTATGTTTCTCACTTCACTTTAAGAGAAAATTTCTTGTAATTTTGTTAAGAGTATTAAGTTAACTAATTTACATTTACTGCCATGAATTATTTCCAACCAAATTTTTTTAACTCCATTTTTATAATATACGCATAATAATTTATTAATCAAAATTTTTTTGGAAGATAAAATTTAATATAAATAACACAAATAACAGCCAAATAAAAATTATGTACAACACTCATAGTAGAGTATTGACATCACGATATCTTTCATCTCACTCGTAGACATCTTCAGAATGAAACATCTACACGTTATCACACACAAAACATAAATATTACATACAAGGTCGAAGAACACATCAATAAAATACAATGTTAATAATTGTTACTTGATTACTCGCGACTATTCGGCCGAATAGTATATGACTGATGAATACAAATACAATATGACTGAATCGGCCAAATAGACGCGCATAATGAAGTTACAACTACAAACATTGTATTTTATTGATGTGTTCTTCGACCTTATATGTAATATTTATGTTTTGCTGTTGATAACGTGTAGATGTTTCATCCTGAAGATATCGCTGAGTGAGACGAAAGATATATTGATGTTAATACTCTGAGGTGAGTGTTGTACATAATTTTTGTTTGGCTGTTCTTTTTGTTATTTATTACAAAATACAAACAAAAGAAAATAAATTGAATATAATAAAATTAAATATATATCTACTTTGGATTTAGAACTTTTTAACATAATAATGGCATTAGATTATTTCAAGTTTAGATTAGAATTAAATCTAGAACCTTTATAAGTTCTAAATACATCGCAAAACTGGATCAAGATAATTCTCAAACAAAAATTATTTCCTCATACAATAAAATTATCAAAGTAGCTGCACTTCATTACTTGACAATGGCTTGAAATTTACAAAACTAACACTTTTACAATCAATTATTTTTTTCTAAATATCATTAAGTTAATCGTTTTAAAATGTTCAATTGGTTCATACCCAATAAATATTCAACCACAGACCAAATAAAAATTTACAAAAATGTAAACAATTAATCTAACCAAATATAAATCAATGATGTTTTAAAATAATAACTACAAAAATATAATACATACATATCCTTACAATTCATAGCTGCATTTCTTTTTAACTGAATAAAAACATTAATTCATTATAACTGAAAGGAATTCATGCTCTTTATTTTATCCACCACAAAATAAGATTTTGGTGGAAATTGATCTGTCTGTCATGACTTTAGATAAAACCACACTTTTATAATTACTAAAATTATTAATTTTAATTTATCATACTGCATTAAAATTGTGTCATTAAAAGTTACATTTAAATTTAGTCTTGGTTAAAATAATTATAAAAATGCATGTTTATTATTACCTGATATTGCACAACACAAATATATTATACAGTAAAACCTCATTTATCCATATCTCTGGATCAGATTTGCAGACTTTTTTTATTTAATATTCACATAGATAATAATTTTCAACTATGGTAGCAAGAACGTAAGTATAAGTACGCTTTTTATTTTGATTAAATATAGTTCCTGCATACATTGTACAATAAATTATGGTACGATAATAAAATGCTTTTTGCCGAGTTTAAGAAAGCTTTACTAGAGTGTCATTCCAGTTGAACTACTAATGATAAAGCATTTGCCTGACCGTGCTTCATTAAAACGCCACATGTGTTTGAAACGGAAGACAGTGGACCGAATCTTTGTTTAAAAATTATGTGGAAAGTTATTTTTATATATTTTTTAAACAATTTATGTAATTTTGTTACAAAATATAGTTTTTTATCGTAATTAATGGTAAGTCTGCTTATTTAAGGATTTGTTTTGCTTATTACCCATATTATCCAGATTTTTGATTTTCCAAATTGCCTTCGGTCTCCGTTAGTCCGGATAAATGAAGTTGTACTGTAATATAAAATAATAATAACCTGGTATTAGTTTCACACAATGGTTTTTTGGTAAATATTTAGTGAAATGGTGTCACAAAAAAAAATTAACTAAGAATATAAGAATTGCTACACTTGATGGCTTGTTATATTTTGTTTAATAATAAACGTAATTATTATGTTCATGCATTCATTTTTCACCACTCCACTTTACCTGTGTTTTCTGACATTCAAAATCAAAATAACTAAAAACAATTATTTTAGTTTATTATTATCAAAAAAAAAAAACAGGCTTACATTTATAAAACTTACGGAGACTTTTGAATTGAAACCATAATTTGTTTTAACAGTCATCGTAAAAACACCACTATTTTTTCTCAACACAGATTTCAATGGTAAAGTACGGAAAATATTTTTTGGTAAAAACTGCTTCATTTCATCCAGGAGTGTGCATGAAATAAAATAGGATATAAATAGGATATGAAATAAAATAGGATCCTTGGCTACGATTACAAATAAATTAAGACTGAATTTTTTAGACCTAAAATTAGGCAGCCTTTTTTATAGTCAATACAAAAGCCCAAAAAATAGACTGATCAGCAGAGGGAAATCTAAAGTATATAAACTTAAAGCCTTGCTTGAGTACAAATATCCAGCTACTTCCTGAGTTAATTTCAAGTAGATTGTAGTATCAGCCATGGCTGATAGGGAACATTTCCTCTAGATATGCAGGACAGATGCTCATAAGGCAGTGCCTGGGAAGGCATAACCAGATAAGCATCCATGGATCAACTGAAGAAGACGAAGTGGCCAACGGTGTCGAGAGCGGAAGAGATTCCCATTGGCAGAGACAGTGGAAGAGCCTAGGGAAGCACACCCTGAATTGTAAAGTCAGGGTAGGCAGGACACTATGAGCTGTAGAGAAAGCAATTTGGTTCGAAGAAAAAAACTCTTATAAGAAAATTCCTGATCCTCCAGGTTGGGGATTGAGACAGCAGGCCTGCTCCATCAGACAGGTCACTCAGAAAACATTCTACAATTCAAAAAAAACCTAAGATTATTAAATGGAAACAACTATTAAATGGAACTGTTATGGAAACTTGAAATGTACAGAGTGTAAATAAAAGAAATGAATTAAGTCATTCAGGAATTAACACGATTCAAGATTGATGTCAGAGCCCTTACAAAAACAAGGAAAAAAGGGAAAGAAACTGAGAAGAAAGGGGACTTCATACATAGATTCTAGTATAACATATATGTCATTGATCATTCTTACACAAATTCAGGAAGATTGGTCTACAACAGGTGCGCACAATCTTTTTGTAACAGTGAGCCAATTAGGTACTGATGTTTCGAGCTAAGAAGCACGAATAAAATTTCTCGAGTTTAACAATTGGCATACGACTTATTTACGTGCAGTTAAATTTTAAAATCCAACTATTTTATGGTACGGTAAACAACAAAACTACATAATATTGTACTGCAACTTTGTGTATCCTAGATATCTGTACCAATGTTATCCAGACATCAAAAATCCTCCAACGTTACACTGTTGCAATGTTGATACTAGTAGCCAGTATTTATACTTTATCAAGATTCAAAATAGGGAATGAAGAAAACTGGAATAGACTGAGAAAATATAATGGACGGTATGTAAAAAAAAAGTAAATATTAAACTTACTTGGTTATTTCAATTCAAAGATTACTCCAAAACTTTTTGTACAAATCAACTTTACATTTCACTGAATTATTCTTAAAATCAGATGAACGCCAGAAAATCAGGCATAAAATACTTAAATTATTAATTAATATTGTAATATTGCAGACACATCAGCTATATTGCACAACGGCTAATTGATCTTCAAACTAATGGTAAATATTATTAAAGCTATGGTGTTATGAATTTTCAAAAAAAAAACATTACTGTATTATTTACACATTATAATAAATGGCTGAGAAATACAGTAGAGAATATTCTAATATTAATTAATAAAAAAGTTATTAAGCAAGAATGTAATTCAAATAGAGAACATTCTTGAAAATTAAAGAATGTATGTTTTATATCAGTCAACAGAACTGTGGAAATTTTGAGAAGCTTTAGCAAATACTGAGAAAAAATTTAGTCCTTTTTTTAATTTATTTATTTAAAGTTGCATCAACTGCTTGGCCATTAGCGACTACGGTGGATTATGTAACATAACTGTGAGATTAGACACATAAAAATTTCCAGATCCTGGCGGGAATCGAACCCGGGACTTCCGTGTGGCAGGCGAATGCGTTAACCACTACGCTACGGAGATGGCCAGTCACATTTTTGTTTTCCTAACTTCTTTAAACAGTGCCAAAAAATTAATATTCATGAAAATTTTTATATTAAAATTTATAAATAAATACACAGTAATACTTTAAGTTGAAACCATCAGGTTGGTCTTGAGGTAAGATCACTGCGAGTCAGCTGCTAGATGGTGGTTACCGGTGTACTATAATGGTCCGAGTTTAATTAATTATACTCTCTCAGGAATGTTCAGCCAGAGTCTGTACAAGACTACAACTCATTTACATGTTAATACATTTCATCCTCACGTCATTGAGTAGCTTATTGTTTTTAAAAACAGATTGTAACACATACAAATTAAATTTAAAAAAAATGAATAACACAAATATCTGAGAGACTGTTTAATACATTAGTTCCATTTGATCTGATCAGAAAGGGTCTCTAACTAATGGCAGATCTATAATTATGAAAATGGAGGCCAAAATCACGGTTGCAAAGCAGTGAAAAATCTAGGATGACACTAATCAGTGTAATCCCAATGATTTTTAATTACACAATGAAATTCGAGCCGATACAGAACATTATTAGGCAACAGCTATTTGAAAATTACCTTTACTCATGGTGAAAAGACTACATGGGTATGCCAATGCGTATGTTACCGTGACGTCGCTTCAGAAAATTATTCTAGTAATGTCACTGCTTTGTTCTTTAAACTATTTTTCTGCGATTTTAACTACAGTTGAAATAGAATTCAGTATCAGCTATTGAAGCTAACTTAAAATTTCCAGTAGACCACCTCCGTAGCACAGTGGTAGTGTGCTACCCTAACAAAGCGGAGGTTTCGGGTTCAATTCCAGATAAGTTCTTAAAATTTTCACACGTTAAAATCCACTGTAGTCGCTAATAACCGAGCTGTTGATGCGACTTGAACTAAAAAAAATCCGCCTGAGCAGTATGTGATTGTAACACTATTGTAAAAAGTAGATAAACAGAGATGAAAGGACTTCACTTTAAGCGAGTGACACAATTGTGTGGATCGAACCAAATTCAGCAGTGGGGTAAGCACAACTATAAAGCCTTCCATCATGATCTTCATTATAGTGCTTATAGGATCAGTAAAAAAGGCTGTAGAAGAATCAATGACACTATCAGTATGCTAGATACTATGACACCTCGAAGTGTCAACCAGCATAAGGAACCCACTTGCGTTACATGTTAATGTACATTATGTACAGAGACAATTAGCTATTTTGGCCTCAGGGTTTATTTTTGAAAGGCTTTAAAGTTTAATAAAAATAATTATACTAGAATATTTTTTACTGTATTTCCTAGCAAACATTGCACTTGAAACAAATAAATAAAATTCTAAAACAAACACTTACATATGTCAAAAATCTATTACAATTTTCTATAACACACTGGAAAATTTACAATTTATTCATCTAACTGTTAATAATTATATTACCCTTCTTTCTTCTGTTTGAATTCTTTATCTTGGTTACTGAAGCATTTTCAGAATTTTACATCTTTTAACACAACACATGTTTTAAAAAAATCATGACCAAGACAAAACGTAAACTACAAAAGACATAAAGGTAAAATTAAATGACTTTTATAAAAAAAATTTCCAGGATATTTTGATTTATTCACAATTTGAAATTTAAGAATTTTTTTTTTAAAAAACATTGCTATAAGTTATGCCTAAACATTTATTTTCATAAAAATTTACCAAAAGTATATTAATATATTAACATAAAATCAATGGTAGCAATAGGATAATTACTACATGAACAAAATCTCATTAATTCAAAATTACAGTAGAATCCGATTAAATGTGATAGGTGTTGTTCATAAAACAAATCTTCTGGAACAAAAATAAAACGTAGCGGACAGTGGAAATGAACTTTGGTTATACATTACAAGTATGTCACTTATTTGGGTCAGACCTTTGCACATATAGAAGACGTGGATCATCCTCTACAACAAGAAGATAAGTTAAGGGAAGAGTGAGCTGCAAAGATTCAGAGTACTGCGGACATCACAAAAAGGAAAATGTGACTGCAAAAACCCATACATTAAAGATGTTGATTGGTTTTCGAATTTACTTCTAGAGGCATTTGTACCTTATACTCAAGTTGAAAGCAGAGGAATTCATGGAAAAATTAAACAATGCTGAATTTATTACGGCAACAGATGGTAGATTTCCGCATTGAAAAGGCATTATATTAAATTCAAAAATGCTCAAGAGTAAAAGTGTAGCACTGATGTTGAAAATGACACTTATATTGGAATATTTTTGTGCAATAACGTACTGTTGCCGACTCCCCTTCCAACATTAGCGGCTGCAGATGATCCCAATAACTGCCAGCCGCGGAGAGCCTACAGTGCCTTTCCTCCACTATGAAGCGGACTCGCCTGGGGGCATTTAAGCGAGTTCCCTGGCCAGCGAGATTCATTCCTCACTCAACTCTCAACCGGAGAAGAACAAGAAAGAAGATCTCCAGACCGAAGAAGAAGAGCCCTGCCAAAACCAGACGCACCATCCCTGGTCTACGCTACCGGTGACGGACACTACATTCCCGCACCGCTCAGCTATCGCCGACCCGGAGAGAACCGCCTTGACCGTGCTATTGGCAGACGACCTACACTGACCCGACACTGCAGGGCTCTGGGGGCCACCACCGCCACGCTGCAGTGGGAACCCAACTGCCGCTGAGGGAGGCTAGGCTTGAACCCGGTAGCCAAGCCGTCACTTTTTGGGCTCTGCTTCCATCACGCCGGCTCGCCGCTTCCAACCACCAACAACAGCCCTTTTTAGAGCCACCAACACAATCTAACGGCCCTTTTCAGGGCCACCAATTTTTCGAACAAGGTTTTGCCACATGTCGTCGGCGACAGTACGAATCATTGTTATACATTTCTTAATATTTCGATTTACAAGAAATCCATGGAGCACATAATAATTTTATATTGCACAAATATGACTGGAAGTGATAAATTAAAACTATTACAGTACATTAATTTTTCTTATTCCACTTTTTTCTTATTTTCATCCATAATTTTTTAATTTATATATAAATCATTACTTATCAAAACGGCCTCGCGTCACCTGAAGACACAATACAGAAAAATTACAAAGTTGATAGCTTCAAATATTTTTACAAGATAATACAACCAAAGACCAGAGGAAAGGAAGTGAACAATGACAAGGAAAGATGGCCGGTGCACTTTGAGGAACTCACGACTTGTTTAAGAAACCTGCGTGTCTGCGCGCAAATTCTCAGAATGACTTGGAAGGGTGGACTAAGAGAAGCAGAGGTCGGGAGACTGTGGAGGGAGGAGACATATGGAGATCAGCGGGATTGCCCTCCCCCACAGTGAATCAATCCTGTCCCAATATCAGTAGGTAAGGTAGGCACACTAATTTCCTGAGCTGGTGATGAAAGAGATGAATGAAAGTTAGAGAGTGAGTGTTGGTCAGTGACAGCGAAAGGGGAATGAGGCTATGGTTCCCTTCCACGTCCCGCTGACAGTATGTAAATAATTTTTTTTTAACCTGACATTTCCTTTGTAGTATTATATAATCAGTTCCGAGGGAGATGGAGGGTTGTTTGTTGATGTCGGATCAAGTGGCCAGGCGGCGGGGTTTTGGTTGGTAAGGCGGTTGCGGCCTCCTTGAGGCTGGACGAGGACGCCTCAATCGAGTCCAACACTACTTCCCCCATCGTGAGGGAGTGAACATAAGTTTTTCTCACCACCTCGGATAAAAAAAAAGAAGAGAAGTAGAGAAATTTGAGAGAAAGATCCTCCACAAGAAAATGGGTCTGAAGATAGTAGACAGTATAGGTAAGGGCTTCCATGAAGAGCAAAAACAGAACAACGGGAGGCCAAAAGAAAGGAGAAAAACCTACAGTGAGCGAATGCTGAGAATGTGGGCTGCAAAAAGAGCTTCCAGAAATGTCTAAAGTCACCTCACATAGTAAAAAATTATTACTTACCAATACTTAAATTAAGTTTGATTCTCTCACCATTAAGTATTACATGTTTATGTACCACATAACAATTCCTCACTTTTATTTATTGGGATATTTTGTAGTTGGACGTATTCTGTCCCGATCAATCAGATTCTACTATATTATCAAATTGTAATTTAAAAATTTTAAGGTTAGATCTAATTAATTAATTTTAAACTGTTAGTCAATAACAACGACTATTTAAATTTTATCTTAAATTAATATGAACAATTATAAATTTAAAGGTATACCCAAATGAATACAATAATTTGTTCAAAAACGTTATTTTTATAAAGTCTACATAATTAAGCAAACAAATCTCTAATTTTTGTCATGTCAGAATAAAGTATAATAAAATAAAATAATAATAAAACATTTAGCTGCACAAATATTTTTATAAATTGATAAACCTAATTACAATATTCCATTTATTTACTATAGGTGTTCAATTATTGCTGTATGGTGACAAATAGTAATCAATTTCATCTGAAAATACATCTGATATAATTGTAATTCAATCATTCATTCATTATAAAATTAATTCTAATTTTAAACCTTGACTTGTTAAAATTTATAGATGTGACGAAACGTATTTGTGAACCGAAAATGCCTAAAAATATGACATTGATAATTGAGTATGTTAGAAAAGAAGATAAAAGATGAAGATTCACATTATTTAGAATAAGAATATACTACATCATTGGTTTTTAAAGTGGAGGGGTGTGATGAAGGGTTGGGAGTGCAATGCTTACTTTAAAAAAATAATTGAAGTTTTGTGTAGAAAAATAAAAAAAAATAAAAATGAAGTGAAATATTCTTTATTTAGATAATTTAATGAAATTTTTTTAAGGAAAGAAAACCCGATTAATCTTCAAAGTGACACTAGCTTGGAAACAAAATTTAAGAAATGTTCACTCACACCCTTCTGAATCAGTGTCCACAGAGAATACATTTTGTTGAGTGAAAATGCCTTAAACATACTCATTACCTTTGATAATACATATTCTTGTGAAACTGGATTTTCTACTCTTGCTGCCATGAAGAGCAAATTTCGTTCAAGATTAAATGTGACAAGAGAACTGAAAAGTTGCACTGTCGGAACTGATTTAAGGTTTCAGAAAGAGTTGCGCGAAGAAAAAATCCATCACATTAGCAGTCTTAATTTTTGTTTTAAGTTATATTTAGCAATTTTTACTTATTAAAAATACATGTCCTGATCTATTTCTAATTATGGTTTTAATTATTTCAACACTGAACCTACTGCCCCAATAGAAATAGGCTTTAAATATGTAACTTAAATAAAAATTACCAGAAAAAGTGTTATTTAGAAAATCCACCCTTATATACACATAAGGGAGCGTAGTTTACACATAAACCATATGGAGGGGCTCGAAATAAAAAGTTAGACAACCGCTGTCATACATGATAAATAATGTAATGCTGCACATAACAGACAGGTGGAGTGTTAAATTATTAACACTCAATCTGCTAGTTCCAGGGCTACAAAAAAATAAAAGACACTAATCAGAGTTATTTACTCAAGTAATGAATTTCATAGTACAGCCAGACCCTGTAATGAGAAGTTAAGGTGTCATTTGCCGGGTGGAAAATAGATGCTTTTCAGAGGGCCTGGGGCAAAAGTGAAGTTAGAAAACCAAAAAAAAAAAAACACATTCCATCTACTTAATATTTTCTCATTAATTGAGTGCTGAAACTAATTAAAATTAGTTTCATATGACATGAAATTATTTAGGTTAAGGCATTGATTTTAACCAAGATTTGGGTATAAAAAAAATTTGAAAATTCCAAGCAGTATGAGAATTTAATAGCAGAACCCCAGACAGGAAAACAAGGAAAGAAACTAAAATAAAATTTTACAAGGTGATGGCTGGCCCCAGTCCTTTTTTATGGAAGATGTGGTTTCTAAGAACAAATGGTTGCAATCACAGGGACCAAGTGAAAAATGAGGATATAAAAACAGAACTGAATGTTTACAACTTCAATGGAAGGATTGCAAAATACTGAAATCGATGGAGGGAGCGCATAGAGAGAATACCTGAGGAAATCATCGCCCTCAATGTTTAAAATACAGGCCGGAGGCAAGGAGAGATGTTGAAAGGCTACGCACGAGATGGCAATACTTCAATAGAGTTTTGTCGTTGTTGTGAGTCAGAACAAGAGGGAGCCTAATCCTTCGGTGTGAGAAGAAGAAGACTATCAGACAAAAAAAAATACTTCAGTTCAATAGAGTACAGCTCCATCTATCCAAGGCCACAAGGTGGAGGGCACATCTCAAAATCTGGACCTTATCAACAATCTCCGGCAAAAGCTTTAGCTTCCAGTAACGTCTAAAGTAACTTTATATGGTATATAAGACTTTAGTACCATATAGTTATTTAGTTATAGTGTTCAGTGCCAATAACAGGCAGGTGGAGTGTTAGATTATTTACATTCGATCTGCTAGTTCCAGGGCTACCGAAAATAACAAGTGTTTTATTAAGGACGCAACCCTGATTATAAGAAGATAGAAGTAATACATCGGTAAATTTTCTGTCCCCCAATCGGTATGTTGGCAACAGTGTATTTAATAGATCTAAGATCTATTTAAGTAAGACAGTTAAAGAGATTTTTTAGGTGATTGAGTCAAACGATTTTTCAAATCTTCGAGAACTTCTGCGGTTAACTTTGTTGGCTGGCGAGGTGGTTTCTCATAGAGTACACTCCCAATTCTACGGAATTTATTTATCAAATGCAATATTGACGATTTATTCGGAACGGCAGAACGGGGAAATTTCAACTGAAACTTATCTTGCACACATTTGTAAGATTTATTCGTTATGTAAGTCTCTACAATAAACACGTGTTCTTCCTTGGAAAAAACCATTGCTGACACAATATAAAACAAAACGACTCCTGTCACCACACTAATGCTTGACTGGAACATTTTAACTGTCTTAGATCGTTGGCCTTGAGTACACGGTTGCCAACATACCGATTTATTACTTCTATCTTCTTATAATCAGGGTTGCATCCTTAATAAAACACCCGTTAGTTTTGTTCTTATTACAAAGTCAGTCAATTATATGACTGAAGCATTTAAGAACACAAGAGGTAGAGGTGTAAAAGACACCAATCAGAGTTACCTCCTCTGAGAGTAATGAATTTCATTACACAGAAAGACTGCTAATAAACATATTTTTCTACTCAGTAAGGAAGGCAATTGTAAACCATCTCACTCCTCGTTTTACTAAGTAAAATCTCTAGAGGTTCAAACCAGCCTTTTGGCTGATAACCTAAACAACAAGTAAAGGAAGATCTACAACACAAGCAAAATCGTAATGGATTCGACTGTTTCAAACAGACAAAAAGGAAGACATATTACAGAAGAAATCTAAAAACAAAACGAAAATAAAAACCACATTGAAATAAAACAACAAGAAACAAACACTGACAGATAAGTACATACATACATACGTAAGTAAACAAGTCATAGATTTAGATGACATATATAACATTCAAATACACAAATAAACACAGTATAACTCATAAACAACTACACCACAACAAACATTGAAAAAAATCTATAATCCAAAACAAAAATTCTCATCTTAACCAAACACTAAATCCGTAATATTTATAATAATAATAAAAAAAAACCTATAAAAACAATTCTATTTACTTAACTACATAACAAAGAAAACCTATCACAAAATTACAATAGGCACATAATAAAAAAAAAAATGAAAACCAAATTGGAGATGACAAAAACCATAAAAAACAATTTATATTATTTTAATTGTTTGTAAAAAAAATGCTTAAAATACAATAATTAATTTTAAAATATAAAATAAAAAACTATATAGAGAGCTTTCATTATAATATATAACAAACTAACAAAATAACAAAAAAAAATCATTAATACTATCTTACAAATATAATAATATATTTACAATAAATTACATTAATTAATATTTATAATACAATATTAATAATAATAATTATATATTATATAATTATTATTATTTTATTATTAACTTAATCATTATACTTATAATACAATAAACTTACTTATTTTCATAATTAAACTTATTTTTTTATATTTGTGTTCATCAATACTCTATACACAAAAACACACATTTGTACACGGATTCTTTTTATTTTATTTTAACAAATATTATTAAGTCGTTTATTTTATTTGTAAGACCTGAAACCCTGACTTATATTATATATAATAAAACTAATAATAAAAATGCTTCTTGCTTTTATATGAGTTTTAAGATTTTATAAGTAAAACTGTTGAGCATTGTTAAAAATTTTATGACTGTGTCTTTTAATGTTGGTGATTGAAAATTTAGGAATAAAATTTTTCATCAGTCTTCTAACGTGATAAATTTTATACAAGGCGTGTACAAAAAGTAAGCACTGTTTTGTTTTGATACCACTGCAGCACTACTCTCTTTACTACGCACATAGACACTAGTTCCAGTGGTTCATTGCCTTTTGTTGATACCGTAATAAAATTATTTGTCTTGTATAAATAAATCTTATTTTAAAATAAGATTTATTTATTTCAAAAAAAATCTCGTGTGAAACACTCACACAACACTTTCTCTTGCCAATGCAAATAATTAAAAATAAACCTAACATTAGTAAAAAAACTTTAGAAATAAACAAAAAACTAACGTCAATAAACATAACCTAATTTTAATCATGAGGGAAAGACGCAAAATGAAAATAAACCTCATTTGGCTTAAAAATTCGGAAAATCACTTTCACGCTAAACTAGGCTCTGTTGAGAAAAATGCTTTAAACAAAACTGTAGATCTTTTAATTTCCTATAAATGCTATTATATACACTTTTGTTGTAAAATGCATACTAAGGCCGAAATCTTAAAATATCTATTTTTCACACGTTTTCGTGAGAAAAAAACAGAAAATCGCTAATTACCACTAACTTAAGCGTTATACAAAAAATGTTTGAAATAAAAGTTGTAGGATTTTAAATTCTCTACAACTGTAATTATATAAATTTTTGCGCTGAAATGCATATTAAGGCCGTAATCTTAAAAAAACAATTTCTGTATGTGAAAACTGTCTCACCAAGAATTTCAGCAGGTAGGTCTCATTAGTTGTTTGTTCACCTAGTTGTTCGTTTGTCATTTGCTCACGTGACTACTGCACAGTTAATTTTAATTTTTTAATTTTTACGTACGTTTATGATTTCACTGTGCTTTTACGTAATTTAATTTTGGAAGATCTTTTTTTGTATGTTTTGTGAAGTTTGGTATCACTTAAAGTTTCAAAGTGCAGCAAGATATCTGAATCTCAAAAGAAATGACGTGATTTAAGTCTTCACGAAAAACTTGAAATTTTAGATTGATGTAGTAAATTACAAAAAATGAGTCAAAAAGCGCTGCATTTCAACTTGGCATTTCTCAACCTCTGTTGTGTAAAATTTTGAAGAACAAAGACACCATCTAGTCATTATCAAAGTGTAATGATATGCCTACATATCGTTCGGAAAACACTTGCGACCATAACGGAATGAGTTCAATGCGGTCGGTACTTGTGTACATCGTGATTATGCGGTTGGTTATTGTTATCAAATCTGCTTCTGACAAATGTGATTACAATAAGCGATGGCTACTGTATAATAATATTTAATCCTATTGTAAAAATATTTAACTTTTTACTGACCTGTTACAGTTTCTTAATATCACTTGTTTTTTTACCTATTTTTTATATACTCCTACTTTCTACCGACATATTTCGGTGGATCCACCATCATCAGAATACACAAAATTGAAACTAAACTTTGAAGAAATTTTCATTAAAATTTACAGAAAATGTTGTATCTACTATAAATTTTAATAAAATTTTTTAAAAAGTTTAGTTTCAACTTAGTGTACTCTGATGATGGTGGATCCACCGAAATATGTCAGTAGAAAGTAGGATTATGTAAAAAAAGGTAAAAAAACAAGAAATATAGCAGCTGTAACAGGTAAGTGATTTATTTTATGTTTCCTGTTTCCTGTGATAGTTTACAATGTTTACAACAATTGATAAACCCACTGACTGTAAGATTCATTTTGTTAACCGGTTTTGAATGCATGGAACATTAAGCCAGCTGGAATAAATTGTCAGAAAATAGAGATTTACAGTGAAAATTCTATAAGTGATGGAAAGGTGCAAAAGTGGTAGGCAGTTTAATTAAGGATAGACAAATATCTATGAGGAAGCTCGGAATGAGTGACCCGTTAAACATGATGACTAAAAAAATGATTTAAAATGATGACTTGGTGGATGACAAAAATTTGTGAGAATACACAGTTCACAATGTCTGTGCGCTTTCAGATGAATTTCCACATAATCACCAACTGCTTTGCATGAGATTATTATGATTCTCTTCGGTTATCGCAAATTGTGTTCTGAAAATTGCCAGGACGATTCTTCAAGGAACGTTTCAATAAAACGGTTAGTCCCTAAGAAAAGTGTCTGAATAACAATAAGTGGAAACTTTATTACAAAGTAGTCTACAGTATGTTTTTTCAAGTAAAAATAAATTTGGGTTGAAAAGTTATAGTTTTTTCCAAAATGGTACTTATTTTCCGAACACGTCTCATACGACTTTATAGTTAAATCTTTAAAGAAAAATGTTATTCTGATGAAAATTAATTAAAACAAAATTACAAGCACAGCCCTTATTCAGTATACTTTGTGGCTATTCTCATTATGTTTAAAATTTTGGATGTTAAAATAACAAAATCTATTAAATAAAGATCAATATACAAGTTTTATTCCCAGTTTTTTCCAAAAATTTGTATACAGCTTTAATAAGCTAAAAAAAAATACCAACAATTAGATAATTATAAAAAAATACAAAAAACGTTTTAGTACCTTAGAATGACCGAGAAAGCTGAACAACACAAAGAAGCTGAGAAACATTCTACGTACAATAATGAGTACCAGTACAGTTTATGAGGAAGAGAAGAACTGTACAAAAACGATCCGGAAACAAAGCCTGAAATTTTACAGATACATGTATCAAATCGATGACAAAACAACAGAGCTAAATATCACATGAGAGGTTTAAAGAGGTCAAAAATTATATTAAAAAAAAAAAAATGGACCGAAATTCAGACTAGTAATTACTGAACTTAAGTACTTCTACAAGCAACAAAAACAGACATCAGATGGCAGAAGAATGAATAAAACTCTACAGTAAAACAATATTGAGAATATGAGCTGCAATAAGAGCTTACAGAAATGTTTAACATTATTTTTTAATTTTTTTTAAAATAACCTTAAATTAAAAACTTGGTACTTATAAATCAGGTAATACATTTTCAATAAAAATTAGTTTCTAAAATAACATAATAAAAACATGACAAATTACATTAAAATATTTTTTTACCAGATATCTTCTAAAAAATCTGGAACAGATTAACGTTAAAAATATTAAAAAGAATAAAAATAAGACCGCTTCCATGACATAGTGACTAGCACACTGCCCTACAAACCGAAAGGTCCCAGGTTCGATTCCCAACTAAGGAATAGAAATTTTAACACGTTAAAATCAACCATTACAGAACCAAAACTGACAGTAATCGCTGATGATCAAGCTGTCTATGCAACCTTAGATAAACTAAAAGAAAAAAACATTTAAAATTAATAAACAGTAAAACATATTTTAAAGTAAAGCTTTTAGTAAAGGTTTCCCTTAAAGTAAAGCTTTTAGTAAAGGTTTCCCAATGATCATTTATAAATAAAACCAATTATTTGTTCCTTATACATAAAACAAATTCAATATTTTTAAAAAATTTCTCACAAGAAAATACAACAGTATTCTTCTAAAAAAAAACATTACTCAAAATTAAATCAGAATAACAAAAAACTAATAAAAAAATTATATATTTCACAGTATACAGATAAGTACATTACACAGAATTCTCTTTCATTTATTTTTTAAACAAATTAGAAGAAAAGACCTCAAATTATGCAGTATTATTAATGGTAACATAAAAACTACTTGTTAAAATATGAATAAAAGATTTTAACATCAGATTAAACACAAACAGTAAATATTTCGTTTTATAATCTACTATTTCATTTACTATATTTACTACTTAACAGATCCGTTGCAAAGATACAAATTTTAGACATATTTTAAAACATACCGGCATTCATCTTCTCGCTGGTTTATACTCTTAACTGATGTCAATAATCAGATAAAATTATAGATACAAGTTGCATAATTAGAGATCTTACTGCAAAGAATTAATCATTACTGTTATTATTTATAATTACACATCACTGTTCTGTTTAATGAATAAAAATGTCTATTAACTAAATTGTTAATAATAAAACTCTATAAATCACGTTACAGCTAATGACACATGTCTTTAATAAAAACAATAAAGCAAGAAGCATAATTATATGATTCGTATTTATACACATTAAAACATTTTAACTTCAAAGCCAGGGCGGTCTTGTAATGTCATGCATACTAATGTAACCGGGTGGATAACCAGCTGTCGGTAATAGACCTTGATGAAGAACCATCGGTCTTAAGAGATCCTCAGGATGCCTTGGAAGATACTGTTGATAAGGGTTATTCATAAACGGATGGGGATATGTGGGTTGACGTGACGATGCTCCCAAAAATGGAAACGGAGATGTTGGTGGATGCGGGTGCGAGTGTGGGCTTGGCGATGATGATTTGTTGCTCGGATTCGATGGTTCCGGATGGGGTACGTAATATCCGGATGTACGCATGTCTTCTAGGTAGGATGCATAACTGTCTTTCAACGGCGCCGGACCGAAATTAAAGGCACTTCCAGGGACAACACTAGCCGTTTTTAAAGCGATCGCTTCCGGCGACGAATACTGTTGGAAACCTGTTTCAACATTTGATGTCGTAGATTTTTTACTTTTTTTTGAAGCTTTCTTCGGCGCGACCTTTACAGGCGCTTCTGGAGGTTTATTTGGTGTACTTCTTGGAACAGGTGGATAATTATAAACGTTTGGTGTGACCAAATCGACGGGTCTGCTGACATAACTTGGTGCATTTGTTTTTCCTTGCATCAGTTCAGGTAAAGGATATCCTTTACTCTGTATTATATCAGACATAGAGTAATTGTACCTCTGTTGACTCTGTATTAATTCAGACATGGGATGATTGTAGCCAACTTTTCCCGACAGGATGTCCGATTGTGTAGAATAACTTAAAGGTGACGGTACATTAATTTTATTGGAAACTAAATCAGGTGCGGTACTATAATTTAAGCCAGTAGACGATAACTCTGAGACGGTTCGACTATATGGTGAATTAACTTTTCCTGGTAACATATCAACCACAGGCCTACTACTGGCATACGATATAGGAGATGGAGCACTGACTTTGCCTGTCAGAAGGTCCGGATTCAATTTTGAGTACTCTAGTGGTGAACGAGGTTTCGTCGTTTGAATGATGTCCTGCGATCTGCTGAAATATGACATAGATGATGTTGAAGGAGTAACTTTATGCGAATGTAAATCACTATTTGAAAAATTTATTGGTGATGGTCCATTATTACTATTTGGCGATAACATTTCAGTATTCCTATTAGAAAAGTTTAATGCGGCTGTTGTTTTCGGTTTTGCTATTGGAACGGAAGTATTATAACTTGAAACCAGACTATCATTAACTTTTACCGCTCTTGGATCTTGATATGTTAAATTACTACGATTGTAATCCGATGACACATTGACCTCTGTTAGTTCTGGCCGTGGTGGATAAGATTCTTTCGTATAGCTAGATGTCGTAGTCGCTCCACTTTGTGAAAACATTGTAAGGGGCAACGTGCTTCCAGGAACAGTTGGCGGATTTTTGCCATAAAGACTTTCTCCGCTGAAGTAAGATGTCGATAACAATCGTTCTTCTGCATATGGATCGATCAACGGATGAGGTGGTAAAGAATGATGAGCGAGACCGATCGGTAATCCAGAATCAGATCCAAAACCGTGATGAGCAGGCGCTGGTGAAGGCTGTGGTATAATTCTACCAGGTGTCGGCGTGAACGTTCTTTCTTGTTCTACTGCACCTCTCGTCGGTGTAAAAGAACCACCTCTGTATGTGCTACTCAGATCCTGACTCGGTTTAGTAGTTTGTATAGTTTCCACGTCGTTATAAATGCGCTTTTTGACTGGAAAAACAGACAACGGTTTTTCAATTGGTGTGTGTGCATGAGCTGGTACAGGCATCGGGGCAGGTGAAGGTACTGCCACTGAAGGAGGCTGTTGGGTAGATCGATACTGTTCGGTTAACGATTTACTCGTATCATAATAAGGCATATGAGCCGGGTAAGGAGACAAAGGAGCTTCGTAAGGTGACGAAACAGGAGATGAGGTAACGACTACTGGTGAAGGGTAGTTTGTTGGAGGGTAAGCAGGATAATCAGACTTTGGACTAGGTATCGGCTCTCTTGGGCTGCAGTTAGGAAGCTCACGAGGGCTACAATTGGGTAGGTCTCTGGGTGAACAACCGAGAGGTTCTCTGGGACTACAACTCGGTGGGTCTCTTGGACTGCTACTTGAATTACTACGAGGAAATGACGTATCCTGATAGAAACCCACTCTAATTGTACCGTTAATTGGCGACTGATGGTACGGTGTCTTCATCGGTTCTGACTGAGGTGACAGATATGGTTCATCCAAACTTGGTCTCGGTGAAGAACCATCAATAATTTGGTCCATTGGATCTTGGCTAAATGAAGATCTCTCCGACACACTACTTCCGGTGCTGGCTTTCCTTTGTCTCTTGGCAGGAGACTGAAGAGGTGGCGCGACAACAATAAGTTTTCTATCTTTCTCCTCATCCAATACCTCATCGTCTTTAATAAGTTTAGCAGATTCCGTATTCTTTGGAGAATCTTTGCATTCATCAGGGGTCGTTAATTCCGTCTTCTTTTTAACAACAGGTTGAGATTTAGGAGCTCCAAATGCTTTGAACCATGCCGTAAAATTAGGCGTTGACTTTTCCTGTTTACTATTACCGCTAGTTTCAGTGGGACTGACTTTCTTTTCGACATCAATAACTATTGGCACTTCCTCAATTTTTAATTTTTTCTCAGGTGGACTATCGTTGTTACTGTCATCTAACTTGACTTCTTCTTCAGGCGATTTTTTGATTTCCTCGTCCATTACTAAAGGTTTACTATCACTACCATCTGCAGAGTCACTGTCTTTTTTAATAAAACTAGAAACATCATCTTCACCAAAATTATGTTTACCAAAGCCAATGACATCATTAGTAAGAACGGTACCCAGACTAAGTTTTGGAGCAGACTCATCAACTTTATCGACCACATTTGATTTAATGTCTTTGGCGGAAGCAGAAGTCTCTTCTCCGTTCTTTGTAGCAGCTAGATTTGATAAAAGATTTCCTTTGCTCTTACCAGGCTGTAGTCTATCAATTGTTCGATGAATTTCTCTTCTTCTCTTCAAGAAACTTTGGTCTTTCATCAACCGCCTTCTATTTGGATCCTGTAATAAACAACAGACAAAAACATTAACTCCTTCTTATAAGACATTATCTTTCACTAAACTAAAAGGTCTCAAACTTAAGCTATTTAAGATAACCTAAAAATTTTCTAGCCTGTCGAATCGATAGAGTTTACATCACAAATATTCTATTACTCCTTAATTTTAACGACTGAGTTTATTTTTTCTACACAACTGAGTAAAAACCCACAATCCCCTTATGTAGTGTGGTGAAAAGTCCGAGAATGGCTTAATATTTCGAATGAAAGAAATTTCAAGAATGTGAATCTCATTCGAATACAAAATACTATTTTACGATGAATCAAAAAATTGTCTGCTATCTTGAATGTAACTTTATTTTTTTATATGGGAAGGCGGGTCTCAAATGACACATGATTTCAATATGAAATTTCAATTAAATTTTAAAAAGTTTAGTTTCAATTTTAGTGCCTGTAGACAATCTTTCCAATTCCCTTCATAAAATATTGCCACCCAATAAATTTAAATGAGTCTTGAAGCTCCTCGTTAGTTTGAAAGCACTCCACTCCTAGCCAGTTCCTCAGTTCAGAGAAAAGATGGAACTCACTTGGTGCTAGGTCAGGACTCTAAGGCAAATGATCGAAAAAGTTTCATTGAAATTTCTCAAGGAACCGTTAATTGAACCAGCATGAAACAATTTACATATGAAAAAGTGTCACTTAATCACTAAAAAGTACAAAAAAATATGTTTAGCTATATACATAAATAATACGTTTATAATAAATACGTTTAGCTATTGTAAATTGATAGACGCGTTCAAAAGATATCACACTTTTTGTTCAACAAAGTAACGTACTGGATGAAAAAAAATCACCACAAATTTAAAGCTAACTGATGATGTCATTCCCAAACAAATACCTTTTTTTGTTGAAAAGTTATGGACGAAAACTTTCAAATTTTAGTATTGGCTTGTCAAAAAAATCTCTTTCTATCGCGTAACACCACGTAGTCAATTTTCATCGTACAAATATGCAAGATAGATCAAATGAAAGAGAAGAAAATTCTCTATCCTTTAAAACTAAACCCATTGGAAAATAATGAATAATTGCGGAGAAAATTGAGTTTAAAGAAAGGTGATGACCCATGCGTGATTTCTGGCTTCTTGGTTAGCAAGGGTTAAAGGACTTTTCAAGCGGATAAAGCACATGTTCAATTTTGGGAGCATTTCAATTAATGGAGGTTGAATAACGGTGTTTTGAATTAAGAGAAGTTTGGTAGTATTACTTAATATATATTTCCATGCTAAATTACAAATAACCGATGGTAAAAATAAAGTGATCGAATATTGAGAATTTTGTGGACGCAGAAAGTCACTAATGTTGAAGTTTTGCTGAGAATGAACAAGGGTCTGGAATTGGTCAAAATTATTTAGTGCCATAAGCTGCAGTTTCTCAGCCATATTATGAGAAATCAAAAAAGATATGATCTACAGCAGCGCATTCTGTGCAGGGGAAAAAAGAGGGAAAGAGGAATTCTGATAGAAGAATTTCCTGGCTCACCAATTTGAGGACCTGTTTCGGTAAGAGCTCCACGGAATTGTTCCGGATTGCGACTAACAGGTCAAAATAGCCGTAATGATTGCAAACATCTGAACCGGATAGGCTCAACAAAAAGAAGAAGAAATATGGTAAAAAGAAATGACACTTACTCTTTCACGTGGTCTCTGAGGTCTTTCCAATTTCAGACGCTGACGATATTCCGTTTCAATCCGGTTGCTTACTTCGCAATCGTCACCTATTACTATTTGTGATGGTGAATTGCTAGCTGAAGAGAATTCCGAGAATCTTGGCGTATCATCTAACCACTTATTTATATCCTGCAAAAAAAAAAAAACGTAATAAATAATCTAAAATTTTGCATCGTAACTTGTATTCACTACAATACTTATTTCAAAATTATCAGCAATTTTATTCACACCAATCACATCTTATTATTATTTAATAATATTATAATCAAGATATAAATAAATTTGCAAGTATTATAATGCCAAATTTTGCAGTGTTATAACAAATTATTGATCATAATTTTATCATAAATTATACTGATAATTTAATATCTTTCAGAGTAAATAGAACAAACATTAAAAGTAAGTACCAATATTTACTGAATTCTATTGTGTTATATTGAACTACACAGTGAAAACAATGACATTTATAAGTACATGGCTTCGATTTTAGTGTATTTAAGTCAAATTTTGTTAATGTTTGGCATAACATTAAGCATCTGTAATCAATTGTAATTATTCATTATACATTTGCTTTCCTAATTCAATATCATTCATTTTCACTTTTATTCTTTTTCTGTTCCCTACTCAGTGAGCCTACAGTGAATGAATACTGACAATGTGGGCTGCAAAAAGAGCTTCAAGAAACACCTAGTCACCTCACGTGATCTAAAATTAGGTCTGTACAAGAAAAAAATAAATACAAAATATATAAAACACTTTGCATGTTCTCAATTATAAAGTAAAACAAATATTTTACCTTTAACGTTTGTTCAGTAGCTAACTCCAAAGCTTCTAGTGCTTCCGGATTCTTTGCGACGTTAGATTTCTTGTACCCTCTTCCTGAACTTTTCTTTGAGCTATTCTTCCTAACAATAACATCACTATCTTGACTTAACTCCTCGCCTTCTGTCGAATCTTCCCTTAATGTATTTCGTTCATTGTCGGCATCCATATCTGCTTCATTATCGCTTTCACCGCTTCTACTAAACAAGTAAATAATATTTTATTGTAATAAAAATGTAATTATTAAAAAAAAGAAACAAAAAAGGAATTTTAAAACAAGAGTGGTAACCTAATAAGATAATTTTTACAGATTTATTGAATTCTTCATACAATAAAAAAAAGTCTGATGTTAACACTTACATGACTTTCACTTACCAATATAAATAACACAAAATACAATCTTTGTCTAGTAATTTAGTAAATAATTTAAAATGAAAAATATAGCCAATTTTAATAATGAGTGAATGACGCTAAATAAAAATAAATAATTTGGAAAATCATTATTAGTCACTAAACTAGGCTCTGTAAAAAAAAAAAACGCTTTTTTCCACAAGAGCACGAAGATTTTCAGCAGACATGGCACTTACCCTGTCTTGTAGACCATAAGAAATTTAATTAATAAGGTGATTTAAAAAAAAGTTGGTAGGAGCAGTTTTTCAAGATATCACAAAAAGTGAGAACATACACAATTAAACTACTAGTTCTGGTTGACTGATTTTGAAGAAAATGTTTGTATCGGGTTCCCTTCCTAACTTACGTTCCAAGTTTTGAGTTCAATTTTGTTTGCTATTACGTTCTTGAGATATTTTGTTCCCATACAGACCAATTGCTAAAAACATGGTTTTTAGGTTCATGGGCCTGAAGACATGTATTTCCAATGAAAACTCAATTTTTAAAAACCGACATGAAAACAATACTTCCCTTCACTATAACCATATAGAGTATAAAAAAACTGAATTATTAGTTATAGGTATTTTAAATACTTTTACACATATTAAAAAGTTCGTTTGTAAAAGGTAATCTCAGACCTTATTCAACCAATTTAAAAAATTCTTTCACTGTTGGAAAGCTTTGAGTTTACTGAGTATCACAGGCTGCTATGGTGTTACATACGAGGGTAATTTTTACAGGAAGAACCGACTGCACATTGCGTCCGTGCAGGCTGTCACATGACATCCATTCAATGTTAGCCACTCTTGACCAGCCCCCACTACGCCGCCATTACCTTTCACGTCTCTGCCGGTGTTATACTGCAATGTTTGTCACCACATTGATCAGTAATCCCGCAGATTATGAAGTGCGATCTATTATTCAGGTTTTAAATGCAAAATGTATGCATGCATACTAAGGCCGAAATTAAAAAAAAATCCAATATTTTTAGATTTCCATTAAAAAAAAACAAAAAATCTTTATTGCTAAACTAAGAGTTATACAAAAAAAGGTTTAAAGTAAAAGTTTTAGGTTTTTAAATTGTCCACAACTTTGTTTATAAACACTTTTGCCCTAGAATGCATATTAAGGCCACAATCTTCAAAAACCATTTTTTCTATGAAAGAACAGCCTCCAAGATTTCAGCAGACATGGCGCCTACCCTATCTTGTAGAGCATAAAAATTTGTAGTCAATGAGACAATTTAAAAAAAAATTGTACGAGACGTTTTTGAGAAAATTGCAAAAAAAGTGAAAAATTACACAAATAAACTACTACTTCCGGTTGACTGATTTTGATGAAAATGTTCATGTCCGGTCCTCTAGTGTTACCTAATTTCATGTTAGGTACCTAAGTTTCAAGTTTCAACTTCGTATGATGTTCCGTTCTTGCAATATTTTGTTCACATACCCACGCACGCATACACACACACGCACACATACACAGACCAATCGCTAAAAACATGTTTTTCGGGTTCAAGGAGTCTGAAAACAAGTACAGTATATCCGGTGAAAACTTGATTTTGAATAATCGACATGAAAACAATACTTTCCTTTCTATATATTCATATAGACAAGAGAAAGTAAAAAATCATTAAAATGGACAATTTAAAGGAATTTTCCACACAATTAAAATTGTTTATGTGCATTAAAAAAAATTAAATTTTATTTGATTTAAAACTTAAAAATCTGTCATACCTATGAGGAATAGTATCAGATGGAGATCGGGGTTCACTTGCTGTATTATTACTGTTACTGTTATTATTATTGATTGCTCCTCCTCTTTTTTTCCTTCCACCAGCTTTTTCACCAGGAAATTCGACGGCTACTTCTTCATCGGTTGACATTTCAGCTTCTAGATATCTATCGACAGCTGCTTCAAATTCTTCCTGAAGTTTTCCAACCATTTCTGTGTATTCTAAATCACAAAAAACAATAACATCGATATTCAATTTAAAGAAAAATACACACACAATTCCAAAAAGGATTAGCTATAATTAATCGTATTAACTAATTAACTTTCATTATTAAGTTATCTGCCCATAACAGACAGATGAAGTGTCAAGTTATTTACATTCATTCTGTTTGTTCCAGGGCTAAAATAAATTGTTCTGTTTCTTATCACATGGTCAGCCAATTAAATGACTGAATCATTTAAGAACAGAAGAGGTAGAGGTGTAAAAGACACTAATCAGAGTTATCTCCTGAAAGTAATGAATTTTATTATACAGCCAGACCCTGTGGTGAATGAAGTGAAAGTGTCATTTGCAGAGTGGAAAATATGTGCTTTTCAGAGGGCCCGGCATGCTGATAAATGTACTTTTCCACTCAGTGAGGAAGGCAATTGTAAACCACTTCACTCCTTGTTTTACTTAGTAAAACCTCTACAGGTTCAAACCAGCCTTTCGGCTAATGACCTAAACGTATTAAGTTATACGAAGCTCTTGACTTGATTTTCATTAGTTCTCACAGTTTTAACATAGTGATCCAGAATCAAAACCCTGACCTGCTCAGCAATGTCAAAAATAGAAACTGCCGAAATGAAGATTTTAGGAACAAACTTTATATGCCAGGAGTGATATTAACCATCAGCAAATACAGACTAGAGTGGTATAGCCATTTTTTGTGGATGCCAGATTACAACATCCACAAATCCGATCACTTCCAATATTTTTAAGAAATGATAGATTATTACATGTTTGAAGTTCGAACAGGCCAGGAGACACGAGAATTAGGCATGTCTACCTGTTTCGGCACCCATCTTTTCTTCGGCCTTCTAATATCTGTTTCCTGTTGGTTTATACCACCTTGTTAAACCAGGTAAGCGGCTTTTTGGCATTCTACTTACATAATCTAACCATTAGGCATGGTACAGTAAGAATTGATAAAACCATAAATTTTGTTTTGGAAGTCAAACACTACTACATAAATTTTACTTCTTTCAAAAATTGAAAGACGAACAAATAAGACTCCTTTTAATAATACTCCTTGTTATTAAGACAGCAACTAATTGTACTATACATGTCACCTTTATCCACCATAATATGAACTTAATTTAAATGCATGAAAATACTAAATAAATACAAGATAAATTCACGCTGACAAAAGATAATCTCATGATATACGGGTTACAGTGGGATCATAAAATAACAACAAACAAGCTTTCTGGCTGCTGCTATCGCATTGAAGGTGAATATATTTACTGGGTTAATTATACTGTACCACAACAGTATTCTTCAGCGATTGTATGAAAATAAACAGAAGAAAAGGCCTGCACTTGACAAGAATTAAGTCCTCCATTATGATAACACACTGGCTTATTGTGTGTTCTTGATCGTGATTATTGTTAACCCTCTTGTGCCGCTCCGTTATTTGCACGAATGATAAACTGTAAATGTCAAAACGTGCTCCCGAATAAAACCATTTAGCTAGCTAAGTTCTTTAATATAAAAGTTTTTTAAGTTGTGAATATAAAAACATGAAAATCGGTTATTCTTTACGGTCACTATGAAATATTTCAAAAGTTACGCTATCTGAAAAATTGTTAAAGGCTAATGAAGGAATCAGGTTGGCTAACTGTTATTGAATAAATGCACGATCTTGCTTCAGGGACTAGTTTACAATACAAATACAAAAATTACACCAGTAAAAGGAAGTAGTGGGGAAAGAGGGGGTTCATGTATCACAGCAAAGAAAGAAAGAACAAATTTTAGCTCTCATAAACATCCACATAACTTAGCTCAGCGACATACACGTTCGATCTCTCTTCAAACAATAACAAACAGCCACTAAAATAGTCTTACAGTTTTACCAACCCTAAAGATGAAATATTCCCAAAGTTATACTATCTGAACGATTGGTACAGCGAAACATTAGGTAGGCAAACTTCAACAGCTACTTCACCAGCACTATCATAAGTAAATAGATATTGTTTTACATCAAATTCGACTAAGTTTCAGCGTGCGTAATTTGAGATATCATATACTCTGATAGTGTTATAAATACGTTCGCTCAAAGCTCGCAACTACCGAGACTTTGAATATGTGGTTCCTGGCGCTCAAAGTTAAACAATAAGTTTGATAACGATTACTTTACAAAACGTAGAAAAGGTATTCTTTATCAAAAAAGGGAAATTTAAAAATTACAACAGAATAAAAATTCCCTCATGAATTGTTTTTGTACTCTCATCCTATTTTAATCTAATTGAGTTACTTCTATATCAATTTGAATAGTAGACAGTGGTTACTGTTGTACTTTACACGGTTGGGGTTCAAATAATTATACTCTCTCAATACAGTCGACCTAAGTCTCAGTACCATCCCCTTGAGTTCATACAAGACACCTTATTACACATCATACATATCATCTTCTCAATCGATCATGAGGTTGCTTATTGTTTTTAAACTGAATAGATTGCAACGTACAAACACAGGGATAAAAAAAGTAATTACAGTCAAACTTCGATATAGCGAACTTTTGATATACGAAAAACCTTGATTATACAAATTTTTTTACCACACCGTGACATTATAATTAAACTATATGTAAATTTACCTCGATTTACCAAATAAGTACGAAGTGACACGCTGTATTATGATTTCTCTGCGAGTTTTAAGGTAGATTCTTTTGATTTCCATACCTAAATTGTACCTGTTTACAAGCACAACATATTCTTAACTACATGCAAGAATGAAAGGTTATTTTTATTTGATTCCTTAATGGGGTAACCCGAATTTCTTACTTTATAACCAATGACAATAGAAAAGATTAAAAGAGATGTTCAACAGGTACTGTCTCTATCAGCCTTCACTAAATGAAGTAGCGGTATTTCCCAGAAATTCATTTACTGACACAGAGGCCTGAAACTATTGTAACTGCGTTTGCAACCGTAATTATGTAAAACATGATCTATAAAAAAATTAATTTACTAGTTTAGATGTGTCTATTAAGAAAATTAACTGTATTTAATTCATCATACAACATGAAAAAAATTCGTTAATAAAAATTAGCTTGAAAATTCTTGATACTTTGATATAATGAATACCTCGATTTAACGAATTTTTTCCCAGGATTCTCGATTTTATTTTATCGAAGTTTGACTGTACAATTATTTTATAAAGACAGATCAGTGTTAAGCGTGACACAACATGCTTACCATTATCGGATCCATTATACTGTCGACAATTATCAACAATAAGCTGGAAATCAGCTTTAAAATCATTGAACGTTAAATATTCCTTATTATCCAATTTCCACTCCATTGTTCGCAGATCCATTGGCTGAGATATTACTGAATAATAGCTAGGTGCATATTCTTCTTCGACAGGATCAACAAACGGCCATGCATCTTCATGGTCTTTTATTCTGTCCAGTATTTTATACAACCCAGTTTGGAGGTCTTCAACACTTTGTCTGAACCTGTAATAAAAATATTTTAAATTTAATACACCCATTTTTGTTATTTTTTTTTCTTTATCAAAACAACTAAATTAGGCGAAACAATCAGATATAATGGCAGAGGAAAACCAACATGGGAAACAAGAACACGAAAAATGGTAAGTGTACTACAATTTACTTAACCCAACGACTGGTGGCCTATTTCATCATAACCGGCAGCAGAAAATTTGCCAAATGTAAGGTCTTATTAAATTATTTATTTTACAATCATTTTATAATCTTGGTAACACATATCATACATCAAAATGCTCAGAAAATCTCAAATATTTATTTACTATTACTAAAAATTAAATATTTAGGGGTCCCCCTTTTTACTCCCCCTACATTCACTACATATATGAATACGGTTATAATTAACCTCTCTTACTTCCTAAAATTGAAACGAATAATATTTTTTTACTAAAATTCCATTATAGCCTCTTTGTAGAATTTTTTGTTTTGCAGAATATGATATAAATATTGTGTTGATGCACTTAAAACTTTTTTTTCTATAGTCAATAATACAAGAATACTACATAACTAAATATTTTCATGTCGACGCATAAATGATATACAGTTCAAAAGCAAATAAAAGAAACACTATACAAAATCTGATATTAGGGCTTTCATCGCTAACCCTTTCATCAAGCACACTGTACTAAATCGCCTATTTCATTATTAACATTGAAATTCATAATGAAATAATAAATAAAACATAACCTATAAAACACAAACACGAGTTGAGTTACTACAAAATCAGTTTAGTTCCATAAACATCAACAAACAACGAATTACGCAACAACTGATAATAATAAAATCATAATTGATGATTATCGTTCACAAATCTAAATGAATATATTTATAACTAATAAACAAACGAACACGAGTAAATGTGAACGACCTTTGCAAAGCAGTTGACAACAAGTAACACCAACTGACTTCCATGAGAATTATACATAAATTTCATTGAATAATACATTAACAACAATCACTTTTAAAAAACAAAAATATTTTTAATTTATAAAGCTAAATTTTTTGATTAAAAATATTTATTATTTGCCGTGGTTATGCAAAACAGTTTTTACGTCATAATTTCAAAACTAATGCATTGTTGATCGATACGATTTATCGATGCTGCCGGTACAGAAAACGATCCAGGCGTCGAAAAATCAATGCCTGCCGGTTGTAGGGTTAAAATATTTACAAAAAAATATCCATGTCAATACCAAGACACTATCAAACTGCCGTAAACTGTTGGTAAAACCAACAATAACTTACTGTAGTGAAACTCTTTCAAAATTAAAACAGAATAATTTAACAGAAAGGGTCGTACAAATTGAGAGAAGAATTTTAAGGACATGCATAGGTAAAAAAGAATCCGAAAAATGGTGCATATGTACTATTACCTAATAGCCAAGTTTATAAAGATATTGGCCCAATAACAGAAGTGATGAGAGAAAACAGAATTTCATACAATGGTCATTTACTAAAAAAACACCAAAAACATGCACGCACGCGTACGAGCGTGTGCGCACACAAACACACACACAAAGCACTAAAATGCTGATATTACTTCTCCACAATCTATGTTTTCATTTCAAACCATTCAAAGACGTTATGTTACACTTGTACACGCCCAATTTTATACACACATGTAAATGTACTAATCTTTTCCAGACAAAGTCTAAAAACCCTAACCTCAAACAAAACACAATTATCATAAAGATACTAGACTAAAAATTTTAACTTGTTCTGAAAATTATATACATTACTTTATATAATTTGTAAATACACTCTTTCACACTTCTGTGCAATACTGATTCTTAAACAACATTTTGAAAATTCACAAGTAACTTCCAAAATTATCAGGAGTTTAAAAAATATATAAAAAATATAATATAAAACCGAAACCGTATTACCTTTATGTCTTTTCAAATCAGCACATAAAACTCATTCACCATGAAAAATTTAAATAATTATTTTAAAAAAGATAGTTTCTCTTTTCAGAAAGAACTTTTCAAATACTGAATAACTTTTTGTTTAATTATTGAAGCCTTCTTCAGGTTCTTGACAATGGATAATATGATAAACGGTATTATTATATCAGATTACCAACTAGGGACATGTCAAGAAGAAAAAGAAAAATTACAAAAAAGTGCAAAAAGATTAGGGATGTGTAGATTCTTGATACCACAGACACTTGAAAAAATAATTCTCTATTTTTTGAACTGTGGCAAAAATGCCATAATTTTGTAAGATAAAAAGTATTAAAAATATTAATACAGTTGAATAATTTTGGCTTCGGGCAGTGAAGGTTAAATACATTTCCATTTGAAAATGTTTTAAATTGTAATATTAAATAACTAATTCGGCAAATCTTAATCATAATTGGAGCCAATCAATTTTGGAGCTAATCAATAATTGGAGCCTGATCACTCGTTTGAATATGAATAAGGATATTCGAAAAAAGAACGAGTATAAATTAATCACTTAACAAACTATTGAAGAAGTTAATCACGATTCAATACAACCAGTTCACGATATTGAGCTTTCAAGGTCAATAAACTGTAGTATATTATACATACTTTCTCAAATTCTTTCAAAAAAAATCTCCAATTCTCGAAAATTCTCCAATGTAACTGAACACATGAACAAAAATGAACATACTATGTCAAATATAAAAAATAATCTGGAAATATTAGAAATAAATGACAAACAAAATTAAATTAAAATTTTTGGAGAAATATATAAGTTTGGTAATAGAGAAAAAATAATTAACACACAAGCTGAATATAACAACCAACTGATTAAGTTGACAAGACTGTTTTAGATATAAGAATCAACTATTCCTTATCTAACATGGTAGGAGTATGAAGTTTTAAATTTTGATTGAGAGAAAAAATTTTTAAATAACTGAAGATGTTTACAAGATAACACGAAAGTGCTGTAAACATAGGTAAGTGTCACTGTTACCATATTCTAGTGGTTTAGAAATATATAACGAGTGTCCAACAGACAGGTTGCTATTTTTGAATTAATATGCTTGATGTACGCACACTCTACAGACTGGAAACTTTACACTTATAATAAATAGATATGTAAAAAAATATCCTCGAGTTTTATTTGCTTATGATTAATCAAAACAAAATAGCGAAATAAGAAAATATCAAAAATAAACAATAATCTTGTGGATAAAACCACTTATATTTACAATAAGATACAGATAGAAAGAAAACAGCTGTTTTTGCCATTCCAAATCGATCAGCATAGCTATTGATGGACATCAGTTCGAATAAAGGTTAATGAAACAAATTGTGTTAATTAATAATTTATGGACCTACCCACCGGGTTGGTCTAGAGGTAAAGTCGTCGCCAAAATCAGCTGTTTAACAGCTGATTTTCGGAGACGAAGGTTCCTGGTTCATATCCTGGTAAAGATAATTATTTTTATACAGATTAGAATACTAGACAGTGGTTGCCGGTGTACTTTGATGGTTGGGGTTCTTTTTTTTTTGGTTTAATGTCCGACTGTTCTGCAATTACTGCTAATGCAGATGGTGAATGATGAAATGATTTTTTGTAACGTATGAAAAAATGCCGTGCCTGAATGGGATTCGAACCCAAGACCGCATGATGAGAGGCGAGCACGTTACAAACTTCACCAATGCGGCCGGCATTGGGCCGGTTGGGGTTCAATTAACCATATTCTCTCAGGAGTGGTCGACCTGGGTCTACACCTCATACACATCATCCTCATCTCATTGGGCCATGGGGTTGCTTATTGTTCTGAATTGAACAGATTGCAACGTACACATATTAGGAATTAAAAAATTAATAATTTATCACTTTCATTTTATTACTTAAGTAACATTGTAACAAATCACCAATTTGAAATGGTTATGCAAATAAAATTACTTTCCGCCATTTTGTTTTCATCATAAACAAATTAGACTAGAAGGTACTTTATTTTACATATCTATTTATTATAACTGTAAGGTTTCCAGTCTGTAGGGTGTGCAATACGACTGGGATATTAATTCAAAAATAGCAACCTCTTCATGGGACAATCGGTATTTCAATATACATATTTTATACTGCTCATGTGGGTTTTCTTAATTTTTTCAATTTTTCTACAACAAAACTACAAACAAAGAGTGAATGTGTCGAATTGCACTAGATTATTAAGAGCGGTTCCAATTGATTGATCGACGTTGTTGTATCGTAGTAAAAGTAGAACTTTTGGATAGTTTCGAGCACGAGGTTATTACAAGCAGTTAAGTAATTTTTCATTGTGCAACTGTGTTGTTTCATTGTGTGTAACATGAAAGTTATAATAAAAAAAAATATTTTTTTTTAGTTTCTATTTTTATACTTCTTTGACATTTGATCAGAACCGAGAATCAATTTCTTGTTTCTTGGTATCAAGAATTGAAAAATATTGGTACTGAAAAAATTACCAAAAAAGATATATTGGCTGTTCGGTCCGATCGCCAAACTATCAATCTCAAATAGGTTGCATCCCTACAAACAAGTCCTAAAACAGGTAAAGACATACGGCCTACAGATCTAAGGCGACACCAAAGCAAGCAATCTAAATACCATCATAAGATTCCAAAACAAGGTGTTTACATATAAATGCTATATCAAGGTATACTGGCAACAGTGACATCCACTATGAATTGCATATGACTTCAGTATCCAAAGAAGTGCATTAGTTAGCAAAGAAGCACTAAGATAATATCCACAAACACATCAAAACGTAGACACATTTCAACTGTTACAAACTAATATGATAGTTACAACAATGAAAAGGACAAACCTTGGCAATTCAATATGTTAACAGAAACAGGCTAAAATTATTTTTTTCTTATAAATATTTTACCAAAGTGCAAGTGAAATTATAAAATAAGTGCTTAGTGGTAGTGATTGCATAATTATGGTGAGGGAGTAATAATAACAGTAAAGAAAAACTGGTGACACATGACTTTCTCTTGCCAAAATAATTAATGAAAAATAAGACTTATGTATAATGATAGTTGTATAGTAAACAAGGTAAAATGAAAAATATAACCTAATTTTAATCATGGGTGAATGACGCAAACCCAAAATCAACCTCTGTAGGAAAAATTGCTTGAAATAAATTTTATTTGATATAATAATTTATACAATAAATTTCACCAAACTTTTTTAAGCTGCCTTAATTTTTATTATTCACTTACACATGTTTCGGTGGATCCACCATCACCAGAGTATATAATATATTTGAAACCAAAATTTTTTTAAATCTATAGATGATGTAACATCTGAAAATGTATAAACAAGTTTTATACAAATGACTGAAAATGTAACATCTTCTACAGATTTGAACAAAATTTAGTTTCAAAGATGTTATATACGCTGATGATGGTGGATCCACCGAAACATGTGTAAGTGAATAATAAAAATTAAGGCAGATTAAAAAAGATTAGTGAAATTTATTGTATAAATTTATTATATAAAATAGAATGAAATAAAGTTGTACATTTTTTTTTTTTATTTCCTAAAACTATGATTATTATACACTTTTGTATAAAAATTTATACTAAGGCTGTTAACTTTAAAAATCCTATCACTGTATGCACCCTACAACTTGCGGGATTTTCTATCGAAGCGCATATTATAAAAATTTACAATGAGTAAAATAAAAGCAGCACAATCTATAAACTAGATGGCAGCTCTAGCCCGCTCACTGATATGCCAACCCAAAATATAAATTTATTTTTGGACACCCCTCATACATAATTCTAATTCCAAAACCAATGAATATAACCTCCCAAATAACAAAACAATGTTAGTGAACAATATTTCTATAATATGTTAATGAGATAAACCTGAACTCAACACACCGTGCATGCATAATATGAACTTTTATTTACTCTGGTTTTAGTGACCAAAAATTCATAAAATTTATTTTTAACTACACTATTTCTACTAATATATTTGCCAAATTAATAATTAACTGTAAAATATATTAAACTGAACTATTTGTCAACACATTATGAACGTTTTTAAAATTACTGCACCATAAAATTTAAAAACACACGTTCAAATATTCAAACACTTTAGAATAACACTGTTGTCTATTCTTCAGAGTAAAAAAATCCTTGATAGATCTTAAAAAAACTTGATGAGGATTTCCTGAACTTGCACACTATCACCACTGATTTTTTTTAATATGTAATATCATGTAATAAAAACCACTTAATTTACATACTTCTTAATCTGTTATCAGAATCAAAACTATTTAGTAATTAACTTTAGATAATATACAACAAATTAAATCCAGAAGCTCAATCAATTTTTTTAACGTAGAAATTAAATTCAACAGAATTTGAAATTTGATTATTAACTTCTGATACAACAGATTGAAAAACGTAGAATTAACGATCAAAATTATCACAGATATAAACGCACATGTAATTTTATGAGAAGTAATAAAAAATTGTGTAACAAAGTATTTCTGGATATTATAAATATAATAATTACAATAAAAAAATTAATTTATGATTATGAAAAATATAATTACAGAAAAATTATAGCATGACTTTACTGCAATTAGGATCTACTTATACTTTACATTGTTACACAAATTTATTACTGAATATAAAAAATAAGGTTATATCAATGAACAACAGTAATTTTTTTAAATTTTTTTATTGCCTTTAATGGTTATAATTTTACATAGACTTATATATTACTGTTGAACAAATTCATTTCTATAGGTAATTTTATTATGCAATTCCATCAGCCATTAAACGGTAGTTCAAAACATTATTCTATTTACCCATTTATTACCACAACTATTGTGTATAACTAGTAATGTGTCGATACCAATATTTTTTGATTCTCAATAATATCAAGAAACTAGAAATAGATTCTGATACAGAAGCCATCTTTTAGTCCCATTATTTTTTTCTTTTGCCGTCGGGCTGTACAGTATTGACAATCACTCAATTGTATTGTTGTTTGTCACTGTGTTTTTGGCATGGATTTGGTAGTTTGTTCACTGATAGCTATCAGCTAGTCATCATACAAAGTCGCTTACCCAATCGGTGTTATTTAACAACTAACAACAAATTTCTACCAGCTGACTGATTGGGCAGGCCCGATGGCCATGTCCCATAAATTAAATTTAAAATAGCATAACCGCTCTAAATAATTGAGTGTATTTCGACAAATTCACTCTTTGTTTACAGTTTTACAAAATAAGAAACATCTAAAGAATGAAGAAAACTCATCCAAGCAGTATATACTTATAATGTAGTACAATTTATTCACCATGAAAGCCCAATTTTGTGAACTGGCTGTATTGAATCGTGATAAACTTCTTATTAATTTTTACTCGTTCCTTTTTCGGACACCTTTCGTATTAAAACAGCAATCGGACTTCGGTAAATGATTAAAATTCTTCAAATTAATATAGCCACAATGTAAAACGTTTTCAAATGTAAAGGTTTTTTTTACTCCCCCAAGCCAAATTTACCCACTGTAAAAATATTTAATATCTTTTTTCTAAGAAAATTACAGAATTTTTGCCGCAGTTCAAAAACTAGAGAATCGGTCTAGAAGAATTGAATTTTTACCATCGATTCTGTATCAGATTATTTTTTTAAGTATCGGTTGTATTGAGAATCGACATTTGGAATTAACACATATATCTTTAGTTATTATAACTATAACTACAAAAGTTTACAAAATACTTCTGTTTTTAAGTTTATGTCTTCATTCAGGAATATCTTTCACTGCATCCTACAGCTTGATATATATGCAATAGTAAAATTATTTTAAGTTTTCACTAACTTTATTTTCTGCTCCAAATTTCCTCTCATCTGTTAATTTACTTTCTCACACTTACATGTTTCAAAGAATCCACTATCCACAGAGTACACACATGAGAATTGAAATTAATTTATTGACACCTTTTCAGACGATGCTTAATCTTAAACTGTGTGAATTTTAAGGGAGGTAGGAGTCTGCCTTCAAAGAAATCTTTTTCCCATCTTATCAGCTTAATAAAAATAATTTTATTTTGCACGAAAAGTTTCGTCTTTTAGTGACATTTTCATATTAAAAAACCCAAATTTTCACAACTCCTTCGTAAAATGGGTAGCAGGGTGAAAAATTCTAAAGAGAAAATTCTCCTTTAGGGCACCTACTATGAGCACAACAATTTTTCTACAAAACTCAACAGTGTGTTTTTTGTAATATTTGTATAAACTGAACCAGTTCTAATTAATTTTAATTTTTAAAAATACTTCAATTCATTCTACAATTTTTTTTCAATTTGGAGCACTCTAAAAAAAATGTTGTCAATCTAGGTTCAATATGTCAAAATTTATGATCATTGAAAGACTGTAAAACTCAAAAAATACGTATAATTTGTGGAAAATAGTAAGAGATGTAAAACACAACACAATACTACTTGTGCAGTGCTTTAATTTTTAATTTTTTAATACTTAGGAAATGGCTAAAAATAAAATAAATACACCATTTTGTTCAGGAAATTCTTGTCTTAAAAGGTAGAAAAAAACTGAAAACGACAAAAAAAAAGTTGGTCGAAAGAAGGTGGCCCCCTCTTAAACAAGTGACAGAAGACATATCATATTCTGATAACATTTTAATAAATTAAATTTTTGTGTTTATTTACTCTGATTGTGGTGGATCCATAAAAATATGTAAGTGTGGGAAAGTAGAATAATTTATTAAAGAAAATTTGAAGAAAAGAAAGTTGGTAAAATCTTAACAATAAACCCTCTTTCATACAACAGTTATGAATGCAGCTAACATTTTTAAAATGTAGGCATATAAAGTGTAATTTTTCTTAAGAAAAAATTTTAATGTTAAGAAACAGACAAAATCAACTAACAAACATTACAAAATCTATAACCCCAAAATTTTATCTTGGAAAAGTTATGATATTTTATCGACCACTTCAATAAAAATTAATTACAACTAATTAGATAAAGAATACATGTTGATAACTTGAACTTAAGTTTTGCAGAAATCACTTAATTTCAGAAACTTTGGTCCAGGTAAACAAGAAAATCTATCTTTAACATTATTTAAAGTATTGCTATATTGAAACAAATAATTCAGACACAAATATTTTTTAAATATTTCACAAACTCACAAAGTAATCCTTTTAAAAGAACAAGTTTTGAATTTTTGACACACATTTTATATTTATTCACTTTAATTATAACTATTAATTTAATTACACAGAAAATGTTTCTTTAGGCCTCTCAAGGCACACAAAGCAGTTTTAACCAAAGCGATAAACAAGTTATGATTGTTAACCATGACACACTCAGCTGTTTAAGATTCAACACGTCAGTTTTTTGCAAATCTGACATTTGAGATTAGTGGGACTCTTAGCAGAACATACGTGATTATACAGAAGAAATGATGATAACATTACAATATTTCAATTGGAAAAGAAAGGCACAATAATGACAAATGTGGGTACAACCAGAGGATAAAAGAATAGTGAAATGCTAACATAATTTATTCACAAAAATAAAGAATGTCAAAGATTAACTTTATAAATATACTAGGATGTGAACAGCTATTTTTGACAAAATAATGTCAAATTTTAAAACAAATATATCCATGAAAACACTGACATGAGAATAACCAACGGAAGAGAAACTTTTCCATAAAAGGAAAACTCAGAATACACCTACTAACTAATATGGAATCAGAAATTCCTTGATACCACAAAATCAGACTCGTACACTTTTTCACTAACCGAGTACTATTGTAAACAATTAAATAGAGCAAACGTGCCACGGTTAACGCAAAAACCATTTCACATTATTATAATACAAAACAACTTCCACAAAAATATTTTGCTTCTATTTGTACATTTATTTAATTGAAAAAGAAGCAAAACAATTTCATTTCCAAAGATTAAAATTAATAAAAGAGAAAATTTTGTGTGTACAAACATTACCCAAAATAAACTAAAAATCAAACTTCATAAGCCCAGAAAATAAAAACTTTAAATTAAATTAACAAAATTTATAGTAATTTTTATAATTACATTGAAAAATATAACAATAGTAGGCAATACTGTATCATTCTTTTGGACAGAATCCTTCTAAAATAAAATATACATTCAGGTAAACCACCCTTAAACCGAAGTACTAAAAATTATTATTTGTACATCATATTTTTAATAACCAATTTTTTAAATACATTATGTATTCAAGATTTCCTACACTTAATAATACTTGAAACAACAATCAGCAGTATTTGAATAAATAAATCTATAACAAAACATAGTTACATCTACCTCAAAAAAAAATTAATTTTTTATACTTTCTCCATACAATTACATCTTTTAAAAATGTGCAAAATTATTTTAGATAAAACTTTTTTTTTGATATTGAAAACATTATTTGCAAAGAAGTTTTTACAGTTATAGTTGCATTAACTATTAGGCTACGGTCACACTGCAAGAAGCAAGCATTGAGGCAAGTGTTGATGAACAGGCAAGATTCACTACAGCCGGACTGCAAGAGGAAGGTGGTACATTGCAACTAGCTCTGTAGAGGTAATAAACTCAATTTTCTCAGCAACTATTCATTGTTTTCTAACGGGTTTAGTTTTATTGGATAGAGAATTTTCTCCTCTTTCATTTGATGTATATTGCATACTTGTACAATGAAAATTGGCGGACGTGGTATTACACGAAAGAAAGAGATTCTTTTTGATGAGCCAGTACTAAAATTTGAACGTTTTCATGCATAACTTTTCAACAAAAAAAGGTATTCGTTTGAAAATTATGTCACCTGTTAGCTTTAAATGTTACGATCGAAATCAATAAATTAGAAGTGCCGGCGACAAATTTTATGACTCTAAAACCGAACAAAGAAGGTTAACACTATCCATCTTCCCACTTATCCCTCGGTTAAACCTTACAATTAGCGTCAAAATAAATGATAACATATTTTGATTTATGCTATCATGTTTAGAAAAGGATAATACACAAAACAACGTGTAGGAAAGAGATAGAAATTTTCATAGAAGAGGAGTTAATAAAAATTGAAAATAGACGACATTATTTTGAGGCAACCTTTTTTCATCCAGCAGTTACTTTGTTGAACAAAAAGTGTGATATCTTTTGAACGCGTCTATCCATTTGCAATATCTAAACGCTATTATTTTTAAAATGAATTGCTCTATTTATGTATACAACTAAACATATTTTTTTGTATTTTTTAGTGATTTAGTGACACTTTTTCGTACGTAAATTGATATTTCTAAAAAAAAAGTTTTTTTTAAATTTTTGATTTTTATTCCGGTTGTAAATGAAAACGGAAAAATTTGGTCCACAGGTGGTTCTAATAACAAATTCTTTAAAAATAAATGGTAATTTTTTGAAATTTTTAGGAAAGAAACTGAATGAAATAACAGAGTTTTTATTAGACGTAAAATGACAGTCCGCGTGATCATTAAAACCACAGTTCTCGTCAGGCTAGGATGCACGCCTAGTTTCAAAAAGTACTAAATGGCTCCAGTGTGGCCACCACCATAAGATTTCACGTGTTGGTTTCAGATGGAGGAAGCATCCAAAAGCTATTTCCATCTTGCCTCCTGCAGTGCAGCTGTAGCTTTACAGAGTAGTAACATAAAATGACTATACAAAGGCATCACCAAGACAAAAAATATGTACATTTAAAATACAAAACAATTTTAACAAAACAAAATCTATAATTTCTGAATATGAACATTAGCGTTTTATGACTAATCACACTGAATTTTACATTTAAACCACGCATACATCAGATCAAATTATTAACTTATATAAATTTTCAACATTTACAGAAAACAAAATATATAAAAATATTCTATACAAACACAGATAAAATGAAAGTCACCGAATATAGACAACATATAGTTCACGAAATACTTATTTCTAAATTCACAAAACATACAAATGAAAATTTCACAGAATGTAAAAACATACTAAAGATTATTAAGTAGCAAATAATCGTTTTTCTCACTTACTAGAAAAACTCAAAAACTAATTTCAAATACTGTACGTCCTACCTAAAGTAGACAATATAACATAAATATTACAATAAATATTTTTAAAACACCACATACGAAAAAATAAAAGTTGAATATTAATAAATCTCAAAATACAGAGTGATTATAAAATGAAATGTACACTTTAGATAGGCCTACCTTATAAATAATTAAACTTTTGTACGTGAAGACAGTAAATATGATTTCAGTGGGACTTTTTTACCGTATGTTGGTATAACTGCAAAATATGTAGCATCAGATTAACAGTCTGGCAAGATGGCCACTACTCCGTAGTGAAAGCTTTTTGTATATTCTAATTAGTGAAAACAAACTTGATAACTATGGTGCAACGACATTTCAGTACAAAATTTAGTAAATCACCCCTGTAAGAAAAGCAATCTATGACTAGAATATAGTTTTAAAATACAGAGTGTGTAAAAAGAAAAGTTCTGAAAGACCTGTTTCAGAAGAACATACTAATCATGTCCATGAGATGCATCAATGCCCAGGCCAATAATCTAGATCAGCAATTGCAAATTTCTCAGCCAACTGCGAGAAAAGTGTTGAAAATTATATTTTATAAATTACGAGAAGTCAACGACACATCAATTTTTGTGTGGAGCAGCAGGAATGTGTTAAAAATGACGATTGCTCTTTTTATCGCCTAGTTTTTGATGATGAATGTACGTTTCACGTTAGTGGAAAAGTTAATAGATATACAGTAAAAATATGATTCCCCTTAAGTGAATGTGTTGTGCAGTTTACCTTGGGTTTTCTATACCCCATATTCTTACTTTATATCTATTAAATTTTCCATTAACATGAAACGTACATTCATCACCAAAAACTAGGCTGATAAAAAAGCAATAGTCATTTTTAACACATTCCTGCTGCTCCACACAAAAATCTTTATGTAAGACTTAATAAGTTGAAATGATTACTTACATGATTATACCGGGTGACTTATATGTCAGTTTCCCCATGAAATAGGATATTTTGTATCAATCACTTTGTAAAATTGTTAAGTTAGCAGCAACCACGTATAACATTAATTATTGTTGTCCATTATAGTGAGGTGAGTCTCTAAGCCATATCATCCATCTTTACTCCAAGTTCTTCAGGAGGGTGACCCCGATAGGCATTTAGAATTCTGTGTCTGTTAACGCCACTTCATACTGACAAAATAGATCCGTAAATCCCGCCTTACTAATATTTCAAATTTACTTGATGCTTCCGGTGACCTAACCGATCACGTCATTACTCCCTCTACATCCTTGCATTTCCGTCATCCTCATTGCTCACTGTTGTTTCTGCATGCATCGTGTGTGGGTGTGCTCGCATCTTCGTCTGCGTCATGGCGTCGGGTACGCTACCCGTAATTACAAGTTTTCGTCTGCTACCTGTTGTTGCGTTTCATGTTTAAATTGTTATTCATTGCTCATGTCTATCGTGTGAACTGTTACTGTGTTTACTCATGTACTTTTGTTGTGAAATAATCGCTTACTTGCAGCTATCGTTTAGCGTCTATTCGTTTAAGTCCACGCGGCGTGCTCAAGTGTGTGTCTTCAAGTTAAACCCAGGTGAGTGTAACCTTTGCATTGTGTATGTAGTTCAATAGTGTGTGATTTTCCTTGTATGTCGATTCCTCATGTTTCTTACTTCCTAACCATTTTGTCAGTCACCTTACATTGTTTAAATTATCGCATATACTATTTCAGTCGTTTCGCCGTGATTGCTGGCGCCGTTATATGCAATCTGGTCCTCTGTTATTCTATCGTTTGTTACTTCTATTGGTTTTACGTTAAAGGGTTGTCTGGCGTGGACAATCAATTAATGTACTTCATAAGTTCCGTGCCCTGTACTAAACATTCGTTATTCCATACTGCGGAATATTTAATTCAAGGTATTCCTACGTTGGTTGCCTTAACAGTGTCAGTCGCTATCCGTACAGAAGCCGATCCAAATTTTTTGCGATAAATTTTGTGGTGTGTTGAGGCATGTTTCGAACTCAATGAAAGTGTTAATCGGCGTAACTGCGAGTACTCATGAGATGCACATTTTCATAAGGTAATCCAAGACGAGCTTAAATGTGCCTGGTGTTATCGCATGGGGAGAAATTTTGAGTACTGCATTGATAGATCCTATTGATAGATAAGTGAAGTGGAGCTCCATTGTGTACAAGAACGAAATTTTTGCCATCTTCCTCAAATATAGGCATTAGCCATTAGTTTGGCATGTCCAGTTAAACTATTCTGGTTATGGTGTTTAAAAAAAAAAAATAATGGGTACACTCAATTTCACTAGATATAGTATAAAACACATTTTAACACATTTAAAACACATTTTTAACATGACAGACATCAACACGATAGTCTTAATTCATCTCAAACACAAGTTAGCTTTTCTCGATCAATGGTAACATCATTTGTGGTGCATTGTTTGAGCTCATCCATATCAACAGAATGGGCCGGTACAGAAACTTTATCAATCATACAATCCCGTAAAAAGAGGTTTCAAGGCGTTAAGTCTGATGTACTTGGTGGCCAACTTGTAAACACATTTTTTCCTCAGTAGCATAGCCAATCTGTCGTCTGGGAAGGTGTTCATCCTGATAATTATTGATGTGTAGATAGATACCAGTGAAGTAGAGCTCCATTGTGTACAAGAACGAAATTTTTACCATCTTTCTCAAATATAGGCATTAGCCATTCATTTGGCATGCCCAGTTAAACTATTCTGGTTATGGTCTGTTAAAAAAAAAGAATGGGTGTATACAATTTCACTAGATGTAGTACAAAACACATTCACTTAAGGGGAATCACGTTAAGTGTTTTGCACTATATTTTGTGAAATATTGTATACAACCATTCTTTTTTTTTAACAGACCATAACCAGAATAGTTTAACTGGACATGCCAAATGAATGACTAATGCCTGTATTTGAGAAAGATGGCAAAAATTTTGTTCTTGTACACAATGGAACTCTACTTCACTGGTATCTACACATCAATAATTATCTGGATGAACACCTTCCCAGACGACAGACTGGCTGTGCTACCGAAAGAAAAAGGTGTTTACAAGTTGGCCACCAAGTACGTCAGACTTAACGCCTTGAAACTTCTTTTTACGGGATTATATGATTGATAAAGTTTCTGTACCACCCATTCTGTTGATGTGGATGAGTTCAAACAATGCACCACAAATGATGTTAACATTCATCGAGATATGCTAACTTGTGTTTTAGACAAATTACGACTACTGTATTGATGTCTGTCGTGTTAAAAATGACAAAGAACATTTACACATAAAAACTTTTAAAATATCTTCTATATAATCATGCAAGTAATCATTTCTACTTATAAAACAAAATTTTATAAACTATCAAAAGTGTACATTTCATTTTTATATTATTTTATCAAACATCCTATGTAGGATTATAAACAGTCGTATTATTTAAAATTGAAATATTTATTTCTAACCACCAGCATACGGTAACAGAAAACACTTACCAATGTTTATAGCGCTTTCGTGTATCTTGTACACATCTTCAGTAAATTAAAATTCTTTAACCCTTTCAGTGCTAAAACAAAATTTTAAAGTTTGATCTAAAGTGCCATTTAATTTGAATAAGGGTATACAAAAAGTGCCAGCTCTTATTTCGAAAACTTTTAGGCGTAAGCCTGCCATTTCCGACCAAAATTTCAACGTTACAGAAAAATTATATTTTCTGTTAAAAAGTAACTTTTATTGTGTTCATAAAAACAGAAATCGTTTTAACACTAAACATATTCAAAATAGTTTTTTTATTTTATTTAAAGTCACATCGACAGCTTGGTCATTAGCAACTATAGAGGGTTTTAAACCTTAACGGTGGTTTTAACGTGTTAAAATTTCCAGACCTTAACCGGGAATTGAACCCGAAACCTTTCGCTTTGTAGACTAGCGCGCTAGTCACTACGCCAAGAAGGCAGTTTCAAAATACATTATTCCATTAATTTTTGTTTAAAAGTTTTTTTGGAAATGTTCGGTAACCCGGACGTTGGCACTCTATGCAAAACTTACGGACTTCCGGTAACGCGGATGTTATAACGACGTAAAAATGTCGACGTCCTGTTTTTCGGACGTTCGTACTGAAAGGGTTAAAAAAAATTTCACATCAAAATTTACAACTTCTTACTCCTACCATGGTAGATAAAGAATAGTTAATTCTTATATCTAAAACAGTAAAACACTATTCTGTTTTAGATATAAATATATTTATAAGAATCTAAAACAGAATAGTGCTTTACTGTTTTAGTTATAAGAATCGACTATTCCTTGTCTACCATGGTAGGAGTAGGAAGTTATAAATTTTGATGTGAAAATTTTTTTAAAAAATTTTAATTTACTGAAGATGTGTTCAAGATACACGAAAGCGCTATAAACACTGGTAAGTGTTTTCTGTTACCGTATTCTGGTGGTTAGAAATATATAATTCAATTTCATTTTTATAATCGCTATGTATAATAAAATAATATGACCTGATTGAAAAATTAACACGCTCTGTTTATATGAACCATCAATCGATTGAAAATTTTACTTCACATTCCTGGACTGCAACTATTTACAGAAACACATAACTATTAATCTAGATTTACATGAGGGATCAATTATAGCGGTAGACATATTAACACAGACTTCAAGGTTAAAGACTTTTTTTGTATATGTTACATATACTATAACTATACTGAAAGTATTATGAAAGTAGGTTTACGCACATGGTAGCGACCATGCTGGGCAAGAAGTGATACGAGGGCAAGAGGGGTATTAACCTTGAATACAGTAATGTTATGTCAACTAGTATAATAAATGATGCTAAATGAAAATCCACCACTGTAGAAAAAAAATGCGTGAAGAAAAAGGTGTAGGTTTCCTGTTTTTCTACAGCTTTATTCCCAAAAATGCATATTTAGGCCACAATCTTATACAAAAACATTTTTTACCAGCCCACCCAAGAATTTTTGGTAAGACATTGTGCTTACCCAATCCTACAGAGCATAAAAATTTAGTAAATGAGGTGATTTTTTAAAAAAATCGCAAAGTTAAAAATTGCACGAATAAACTACTACTTCCGGTTGACCAATTTTTATGAAAATGTACATGTCGAGTCCCCTTGTGGTTTCTAACTTAAGTTCCAAGTTTGGTACTCTATTCCATTCTTGAAATATTTCGTTCACATACAAACACATAGATCAATTACTAAAAACAAGTTTTGTTGGGTTCAGGGGACCTGAGAACACACATTTCTGGTGAAAACTCATTTTGAAAAATTGACAAGAAAACAATACTTTGCTTCCCTATTATAAGTAAAAATAATAAATTTACCAAAAAAAGTGAATCAACACTTCCAAAGTATAACAGAAAATAATAAATCAAATTATTAGAAAGTGAAAGAAAATTTTATTTTAACGAACCCGCTCCTGCAGTAGTACTAGATTAAAACCGACCGCTCAAAAATTGAAAAAAATGAAGCCATAAAAGTTGTCTTGGACATGGGGCACATTGGAATGTATTTTAATCTGTTCTCATTAATAGTACAAATTATCAATAAAAATTAACACATAAAAAAAATTGTATTCATCGTAATTTACAAGAATCATATAAATTGGCCAATTACCATTCACGAGATAACAAATTCACTTATGATTTATGTAAATTTTTATTATATAAATAATATCATTCTTACCTTTTAATATAATTGAATAGACACCTAAAACAATTAACGTTATATATAATTTCACATGATTAACAAAAATATTGTATAATGCAATAGGCAATAATAAAAAGTTTCTAAAACTTACAAAAAAAGACCACTTCTTCACCAGAGTAAATAGTTGCTTAATAATAAATATAATATATACATAAAAAGAAAAAAATTTTAATTTTAACCTCTACTAAAAATAAAAATTATGAAAAGTAAAAGCGCTAAATACGAAATACTGACACTTGAGAGGTGCGTAATTTTTGTCTAGAAGGCTGGATGATAATTTGTCCTGTAGCAGATGCCAACGAATTGTTGGTTTGACGTCCTTTTGGTTTATCATCGACAGCACTGCTACTTCCTCCGGCACTTGACCCGCACTCTGAACTCGACCGTGAACGCAACATCGCTCGTACAGCCCGGTTCTCTTTCGCTCTAAAAAATTTAAAATTAAATTTTCCCAATTTGATAAAATGAAATTTATTGGTGGCAATTTTTTAAATTGTCACATACGGCACATCGCTAAACATATGTGTTTTTTGAGTTCAGGGGCCAGAAATTGTGTATCTCTGGTAAAAAATTGACATGAAAACAATACTTCCATTCCCTGTACATTCATATCGGACAAAAGAAAATAATACGTTACAATACAGTAACACGAGTTGTAACAAGTTATAATTTTCCACACTCTATTTAAAAATCAAATTTAGAACTTTCTGTTTTGTAGTCCAGTATACTGACCACTGGGTCAAAGAAGTAACCCACCATTTTAATCTATTTTAATTAATGTATTCTATTCAAGACATATACTGAAGCAGAAAGTCTTGGAACATTGATTCCCCATTTTCTACAAGACTATACCTATCAGAATTTTTGGCATGTTACAAAAACTAGACACTACACCATCTGCCTTCAGCAGAATTACAGTCCAATCCTACAAACTTTTCTATTCCAATAAAAGAAAACATCTGGAGTGAAACACTCACACAACTTTCTCTTGTCAATGCAAATAACTAGCAATAAACCTAATATTAGTTAGGTAAATAAATTTTATTAATTATATAATTATTTAATTGAAATATATATTTTTCTAACCACCAGAATACGGTAATATAAAACACTTACCAATGTTTATAGCGCTTTCGTGTATCTTGTACACATCTTCAGTAAATTAAAATTTATATCAAGTCAAAATTTAAAACTTCCTGCTCCTACCATCATGCTCCTACCATTGTTTAAAAATCCTACATAGGATGTTTAATAAAATATTAATTATTTAATTATATTATATTAATATTAGTTAGTTAAATAAAACATTAGAAATAAACATAAAACTAACCTCAATAAACATAACCTAATTTTAATCATGAGTGAAAGACTAAAATAAAAATCAACATCAGTTTGGCTTAAAAATACGGAAAATCACTCTTTCACACTAAACGAGGCTCTGTAGAGAAAAATGCTTTAAATAAAAGTTGTAGATCTTTTAATTTCCTATAAATTTGATTATACAAAATTGTCGTTATATGCATACTAAGCCCGAAATCTTAAAAAAATTAATTTTTCACACTTTTCGTGAGAAAAAACAGAAAATCGGTAATTACCACAAAACTAAGCGATATACAAAAAACTGTTTGAAATAAAAATTGTAAAATTTTAAATTCTCTACAACTTTGATTATATAAATTTTTGCGCTAAAATGCATATTAAATCCGCAATCTTAAAAAAAAACAATTTTTTTACATGAAAACAGCCTTACCAAGAATTTCAGCAAACATGGCGCCTACCCTATCTTGTAGAATATAAAAAATTTTAACCAGGTGATTATAAAAAAAATCGTAGGACCAGTTTTTGAGAAAATCGCAAAAAAGTGAAAAATTACATAAACTACTACTTCTGGTTGACCGATTTTGATGAAAATGTTCGTGTTGGGTCCGGTAGTGGTATATAACTTAAGTTTCAAGTTTCAAGTTCGTACATTGTTCCATTCGTACATTGTATACACATACGCGCGTGCACGCGCATGCACACACACACACACACCAATTGCTAAAAACATGTTTTTTGGGTTCAGGAGGTCTGAAAACGTGTAGATCCGGTGAAAACTTGATTTCGAAAAATTGACATGAAAACAAGACTTTCCTTCCTATATATTAATACAGGCAAGAAAAAGTAAAAATGTAAATTAATATCAAAAATTTTGTTTGTTATATCAAAAAACTCAAAGATCACATATTTTTATTAAGTACCAACAGACCTTTCTTTCTTTTCCTGATCTTCTTTTCCTATCTCTTGTTTCTCCTGTTCGACTTCTCTTTGTGCCTGTCGTAACCTCTCTTCTTCTTTTTGGTGTTTTAATTTTTCTAATCTAGAAGACTGTCTTCTTGGTTGCATTTCCATAAGACGTTTTCTACAACAAAAAAAACAGATATTTTAATGTTAAAACCAATTTATTTTTTGTAAATTACAGATCAAATATAACTTAAGCAAAATACACACAAATAGATAAATCTGTAAAAACAATAAGATCAATTTCTTAAATTTCAAAATCTGGCCATTCAACAGAGAATTAGTTTCAATGGTTGTTAACCCGACGAGAACAGAGATTTTTAACGATCATGCGGACTGTCATTTTACGCCTAATAAAAATTCTTTTATTTCATTCAGTTTCATTCCTAAAAATTTCAAAACATTACCATTTATTTATAAAGAACTTGTTATTAGAACAACGTTTAAACCAAGTTTTTGCATTTTCATTTACGACCAGATAAAAATTGAAAATTAAGAAAAAATATTTTTCTTTAGTAATATCAATTTACGTGTGAAAAAGTGTCACTAAATCAGTAAAAAATACAAAAACATATGTTTAGATACATACATAAATAAAGCAATTCATTGCAAAAATAACGTTTAGATATTGCAAATTGATAGACGCATTCAAAAGATATCACACTTTTTGTTCAACAAAGTAAAGTGCTGGATGAAAAAAATGGGGGAAAAATCGCCTCAAAATAATGTGACATCTTTTCAATTTTTATTTACTCCTCTTCTATCAAAGTCTTACCCTTTTCCGCACATTGTTTTGTGTATTATCCTTTTCTAAACAAGATAGCATAAATCAAAATATATTATCGTTTATTTTGACGCTAATTGTAAGGTTTAACCGAGGGATAGGCAAGACGGGTAGTGTTAACCTTCTTGTTCGATTTTAGGGTCATAAAATTTGTTGCCGGCACTTCTAATTTATTAATTTCGATTGTTACATTTAAAGCTAACTGATGATGTCATTCCCAAACAAATACTTTTTTTTGTTGAAAAGTTATGGATAAAAACGTTCAAATTTTAGTACTGGCTCTTCAAAAAAATCTCTTTATTTCGAGTAACACCACGTCGTCAATTTTCATTGTACAAATATGCAAGATACATCAAATGAAAGAAGAAAAAGTCTCTATCTAATAAAACTAAACCCGTTAGAAATTAATGAATAGTTGTGGAGGTAATTGAATTTAAAGAAAGATGATGACGGATGAGTGATATTGGCCATTTCGGTTTGTAAAGGTTAAATGAACTGCATGTCTTCATTCAAAAAACCACTAAAATCCCATAACTTTTATTTGAAACGTTTTTTTTTGTATAACGCTTAGTTTATCGGTAATTAGCGATTTTCTGTTTTTTTTTCTCACAAAATCGTATAAAAAAATCGATTTTTCTTTAAGATTTCAGCCTTATTATGCATTTTACGACAAACAAGTATAAGAAATTTATAGGAAATTAAAAAATCTATAACTTTTATTTAGAGCATTTTTCACTTCAGAGCCTAGTTTAGTGTGAAAGAGTGATTTTCCGTATTTTTATGCTAAACTGATGTTGATTTTTATTTTACATCTTTCACTCATGATTAAAATTAGGTTATGTTTATTGAGGTTAGTTTTTCTTAAACAAATTTGTAGAAAATTTAATTCTGAAAAGATTCATGCGAATTACTCAGGAAAAAAATGAATAATAGATATTGAAATTTTGCTTTATTTAAAATCAAAACAGACATTCTTAACTGCATAAAATATTAACTAATATTTAGGTTGGGAGTAACAGCTGATAAATGATCAGCTGTTACTCCCAACCATTTTATGCATTTTATGTGTGTCTGTTTTGATTTTAAATAAAGCAAAATTTCAATATCTATTATTCATTTTTTTCTGAGTAATTCGAATGAATCTTTTCAGAATTAAATTTTCTACAAATTTATTTAAGAAAAAATACACCTTTATTTACTATTTATGGAAGTAATCTTACGTTAAACACAAAAATTTGTTATTTCTTTGCACCAATTCTTGTGTTTTATGTAAGATATCTCTGAAAGTATTGCATTTACAGCTCTGGAACCAATGTTATTGAATTTTTCAGATTAAAAAACATAAGAAACAATAATTGTATTTGTATCTTTGTAACTACCTTTAACATTTTTATACGGCCTTACTTCACCAAGGGTACAGAGTTCTAGGTGAAATTTTTCGCTAGCCATAACTCGCTAACTAAGCGTTTTCAGGCATATGTTTATATGTACTTTTTTCTTATTTTTAGCTATAGAATGAGATCCCAAGAGATTGCGGTATAGTTTTGAATCACCCTGTATAATATAGATCATTATTGTAGATGGATAATCCCAAATGGCATCACACAATTTGTTCACTGTAATGGCTCACTCACATACCGAAGCAGCTATGATTCTCGCCTCCGTGTTCAATATGTATTTATAATCAGTACAAGCTGAACATGCATGTAATTAAACTGTTGAGAAATCATTACAGAGTTTCTCAGTTTAGTCGCAACATAAATATTTTTCTTTAACATAATTTTCAATCATTTTTTTAAACTGAAATATTTTTTATTACTGTGGTAAATAAGATTAACAATAAACAAATAAACTATACCTTTGTAAGCGTTCTTTTTCTTCGAAAAGTCTAGGAATTTCAGGTAGGAAATCTTCAGCAAGAACAGTGTGCAAAGCACGCTCCTCTTTGCAATTAGAATCTTCCATTTTAAGAGCGAGTCGTTCCCAGTCGCTCTCCGAGTAACAAACCACCTGCCATTCACCGACCCCCATTTCCGGATCCTTATCGTCATATTCTGAACTGGAACCCGAACTTTCCTCTTCTTCCTTTTTATTTCGTTTCCTTTTGTTACGTTGTTTATCCCTTTCACGTCCTCTTTTCTTCTTCCGTTTCTGAAAAATACAACAAATATTAAAATTCAAACATACACAGTGACAAATCAAATAATTCATTTCTATTATAGTATTTCCTGTAACATTTACCACGAGTTGATATCTTAAGTAAACTTATTACTTCAAACCAAATCAAATAATATAAGGGACTGTTATGTCATGTTTACTGGGGTTATTACATTTAGTTGCGCTTATATGCGGTAGTTCAAATGTATGCGCTTTGCCTTTCGTTTTGTCGCCTCTATTACAATTTTGCTGTGTCATTGTGGTGTCATACACTGTTTCATCATCTCTCTGTACAGCTTTCCAGCATCCCCTACTACTCTGTTTCCCACATTTTGTGGCTTCCGCAGCCTTTTGTTCCCTCTGTCTTTCAGTGTGTGTGGTGACTTACTAGTGTTCAGGTGGTAGCTTCTTTCGCTCGCTCTTCAACAGGCATTGTTGAAAATTGCCTAATGTTACATGTTGTGTCGAATATGCTTTGTAATTAATTCAAGCTCATGTACTGTTTTATGTGTTATGTTAACCAACAAACTTAGTTATTTAGCGGGCTTCGCTTATGTCAAATGCTACATATCCACAAGATTAGATTTCTACGTGTATGCTACGTTTTGATGCTTCGGTAAGTAACCATTTCACTCACACTAAATCAAGTTATTACGTACATTGATTCCCTTTCGTTTTACTCCTATGCTTGTTATTCGCCTTTATCCTATTTGTTCCTTGTTCCTGTTCGTTTTCCCTCAATTAGTTATTTTCCTGGCTTATCTGTACATTTCTAACGTCCTAATCACTATAAATCATTTGGTCTTGGGTGCAGACTGTAAACACACCCTGGTCTTCCAGAAATTTACCATATTAAATAGATTGTTAATTAATTTTATTATTTTATTAAACATCCTATGTAGGATTTTTAAACAGCCGTATTATTTAAAATTGAAATATATATTTTTACTAACCACCAGAATACGGTAACATAAAACACTTACCAATGTTTATAGCGCTTTCGTGTATCTTGTACACATCTTCAGTAAATTAAAATTTATTACAAGTCACAATTTAAAATTATTATCTGCCATACTATCAGAAATTTATATACAAGAATTCGAAAATATAATTGTAAATAACATATCACACACACACAACATTTTACTTTGGGTAAGATATGTAGATGACATATTGGTAATTTATAATGAAAAAATAAAGGGTGAACATAATATTATTAATAAAAAATTGAATAATTACTATGAAAAACTTAAATTTACATGTGAAGTGGAAAAAGATAAAAACATAAATTTCCTGGATATAAAAATACAAATAATAAATAATATAATAGAAACTGATATATATAGGAAACCACATGTTACAAATAACACAATAAACCGATTTTCAAATCACCCATGGATACATAAAATAAACACATACAATAACATGATACACAGAGCATATATATACACATATAACAATAAAGAAAGATTTAATAAAGAAATAAATTACATTAAAGAAATAGCACGAAACAATGATTACAATAATATTTTCATAAACAGATTAATAAATAAATATTTACATAAAATTAATCAGAAAAAAACACATCTATTACCATTAAACAATAAAGAAGAAATAAACAAAAATGGTAATAAATACATTACATATAATTACATAAATCATAGAATACATAAAATTACCAATATATACGATAAAAATAAATACAAAATAGCATATAAACCCCAGTTTCCTATAAAATTTATTTTACAAAAACATAATATCAAGGCAAAGAATGTAAATGATAAAGAAAAAGAAAATAATCAATTTAATTCATGTGGAATTTATAAAATTAAATGTAATGAATGTAATGAAATATATATAGGTAAAACCACCAGATCTTTTAAAAAACGGTTTACAGAACACTATTCTAACTATAAAAAAGGAAATCGAAAATTCTCCAATGTAACTGAACACATGATAAAAAATAAACATAATATGTCGAATATAAAAAATAATCTAGAAATATTAGAAATAAATAACAAACAAAATGAAATTGAAATTTTGGAGAAATATTATATTTATAAATACAATAACAGGGAAAAATTAATGAACACACAGATTGAATACGACAATCAACTGATTAAGTTGGCAAGACTGTTTTAAATATAAGAATCGACTATTCCTTATCTACCATGGTAGGAGCAGGAAGTTTTAAATTGTGACTTGTAATAAATTTTAATTTACTGAAGATGTGTACAAGATACACGAAAGCGCTATAAACATTGGTAAGTGTTTTATGTTACCGTATTCTGGTGGTTAGTAAAAATATATATTTCAATGTTAATTAATTATATCAATTTTCAAGTTCAACGGCGTGTTGGACTTGACAGGGACGTTCAATCGTAATATAACACGACAAGTTAATCAGGACAAAAAATTATTTATACAACGACAATGAAACTTACATTACTTTTCAACATAGTCATAGAAAAGAAAAAAAAATCAGACACGGGTTTTGAACATGGATGAAGAATAAAAACTAAATTTAGTCTATTTTCTTTTCACAATGCTCTTTACTGACTGGGAAAAATTCTGATTAATTATTCTTTATTGTTAACTACCCTCAAAACAGTACTAACATTTTATGCAGTCTTTAGTACTTCCCACCAAGCATTACATATTTTGTCCACCTGTAATAAGTTTATGTTGGAGAATAAGTCTCAGAAGTCATACTTATTTACCCCTAAATATGTGACAAAGGTATGTGTTCAGTAACTGGGACTATAAGCCATGAAACTCCACAACAAAAACTCCTGAAATTGTTTCCTTTTTAGCATAACACTGAAATTTCACTGTAACAGAAACCAATAGAATGATCGATGCTAAGAATAAGTTTCAATGATAATATGTGAAGCAAAAAGATGAGATGACTAAGTAAAGTAGAAGATGTCATTCTTTTGACGACAGTTGGAGAGTTGAATTGTAGTTGGTCTGGTTAGATCCGCAAACAAGATGATCCAAGGTGCATGCAGAAAGTAATGGAGTGATGGTATAGAAAGTATAGGAGGTGTTAGATGGCTTCAAAGCAGGTAGTCTAATGATTTCAGAATACAATTGGGATGTCAGTGCAGCAGATAGATAAGAGTGGAAAGAACAAGAAAGAGGGTAATGTCCGATAGTGGATGAGAAAAGGCTGTTTAAGGGGGATGTGGGAGTCCTATACCAAACTATGTTAATATAAGGAACATTTTCTCAGTTCTCATTGGCCAGATCATTCCTAAATTTTTTTGTGCCTGTCTTAGAGTACATTTATACAGATTGTGTCATAGGGGTTTTGCCATTTTCCAATTTTTGTCGCAGGAAAAAAATAATTTCCGAACGCAACACTAATGAATATAAAAATTACCGTTAATTAGCATATAAAATTATAATGGGAATGATTAGAAGGAAATACCAATGACACAAGATGTATTTTGATAATACAGACCTACCCTGAAAATTTCAACATATTCGGTTCAGCAGCTGATGAGAAAATGTTCCTTTAGTGCTAAAAAAATTTAGCTAATGGGAAAATAAAACTAACTGGAAAGTTAAAAAGCTAGCCATCAAACCAAAAGATTCCTGGCTAGTCTTGAAATTTAAACATGTTTTAACCCTCCGTCACAATGGACCAACCTTTTGATGTAAATTAAAATAAACAAAAAAATAAATAAAACTAAAATAAAAACAGATAACAATACAAAATATAAATCAATAGTCTTTCAATGAACAAAAACCAAGCATTCATCATAGAAATTTTTGGTCCAGCATTTACAATTATTACGAAATTATAAAATACCTAAAATTAATTTTTAAAATATTATTACTTACTGCTTTTGGATAATCTTCTCGGTACAACCGCGTACCATAAAAATACCAGTATGCAGAACGATTTTCATCGTATCCTAAGGGATGAACTCGTAAACTATCAGAATCTAAATTCTAAACAAACAAAAAAACAATTTTTGCATTAATCACTAATAATATTATATTAAAATTTTGTGGTTTAAAGCTGTTCCCACATTCAAGAAAATAAAATAAGCATTCTTATCAAATGAACAAAAGTAAAAAATGATTACAAGTTCTAACAACAATGCCGGTCACATTGGCGCAGTTGGTAATGTGCTCGCCTCTCATCATGCGGTCCTGGGTTCGAATCCCACTCAGGCACGGCATATTTTCATACGTTACAAAAAATCATTTCATCTTCCATTGTAAACAGTTACACCCCAACGTCGTAGCTAATGACCGTTGTAGTTGATGCAACGTTAAATAAATTAAAAAAAAAAAGTTGTAACGAATTTCAAGTGATTTACAAGCACCAAATTGACAAATATAAAGTTATTAGCATGGCTCGCATGGCTTCACACGCGAATCATGTGTTGGACCTAATCAATATTTTTTTAAATAAATATGTAACACAAACTGTCAACCAACCAACCAGCCGCACGCATGCACACAACAGTTTGATTAATTCCCCTGCCTACGTCTCTCATCTCTCGTTTGTCTCCCCCTTCAACTATCTACTTCAACAATACGTATACACAGATCCACATACACGCAAAATTTTGATAATTTCCTCTGCATACGTCTCTCATCTTCATCACACTCCTTCATCTACTTCAACAGCAATACCTACTCACATGTACACACATACATATGAAAATCATCATTAGGCCCTTAGGGTTATCATTTTTGAAAATTTAAAAAGAAAATGTTGCTGTGAATATAAATATGAATATGCTGTCAAAGTTTCATGAAAATCCATTCAATAGTTTTGGAAATTAGCCTGCACAAAAAAAAACAGTCTTTATAATATTGTGCCGATTTAGTAATAAAACAAGAATAAAAAAACCCAGACCCACTACTATAAATATCTTCTTTCGAAAAAGGATCTGCCTACCACTGATAAAAATTTTACCTTATGAACTACCAAATTACAAACACAAAAAAAATAATATTCTATTACTGTAAAATAACTCTTTCTATATGCATTACTACGATTCGTGTTCGGAACGTAAGTAGTTTTGTTCTATTGACGCCACAGTGCTATACTGTGTGAGTGCCATGCACAGTGCATGGCACTCTGCACATGCTTTATACTTTCCCTAGTTCATTATTTCCATGCTAACCCCATTACTGTTGATCAGTCCAGTGATTTATGTTATCTGTGGCCATTTACAATGTTTAAAATAATAAGAACTCACTGACTGAAAGATTTGCTCTTTGATGCAGTTTTTGAATGCAAGGAACGGGCAGCTGAAATTTAACAGCAGGTTACAGAGATTTATGGTGAAAATGCAATGAGTGATGGATTAGTGCGAAAGCGGGTTAGGCAATTCAATGAAGGATAGACAGATGTCCATGACAAACCATGAAGTTTCTGTTGTCAATGATGACTTGGTAAGGAAAAGTGGATGAGAAAATCAAAGAAAGCAGCAGATTCACAATGATAATGCTTTCAGATAAAATCCAGAAGTTTCAAGAGCTGTTTTGCATGAGACTGTAGCCGACCGCTTGAGTTATCACAATCTGTGTTCCTGCTGGGTTCCAAAAATTGTCACAGATATCCACAAAACAAAGCAACTTGACTGCTCTGATAGCTCATTTCTTACCCAGTACACTTGACTACTACGGTCCTTGACCCTGTATGGTGTGTCTACCACATGTTCCTGCACATGAAACATGAGCTTGGTGATAAGCGCTTTGAATATAATGCGCAAAAACACTGTACAGTTATAGCTATTTCCAATGGCAGGATGTTTCTTTGAGAAAGGATTAGATTAGCTGGTCACCCACTACTACAAGTTCCTGAACAATGGTGCAAACTATGTAAAAAAGATTTTAGTACAAGTTTTTTAAAACGGTACTTACTTTCCAGAAACCCTCGTACAAACAGTAATTATTTATTTGAAGTAATCCTCAGTAAATTACAGAAAAATACGTTTTGGTATTAGTCGGTTTCATTATAATTACAAAATTTTATAACTTCATTACGAATTCAAACGTAAAAAAATTGTAGTTATATTTGTTTCATGCAACGATATGATACCCATGAGATTCTTCTACAATTCCATTTTGTGGCAGAATTTAACATGCAATCCAACATGACAAGTCTCTTAAAAACCCTCATTAATAAATCACACCTAAAATAAAATTTCTTCAGGTAATAACAACCATCACGTTTTTTCATCTTAAAAAAGGAACAAAATGTTTAAACACCATAATTCTGTTCCCAGATAACAACTGCCTTCACACAACTCAAAGAATATATAACTTCTTGTTTTCTTTCTATCCAGTTGTATGCATATCAAGAAACATGCCCCGATTATTTACAACCGATAAACTTTCACATAAAGATTATATTCTTTAATGTATCAAAAATTGATGCTTAAAAAAAAGGATTACTCACTTTAAGAACATCTAAGACATCCTCAGCATCTAGTCGAAAATCACAGAGAGCATGGAGTATTTCTACTTTAGTTCGAAGTGGTAGGAACTGGAAGTCAATGTCATCGTTAAAAGGATTTTCCATGCCATATTCCTGAAACGGACATATTAATTTTTTTCTATTATAGCAAAATATTTTAAAAAAAGCTAGTGTGAAACACTCATCCAACTTTCTCTTGCCAATGTAAATAATGAATAATATCAACCTACGTTTAATCATTAGTAAACAATGTAAAATAAAAACCAACCTCTGTACAACTTAAAAATACAGAAAATAACTAATTAATACTGAACTAAGCTCTGTAGAAAAAATGCTTAAAATAAAAGTTGTAGATTTTTTAATTTTCTACGACTTCGATTATATATACTTCCATCATTAAATACATCCTAAAGCCGCAATCTTAAAAAAAGCCCATTTTTCTACAATTTTAAATGAGCACTATACAGAAAATCACAAATTGACATTGAACCAAGTGTTGTAGAAAAAAATATTTGAAATAAAATTTGTAGGTTTATTAATTTTCTACAACTTTGATTATATACATTTTTGCCCTTAAATGAATATTAAGGCCACAACCTTAAAAAAACATATTTTACTACGATTAAAAAAAACCCAAGTATTTCAGCAGACATGGACATGTAGGTACTCTTGCAGAGCATAAAAATTTAATAAATGAAGAAATTTTGATGGAAATGTTCATGTTGAATCCTCTTGTGGTACCCCAATTGAAGTTCCAAATTTCAAATCCGAACTTGAGATATTTTGTTCACACATAGACCAATCCCTAAAAACATGATTTTTTGGGTTCAGGTCTGAATCGACATGAAAACAATACTTTCCTTTCCTATATATTCATACACGGCAAGAGAAAATAAAAAACAAACCATAATTATACTTACCCTACATTTTTGTCGGAATAGACGGCGTAAAAACATCTGATAATTGAATGTTGAAATTCCATTATTACCTAAGCAACCACATAATAATCTTGCTATCAACTCTTGCAGTAACGAGCTCCCAGAATCCTCAGCTCCATCTGTTAAAAGTGCTTCTTCTAGATCCTAATAAAGAAAAGCCAAACATATTATTAATTACAAAATAAATATATAACGTAAGAAAACCAATGTTCGTAATCCAAATGACAAAATGAGATGTCATCATTCATATTGTCTATAGCAGTCCAAATAAACAAGTAAACATTAAATTCATATTTAAAGAGATAGGCAAACACCAAATATTGATTAAAAAAAAACCTGCAGTGATTTTTCTAAAATTATATGCATACAATATTCGGTACTACTATAGACATGGCCTACCTCGTTATGTTTAGTGAAATTTGTATATCTTGATGTGGTAGCACTGTCCACTAGCACTTACTGGCGCATAAATATTCACATATTTTGCAGGTTACAAGAACTACATTAGGTTATGGTTGTGAACAACAGGTTTTAAAATATATTTACATATTTTACAGGCTATGTGAACATTAGGTTACCTGCATTCAACGGTTAACCATCAGCGAAATTATGTAGCTCCACTAACAGGAGCCAATACACAAGCAATTGAGAGATCGTGGTTGGACGCAAAAATATACATTCTTAAACAAAAAAAAAAGGCGAAGAATTATTTCAATAGCACATTGACCACATATAAAGAAAAATTATGAGAAAAGTAGAACCTGATTTGTTTGTTGCTTTTCTCAATGACATTTACAGTGTGTACCGTGTGCAGACTGACTAAAAGTAACGGGGTGAATCCTTATCGTATTATTAGTTATAGTATTATTTGCTAATTGTAAAAATAACTGGGTGAATTCTTATCATATTATTATTTATAGTATTATTTGCTATTGTAAATTATTGTATGTAATTTGTCCTTTTTTCTTAATATCACATAACCTGTAAAATATGTAAATATTTATGCGCCAAAAGTGTTAGGGGACAGTGCTACCACATCAATAAATACAAATTTCACTAAACATAACACGGTAGACCATATACTATAGTAGCACCCAATATTCATTGTATTAATAATTAACATTGTGACCTATTCACAACAATAATAATACTCAACACAAAAATTAAACAAACTGCACATTTTTAAGGGGGTTCACACCATCCTATCTTCCCAATGTTACATTTGCTTAAATTCTAATATAATTTTCTCAAAAACTGCAGCAGGTATTAACACAATTTTTATAATATTTAATTAGCTTTACAGTTACGAAGTTACTTTTTGATATTTTTTAAACCAGATTTTTTTTCAATTGCATAACAAAATTTAGGAAATATCAGCACTATAAAATGGATTATCTACATCTTCTTTTATTCTTGTTCGTAATTATCTCTAGTCTATGGGTAAACGCACAGTGAACGCTGGTCACTGGTTGCTGGATGCCACTGTGGTCACATGTACTGATTCACGCTGGCGAGTACGCACAGTGGGAGCATGTTACGCGCACTTAAACCTTCATTCAATTGTTGTTATTTGAAAATGAGTTTGAGAAGCAGCAGTGATGATGAATTATTTCTTATGGAAAATGTTTAGACAATACCTTTAGTGACATTAATAAGAACAGAAAATTGTACGGCGAGTATCTTAATCTTTTTCTGCAATTAAAAAATAGACAAGGTTTTTCAATACAAGAGAATAACTCTGGAAACGTTTAATACTTAGATATTCACGACATATTTATTAATATTTAATATTTAGATATTAACTATTTTTTATTATATTTTACTATTATTTAGATATTCTGTATCCACAACATCGTAAGTTGCAATTTTAATAAACACGTTATTATTTACGATACATATTATTATACGACATGAAGTACACTGCAACCTGCCAGCAGCGCAGCATGCAGAGGTTTATACAAAACAAACCCGTGAGCTGACATGCACAGGTTCCTCCATCAGTGTTTACTGTGAGATGTCCAATTAAAAATTTACATATTTCTGCCGGCAGACTCCTGCTTGTTAAGCTACCTGTCACCAGCATTTACTGTGTGTAAATGAAGCGATTTTAAACAAAATCACAGCTGTTTTTGAGAAAATCGCAAAAAAGTGAAAAAATTACATGATAATTATTATTCTAATAAAATTATTACTTTTAAATGAAAGATTTTGATGAAAATGTTGATGTTGGGTTGACTGATATTGATGATATCAATTTGTGTCGAGTCTCCTTATGGTAACTAACTTAAGTTCCAAGCTTTAACTTTGTATGATACTCTGTTCTCGAGATATTTTTCTCACACACACAACTGCATACTCATAAAAAGATACACGTACACGCACAGCCGAATCAGTACAAACATGTTTTTCGGGTTCAGGGGGTCCGAATACGTATATTTTCAATTCCTGAAAAATCGAAATTCGAGAACAATACTTCCTTCACTATACTTTATATAGGACACGAGAAAGTACTGTAAACACCCCTATCGCCGCCGATAACACACACACGGCCACAAAAAAACAAGCGACAGGTCGGACGGGGTGTAGACAAATAAAATAAAATAAAATAAAAAAAATTTAGGAAGCGGTAAACAAACACGGAGATCGTTGCATGAGTGAAAAATAAAATCATTCACAGTAGGTTGCAAAAAAATTTAATTAATAACAGAATAAGACTATCATATTATAAAGTATTAAACAGTAAATATTTCAATAACAAAATTTTAAATCGGTAAAGACCGAACATTAGCAACAAATCCAATAATTACAATATGGGTAATTCAAAATTAATAACTTTATAAGTTGTAAAATAATGCTTTTATACAAACTAATAATAGCATTTGTTTGTTGGCCAACATATGCATATATTGATTCGGTTTTCTAATGACTTAGCAACTATTATGTTTAATTTTCAGAAATACTACATAACTATTAAATAAATAATTTAGGATCATTATTGCTTTCGTATTGACGTTAAATAAAGCAGTAAAATTTAAGATTATTTAGATTTACATAAGAATTTGAAAGAAAAACAAAACTAGAACTAAGCTAGTTATTTTAAATTTTAATATATAAAAATTTTTGTGTTACATTAGGTTGTGCAAACGAAAATATTTTAATTTTTTTTTTAACATTTAAATTAGTTAATTACTGATTATGAAACGACATGAAAATATATATATATATATAAGGTAATGTCTCGACAAAGATTTTCTTGTCCATTACTTGCAATTTATATTAAGGTTTCGACTACAGAATCTTTCATGCAAGATAATTAAACATTTCACCGATTAACTGTTGACCGGAACTGATGATTTCACAAAAATATAAAAAGATGCTGGTCACATACCTCATGTTAATAACACCTATGTTGTTAAAAAAAACACTCACGAATCCCACAGGTAATCTTATTCTCAAAATGGTAGACATAACCGTATTGGAAAAGCTCCAGACATTTGAAAATCCCATCAAGACACAGAATATTGGCGAATGATGAAAATCATATTCGAGAATCGAATATCCAAATGATGATCAGTAAACTGAAGGTAGTAGACATTGAAATTCTGGATTGCAGTTTTATTTTGGTTAGAACTTGTTACCTCGAACCCGGTACTCCAAACCATGCACTTGAACCGTGCACTCGAACCGTACACTCGAACTGTGTACTTGAACCCATTTCAAAGAATGGGCAGACGTTTTACTTTAGCCAAAAGTAATAAACTGATAAATTAATCCCGTAAAAATTACAACATTACGGTATCACTATACTCGGTGAAGCGACGACAAAGAGTGTAGCCAGGCAGCTCATGTAGGCAGCTTGTCGCGAGGGGCAGAAGCAGTTCGTACGAGAAACGAAGAGCGCGCCACCGGACGGCAGACAGTTCTACATCACAAGCAAAACAGTTAAGGAAACCAACACAATAAATTACGCCGACAAAACCCCTAAAACATGTAACAATCTGTAATCGGAATTACAGGTGTTACAGACTCCCCCCGCCAAGGACAAACAAAACCAAGAACAGGCTTTGTTTGGCCAAGCCAAGGGGAACAGTGACGATGACGAGCAATTCAGAGACAACAATTACCAATACAGAGATTTAATAACTTTTGACAAAACCAGAAAAATTTGAGTGCGCCAGAACCACCGTTTCTCCACTACTATCCACCCAGCTAAGGAAAGAAGCATGGAGACCCGGCAGCACCGACGACCCTCGAGAGCAGGCATCGAAAATGTCCGCCCAACAAAGGGAAGACACTCCGAAGCCTCCCTCCGAGAAGCAGCATCGGAGGTACCCACCCAACTAAGGGGAGGCACCGCGACACCCCTCTCCGAGAAGCAGTACTCAAGGACACCGCCCAACAAAGGAAAGCACCTCAAGTACCCCTCTCCACAACGCAACGATGATACCGGAAGTTGCCGCCCATACAACAACCCCGGATATCACACAAAAGCAAAGACAAAGCCGAAAGAGCCCCGAAACCAAAAAAACAAAATTAGTCAAAGACTACACACGCACAAAGCACAGAAACGCCGAAGCGTAGCAGGGTCCGAGGACAAACCTCGAAACACCCGAACGTTGGATGCACAAGGCAACAGACCAACAACACCGGGAGAAGTTAAGGACGCCTCCCTAACTCGTCCAAACAAAAAAAATATCAAAGGGTAAAGGGTAAACAAGGGGATTAGGTGTCGGGAACACGGACAACCTAAGGGAACAACAAACACCCACAAGGGGCAACAATTTCAAGGGAAAAGGGGTAAGGGGAGGGTAAAGTTTTCGGGAAAAGGGGCGAAGGGGAAAAGAAAAGCCGGGAAAATAAAAGGGTGATCACCAAACAACTTTCACCACGACACAAACAAACCATCGACCACAACACGGCACAACCGCCATACCAGGAGTGGCGATGCAAAACAGAAGAGGTGGCTCGTGCAACGCCTGAAAGGAAAAAAAAACAGCTAACTGCAGCCAAGAAAAACCAAACCAAAACAACTAGGCCAACAAACAGAGAAGGTACCAGGTGGACGTAGAGGGATAAAAGGGGAAAAGGGTGGGAAGTCATAAAGACTCATCAAAGGGGAGGTGGGAGGGAGTCACGAGGACAAACAAGGGGAGTTGTTGGTCGACCACAGAGGTCACCGACAAACAGGGAGAAAAAAAAAAAAAAAAACAACAAACTCGCGCATGGCGACAACACCAACTAAGCCACCGGACCTCGACCAAAGGCAACTAACAGAAAGCTGCAAGAAAATCATCGAAATAACACAACAGGACCAAAACAGAAGAAACACGACCACCATCGAACCGACACGACATCGAACAACGACACCAATCTACCACACAGACTTGGTGCTTGTTCGACCAAAACAGAAACAAACAACATCATCGTAACACCTGAAATAAACGCATATGTCACACAAAACTGCAGGTATTAAAAAAAACAAGACAAAAAAAATTTCAAATATTACACCAATTTAAGTTAATTCGTTGTCAAAAAAAAAATTTAAAGATCGGCGACCTATAAAAATTAGCAACACTAAAAAAAAATTTGCGACAACAAAACAACATTTACAAAAACAATTTAAACCAACAGTTAGCATGCAATAACACAACGCAAGCAAAAGATTAAAGAAAAACCAAGTGATTACTGCACACGTACACACACACACACACACACACACACACACACAGTCAGTGACAGTATCAAAAGGCACAAACAAGAACGTCAAAAAAAAACAAAGGGACAACAACTTCCCATATGGTCTACAACATTAAAAAAAACGAGGTCAACAACTTTACAACATGCTAAAGTAGAACAAGATGACCGTCAGCGGCCGGTATCGAATTCTGGGCAAACCCATCTTGATATCACTTTCGACACCGAGACATATCAACACAAGTACCCCTACATAATTCCAAACAGGATGACCTACACAAAACAGACAATTGCAACAGCTGACCCCATGACCGCCTGACAACACTCTCAAAGTTTATAAAAAAAAATATACTGACAAGCAAAGAAAACAAAAAAATTTGCATCCCAAAAGCTGAAAAATATTAAATATATAACAATATTTACCTATGATATTACTTCACTATGCAACGATTAACAAGAGTTTATTTTTAAAAATAATTAACAAACGTGTGTGTACCAAACGCATACACACACAACGTCACACACAGTGACAGGCAACCAAAAAAAACAACAAACAAGACCACTGCACCACCGCGGAGGTCTCATAGGCACAAACATGCCTGAAAACACTGACCGTGATGTTAAGGGCACAACACACCGCAAAAAACATCAAAGGTCAGACGCCAGACAACACAAACCCAAGACTGTCACCAACAGGACAGCAATTTGGACCACTGCACCAACCAAATGGTCCAAATTAACCACGCTCACTGCGACCAATTTGTAAACACCCCTATCGCCGCCGATAACACACACACGGCCACAAAAAAACAAGCGACAGGTCGGACGGGGTGTAGACAAATAAAATAAAATAAAAAAAATTTAGGAAGCGGTAAACAAACACGGAGATCGTTGCATGAGTGAAAAATAAAATCATTCACAGTAGGTTGCAAAAAAATTTAATTAATAACAGAATAAGACTATCATATTATAAAGTATTAAACAGTAAATATTTCAATAACAAAATTTTAAATCGGTAAAGACCGAACATTAGCAACAAATCCAATAATTACAATATGGGTAATTCAAAATTAATAACTTTATAAGTTGTAAAATAATGCTTTTATACAAACTAATAATAGCATTTGTTTGTTGGCCAACATATGCATATATTGATTCGGTTTTCTAATGACTTAGCAACTATTATGTTTAATTTTCAGAAATACTACATAACTATTAAATAAATAATTTAGGATCATTATTGCTTTCGTATTGACGTTAAATAAAGCAGTAAAATTTAAGATTATTTAGATTTACATAAGAATTTGAAAGAAAAACAAAACTAGAACTAAGCTAGTTATTTTAAATTTTAATATATAAAAATTTTTGTGTTACATTAGGTTGTGCAAACGAAAATATTTTAATTTTTTTTTTAACATTTAAATTAGTTAATTACTGATTATGAAACGACATGAAAATATATATATATATATAAGGTAATGTCTCGACAAAGATTTTCTTGTCCATTACTTGCAATTTATATTAAGGTTTCGACTACAGAATCTTTCATGCAAGATAATTAAACATTTCACCGATTAACTGTTGACCGGAACTGATGATTTCACAAAAATATAAAAAGATGCTGGTCACATACCTCATGTTAATAACACCTATGTTGTTAAAAAAAAACACTCACGAATCCCACAGGTAATCTTATTCTCAAAATGGTAGACATAACCGTATTGGAAAAGCTCCAGACATTTGAAAATCCCATCAAGACACAGAATATTGGCGAATGATGAAAATCATATTCGAGAATCGAATATCCAAATGATGATCAGTAAACTGAAGGTAGTAGACATTGAAATTCTGGATTGCAGTTTTATTTTGGTTAGAACTTGTTACCTCGAACCCGGTACTCCAAACCATGCACTTGAACCGTGCACTCGAACCGTACACTCGAACTGTGTACTTGAACCCATTTCAAAGAATGGGCAGACGTTTTACTTTAGCCAAAAGTAATAAACTGATAAATTAATCCCGTAAAAATTACAACATTACGGTATCACTATACTCGGTGAAGCGACGACAAAGAGTGTAGCCAGGCAGCTCATGTAGGCAGCTTGTCGCGAGGGGCAGAAGCAGTTCGTACGAGAAACGAAGAGCGCGCCACCGGACGGCAGACAGTTCTACATCACAAGCAAAACAGTTAAGGAAACCAACACAATAAATTACGCCGACAAAACCCCTAAAACATGTAACAATCTGTAATCGGAATTACAGGTGTTACAGTACAAACACTAATTCTGACAAACCATTTATTTAATGTTTTTAAACTCACCACAAGGATACACCAGGTTCCCGTTTCTGTTATTTAACATAACCTATAATACACATCAATCGGATAAGCTTTATTCAAATGAATTTTTGTAAACAAAATAAAGGAAACCTTTAAAATAAATAATAATTAACTTAAAATTAATATCAGAACAACCTTTCTACATTAAATGATAGTACAGTAGAGTACCGATTTTCCTTGGATCGTTTAACCGGGGTTTGGATTAACCGTGCGATCACTAGAATTTTTTTGTTTTTTTTTGTTTAACGTCCGACTGTTTTGCAAATTGCTGCTATTGCAGACGATGAAGGATGAAATGAATTTTTTGTAACGTATGAAAAAATGCCATGCCCGAGTGGGATTCGAACCCAAGACCGCGTGATGAGAGGCGAGCACGTTACCAACATCGCCAACGCGGCCGGCTAGAAAAATTAAAATCACTAGAAAAATTAATTACGGCATTTTTTCATACGTTACAAAAATTCATTTCATCATTCACCGTCTGCATTAGCAGTAATTGCAGAACAGTCGGACGTTAAACAAAAAAAAAATCTTTACTATATACAGCAAGACGAAAGCAGGGATGACGATTCAGAACCGGCTCCTAAAATCAGTTGCAAAGAAGCTTTAACCGGTGCCGAAACATTACTTACTTTCATGGAAAATCAGGATGACACAGATTACGTGGACATTTTACATATTCGTGGTTATGTAAGAAAAAATATTGCGGCATAAAATGAAACAAAGTAAAATAACAGATTTTTGTGATTTTTTTTGTTACGTAGTTTAAGGTTAGATTTATATAAATTTATGTAGTAAATATTTTTATTTCAATACAATTTGTTTATTTATTTCCGATATCCGATAGTATTAACATGTATTAATCAGTAGAATAAAACATACGCGTAACTGGTGGTTTTGTTTATGACGTAGGTGGTCTCGACCGAATTGGGTTGTATTATCCGTGTTTTCCGGTTATCCGGTATAGTTATCCCCCCAATTAACACGGATAATCGGTATTATACTGTATTTCAGAGTTTCTTTAGCTTACTCACATAACCCAAAAAAGTAGGCGATTAACCCTTTCACTGCTAAACACAAGTATACACGTAGTTACCATGCTTACACGCCAAACATGAGTTAACTCGTTTCGAAGTTTTAAATCGTATTGCCGAACACGATTTAACTCGATTGGCATTGGAAGTGTTTGAATTGCCTCCAGTAAGTGTTACCAACAGTATTTACGCATTTACTGTTGACTTTTTTTCTTCTTTGTCGATGAAATCAAGTACGTAGTAAAGAGATATTTTCATTTCTGCGTGCCCTGTTTTGTTTGTAAACATGAAATGGCGTCGATAATGATATCGTTTTGTTTTGTTCCTCTCCGATTGTGATTCAGCCGATAGTGATAGTGATTGTGACATGGAAGAACAATCTAGTGTAATCAAACCTTCACCTAAATGACGCAAAATGATTAGACGTACTTCGGAAAGCTACCAGTAGGCTTCCAAAAAATTTATTCATGTTAATCATGATTTTAGTGATACAAATAGTGGAATAAATCTTAATATAAATTTTAATAAATCTGCTACAAAGAAATAATTTTAATTGATAAAACTAGTAAAAATTAAAATATTTAAAAACTTAGGAAGCATCCAAAAAATTAATTAAAGAAAACCCGGCTCACTGGTTTAACCCATGGTTTTATAACTTGGCAATGAAAGGGTTAACATTGGAATCGAAATTATGCAACGAAAGTTACTTAAGTTTTGAATTACATTAAGTGTTTGATCATAATATATTACATAATAATATTACTAAAATGATTAAATCACAGACAAAAAAAAGTTAAATTATTAGGTTAGGTTTTATTAAAAAATCTAAATAATTAAAAATATTGTGTTTGAAAATAAAGATTATTTCCTAAACAAAACTTATTATTTAAACATTTTTAACAGCAAAACTTACATACATTTCAAACTACACACCATAAAATAGATTAATCATATTACGGAAGCCATTTTATAATCACCTGAAACCAGTACGATTCAATTAAAATAAACTCATTTTACAAGTTTACAAAATTTGATTAAATA